>OZ010796.1:479386956-480045706 GCA_963932465.1 Maratus speciosus
GCTTAATGATTTTTTAAAAAAGGGGGTTTCTTCTAGCTTAATTAAATTTTAAAACCAGAAACTTTGGATTTTTTTATTCAAGCTTTTTTTCACAATTTAAATAAGTATTAAAAAGTAAAGATTTCCAATTTTTTCAAATCCTCCTCTACTTGGATTCGATTCCACGACCTACCAATTAGGAGAGAAAAAACATACCACATAGATACTTGTATCCGGACCGAAGTAGCTTATAACAAAATTTGAAACAAGTCTCAATTCTGTCAACACATGGCTCCACTTCTGCACATCACCCAAATAAAATATTTTAATGAGTTCTTATATAATGAATGCTAAACTTTTTATTGAAAATTCTATTAATTGAAATTTTCTAAAATTAAAGCTAATGCAATAATTCTGTGGCCAGATGTCTCCACTTCTTCACATCACCCCAACGAAAAAGTGGCCTTTCCCAATTTTCGTTCTTCCATAAGGAGCCATCTAGGAACGAGACGCTAGTGCTCTGGACTTCGAAGCTCAATTTATAGGCATTGCTACTAGAGCGCCACCTGTTAACGGTTTTTGCAACTAAATTTTGAAATTTCTGTATAACATTTTTACAGCTTAGCCAATAAACAAACCATTTACCTTATAATTCTATTGATCTTTGTTTTTGAGATATTTAATTTTGAAATCAGGGTCTTATTCGCTGGACATCCTGTATATATATGTGTGTGTGTGCGAAACATTAATAATCATCAATTTCACCATTTTACATATAATTTTGATTTAATATATCAATTACTAATATTTCTATTACAATTTTACATATTTATTAACATATTTTTAATTATTATTTAATTATCATACTATATCTATCTCTAAACAGTATTTGCTTTAAAACTTAATCCATTAATAGTTATAAATAATTTTTATTATATATAGCTTTTATGTTACTAATCAGTCAATAGATGGCAGCATCAAAGGGATTCATTTTAATACATGGAGCAGTTCATTCTAAATTCTAAAGTATCTATAGAGGGCGCTGGTTATATATAATGGGGGTGTGCTTGGCTATGCTGTACATTCTTATCCTTGGTCCACCATCATATGAAAAAGTTTTTTGGAAAAATGTGCTGGTGATCTCCAATGATTGTATTATATTAAGCATCATGCTAAAATAGTATAGATTTCAATTTGGTAATTTGTTTTTTATTTTTCCTCTATCTTTATAAATCTTGTTTTATTTTGAACTCAATTGGTGTTCAATGATTTATTTCTCTCTTTTATGTGTGTAGTAGTCCCAAATTCATATTCTTTAGCTAATTTATGGCTATATGAAGATGAAACCACATATTTTATTTGTGGAACTTTAGACATTTGGGACCCGACGATTCTGTCTAAGTTTTACAAATTTCCATTATTTCATTTCTGTTATTCAATTTCTGCTGTTTTTCACTATGTTTTTGGAATCTATGTTATGTGTGTTGGGGGAACTGTATTTTTGTCAATTTATTAATGTCATTTTATTCATAATTTCACAGTTTTTGTTAGTGGTCGGTAATGTTTAGTTAATGGTTATAAATATATATATATATATCAGTGGCGTGGCGTGAAAATTTTCGGTGGTCATCGCAATTATTTAAGTTTGTGGTGAAAAATTATTAACTCTAAAATTCAATGGTTGAATGTTCAAAAAAGAAACTTTAAATCTTACCTTCACTTATACATGAACTCCAAATGTTCTGCTAAAACTGGATCGTAGAGTTTTAAAAGCTTATTAAGAGTTTCAAAATATTGCTTGGTCATCGCCGCATCCAGCGATGACCGGACGCCACGCCACTGATATATATATATATATATTGGTTGGTTATATTTGTTTTTAAAGCAGTTTTGATTCGTTAAAATTTTTTTTATAAAATAGCTTTGTTATGTTGTGTTTTTGAAAGTTTAAATCTATTGTTATACTTTTGGAGTATGTGGGTTGGCCATATCTTGCGAAACCCGTGAGGATCCAATTTCTGTTTTTGATACCTGCTTTTTTCACTCCTCCCACTTTCTGAAGAGCAGGGAGTGGTTTGTTTGTTGTTTTTTCGTTATAAATTTTCATGGATTTTTATTGTTGTTTTGCACCCTCTTTTCATAATAATTTTCATAATCATTCACTTTTATTAGAGCTATATATATATATATATATATAGAGAGAGAGAGAGAGAGAGAGAGATTTATATCTGAATTTTGTCATGCTGTAACTCTCGAATTTTTGAACCGATTTGGATGAAATTTTTCATATGCATAGTACATACCAATGACTCAACCGAGTTCGTTGGCCAGCTTCATCCGCCATATTGTTTCAAAATGGCGGCAATTTCAATTTTTGAAAAATTTTTACGTTTTCTAATATTGCATACTTATAGAAAATGTTACATTTCACAAAATGCGAACTCTTATGTATCATTTTAAACAGAATGTTAGAGACATTAAATGTTATTTTAAAGATTCACATAGTGTAAGTTAACAACATAGATCATTTAAAAGAGAAAGTTAGGAAACCTAAAAATTTCGAAAAGTGTCCACAAAACTCAAATGATCGCCATTTTGAAGCAAGATGGCGGATGAAGCTGACCAACGATCTCGGTCGGTACATTAGTATGTACATTGCATATGGAAAATTTCATCAAAATCGGTTAAAAAATTCAAGAGTTACAGCATGACAAAATTCAGATATAAATATATACAGGGTGTCAACTCTCAACGGTGTCCAATGGCTAATTCCTAAACTGTTAGTCATAGACATATAGTTCCAATTAAAAAATATTTTAAATGAAGTAAAGAAGTATTTTAAAAGCAATTTCGGTCAATAAAAGCATTTCTTAAAAAAAAAAATAAGAAATTAAAATTTTTATACGGTCCTATAAGTCCTTATTCCTATAAGTTATATTTAGTAATATTTTCCTATTACACTGATAAGTAAGACAAAAAAAAAAAAAAAAGTCCCATTATTCTACGATTATAACTGACCGAGTAATAGCTGTTTAAAGTTGGAGCATATTTTTTGTTACGAAATAGGGGTCATTCACAAATTTAGTAGAAAAATAAATAATCGTCAGCTATATTACACATATATATTTTTTAGACTAAAATTAACATTGAAATATAAATTTGAAAAATAAAATAATTCTGAAGTATTAATGCAAAATATACAGCTTATACTAAGCACATAAGAGTGAAAATTAACAGAATTTTCTTTAAATAAAATGATGAAAAGTAACGGCCTTAATTCTTTACAAAGCTATGCATATTTTAAAATGTTATTAGATTACAATAGACTGATTAGCAAAATTTGAGTTGTGTTATGTTTTTTAGCTTTTGATAATTGATTATTGTGTATTTTGTAGCGCTGAATCCAAAAATGATTTTCGTTTTTAACCGTCACATCAGGATTTTTCACAAATCGTAAATTTCAAAGTTTAAAATTTCAAAGTGACCACCTCCCAAGACCACTGCCTCATCGGATCCCTGAGCTGTTTAGCTGTAAGAATCACAGTATAAAACAAAAATAAAATCAATAAATTATTGAATTAAATAAAATTAAACTTAATAGAAGTTTTACACCTATTTTATAGTATCAGATTTTCTCTATTTTTAAACTTGGAAATTTCCGATTTCCGAAAATGTCTAACGCGATGGTTTAAAATGAAGGTCTTTTTCGGATTCAGCACTAGAAGTACATAAAAATCAATTATCAAAAGTTAAAAAACACGACAATCTCCTCTATCTTATAGCATCAAATTTTTACTATTTTTTAACTTTGAAATTTACGATTTGCGAAAAATCCTGACATGATGGTTAAAAGGAAGGTAATTTTTAGATTCAGCGCTAAAAAATACATGAAACCAATTTTAAAAGTTAAAAGCACAACCATCGCAGGGTTGTTTTATCTAATCTTAAACTTTATCTTAAACTTGTTGGCGTTAATCTATCCGAAATTTTTTGTGTTATCCTGCAAAATAAGTATAAATGGTCAGCAATGAAAATCATAATACTTCATTGTCATCAAACTTACGTCGATATGTAAAATTTAACCTCTATCGGATTTTTTTTTTTTTTGAGTTAAAGTTGTAGTACAAATTTTGAACTTTAAATATATACATACGATCGTTTCAACTTAAATAAAAGCTTTTAAAATAAAATAATTTATTTAAAAGAAATCATGAAAATAAATAGCCTCAAATCCTTTCGAAATGAAACATATGTTAAAACACAATTATTTTAACGAATTTAAAACTTAATTAATAAAAATTAACTCTGTCGTAATACTTGTATAAGTTCTTTCAAAGCGGAGATGCACCTGAAATAATTCCTTCGAATACTTTAAGCACTTTGAATACGAGCCCTCAAAGCACGATCGAACTCATCTGTATTCAGGTGCAGAAAAGTGGTATGAGTCATGAATTTCAAAGTTTCATAACTCATTCAATTTTAGTCTTAGATGAACGGGATTTTTTTTGTCTTTCTTTTTAGTGTAACAGGGAATTTTTTACTAAATATCACTTATAGGACCGGGGACCGTATAAAAAAAATTAAATTTCGTAACTTTTTAATAAATATTTTTCTTGACCCAAATCGATTTAAAAATACTTCTTCACCTTATTTAAAACATTTTTGTAATTGGAACTACGTGTCTATGACTAAGGATTTAGAAATTAGCCATTGGACACCGTTGAGAATGGACACCCTGTATGGATATCTATATATATCCATCCAGGGCTTAATTTGCGCCGGAGCCCACCAGAACCCGGCTCCGGTACTTCTCTGTTTTTAGCAAATATTTAAATATTGTTCGGAATTCACCGGAGCTCATAAATACAGGGCTCCGGAGCCCAGTGCAATAGCGCTTCCGAAAAACCGAAGCTTAAATTACCTTTTCCTTTCCTTCCCATCTCCAAGCTTTTTGCATTCTTTTTACCAAAACACTTATATGTGACGTAATGTGTCACACACGTAGGAGATAGAGATAAAACGTACTGAATTTTTATATCAGTTTTTAGGCTTAGACTGACTCGAGCTCAATCTGTATTACATTAAAAATTTTATTTATTCATGTATTGAAAAAAAATCCTCTTTTAAAATTACGTATTATATTCCACTTCAAATCATGTTAATGCTATTTTGATCAGAATGAAGGGGAAACAGAAATCGTGTTTTTCTATTCCAAATTTATATCGGCGACGTGTTGATACGGCGCCACTCAAGAGAGTGAATAATAATTTTGCTTTCAGTTCGATTTTCTTTTGTGACAGTAGGATAATTTTTTATTGGCTGGGTTTTCTTTTTATTATTTCGATATCTAACCTGAAAAGAATATTTTCTGTTTTATCCAACAAGCATCTGCTTGACGTTTTGTCTGTTCGAGGTTTTTGTCTTCTATTGCATACGAGTATAAAAATCACGTTAATGATTTTTCTATTTATTTTGTATCATGAACGGTACCCACGCTAAGGCTCTGTGCACCTATACGAAGTCACTTTCCTTTGTAAGTAGATATAATTAACATGTATTGTTATTCTGATAGAAAGCAATCGAGCAGCGTTTCCCCTTTTTCTATAAAAGCATAGATTCTTTCCGATAACGTTGTCAAATTTTTAATTTTATCTGATTTTCAGGGACTCACCGCAAAAGTTTGTTATGCGGAAGGAAATGATTATAGTTTAAGATATGCACCTTTTACAGGAAATTGTAAAACATTGTTCCATTCTTCAGCATATAAATATTCATTTCTGTAAATTTCATTCATTTTTTCTTAAAAATGCATAGCTGCGAACTATCCCTTTTTTGTGTTAACACCATTTCCTAATCATAATCGTTACCCTATTTAATCGCAGAATTCTGCAATTAATTAACATAAAAAATAGGCACGGATTTTTACTATTCTGAAGAAGTGATAACTAAAAAGTGGAATAGTTGACAGCTAAGTATATGCTGATAGATATACAGTAAACTCCCGACTATCCGGTCTAATGTGGCGGAATTGTAGGCCGGATAACAAAAAAGCCGGATAGGCCGGAGTTCCATAAATATTTACTCATTTCCTGGACCCCCCTCCTCATTATATTAAAAACACATGTCACACATTCTAAGATAAATTTTATACATACAGTACATGCAGTTTCAAAATAAGAAAAACATTAACGTAAAACGTAAGCCTAATTCGTAAAAAATTAGTAAATCTTTTTTTATTGCTTGTTAATAAATGATTGCACAAATATGAAAAGTTATGCATAAGATAAAAGAGTCAAAGCTTAGTTTTTAGTTTTTGAGAAAGTAATTGATAGATGACTGTCTCTGATATTGCATTGTGTAATCCCTTCTTGCTCCTTCCTGTCGTGTGTTAGCACTTTCCTTTGGAAAAGAACATGCCTGTCTCGGCTGCTTGCAACATTCCTCATTTTTTTACTAGGCCGGATAGTACGGAGGGCCGGATAGTCGCGAGCCGGATAGTCGGGAGTTTACTGTATTTAAATTTTTTATTTTGCTAAAGAAAAAAAAATGTTTTAAATTTTGCAATTAATGTACGAAATATAAATATGCAGATTACATTGGCAGGGGTTGAGAGGGGGTGGGGGGGGGTGGGGGGAACGGTACAGTTGTTGTACCGGTAGCGCAGAATATTAGGGCTCCGGAACTTTTTTTGTTAGAATTTAAGCCCTGTATCCATCCATCTATATATATATGGATATCTATATATAGTTTATATATATATATATATATATATATATATATATATATATGTACATATATATAAGTCAGCATTTCAACGGAGGGTAGTTTTGGTATCTGGGGGTCATGATCGGCGAAAATATAGCAAAATTTCCCGAAGTGTTTTCCTTCGGACGGCTGCAATAGGCAGCCTTTTACTTTTTGTAATGAAAGCTACTTAAAAGTGTCCACAATTTTGGCCATCACTGTATATATGTGAACTTAAAAGGAGTGTAATTACAATTATAACTGTTTAAAATTTATAAGAACTACTTTATTTTCTATTTAAAAAATAATTTTTTTTTAAAGTAAAAATGAGCAACACAGTTCTAATTTGATTGTAAATGCATATTGTATAATATTTAATAATACTTAGAATACTGTAAAATTTATTATTCTTAGCACGTTTTAATGTCGTTATAATTTTGAAAGTTACTTCTAGAAATTTGCAGAGACTAAGCTCCGTTGAGTTTATCATAAAATTGTAACTTTCAATCGAATAATTTATTTTTCTTTATAAATTTTGATTTAAAGTATCAATTTTCGCAATCAAATATTTAATTATACATTTTTGTTAAAATGTAGTTTAATTTTTTTAAAGAACAGTCACGAAAATACATAACAGAACATGCTATTTATTGAACACAAATTACACAAAATGTAGTACAAGGCACATTAAAATGTATGCAATATATTCCCTATTAAACACCAGATGTAATTATTCTAACTACTACTTATTCCTGTAAAGCAGGAAAAGTTCTTTTCGTACTTTCAGTTCAAAAGCAGAGACTCTCCGGAAGATTCAATGTTTAAAAAAAAAAAAGAAAAAAAAAAAAAAAAAAGAATTAAATTTAAAAAATCAAAAAACCCGAATGCGTAAAAAGCGAACTAATTAATTATTTCTCATCAATGTGAAACTATTTTTTTTTACCCGACTGAAAAGAAGGGTTATGTGTTTCACACGAATCTGTGTATGTGGATTTCTTTATACCCTCGAAACATCCCAACAGCTGGATAGATTTTAACGAATGAGATCTCTATCGATTCGTCTTAACGGCCCGAGGGTTATAGGCTAGGTTTTATTTTTATAAATTCAAAATGGCGGCCGTAAAATACAAAATGGTGGTACAGACGAAAAAAAATTACGCACCCTATTGAGTGGCATGTCATTGGATAGGTCTTTCAAAATGAAGACGATGTTTCATTGACTATTTTACAGTCAGAAGCTCCGTTAAAATATTATACAACCTGGAAGTTGTGTATGTATTGTGGATCTCTAGCTTTACTGCTACTCTAACCATCATAGACATCTATAGATCTTATCAAAACAGTGTTTATAGATAAGAACTAACAGTTAAACACAACTTAAAAGTCATCAATACAAGTAAATAAAAAAATAGGTAAGTAATATAAATAAGTAATGTAAAAAAAATATTTTAATTCAATTCCTACATAGAATAAGAGAATTTTTTTCTCCTATTCTTCTTTCCTTTTGAGTGACGCTTAAAATGCCGTGATCAAGAAGAGGGCTCTCTCGGGCTTAAAATACCTTGATCAAGAAGAGGGATCTCTCGATTATTGGAAATTAATTAATTTAATATAATTAATGAATTAATATTTGAAAAAAACTGAATTAACATCAAGTGTCATCCACTACAAGTAAAAAAAAATTTATTTGAGCTTGATTGGGTGAATAATAAGTATTTTATTAACGATTGAAAATTTGAACAAGATATATATAGCGAAAGTGTGAGCTAATAGTAGGAACTGAAAAAAAAAATTGTTTCACATTGATGAGAAATAATTAATTAGTTCGCTTTTTACGCAGTCGGGTTTTTTGTTTTTTTAAATTTCACTGTTTATTTCAATTCCTACTATTAACTCACACACTCGCTATATATACCTTTTTCAAATTTTCAATCGTTAATAAAATACTTATTATTCATCCAATCAAGCTCAAATATTTTTTTAAACTTGTAGTGGATGACACTTGGCTACAGTGGCTACAGTTTTTTTTCAAATATTAATTCATTAATTAAATTAAATTAATTAATTTTCAATAATCGAGAGAGCCCTCTTCTTTATCAAGGCATTTTAAGCGCCACTCAAGAGAAAAGAAGAATGGAAGAAAAAAATTCTCTGATTGACCTAAGTTGGTATTGACTTAAAATATATTTTTTTATATAGTGCTCGTTTATATTACTTACCTATTCTTTTATTTATTTGTATTGATGACTTTTAAGTTGTGCTTAATTGTTAGTTCCTATCTATAAACACTGTTTTCATGAGGTCTATAGATGTCTATGTTAGTTAGAGTTGCAGTAAAGCTAGAGATTCTACATACACAACTTCCAGGTTGTATAATATTTTAACAGAGCTTCTTACTGTAAAATAGTCAATGAAACATCGTCTTCATTTTGAAAAACCTATCCAATGATATGCCACTCAATAGAGTGCGTAATTTCCCCCCCCCCCCTTTACAACCATTTTGTATTTTACGGCCGCCATTTTGAATTTATAAAAACAAAATCTAGCCTATTACCATCGGGCCGTTAAGACGAATTGATAGAGACCTCATTCATTAAAATCCATCCAGCCGTTGGAATGTTTCGGGGGTATAAAGAAATCCACATACACAGATACGCGTGAAACACATAACCTCTACAACTGTCAACAAACTAATTTTCATACTTATATTCTATCAGTTTTTATCTAAGATTTTATTTTTTTAACAATTTCAATTTTATCTAGTATTGAAAATTATTAGGATGATCCTTCACTATTTGTTACTATTATTATTATGTTTCTCATTAAAAAAAACAAAAAAGAAACAGTAATGCTGCAGCAACTTAGATATATTTAAAAAAATTAAGAATATTAAACTTTACATATTTCCTATGCAGAGAGATTTTTTTTTTTTTTTTTTTTGAACCAGTACAATTAATTGTGTACATAATTTTTCAATTATGCATTTATTTTTTAAACATTCAGCTTCCAGAAATTATTTCTCACCAAAATTTTTTCACCCTACCTTTTGTCATTGATTGATATTCATATTCGTGTTTTGAAGAATAGCACTGTTATGTATGAATATCCCATTTACAATCTGTTTGTCAGCGCCTGTATTTTGTCGAAAATACAAATACAAAAAAAAAAAAAAAAGTGCAGTCCAGTAGAGGTTGTTATCGAACCAAGATTTACTGTAATACATAAATATAAATTGAAATTTTAACCTCTCTAATTCATTTGCATTTTGTAATGAAAGTCATTTGCTTGTAGATTACAATTATAAATTCACCATTTACTCATTTTTTTTTCTTTTTACAACAAACCTGTTTTTACAATTTTGATATTTTTCATAATAATTAATTATGAAATTGGTGATTGGAGGTTGCACCACAATGAATTTTTACAGCTTATTGCTGTTTATAATATTTACATAAGTGTATATATATGCAAAAGACATGATTATTTGTTTATTTTTCATCAATACTTGAAAGTGATTAATTGTTATTCATTAGATTTTAAGCTATATTTATAAAAATACTATCGATTTTTTTTATAGATTTACATCATTTTATCTTATGCTTTTATCCAACTGGAATAATATTCAAACTTATTTTAACTTCAAAAAAAGTATTTGATTTACTTAAAATTACTGATTTACTATATACCAATTAATTATACTGTCCTTCAAACATTTTATTAATAAATTTTAACTACATTATCTCTTAAATGAATAATTAGATTTCTGAATTCCTGGTATTTTGTTTAATTCACCTGGGAATTGAAATTCATTGAAAAAATACTATCACATATTTTTCCTTACATTTTTTCTCAAATGAAAATTGGCGATTGTTATTACATATTTAATTTTGTGATATTTATATTTTGTTGTTGAAGTAATAGAAATTTCTTATCCAAAAACGCAACTGCATATCCTTATTTATATTTATTAGAAATCAAAAATATTCAATAATGCTGAAATAACAATCTGAATAATACGTTTTGAAGATTTTTATTTTAGCGTAAAGTTTAATCTAGCCTAATTTTACAGCTGTCTATAAAGTAAATATTTTTAGGAAGTGTCATTATTATTTGTACAATATCTTACTGTATACTAATATTTTTTTGCAATAAAGTGGTCTGCAAATATATTAGGTAAACAATAATAATAATGATAAACATTGAAATGTATTCGAGAGTTTACGATAGTGTTTACAGATTTAAAATAATATATGAAATAAATTTATTTTAATTTTTTGTTTTGTTTTCTTTTAATTTATTCCTTATTTATTTGTTTATTGATAATGCGAGAAAAACAATAAAATGTTAGTTTCAAAAATTCACATTTTCGAATGATGTCAGTAAAAAAAAATGGCCTGCATCATGTTTAGAATAATATTTTTCAAATCTGTTCCAAACAGACAATACTTCGATTTCAGCTAGTAAACATGTTTTTTTCTAAAAAAAATTAGATTTTGATTGAAATGCTACTGCTAATATTAGTTTATCATACAGATATTTTATATTGCAAAACTTTAAGCTTAAAATTTTATAATTAAATATCAGTTATGTCAGAATAGGAATCGAAGAAAATTAAAAATCTCTTCTCAGACTTGTATATGTATATTTAATGACTTTCATTTTTGTGCAATAAGGCTTTTTTTCTGCAGGAGAGCTTTTAAAAATCTCTATATGAGAAGAATAGAAAAGGCCAGTGCCGGGAGGAAGAGGTAGCTTTCATATTCCTTATTTTAAAAAAGCCAACTTATATTATTCAAACACACGAAGCACAATTTAGTGGAAACCGAATATAGGAGATTCAATACTAATTTTTATCAATACTAAATCATTATGAATGAGAATTTCGCGAAATTAGTCAGCTTTATCCAAGCTGCTTTTATTCAAAGTAACTTATATTTGGCTGCCAAATTCGGCGATTTCTTAAAGTGCCTGCCATTTTAAGACAACATGGTGGATGAGGCTAACCAGTGAACTTGGTCCAGACCTTAGTAATTGCTGTGCACATGCTCATTCACATCGGAATCGATTGATATATACGAGTACTGTCGCAGGCAAAAAATCAGATTTTTCAAAACATCACACCACATTAGATATTGAAATTGCTATATCTGAGTCATTTTTTAAGATAAAGATAAACAAAAAATACTCCTGAATCCTTATATCAAGGTAAAATACTTAAGAAAGAAACCTTTTTCAATTTCTAATTTTTTTGCACCTCACTTTAAATATATTTTTTTTTTTATTTAATGGCCGCCATTTTGAAACAAGATGGCTGATGAAGCTGGCCAGCGAACTTGGTCGAGATATTGATGAATACTATCCACATGCCTTCTTACATCGAAATAGGCGAATACGTGTGTTATCGCGTGACAAATACAAGATCATTTCGAAAAGTCCTTCCGACCAGTTCCGGGAATAAGAGGTAGCTTTCATATTCCTTATTTTTAAAAAGCCAACTTATATTATTCAAACACACGAAGCTCAAATAAGTGGAAACCGAATGTAGGAGATTCAATACTAATTTTTATCAATACTAAATCATTATGAATGAGAATTTCGCGAAATTAGTCAGCTTTATCCAAGCTGCTTTTATTTAAAGTCACTTATATTTGGCTGCCAAATTCGGCGATTTCTTAAAGTGCCTGCCATTTTAAGACAACATGGTAGATGAGGCTAACCAGTGAACTTGGTCGAGACCTTAGTAATTGCTGTGCACATGCTCACTTATATAGGAATCGGTTGATATATACGAGTGCTGTCGCAGGCAAAAAATCCGATTTTTCAAAATGTCACCCACTTTAGAAATTGAAACTGCTATATCTGACCCATTTTTTAAGATAAAGACAAACAAAAAATGCTCCTGAATCATTATATCAAGGTCAAATACTTAAGAAAGAAACCTTTTTCAGTTTCTAATTTTTTTGCACATCACTTTAAATATAATTTTTTTTTAATTTAATGGCCGCCATTTTGAAACAAGATGGCTGATGAAGCTGACCAGCGAACTTGGTCGAGATATTGATGTATACTATCCACATGCCTTCTTCCATCGAAATAGGCGAATACGTGTGATATCGCGTGACAAATACAAGATCGTTTGAAAATGTTAGCCATGATAGAAATTCAAAGTGCTATAATTCAACCACTTTTTAAGATATAAACAAAAGAACAAATTTTCAGAAACAAAAATTGCTCCAGAATCTTTGTATCAAGGCCAAACACATAAAAAAAAATTTTTTTCATTTTCCAATTTTTTAATACCTCATTTTAAATTTTTAATTACATTTTTTTTAAAAATGGCAACCCTTTTGAAACAAGATGGCGAATGAAGCTGGTCAACGAACTCGGTCGAGACATTGGTATGTACTATGTATAGACCAAGTTACATTCAAATCGGTTCATAAATACGCCTGTTATCGCGTGACAAATATCAGGTCGTTTTAAAATGTCAGCCACAATAGAAATTCAAAATGTTATAACTCAGCCATTTTTTTAGATGTAGACGAAACAAAACCTGTTCCGGAATCTTTGTATTAAGGTCAAACACATACAAAAAAAATCTTTTTCATTTTCCAATTTTTTGGTATCTCATTTTAAATTTAATTTTTTTTTAAATTTTTTTAAATGGCCACCATTTTGAAACAAGATGGCGAATGAAGCTGGTCAACGAACTCGGTTGAGTTATTTGTATGTACTATGTACACACTAAGGTACATCCAAATCGGTTCATAAATACGTCTGTTATCACGTGGCAAAAATCAGGACGTTTCAAAATATCAGCCACGCTAGAAATTCAAAATGCTATAACTCAGCCATTTTTTAAGATATAGACGAAATAAAAACTGCTCCCGAATCCTTTTATCAAGGTCCTTTTATCAAGTGGTTTCGGGGTCTGGGGGTCATGATCGATGAAAATATACCAAAATTTTTTGAAATCGCTTTCCTCCGAACGGCTGCAATAGGTACCTTTTTGTAAAGAAAGCTACCTAAATGTTAGCCATGCTAGAAATTCAATGAGCTATAATTCAACCATTTTTTAAGATATAAACAAAAGAAGAAATTTTCAGAAACAAAAACTGCTCCGGAATCTTTGTATCAAGGCCAAACACATTAAAAAAATCTTTTTCATTTTCGAATTTTTTAATACCTCGTTTTTAAATTAAAATTTTTTAAAAATGGCAACCCCTTTGAAACAAGATGGCGAATGAAGCTGGCCAACGAACTCGGTCGAGACATTGGTATGTACTATGTACAGACCAAGTTACATCCAAATCGGTTCATAAATACGCCTGTTATCGCGTGACAAATATCAGGTCGTTTTAAAATGTCAGCCACAATAGAAATTCAAAATGCTATAACTCAGCCATTTTTTTAGATATAGACAAAACAAAACTGTTCCGGAATCTTTGTATTAAGGTCAAACACATACAAAAAAAATCTTTTACATTTTCCAATTTTTTGGTATCTCATTTTAAATTTAAATTTTTTTTAAATGTTTTAAATGGCCGCCATTTTGAAACAAGATGGCGGATGAAGCTGGCCAGCGAACTTGGTCGAGATATTGATGTATACTATCCACATGCCTTCTTCCATCGAAATAGGCGAATACGTGTGATATCGCGTGACAAATAGACAAATACAAGATCGTTTGAAAATGTTAGCCATGATAGAAATTCAAAGTGCTATAATTCAACCACTTTTTAAGATATAAACAAAAGAACAAATTTTCAGAAACAAAAATTGCTCCAGAATCTTTGTATCAAGGCCAAACACATAAAAAAAATCTTTTTCATTTTCCAATTTTTTAATACCTCATTTTAAATTTTAAATTACATTTTTTTAAAAAAATGGCAACCCTTTTGAAACAAGATGGCGAATGAAGCTGGTCAACGAACTCGGTCGAGACATTGGTATGTACTATGTATAGACCAAGTTACATTCAAATCGGTTCATAAATACGCCTGTTATCGCATGACAAATATCAGGTCGTTTTAAAATGTCAGCCACAATAGAAATTCAAAATGTTATAACTCAGCCATTTTTTTAGATGTAGACGAAACAAAACCTGTTCCGGAATCTTTGTATTAAGGTCAAACACATACAAAAAAAATCTTTTTCATTTTCCAATTTTTTGGTATCTCATTTTAAATTAAATTTTTTTTAAATATTTTTAAATGGCCACCATTTTGAAACAAGATGGCGAATGAAGCTGGTCAACGATCTCGGTTGAGTTATTTGTATGCACTATGTACACACTAAGGTACATCCAAATCGGTTCATAAATACGTCTGTTATCACGTGGCAAAAATCAGGACGTTTCAAAATGTCAGCCACGCTAGAAATTAAAAACGCTGTAACTCAGCCATTTTTTAAGATATAGACGAAACAAAAACTGCTCCCGAATCCTTTTATCAAGGTCCTTTTATCAAGTGGTTTCGGGGTCTGGGGGTCATGATCGATGAAAATATACCAAAATTTTTTGAAATCTCTTTCCTCCGAACGGCTGCAATAGGTAGCTTTTTGTAAAGAAAGCTACCTAAATGTTAGCCATGCTAGAAATTCAATGTGCTATAATTCAACCATTTTTTAAGATATAAATAAAAGAAGAAATTTTCAGAAACAAAAACTGCTCCGGAATCTTTGTATCAAGGCCAAACACATAAAAAAAATCTTTTTCATTTCCAATTTTTTAATACCTCATTTTTAAATTAAAATTTTTTTTTAATGGCAACCCCTTTGAAACAAGATGGCGAATGAATCTGGCCAACGAACTCGGTCGAGACATTGGTATGTACTATGTACAGACCAAGTTACATCCAAATCGGTTCATAAATACGCCTGTTATCGCGTGACAAATATCAGGTCGTTTTAAAATGTCAGCCACAATAGAAATTCAAAATGCTATAACTCAGCCATTTTATTAGATATAGACAAAACAAAAACTGTTCCGGAATCTTTGTATTAAGGTCAAACACATACAAAATAAATCTTTTTCATTTTCCAATTTTTTGGTATCTCATTTTAAATTTAAATTTTTTTTAAATGTTTTAAATGGCCGCCATTTTAAACAAGATGGCGGATGAAGCTGGACAACGAACTCGGTCGAGATATTTGTATGTACTATGTACACACCAAGGTACTTCCAAATCGGTTCATAAATACGCCCGTTATCACGTGACAAAATTAAGGACGTTTCAAAATGTCAGCCACGCTAGAAATTCAAAATGCTATAACTCAGCCATTTTTTAAGATGTAGACGAAACCAAAACTGCTCCTGAATCTTTGTATAATGGTCAAATACATAAGGAAAAAATATTTTTCCATTTTCAATTTTTTGGTACCACATTTCAAATTTAAAATTTTTTTTAAAAATTTTAAATGGCCGCCATTTTGAAACAAAATGGCGGATGAAGCTGGCCAACGATCTCGGTCGAGGCATTGGTATGTACTACGTACACACCGAATTACATCCAAATCGGTTCATAAATACGAGAGTTACAGTGTGACAAAGGTCATATCTATATATATATATCAATTTTGAACGGAGTGTAGTTTCCGGGTCTGGGGATCATGATCGATGAAAATATACCAAATTTTTTTGAAATCGCTTTCCTCCGAACGTCTGCAATAGGTAGCTTTTTCTAATGAAAGCTACCTAACAGATAGCTACACTATATTGCCATTAATGACCGGCAATTTTCAATTTTAGACATTTTGTCGAATATTTAGAAATATACTTGACAGATTCTTCTAGAATTTTAGGATTAAAAAGAACAGGTATGACCTCATATTTAGCAATGTCGATTTATTATGGGGGGTAATTAGGCGGCCAACAAAAAATCAAAGAAAAAAATAATATTTGGGATCACCCTGTAAAATAAAATTCACGAAATGATCTACCGCTACCAAATATAAATAAACAGACATTTTACAATATGTGTATTCTTTTGTGTAAGAATAGCACGTATATTAATAGAGATATAGCGATTTATTTAAAAAAAAATAAAAAAAATTCTTGCATATTTTTTGCTTATAACATGCAGGATTTTCAACCAAATTTAACGCCGGTTTCAGAAAAATTGACAAAATATAGTAGAAAATATATCGTGCAGTTGGAATATAAATATATTAAATACTTTAGAAGATATGAGCAGTTGTATGAAATAATTTTTATCTGCGCATGCGCAAACAAGGATCATTTTACATAATTTAATAGTCAACTCTATGGAACAACTTATTAAAAAAATCTAGTCAAATATCATAAAAAATCAGAAAGGTATCGGCGTTAAAGTGAGCAAATTTTTGGTTGTTCTCTAAAAGCAGTTGAATGATAAGGGATTTTATACAAATTGTGATTTTTTATTAACTGACTTTCAGAAAAAAGTTAGTATTGAGTATCAACGAGTACATTTGGGAAAAATGCTTCGAATTTGATACTTCTTTTGATCATGGTATAGGCTCGTTCTTGTGGTTATCCAAGAAGAATTAAAGTATCAATAAAAAAAGAAAATTAAAAAAAAATTAAAAATTAAAAATGACAATTTGTTGAAAATCACTTATCATTGAGCTGCTTTTAGAGAACAACTAATAATTTGCTAACTCTAACACCGATATCTTTCTGAATTTTTACAATATTTGACTAGATTTTTTTTAATAAGTTGCTCCATAGAGTTGTCTATTAAATTATGTAAAATGATCCTTGTTATCGTTCGCGCATGCGCAGATAAAAAATATTTCATACAGCTGCTCATATTTCCTAAAATATTTAATATATTTATATTCCAATTGTACTAGATTGTTTCTACTATATTTAGTCAATTTTTCTGAAACCAGCGTTAAATTTTTTGAAAACCCTATATGTTATAAGCAAAAAACATGCAAGAATTTTTAATTTTTTAAAAAGAAATTGCTATATCTCTATTAATATATATGCTATTCTTACACAAAAGAATATACATATTGCACAATATTTGTTTATTTATATTCGGCAGCGATAGACCATTTCGTGCATTTTATTTTACAGAGTGATCCCAAGTATTATTTTTTCTTTAATTTTTTGTTGGCCCCCTAATTGCCCCCCTTAGCAAATTGACATTGCTGAATATGAGGTCATACCTGTTCTTTTCAATCCGGAAGAATCTGTCAAGTATATTTCTAAATATTCGACAAAATGTCTAAAATTGAAAGTTGCGGGTCATTAATGGCAATATAGTGTATATCAATTTAATTTAATCTTTCAAAACCTCCAGAAACTGTAAGGCAATAAAAGGTTTTTTTTTCTGTTCTAAGCCTAGTTCACTTCTTTGACACACTTCTAAATGCTGCCCACTTTTTTAATATTTTTCATTTACATGCACTTGTATTATCTATATTGCACTTGTACTTACTTTGCTATGAATGCGGTCAGGAAAAAAGTTAAATAAATAATAAACTTATATGTGACAGTTTTATTCAAATGATTCAAATCTTTTTTTTCAAAGAAATTTTTTTCATTTTCTCAATTAATGAAAAAATGCAAAAAAAAATAAATTAAAAAAATATCCTAATAATAAAAAAATGCAAAAACATAAATAAATAAATAAATAAAAAATATCATAATAAAATAAATAGGTACATACTGACTCTTATACATTCATTAACTTACATTTTTTCGTATTTTATAAATTATTCTCCGAGAAAATTGTACTAAAATTTTTCTCCTTTTAAGCCCGGATAAAATATAAGGGTACGGTGTCAATTATGCTTAACCGCAAGGTACACAAAATTTAGTAGAGCTTTCTTAAATAATAGTACAAAAAACACATGTCTGACACTATGAAGAACTCTGAAAATTATTCTGTCGATTCTAATTTATAAATGAATTATTATGTTGAAAGTTTTGCATTTCACCTGTATATATGAAATATGCATGCAAAAAGCAAATTATTACCTATATATTTTATATGTATTATTTGTAATGGACCTTTTCCTTTTTTCAATATTAAAAAGGTTCGATTGTCGAATTATTTGAAGTTTAATAGATTATAGAAAAATAAATATATTAAGATATTTTAAGATTTAATAACATTTTTAAAGACTAATAATTTTTTTTTTACCAGAACTATAAATTCATTAATTAAAGTTTGTAAGCTTAAGAAATAGACAGCAGTACTATCTAACTTTTTTTTTAAATCCTTGCTGTGCCAGACTGAAGAAGATAAAAGAATCTAAAACTGTGATGCGTGATATGATAAAAAAGTTAACCATTCTTTGAAAAATCTATCTAGAGAATTTAAAGATCCCTTTTAAAGTTATGGCTTTAAGTTAAAAAGAATTTTGGAAAATTATTTAACGTGCAATGTCATTCTATTTTATGTTATCAAAAATAAATAAAATCTGTGTTACTAAACATAATCTTAAAATCTGAATACCTTCAGAAACACCCAAAGAAAATTTAAAATTATTTGAAAATTTGTCTAACTGTAATCTAAAATTTTATGGGTTTTAATGGCGCTAATTTTTTTTTTGTTAAATTGTGCAGATCTATAAAAAAAAAAAAAAAAAAAAAAAAAAAAAAAGAATAATAACACCAGAATTTCTGAATTCAGTGTGGAATTTCTTTTTAAGTCTTATTTAAATCACTGCTGGATATAATAAGTTCGAAGCAAAAGAGTACATAGAAGATAGAAAGCATATTAAAACTGAACAACGATCATAGAACAGGATTTTTTTTTTTTTTTTTTTTTTTTTTTTTTTTTTTTTTTTTTTTTTTTAGGTTTGTTAGTAGATGTGAATGTTAAACTTTGCTTTGAATTTATAATCGAAATGTTTATTTCATCGTCATCGTTCATCGATTTGTTGACACCTTCGTTCCGAAATGGCGCTATATAGTTTTCTCGGCTATAAAGATTTGCATTTAAATAAGACATAGTTTAATTATCCTTCGTTTAAAATATACATTAATTTTGTTCTTAAAGGTAATGTATATAAATATTTCAGTATTTAATTTACTCTAATCATTTCAGATATTGCTATCGTTTAGCCTTTGAGATAAGTTGTACTTAGGCCTAATTATTCAAAATTAAGATCATACTCCACATAATTTTAATCTTTTAAATTGATCGATTTTTTCCACTTTTAAATAAAACCGTTTGAAGAAATGAAAAAAATCCCCTAATCTTTCTCCTCAATTCATCATTGATAATTCACATGAAATATGTAAAGAGATTTAAATGATTTATTAAATTTTTACCAAAAAAGAGGTCAAATCTTAGATTTACTCAGACCTGCCAACTGCTACGAAAAAATCGTAGTTTCTACGATTTAGAGCTAAAAACTACGACGCTACGAAAATCAGTCTAAAACTACAATTTTCTGCAAAAAACACACAAGCCGAAAAAAGTCAATTTCGTCAATTGTTCGCAGAAAAAAACGCCAATTTCATCAAAGGATCGCGGTAAAACGTAAATTTCGTGAAAGAATCGCAAAAAATACGCAAATTTGGTAAAGGAATCGCGAAAAAAACACAAATTTGGTCAAGAGATCGCGAAAAAACGAAAATTTTGACAAGGAATCACGGAAAAAACCAAGAAAACTTCTTCAAAAGATCGTGAAAAAAACTCAAATTTGTTCAAGGGATCGCGAAAAAAAAGCAAATTTGGTCATGGGATCGCGAAAAAACGCAAATTTGGTCAAGGAATCGCGAAAAAAACGCAAATTTCTCCAAAGAATCGCGAAAAAACACAAATTTCGTTAAAGGATCGCAAGAAAAAAACACATTCTTCCAAGGACCGTAAAAAAAAGCGTCAAGGGATAGAAAACAAAACGCGAACTTCGTCAAGGAATCACGGAAAAAAGCGCGAATTTCGTCAAAGGATCACAGAAAATGCGCAAATTTCGTCAAAGGATCGCGGAGAAAACGCGAATTTCATCAAAGGATCGAGGGAAAAAATACAAATTTCGTCAAAAGATCGCGAATTTGTCATAGGATCGCGATAAAAACACGAATTTGGTCAAAAGATCGTGGAAAAAAATAAGAATTTCGTCAAAGGATCGCAAAAAAGCGAATTTCGCCGAAGCATCGCGGATATACGAATAATTAGCGCCGTGAAGAAATCCCCCCCCCCTTCCCCACTGCTGTAACCTTTCAGAAAATTTTCTGTGAATTTCAGAATTTTTTTTCACTCAATCACCCCTGCTCTGTGCTCTCTTCAGGAAATATTACACAACGACAAATATCTATGTTTATTGTATTATAATATATATAGTTTTAAATCTGAAAGAATATACAGAACTAACTCTTGAAAAATCGAGTTAACCTAACCTGCAGGAATCTAAACTCAATCCAAACCGAAAGCAATCGGAGTTAACCCGATTTGCAGTGTAAAAAAGAGCAACCAATCAACCAACCAACAACTAGATTGATTTGAATTTTGGAGGCTACTATTTTTCATTTTCAAAGGTTGGCAGGTCTGCACATAGCCCTTCTTTTCAGTCGAGTAACAAAAGAAGTAAAACTTCTGCTTTATAAGTAGATAAAACAACTTTATTAGCACCAGAATTGTTTATCTTATAACAGACTAGTGTTAGTAGCATTCAGCATACAAACCATCAGTGCAAAGAATGATGAAATTTTGTTCTTTTATGTGGAAGAGAAGCAGTTTCCAGGATTAGGTTTATTGACTAGTAGAATTACAGGAAATTACGGTGACAGCCAATAGGAAATTTGGATAGGGAATAGAACTGGTATTGTGAAAAATATAAGTAGAAAAAAATATTTTTTTATATAATATTTCCAACAATCTGATAGCAAAGTCATGATTAACTCTTTCGCGGGCGGTGTCCTTCAAAAAGGACACCTAATTTTTATTGTACAGGTACCGAGAATATTTAATTGAATTTTTCCTTTTATAACGTACGTGAAAGTAAGCAAGTTTCTATTTTGTAATAAATTTGTTTATAAATTCTGGTGTCAGTTCATCCTTTCATCAGTTTATAAACATAATTATTACTCCGCGTCGGAAAGGGTTAACAATACTTTTAAGGTTTTTATACTATACATTTATAAGCTTTCCATATGGAAAGCTTAAGGAAATGCTTTGGAAAGCTTAAGCTTTTCATATCTATAGAAAACATAAAAGTATTGTTAATTATGACTTTGCTATTCCTCCATTATCAAATCCATGTTGGAAATATTATGTCAAAAGCGGAGACTCTTCGTAAGATTCGATACGTTACCAAAACGAATGTGACAGAAATTTTGACGGTAAATGTTTTACTTATTTTATCTAATTTATCTAAGATCTCGACGTCAGAAGCAGGGGAAAACTTTCAAGATTTGGTGACCAAATTACAAGATGTCCCTTAATTTTATAAATTTATATTTATATAAGAGTAATTGGTATATTTAAATACTGTGTACAATTTTTTACTCATGCTAGAGATTATTTGGAGATTAAAAGAGAAATTCCTTGTTCTGACTTCTGTCAAACTGAAGTTGCTTCACACATACATAAATTCGGTAAAAATGCATGCTTATCTGAACAAATGTTTACAGTCTCATAACATCTCTAATTGCCCCAAGTGTCTATCAGCAAAAACTTTTCAAACGTGTCAGATTACCTTCTATTGTACAGCACATTTGGATGAATACAGGGAATTTCGTGTCGATGTCATTCTTCATTTGCATTAAAAGAACAAGGAAATAAACATGGGTTACTGAAAACCCGGGTTACTGAATAAACGTAAAAAATCATTTTTAAATAAATTTATAACTCTATATTTCGTATTGGCCTCGTGCTAGGAGTTAACAGCCGAAGAAATCACCAAAGATCATTATTTACAATCAATATTTTGATTCTGTTCATTTCAGTGGTTTAAACGCGTAGTTTGATTTTATGTCTTAAATTTGTGCTTTATTTATATTTTATTGTTTTATTCATTGATTGATGGATGTTTAATTGTGTTGTGAAATGTAAGCTGAAAACAAATGCTGAGCTATTTATATTAATTTAAATACAAACGGAGTTATCTTTCGTAATCGTCTGCACGCGATAGAGATCGATTAAAAAAAATCATGCTTGAAAATTACTTTAAAAACAATAAAAACTGACAAGGAAGATCTACATACGGGCATACTCCAAAAAATCTTAAAAAATTTATAGAATGTTCTTCACATGAGGATAAATATGTTTATGAAAAAAATCTTGGCGGAACCTCGATAGAGCGTCCGTAAAAAACTAACGAACATTTCGTTATTTGGCGATTTATCACCGGTTGGCAAGGGAATAAAATTTCAAAAAATACTTTTTTAAATTCAAATACTCTTTAAGGTAAAAATGTTTCATCATGAACTTGTTTAAATTTAATTTAAATATTTTTAATTTTGTCAGTTTTAGTTTGTTTTAACAATAGTTTTGTTATATATATATTTATATGTATTTGTAACGAAATTTCACTATGAGATTTTATGATTTAAAACAAAATTTAAATTAATTAAAATTGTTTCAAGATCAAAATTAAGCCCAATTGAGCACTGTCGCAACGATTCACTTTTGTTGCTATGGGAACAACGACTTGTTTGATATTCAATGAAATGTACAACTGCAGCATTCTTCATCTAGCCTTTATTCTGGAATACGCTTTAATATATGAAAATATATTTTACAATAGGGTAATTCCGGGATTTATGCCGCACATTTTTTTGAATTTGTGTATAAAGTCCCATGGTGGACATAAAAAAAAATCATGCTGTGCTATTTAATATTAAATATACAACGCGTGTACTGCGACAAAAAATTCAAAACAAATTATTAATATATTTTAACAATTTTTTCTAAAACATTACGCTGCGGCGCGTCACTCGTACATTCAGGCTGAGACGTCGCACTTGTGCGGTAGTTATGCCGCGCTTGTAATAAGAACAGAATGAAATTATAAATTTAAAAATTAAAAAAAATATTCATATCTGGACTATAATTAACGATGTAATAACAAAATGACACTAAATGAGTAGAATGAAACGTATTAGTAGATTCAAATTAATAATTGTTGCCTACTTTCGCTATTAAAATTATCGACTTATTTTTTTACATTAAATTTTAATTGTCATTTCAGCAACAACGTAACAACAATTTATTAGAAAGGGAAAAGAAAAAAAGTAAAATTGTATTTACGTAATTTATTTGTTAACCCTTTCGGGACCGGTGGCTTTTACAAAAATTTTATTCGGTTGGTACCACTTTTTAAAAAAAAGTTACCTTTAATTAGATAATCATGAAAATGCTCTAATTAAGCAAAGCAAATACTACTTTTCTTTTTTACTGGTGCCAGAGACAAATTTTGTAAGCTCTTTATGAAGGTGCTTATATGCACCTATGGTCCCGAATGGGTTAAGAGACCTGTTTTTTTACTACAGTCTACAAAAAAAAGTTTCGAAAAAGTACAGTCTCTATGTAACTACATTTAAACACATGATGCAACGAAGCCAATTACACTTTCTCTTTTTTGGAGTAGTTTTCTAAACATTCCTCGAAAAGAACGTGAAAAGAACGTCTGCGTTACGCGTAATGCAATTTTTCATTATTATCATCTTGACTTGCATCTTTCTTGCCCTTTTTACTTTTTATTTTCCCCCTTTTTCTCCTTTTGTTTTAGTAAACTTGATAACATGCCTAACATGGTTAGTCTGTGCAAAAAGAAAATGAAAAGTTAATAACACTTAATCATCCTGTACAAAAGAAACTGCGGCATGTATCCCATTTTGCATGGTGCAAACTTCGGCCATCACAGTTACCTGTCATCGCTAAGGGGAATGGCGTAACCATACACACAGTACTCTATACAAACGCTACTCTTAGTTTTGACTTCGAAATCATGCATGCATTTAGTAATTAGTGTATGAAATGTATTTAAACATAACGTGTTTAAATTTTTGGACAGTGAAATCATGCACTTACGTCAAATTAAGGGCTGCACTTCTACAAGTAAACATCGAAATGGGATTCCGGCTATACACTGGTTAAAATAATCTCATTGCGAACCTATACTGTGCGTTTGACGACCATCTATCCATAATTACAAGAAATACAAGGGGTGCGGCATCTATCCCGTATGCGACGACTCTCCCGGAGTTACCCTATGAAATTTTTTTTATATAAGAAAATATATTTACAGTGCTCAAATTAAATAAATGCAGCAACAAAAAACATATACAAGTAATATAATATATATATATATATATTAAACTCTCTCATTGTTTAAGTTTAAATTCATTAAATACTATTTACACGCATTTTAAAAATCAATTAACAAGCAATTTTTAGATGCATTAAAATCGTTTTCTTTTGACGAGGAAAAATGCTGCTTGCCAAATCACGTGACGCTTTCGTCTTTTCGCGCCAAATACTCGAAAGTATTTTATTTTTTTACAGAATTTCAACTGCAATTTCGCAGCTAATTTTGACTGATCCTTTATTACATACACAAGTAGTTTAATTCATATTTTTTTCAGAATATTCTGAGTATGCCCGATAAGGAGACTTTCCTTGTGAGTAAATAGCAATGCGTTTTTTAAACGAATTATTGCACAGTTTTCAAACAAAATGCATTGGAAAGTTTAACAAATTGCAGTAAAAGTTCAAATTAATCGTCTGTTGTTTCCACAGAAAAAAATGACGTCAGCGTTACGCACGGACACGTTTGAACTTTCTAATTTAGATAAAAGGCAGTTCAAAATTGAACTATGTGATAATTTCAGGGAGAAATTAGTTAATTTATTTTTGTATTGGCGGCTTATTAGTTATTTCTCACCGAATGAGTATGTTAACAACTGATTATTTTCTGATGCAATACGATGTATTGCATTGTCTTTAACGATAGAAGCACCGCATGATTCAGCTGGACTCAGGACAAATAAGCCCATGTTAAATGAGAAGTTTTACTTAATAAAAAGAAACGCATTTCTAAGGAATACTATCTATTTAATTTCATGTATGGCTTACAACAATAGGAGACATGTGTGGGAGGGAGATCGAAGGAAACAATATTTTTCCCATCCTAAGTAGCGAATAAATTATTAAATTTTAACTATTGTTATTTAAATTTATTACTAACTTTTAATATTTATTTGAGGACATTACTTACTAGACTTCAAGATAAATCTCATTATTTTTACTTTTTTCGTCGAATGCTTTTTTTAGTTGTAATTTGGAAGAAAAGCAGCCCAATAAAAGTACAGAACATTTCGAAATGAGAAAGCCACTAATTTCGAAAACTTTTAGAACAAAATTCAGAACGATATTTCATAAGGCATTTTATGTGAAATTTTATATAAAATCTAGATTTTCTAAACAATTTTGTTCAAATGCTCCAACATTACGTAAGTCGACAAAACAATACAAAATTTTTGACATAAACTAACATAAGAATTCTCGTTACGAAAAAATATTTTATCTTGTCTTATGTGTCCTTTAGCTAATATTTTTTGCTTAATAGAAAATCTGCAAAAATTGGAATGTGAAACTTAACTCTCATTGCTCAATTTGTAAAAAAGATGTCTGACAAAATATGATTTTTAAAATTTTAAAGAATTATCTACTTTTAAACGCCGTAAGTAATTGTTTTGCATACAAAGTTTTTAGAAAAAAGGGCGAGACCGCAAATTTATTACATATCATACCAGCATTAAACTAAAACGAGGAAACACAAATTTTCAATATTTTAAAATGAGTAGTTACTGAAACATGAATCATTGAAAATCAAACTAATAAATATTAAAGAAGAGAACAATTTTGTCTCATAATTAAAATTATGCGTTTAAGTAAAATGAATAAATAAATAAAATAGAACACGATTGAGTTTAATTAATCTATCTGGCTAGAAACAAATTTTTTAAATCGGATGATTTTTGAAGAAGATATAAATTAAAGTTTGTCCCGTTAACATTAGCGTCATTCAATTTTGATTTCTTTTAACACCATAAAAATTTAACAGAAAAAAAAATCTAGAACACGTTTGAGTTTAATTATTCTATCTGGCTGGAAACAATTTTTTTAAATCGGATGATTTTTTGGGAAGATATAGGTTAAAGTTTGTCCCGTTAAAATTAGCGTCATTCAATTTTGACTTCTTTTAACACCATAAAAAATTAACAAAAAAATGTAATATCAATATACCTTCCCGCGCTAATTTTATACAAAGAACTCAAATAAAGTTTCAAAAGTGGGTGTTATAATTTGAAAATGCAATTGCTAATATGTAGACGACCCCTATTTAAAAAATTGCATTCATATTCTAAAAGAAAGCAATATTGCGAGTCTGAAGTCTTCTTTGGTGCTATTTTATCGCAAAAAATGTGCAAATAAAAGCCGTTTTTTTTTTTTTTTTTTTTTTTTTTTACTAACTGTGCATTCTAGAAAAAAAAATTTTAACTTCTTTTAATTAAATCCCTAAAAGTACTTTAAATATTACAGAATTTCTTTTATAAAAAACGTAATTTATCTTATATTTTCTGGTGCTCGAAAGCAGTAAAACAACAAGTCAAAACATATTGGGATTTTATGATCGACATTTTGGGAACTCCTTTATAAAAAAAAGAGAGATGATATCAATAAAAACAGAATAAATTGTCTACACGGGAAAGACATATATAACAAAGAAAACACATAAACAGGAAAATATATGTAATTTATATACTGATAGTTTTTCTTGCATAAAGCATTGGTTTTCCGCTAATAAGCTATTCTGACTCGATAGCAAATATATTACATCGATCTAGAATGATTAGCTGATGATTATCTTTGTTATATCGCCGGAAATTAAGAAAACGAGATGTGTATTTTTTCAATCCATGAAAAAGTGTAACAGCAATTTAATCTGGAAAAAAAATTTTATTTCATCATTTGAATTTTAAAACGAAACTTATATTAATTTTCAGAAAAAATGCCTGAAAATTTAATGCATTTATTAAAAAATAAGTATAGCATCATAATTTATTATTTACTAGCCGACCTGCCCGGCGTTGCCCGGACCCGTGATAATATCTTTCAATGAACCTTAAATTTGTATTAATTAATCTGCCGCTAATGCACTGCAAACTCTGTTAGTTCCAATTTCCACCGCCATGTGCCAGGATGTGTTCTAAACAAACCTATATCCAAACGAAACTCCGTTATTCAAATTTTCCGTAGATATATTACTCGAGGGGGTGGCAGTATCAAATAAGAATTTAAGAAATTTGCTGAAAATCCTTTAGTTCCACCTTCCACCGCCAGGGGTCGCAATATGTTTAATATGAACATCCGAAACGGGTCACCAGTGGCTGCGGCCCCGTAAATTAGGCGTGCTGCGCACGCTCTGCAAAATCTTTTCGTTACAGTTTCCATGCTCAGTTGCCGCACTCTGTTCCAGACAAAACTTTTTCATGTGGCCTAATTGCTATATTTAGTCGAAAGTACTCCCCCCCCCCCCCTCCCTGTATCTGAAAATATGACAAATACAAAATATGTCTCGCGTGAAAAAGTGATTTCTTTAATTTTTCTTTAAAAAACCGATTTCACAGACAGCTGTCTATGCTCAAATGATCTAAGATAAAATCGCACGATAATTTAAAACTGTTAATTAATGCATATTCGTTAATTGCAGCCGGATTTAAAAGAAAATTACATATTTGGATTCAGCGTTAAAAATACTCATAAATGTGTTAATTTCAAATAGGTAAATGCAATATTTAAAAAAATTCTATAGAGCTGCAAAATTGCCTAGTCTCTTTAGTCATGTGTTGCTTTGAAATAATTTTGAGTTCCCCGGAAAGAACACGTCTCATTGGCTGCTAACACCTGAGTGATAATTTATTCTGCGGTTTCATAAAAATCTATGCTTTTGTTGAATTATGAATACTTTTCCATTCTTTTAATTTGGGTTTTTTTAATTAATGTCTCAACTAATTGTTGGAAATTTAAAATTCTGAGGCTCAGGTACACCAGGAAAGGCCTCTGACTTTTGTCACAAAAATTCTGAGCTTCGTACGTAACCGTAGCTTTTGGTAGCCATTACAGACAGACACACACACACACACAGAGCGATTTGTTCTTTCATTAGAAAAGATAAATATATCGGGTTAGTCAAAATGAATATATTGATTACAAACGGCTATAACTATTTAATGGAAAAGAATTTATCGATAAGATTAACATAGAATGTAGACGGAACTTCAAAATTTTATATACATATGTCATAGATGTTCTATGTGACTTTCTTTGGTCACACGGACAACATCTAGGCGGTAGTCCATTTCACGCCATACATTCCGAAGCATTTGTTCAGTCACCGAAATGGACTACCGTCTAGATGTTGTCCGTGTGACCAAGGGAAGTCAGATAGAACATCTATGACCAGAGGCGCGCCAGTGATATTCGGCGCCTGTGTGCAAAACTTCAGCTTCCGCCTTGTACCTCTCCCTGAAAAACAATCGTTTTATAAAACTCATCAGTGAGCACAAATGAAATAGTGCTACAAAATATATTAAGGCTGTTCTCAACTCCAAGAGGGCAACTTTATGACATAAGTTTTAATTTATTTTTGTCCGGAAATGCATGAAACGAGCAGGTGTTGTTGTTCAGAAACTATGTCATGGAGCTGTTTTTTCGCAAACGCAATAGATCTTTCTGAAAATAGTGTCAAAGTGGGCGTTTCTTCTTTTCTTATGTGTTTTTTTCTTATGTGTTTGAGCTTGATACAAAAATTCCGGAGCATTTTTTGTTTCGTTTATATCTTAAAAAATGGCTGAGTTATAGCACTTTGAAATCCTATCATGGCTGATATTTTGAAACGATCTGATTTTTGTCATGCAATAATATGCGTTTTTATGAACCGATTTGGATATGACAAGACATGTGCATAGTACATAGCAATGTCTCGACCGAGTTCGTTGGCCAGCTTCATACGCCCCCTTGTTTCAAAATGTCGGCCGTTTAAAATTTAAAAAAAAGTTTAAAATTTAAAATGAAGTACGAAAAAATTATAAATCGAAAAAGATTTTTTTCTTATGTGTTTGAGCTTGATACGAAGATTCCGGAACAGTTTTTGTTTCGTCTATATCTTAAAAAACGGTTGAGTTATAGCACTTTGAAATTCTAGTGTGGCTCACATTTTGAAACGATCTGATTTTTGTCACGCGATAACACGCGTATTTATGAACGGATTTGGATATAACTTGGTGTGTACATAGTACATACCAATGTCTCGATCGAGTTCGTTGGCCAACATCATCCGCCATCTTGTTTCAAAATGGCGGCCATTATTTTTTTTTATCTTAATTTAAAATGAGGTGCAAAAAAATTAGAAATTGAAAAAGATTTTTTTCTTATGTGTTTAACCTTGATACAAAGATTTCAGAGAATTTTTCGTTTCGTCTATATCTTAAAAAATGGCTAAGTTATAGCACTTTGAATTTCTAGCATGACTGACATTTTGAAACGATCTGATTTTTGTCACGCGATAACACGCGTATTTATGAACCGATTAGGATGTGACAAGGCATGTGCATAGTACATAGCAATCTCTCGGCCAAGTTCGTTTGCTAACTTCATCCACCATCTTGTTTCAAAATGGCGGCCATTTAAAAAAAATTAAAATGAGGTACAAAAAAATTAGAAGTTGAAAAAGATTTTTTTCTTGTGTGTTTCAGATTGTTACAAAGATTCCGGATCATTTTTTGTTTTGCCTTTATCTAAAAAAAGGCCGAGATATAGCAGTTTGAATTTCGAATGTGTGTGGCATTTTGAAAAATCTGATTTTTTGCCTGCAACAGCACTCGTATATATCAACCGATTTAGATATGAGTGAGCATGTGCACTTGAATTACTAAGGTCTCAACCAAGTTCATTGGTGAGCTTTGTTGCACCCATTATGTTGTTTTTAAATGGCTGGCTATCACCGATAATTCGGGTTAATATAATTATTAATATAATTCGGGATATCACCGAATTTGGCGGCAAAATATAAATCACTTTCATAAAACCAGCTTTGATAACGCTGACTAATTTCTCGAAATTCTTATTCATATTCAATATTGACAAAAATTAGTATTTGATCTGGTATAATCGGGTTCCACTAATTTGAGCTCCGTGTGTTTGAATAATATAAGCTGGCTTTTAAAAAATAAGGAATATGAAAGCTACCTCTTCCTCCCGGCACTGGCCGGAAGGACTTTTAGAGCTTCGCCGGGGTTTTCTCACATAAGAATCCAATTTCAGTCTTTTATCCGAACATAGTAAGTTTTGACGTCTTTTAAATAAAAGATAATTCCGAATTCGTAGAGAGATTTCTAAATTTTTCGCGTTTTTTTTATGAGATTTTTAGAGTTCTTTTGCATTTTGTGACTGTTTTTTTATATTCGTAAAAAAAATCGTAAATTTGAGTTTGAATCTTTTAGCCTAATATAATACATTTTCTTTTTCACGATTATTGAATTTTTAGTGATTTTTATGCGATTTTTGGCATTTTTCGCGCTCTTCGGTAGATTTTTGTTACATATATAAGAAATTCGATTTAATTTTTTAAACTCAAGATAGTATTGTCCTCTGAGATTTTTGATTTTATTAAAGAAGAGAACAATTTTGTCTCATAATTAAAATTATGCGTTTAAGTAAAATAAATAAATAAATAAAATAGAACACGATTGAGTTTAATTAATCTATCTGGCTAGAAACAAATTTTTTAAATCGGATGATTTTTGAAGAAGATATAAATTAAAGTTTGTCCCGTTAACATTAGCGTCATTCAATTTTGATTTCTTTTAACACCATAAAAATTTAACAGAAAAAAAAATCTAGAACACGTTTGAGTTTAATTATTCTATCTGGCTGGAAACAATTTTTTTAAATCGGATGATTTTTTGGGAAGATATAGGTTAAAGTTTGTCCCGTTAAAATTAGCGTCATTCAATTTTGACTTCTTTTAACACCATAAAAAATTAACAAAAAAATGTAATATCAATATACCTTCCCGCGCTAATTTTATACAAAGAACTCAAATAAAGTTTCAAAAGTGGGTGTTATAATTTGAAAATGCAATTACTAATATGTAGACGACCCCTATTTAAAAAATTGCATTCATATTCTAAAAGAAAGCAATATTGCGAGTCTGAAGTCTTCTTTGGTGCTATTTTATCGCAAAAAATGTGCAAATAAAAGCCGTTTTTTTTTTTTTTTTTTTTTTTTTTTTTACTAACTGTGCATTCTAGAAAAAAAAATTTTAACTTCTTTTAATTAAATCCCTAAAAGTACTTTAAATATTACAGAATTTCTTTTATAAAAAACGTAATTTATCTTATATTTTCTGGTGCTCGAAAGCAGAAAAACAACAAGTCAAAACATATTGGGATTTTATGATCGACATTTTGGGAACTCCTTTATAAAAAAAAGAGAGATGATATCAATAAAAACAGAATAAATTGTCTACACGGGAAAGACATATATAACAAAGAAAACACGTAAACAGGAAAATATATGTAATTTATATACTGATAGTTTTTCTTGCATAAAGCATTGGTTTTCCGCTAATAAGCTATTCTGACTCGATAGCAAATATATTACATCGATCTAGAATGATTAGCTGATGATTATCTTTGTTATATCGCCGGAAATTAAGAAAACGAGATGTGTATTTTTTCAATCCATGAAAAAGTGTAACAGCAATTTAATCTGGAAAAAAAATTTTATTTCATCATTTGAATTTTAAAACGAAACTTATATTAATTTTCAGAAAAAATGCCTGAAAATTTAATGCATTTATTAAAAAATAAGTATAGCATCATAATTTATTATTTACCAGCCGACCTGCCCGGCGTTGCCCGGACCCGTGATAATATCTTTCAATGAACCTTAAATTTGTATTAATTAATCTGTCGCTAATGCACTGCAAACTCTGTTAGTTCCAATTTCCACCGCCATGTGCCAGGATGTGTTCTAAACAAACCTATATCCAAACGAAACTCCGTTATTCAAATTTTCCGTAGATATATTACTCGAGGGGGTGGCAGTATCAAATAAGAATTTAAGAAATTTGCTGAAAATCCTTTAGTTCCACCTTCCACCGCCAGGGGTCGCAATATGTTTAATATGAACATCCGAAACGGGTCACCAGTGGCTGCGGCCCCGTAAATTAGGCGTGCTGCGCACGCTCTGCAAAATCTTTTCGTTACAGTTTCCATGCTCAGTTGCCGCACTCTGTTCCAGACAAAACTTTTTCATGTGGCCTAATTGCGATATTTAGTCGAAAGTACCCCCCCCCCCTCCCTGTATCTGAAAATATGACAAATACAAAATATGTCTCGCGTGAAAAAGTGATTTCTTTAATTTTTCTTTAAAAAACCGATTTCACAGACAGCTGTCTATGCTCAAATGATCTAAGATAAAATCGCACGATAATTTAAAACTGTTAATTAATGCATATTCGTTAATTGCAGCCGGATTTAAAAGAAAATTACATATTTGGATTCAGCGTTAAAAATACTCATAAATGTGTTAATTTCAAATAGGTAAATGCAATATTTAAAAAAATTCTATAGAGCTGCAAAATTGCCTAGTCTCTTTAGTCATGTGTTGCTTTGAAATAATTTTGAGTTCCCCGGAAAGAACACGTCTCATTGGCTGCTAACACCTGAGTGATAATTTATTCTGCGGTTTCATAAAAATCTATGCTTTTGTTGAATTATGAATACTTTTCCATTCTTTTAATTTGGGTTTTTTTAATTAATGTCTCAACTAATTATTGGAAATTTAAAATTCTGAGGCTCAGGTACACCAGGAAAGGCCTCTGACTTTTGTCACAAAAATTCTGAGCTTCGTACGTAACCGTAGCTTTTGGTAGCCATTACAGACAGACACACACACACACACAGAGCGATTTGTTCTTTCATTAGAAAAGATAAATATATCGGGTTAGTCAAAATGAATATATCGATTACAAACGGCTATAACTATTTAATGGAAAAGAATTTATCGATAAGATTAACATAGAATGTAGACGGAACTTCAAAATTTTATATACATATGTCATAGATGTTCTATGTGACTTTCTTTGGTCACACGGACAACATCTAGGCGGTAGTCCATTGCACGCCATACATTCCGAAGCATTTGTTCAGTCACCGAAATGGACTACCGTCTAGATGTTGTCCGTGTGACCAAGGGAAGTCAGATAGAACATCTATGACCAGAGGCGCGCCAGTGATATTCGGCGCCTGTGTGCAAAACTTCAGCTTGCGCCTTGTACCTCTCCCTGAAAAACAATCGTTTTATAAAACTCATCAGTGAGCACAAATGAAATAGTGCTACAAAATATATTAAGGCTGTTCTCAACTCCAAGAGGGCAACTTTATGACATAAGTTTTAATTTATTTTTGTCCGGAAATGCATGAAACGAGCAGGTGTTGTTGTTCAGAAACTATGTCATGGAGCTGTTTTTTCGCAAACGCAATAGATCTTTCTGAAAATAGTGTCAAAGTGGGCGTTTCTTCTTTTCTTATGTGTTTTTTTCTTATGTGTTTGAGCTTGATACAAAAATTCCGGAGCATTTTTTGTTTCGTTTATATCTTAAAAAATGGCTGAGTTATAGCACTTTGAAATCCTATCATGGCTGATATTTTGAAACGATCTGATTTTTGTCATGCAATAATATGCGTTTTTATGAACCGATTTGGATATGACAAGACATGTGCATAGTACATAGCAATGTCTCGACCGAGTTCGTTGGCCAGCTTCATACGCCCCCTTGTTTCAAAATGTCGGCCGTTTAAAATTTAAAAAAAAGTTTAAAATTTAAAATGAAGTACGAAAAAATTATAAATCGAAAAAGATTTTTTTCTTATGTGTTTGAGCTTGATACGAAGATTCCGGAACAGTTTTTGTTTCGTCTATATCTTAAAAAACGGTTGAGTTATAGCACTTTGAAATTCTAGTGTGGCTCACATTTTGAAACGATCTGATTTTTGTCACGCGATAACACGCGTATTTATGAACGGATTTGGATATAACTTGGTGTGTACATAGTACATACCAATGTCTCGATCGAGTACGTTGGCCAACATCATCCGCCATCTTGTTTCAAAATGGCGGCCATTATTTTTTTTTTATCTTAATTTAAAATGAGGTGCAAAAAAATTAGAAATTGAAAAAGATTTTTTTCTTATGTGTTTAACCTTGATACAAAGATTTCAGAGAATTTTTCGTTTCGTCTATATCTTAAAAAATGGCTAAGTTATAGCACTTTGAATTTCTAGCATGACTGACATTTTGAAACGATCTGATTTTTGTCACGCGATAACACGCGTATTTATGAACCGATTAGGATGTGACAAGGCATGTGCATAGTACATAGCAATCTCTCGGCCAAGTTCGTTTGCTAACTTCATCCACCATCTTGTTTCAAAATGGCGGCCATTTAAAAAAAAATTAAAATGAGGTACAAAAAAATTAGAAGTTGAAAAAGATTTTTTTCTTGTGTGTTTCAGATTGTTACAAAGATTCCGGATCATTTTTTGTTTTGCCTTTATCTAAAAAAAGGCCGAGATATAGCAGTTTGAATTTCGAATGTGTGTGGCATTTTGAAAATTCTGATTTTTTGCCTGCAACAGCACTCGTATATATCAACCGATTTAGATATGAGTGAGCATGTGCACTTGAATTACTAAGGTCTCAACCAAGTTCATTGGTGAGCTTTGTTGCACCCATTATGTTGTTTTTAAATGGCGGGCTATCACCGATAATTCGGGTTAATATAATTATTAATATAATTCGGGATATCACCGAATTTGGCGGCAAAATATAAATCACTTTCATAAAACCAGCTTTGATAACGCTGACTAATTTCTCGAAATTCTTATTCATATTCAATATTGACAAAAATTAGTATTTGATCTGGTATAATCGGGTTCCACTAATTTGAGCTCCGTGTGTTTGAATAATATAAGCTGGCTTTTAAAAAATAAGGAATATGAAAGCTACCTCTTCCTCCCGGCACTGGCCGGAAGGACTTTTAGAGCTTCGCCGGGGTTTTCTCACATAAGAATCCAATTTCAGTCTTTTATCCGAACATAGTAAGTTTTGACGTCTTTTAAATAAAAGATAATTCCGAATTCGTAGAGAGATTTCTAAATTTTTCGCGTTTTTTTTATGAGATTTTTAGAGTTCTTTTGCATTTTGTGACTGTTTTTTTATATTCGTAAAAAAAATCGTAAATTTGAGTTTGAATCTTTTAGCCTAATATAATACATTTTCTTTTTCACGATTATTGAATTTTTAGTGATTTTTATGCGATTTTTGGCATTTTTCGCGCTCTTCGGTAGATTTTTGTTACATATATAAGAAATTCGATTTAATTTTTTAAACTCAAGATAGTATTGTCCTCTGAGATTTTTGATTTTTTTCGCGAAATTTTTATGGAATTTGGAAAGTTTCTTTCGCGTTCCACTGCGAATCTTAGACATTTGTTTTTCGAAACAGAAATAACTCTCTGGTAAATTTTGATACTGCCGTGAATAAATTCGAGATGGAAGAATGCCAAATCAGTTCCTATATCAATGTGAAAGACGATGCTGAAATTTTTATTTAATATGGGCCGAATCAGTGTTGCCAGATTGGGGATTTTTTTAATTCAAATTATTTGACTGTCACCAATTTTTTTGAATAGTATAATTCGGATTATTTTTCACAATTTTGAATAGTTTTAAATAGGTCGAATATTTCTATTTCAAAAAAGCTGTGACAATCAAGAATCTGGGGACAAAAAAGTCCCCAATCTGGCAACACTGGGTCGAAAAAAAATAACAATAGTTCAAAGTTTGTTTGATTCAAGATTGGTGTGGGTATAGCCCGCACTGGTGTACGCTTCCGGAAACAGTGGTGCCCATAACACCAGGCTCATTTAATTCAAGGTTCGTTTGAGAAAACACAAACAGAGAAGTGGGCGAGTCTCCACTAGTCTAATAATAATAAAGATGCGTTGCATGTCTGTATGAGTGTCTGCGTGTCTCTGTGCTGTGTTCTGAAGAGATCGATGCGCCCAGAGCTAGTAGATTAGGCAGGCAGGTACTATATGTCTGAAGTTATGCACCTCAAAGCCAGTTTTTGAATTTGTTGATTAGAATATTTTATCTTTTATACGAATTTTAATGGTTTTTTTTTTTTTTTGCGTTTTCCATGATTTTTAAAAATTAGTGAAAGGAATCCTGTTTCAATTCTTCTGACTGTTATACTAAATTTTATATACTTTTCAATAAAGTTTATTCGTAATTCGAAAGGCAATTTTTAAAATTTTCGCGAAATTTTTCAGACAATTTTTAGAGTTATACCGCGTTTTGGCGCGATTTTTTATATTCGTAAAAAAATCTAGTTTCAATCTTTTAGCCGAATATAGTAAATTTTGTCTGCTGCAATTTTTAAATAAAAGAAAAAAAATTATGAGATTTTTTAGCTTTTTTCACATTTCGCAATGAGTTTTTAACATTAGTAAAAGGAATTCGGTTTCACGCTTTTAGCCCAAAATATTGCCCTCTTCGATTTAGATTTTTTCGCGAGATTTTTCGTGATTTTTAGTAGTGCAGCGTTGTTTCACGTTCCGCTAAGTTTTTGGACGTTATTTTTTTTTCTGAAATGGAAATAATTCACAGGTAATTTTTCGCTAGCGCGATTAAATTTAATTTGGAAGAATGTCAAATCGGTTTTTATAGCAATGTGAATGGCAGTGCTAAAAATTTGAATTTAATCTTGGTCGAAATAAAAAATCACATTTATTCAAGGTTCGCCTGATTCAAGTTTGGAGCGGACGAAGTCCGTACGGGTGTATTTTGCCGAATACAATGTGTCCCAACCCCAGGTTCATTAAATTTGAAGTTTGTTTGTGAAAAACCTAACAGAAAAACGAGCTCTGCTCTGCTATTATTTAATAAAATTAGATTGTTTCTATTGAACTTTTAAAAAAATAGGCTCAATTTTGATATGTAGATGACTTCTTTTGACATACGCACAATAATAAAAAGCTATTTTCTAAAAAATGAGACTTCTTTTCCCGAGTCAATTATAATTGAAGATACAGCAACCGTTAGTTTTTTTCTTTTGTACAATTTAATTTTATCTGCACAGTACAAGAAAATACAGCTATTAAAATACATTTTAATGGTAACATTACTATTAAATTATTGTAAACATTTATACTAGATAATCTTCTTTTGAAAAACATGTTTTGAAGGAACATTCTTTGAGATATATGTTATCTGATCTTCAAATCGTCCATAACGAGCATATAACGAAAGAAAATAAGATTGCAACATCGGAAAATGTTTGCAATACTCAGTATTGCCAGTTTGGAGAATTTTTTATTCGGAATAGCTATCCCTTTCGAAGATCCTTATTCTGATTTTTAAGAGATTATTATTCTGAAATTGTGGTAAATATTGTAAGTGTAAAAATTCCCCAACTTGGAAGCACTTATAATACTACACTATACGTTTTAATTTCTTAGTTCCCATTTTCACATATCCATAAGAAAAAAAAAATAATTTTGCTTCAAATACAATTTCATATTTTATCGACATAGCAAACATCTCCGGTGACAGAATAAAAAATATCTGTATGAAATTTTTCGATGTCAGTGTGTTTAAATTTTAAAGTAAATATTGCTTTTTAAAAAATAATATAATTTCTTTTTCAATCTGATGCATAAACGAAATTTTCACATTTCATGTATTTTAAAAAGTGTAAACAATATATAAGGTCAGTCTGCCTAAATGAGACACGATTCCCCGTAGTTTTGTCGCATTTAGGGTATATTTGAGATTTTATTATATAAATTTATATTTTACTAGCAGACCCGCCCGGCGTTGCCCGGGGTTTGTAAATAATAACCTTAAACAAAACTTAAGTTTGTATGATTTTATATCTTTGGAAATTCTTTTAAATGAACCGATTTTCGGAGGCTACATTGCCTTCCGCGGAGTCTAATGTGTTCCCATCAAACTTCTTTCCGAACGAACCTGTAATCTAGATCCCCACTACATATGGCAGCATTTACCGGAAGTGCCCACGCGTGACGGAGACAATCGAAAACCAAGTTGAGTGAGCCAAACCTCGTAGGAATCAAGCTCACAGAAACAAACAAACAAAAAAAAGAATGCGCCATTAATGGTAGAAAATGTTGGTAACTAAAGTCTAAGATAAAATTTCATAATACAGAAAGTAGCTGAATTGTAATCTAAGTTGAAGGAAGCAAATCCCGTTGAAATTGGGCCCTTAAACTCGAGAAAATAACGCGCCACCAAGCGGTGGAAGACGCCTCCTCACCTTGTAAATTTCATGAATTTACAAGGAATTTACCTTTTAGCATTAGCACAATAATTAATAAACGGATGAAATCCCATCTTTAAAGTAAACTTTAAAATAACGCGATTTTTAATTTACGGCTGTAGTGAGTAGACGTAAGTTAATGCTGAAACAGGAGATTAATATTCGAAAAAGGTGGTAGCTGATGTATAAAGAAAGACCGGGCCCTGGGGGCCAGGGTCTTAACTGGAATGTAGTTGGGTTTAAGAACATTTTTTAGGGGTTTTAAAGTAGCTGGAAGACGCTAAAACTATGTTAAAGAAAATTGCAATAGAATAGGATAGTTTTTAAAGAAGCTGCAACAAAGGCCCCATGAAGACGATTAACATTCAAAATTGGTGGTAGCTGAAGTCTGCAAATTTTTTTTTTGTCGTTCTTGTAGTAGCTGGAGAACCTAAGAAGTTGTTCGGGAAAAAAAAAAGTTCGTGAATCGGACCATTTTTAAGGGAGCTATAACAGTGGTCCCAAAAGGGACCAACTGTTAGTTGAGAGCAAGGCCCTAACATGAAAACATGTTTAAATGTTTTAGTACTTAGCGTTTTAGATCTTCAATTAGTCAAAATTAATCATAGGGTATGAAATAATCATTAGAATAATATATTAAAGAAACGCGCAAAAATGGGGCCCTAGAGCTCCAATAAATATATGAGGGTGTTGTTCTAGGGGGAAGAGTCCAAGACTCAATTTTAAAATTATGCAATGAGAAGGTGAGAAAATTAGGGTGTAAAAAATGCATAGCACACAAAAAGTTCAAGGGGCCCCGGATCGGGCCCTACAGGACCCTAAGGTGCCCCAGGATGTTAACTGCAACATTGAAACTGAAGAATAACTAAATGGAAAAATGGTTCCAAAAATGAAGATCGGATTAAGAGAGGCTATTTATTAATAATTTATGGTGCAAAAGCTTCAAGGGGCCTTGTATCGGGCCCCAAGGGGGAAGGGACTTATGTGGCATGTAGTTTGGTATAAATACACTTTTTAGTAGTTTTTAAGAGGTTTTTAAGAATTTTTTCGGAGGACACTAGAGCTATGGTAAAGAAAACTGCAAGAATTCGGATCATTTTTAAAAAAGATGCACCAAGGGTCCTAAGAAGACGATTTATATTCAAAATTGGTGGTAGTTGAAGCCTGAAATAATTGTTTTTTGTCGTTCATGTAATAGCTAGAGAACCTAAGATGTTGTTAGAAAAAAAAAAGCTAGAGAATCGTACTATTTTTGAGGGAGGTACAATAGGGGGCCCAAAAGGGGCCAGCTGATAGTTGAGAAAAGGCCCTAACATGAAAACATGTTACAACGTTATAGTACTTAGCGTTTTAGATCTTCGATTAGTTGAGATTAAGCATAGGGTACGAATTAATCATTTGAATATAATTTAAAAGAAATATGCAAAAAATTGGGGAAAGGCTTAAAAAGGGCCTTAGGGCCCCAATAAAAATATATGATTGTTGGTCTAAGGAGAAGAGTTTAAGACTCAACTTTAAAATTACGCATTGCGAAGGTCAGAAAATTAGGGTGTGAAAAACGCATGGAAAACAAAAAAATTAAGGGACCGTGGACCGGACCCTACAGGACCCTAGACGGGCCCATGGTCTTAACTGGAATATAGACACGGGAGTATAACTAAATGAAGAAAGTATCGCAAAAATGAGGATCGGATAAAAAGAAAGCAATTTATTAACAATTTAGTGCACTAAAAGTTCAACAGGCCCTGTACCGGGCCCCTTGCAAGTGTGCCAGGGTCTTAACTGAAATGTAGAAATGGGGTAGAAACTGAAAGTAGAATTCACCCCAAAAACGAAGAAGATCGGATAGAACAGAGACATGTTATTAACAATTTAGTGCACTAAAACTTCAAGGGGCCCTGTACTGGACCTCTTGACAGGGTGCCTGGGTCTTAACTGAAATGTAGAAATGAGCCACAAACTGAAAGGAGAATTCACCCCAAAAACGACGAAGATCGGATAGAAAAGAGGCATGTTATTAACAATTTAGTGCACTAAAACTTCAAGGGGCCCTGTACCGGGCCTCTTGCAAGGGTGCCAGGGTCTTAACTGAAATGAGAATTCGCCCCCAAAGCGAAGAAGATCGGATAGAAAAGAGGCATTTTATTAACAATTTAGTGCACTAAAACTTCACAGGCCCTTTACTGGTCCCCTTGACAGGGTGCAAGGGTCTTAACTGAAATGTAGAAATGGAGCACAAACTGAAAGGAGATTTCACCCCAAAAACGACGAAGATCGGATAGAAAAGAGGCATGTTATTAAAAATTTACTGCACTAAAACTTCAAGGGGTCCTGTACTGGGCCGCTTGCAAAGGTTCCAGGGTCTTAACTGAAATGTAGAAATGGGGCAGAAACTGAAAGAAGAATTCACACCAAAAACGAAGAAGATCGGATAGAAAAGAGGCATGTTATTAACGTTTTAGTGCATAAAAACTGAAAGGGGCCCAGGGGCCCCGGCCCTTAAAAAATTAAAAATTTGAGCCTCGGGTGTATCAGGACCTGTCTTGGACTAATCACATCTGAATTTTCAGATTTCTACGTGCGGTGGTTTTCGCTAGCCATCGCACACAGACAGACAGACACACACACACACACACACACACACAGAGCGATTTATTCTTTTATTAGTATAGATTAAGCAACAAATTACTGAATACTGTACCTTTAGTTCAAAACTAACTTGTGTGCCCCACCAGTGGCTGAGAGGTTCTGCTCTCGAACCTGGTAGACGGAAGGTGCTGGGTTCGATCCCAATCGCGCCCGTCGGCCTAATCGTTCGGAGTTTTCGTGGTTTTCTTCGAACCTTGGATTTCTAAGCGTTAATACGGGTTAGGTTCCCTTAGAAAGACCCCCACGAAGGGCACTCCCCCCTGGGCCTATATCCCTCGTGCAGATAATTGGCCGTCATAAATACAACCAACCAACCAACCAAAACTAACTTGTTATGTAGAAATTTAATAATTATCTGTGGTATAAAATCACAATATAGGATAGTCGCATTTAGGTCATTTTTGTCGAATTTACGGCAGCTAAAACCTAAATGAGACGTTCATAGTCCTAAATGTGATAATGCATTTTATACATGACAATTCATCTGATAAAGTTCATTTGACTATTAACTGCTGTGACAGAAAATTGCCACATTACAACTGTGAGCGGTCTGTGAAACCATTCGATTGAAAGATGAATAAAATGCGCGATTAACTCATAAAATACTGTTTTTGCACTAAACTGTTTGTACAGTACTATTTCTAATAAGATTTCGCTTTTCAAACATTTGAAACAATAGTACTAGGCTCCAAATGAAGCAAAATTTCGCTGTATCGATAGTTAAACTAGAAATTACAAGTTAAACTGTAAAAATTTTTAAAAAAGGCAGTTCTAACAGCAGTTAAGGGTTAATTGTAATTATTCTTTGAATTAATTAACCCTTAACTGCTGTGACAGGAATTGTTGCATAACTACTGTGAGCGATCTCCGAGACCGCTTTATTAAAAGATGAATGAAAGTCTCTATTAACTCACACGGTACTGTTTCTGTGCTAAAACTTAAGTACAGGACTATTATAATTAAACTTTTCATATTCAGAATCTCTAGCAATAGTTCTAGGGTGTATTGGGGGTGGTGTATTAGTTGTGTGTGTATTAAGGGAAGGGGGGGTGAGCAAATTTCATATTAAAATTAAATAATGAATGAGTACTTTCCATTAAATGTCACACTGATTTTAAGAGAATTTCAGAACAAATACGTATAGATGTGAAGGGGTGAGGGAGTGATACGATATTATTCTTGAAATGTTTATCACGGCGCAGCACCGTGCTGTTAGTCAATTTTACACTGCTAATATGCAAAAGTTATTTGAATGCTGCGTATAATGCTCCCTATAAATAATTCTCAAATAAATAAATGCGTTCCTAATGTAAAAAACACTTATCCCTCTTTGCCACAGAGCCATGGCCATAACTACAATTAAAGGATTGTATCTGAAAGCATCGTTTAAAATTCGCGGAATTCGCGCGTCAATATTAACCCATAATTTATACGCCAGTGCGATTTGGGTTTCCGTAATTTCAACTCCGCATAATTTTGCTGACAATCTGGTGTTAATGAAATATAACTACAGGATCCATATACGAAATTTAATAAGGAATCCAAATGAAATATTTGATATTATCAAAATTCTTATTTTGTGACTGAAAAATACGAATTAATTAAAGACGCCGACATTTCGGTCGGTGCGAATTCATAGTGTGGAGCTTACGGGTTAAAATAGTATTTAAGGATAGTTATAATATTGTTAACAAGACTAATTATTACATATTACTTTGTTATAAAATGTCACATGATAAATATATCAACCTTAGAAATAGATAAAATCGCACAATATTTCTAATAATTCTGATTAAGCCAAACAGAAGCTCTGTGCCTGATATTCTGTTGCAAAACCCCCTCTTCCTTTTTCTTGCACTTTCACAAAAAAATTGACACATTTTATGTACTTAAAAATACGTATATGGAAAAAAAATATTCATTTAGATAAACATGGTTTTATTTATTTTTTATCTTTTTCTAATTTAAAAGTAGAAAATGTCGATTATAACGAATAAAATTGAAAACAGAATTAAAATATCAGTTTTTATAAAAGTGCTAACAAAAATTATGGAGTCCTAAACCAGGGAATAACTCAATTGCATCAAGTTTTAATCAGATACATCATTTAAGCTACCGAATGGTATAATGTTGGTAAAATTAACTTACTTAACCGCATTAAAATAAACAAATTTTTTTCAATCTACACAAGATTTTCCAGAATTTCCATTATGTAAAATTATTGCAAATTCTTTAATCATGTGTCTATATTATGTTAATGGAATAGACACTGCGTTTCTTGCACCTTTTGTTATTAAAAATTTTAAAGAAGCGTACTTTTCTTTTTTGATCATCTTAAACACATATTTAAACACCTGGTTAAAGAAAAACATTAATGGAGGATTATGCTGACCAAACACAGCTTAATTAAACATAAAATTTGATTTAAATATCATTTTAATACAATACATAAAAAATACCATATAAACTTACATCGTTAATCTTCTAAATGTTTCGCCGCATTTACAACAATATGTATGTCGCTATTAGGCACATGTTGAAAACGAGCTCTCCAAAATTAGTAGTCCACATCAAATTCTAAACCTGAAACTGGTCGCCTTTTCTTTAGTTTAACTGGTCAGGTAATTGAAACGGACTACGTAGCTCTTGACATGTATAAGGTTATTTGATCTTCACAGTTAAAAAATAAAAACCGTGAGCCACTTTCGGGAATTTTTGTCGCATTTACGAAACATAGGGGCGATGTAAAACGAACGATGTGTATTTGATTGGAAATTTCTTTTAAAGAAACCGTTTTACATGCAAAAAAATGTTTCGGGTTTTGTTTCTGAAGTTCGTATGCCTCATTATATAACATTTATTTACGATTCTCGCATTAAGATTTTATGTAAAAGAACATTGTCGCATTTAGGGGTTATCACATTTAGGCAGACTGACCTTATAGCGTAAAAGCTGCAGAAATTCGTAAGTTAAGTCCAGTACTCTGTCTTGCGACAACCGAACATAAATAACTAATTACTAGCTCTATAAAAAATATCCATGAATTTTTACTGTTGCCTGATGACTTATACAAAGCGGCTCCACATTGGTAAATTATAATATTTAACAACAACAACAACAAACTATTTATAAATCATTTTATCTCATTGTGACTGACTTCATGGAAATGGGGTGGTAACCTAACAGCACTTACTCTTTTCTTTTTTGGTAACATTTAACAATAAATAATCACTATATAACAATACATAATGTAATGATATAATCATTGCCATCTTTTGAAAAATGTTCATTTATTTTAGTATTACGGCCGTTTACAATTGATCATTTTGAAAAAAGCGCATTTTTTAGAAAAATAGAACGGATGTTTTTAATTTATTACTTAAGACCTAATAAGTGTACGCCTTTTGGCAACTGTTCCAATAGTTTCTCTAAATAGACAGAGTTATTGGATATTTAAATAAAAAGGATATAAAAAAATATTGACCCTTTTTTGACCGAAAATTTAACATGTCCGCAACTGCTGACAAGAATTTCCGTTATTTGGATATTTATGTGCCGATTATGGCAGTCTCATTTGAATTATATAGGTTATGTTTTTTCTCAAAAATATACAAACTATATATATTTATATAATCAATGTTGAAATACATCGATCTGAAACAATATTATTATTAGATATACGGTCAATGTGTGTAAATGCGATAACCCATACATGCTACAAAGTTCTTGTACAAGAATCCCAAGACTTGAATCTTATATACCGTAGCGGCTACCGATGACGAATGAAGTAACATGCAACAGAGGATGTAGCCGAAAAATGGCGACTGTTGTTTCTTTACATCGGATCCGGGCCTAATTAACGCCCTGCCAAATTTACATGAGCAAAAACTATAGAATTTTATTCTTATATATGACTGCAATTCTACATGAATAAGGCGAAAAGTATATTCAAATTTATTGTTAAATTTTCCACTGGCGGTAATCAAATTCACAGCCATTGATTGGAGGATTGTGATGTATGTAGTCAAAATAAAGCAGAACCGCAGGGCTGACTGCCACCGAGGCAAACTTCCTTCAGTAAAAACGAATAGTTATTTTTGCTTTAATTATGACAGAAATTTTGTATGAGTAAGGTATTTAAATTAGGAAATTTGTTTTTAAATATACTGGGGGAAGTTTGCATCTGCGGATTGTGCTTGTTAATACTATTACGCAGCATAAAACATATTTCTATTCGAAGAGGACTTCCCTCACTTTCAAAATGAGCGCATTTGAAATATTGAAGAAACCAAGTAAATTAACAGTAACAGACTTATACTGATATTAAAAGATATTTATTGTGAATTGATTAAAAACATAAATTTCATGTTAATTTATAATGAGATTTAGTTTTAATTTTTTCACAAAATGAACTCGCCCCACTTTAAAATCAACGCCTCAATTTTCAAACCCTCTAAATGCAGGAAATAATCCCAAAATTGATATTACCATTCCGTTTTTTATCCTTGAAAATCAAATAAACCCATGGAAGTCACAAAATTGATGGTCTGGTTTATCTATCGGACGTGAAAGAAAGAAAAGACGGTACGTTTTGAACTAGAGTTGTTCTAAAAATCTTATCGCATTGTAATGTCTGAATTTTTTGCTGGACTTATGAGTGAGAAACTGGATTATTCAAATGCGGAGAGGCTTTCAGCAGATATGCTAAAGTACGCTTATGTGATATTTTCATATGTTAAGTTAAAATTATGTTTAAAAGCAAAAACCCCCAAAATCTCAAGGCAAGGGCCACCTAAGATTATGGTTTTTATGGTTTTATTCTGTTCAAAACACTTTTTCCATATAAAAGTCTTTATCATACACACCTACAACTCTGTTTAAACATATAAGACAAAAATTATTTTTTTAAAGTAGTGATATGAATAGAATAAAAATATAGGCTCCAGTGACAGCCCTTCAAGGGTAAACAAATGCATCCGTTGAACTAGTAAATCTAAAGTTATTGTAATATTAAGTGTAAAATAAAACTTTGAAACTTTACTTCTGAAATCCATGATTTTGTTTTCTTCTTTTAAAACAAAAACTAGGGGAACGCAAGATACAAGTGATTCTTGAAGGGGTATGTGAGGCATAAAACTTTGGTAACCACACTCTTAACATAGCATTTCCATATTCATAAATCACGTAATATATGACGTGTCAGCACCTTTTCTCATGGACGAAACTACTAGTTGCATGAAGATTTCAGGATGTAATCGGTACATTTTCGAAGACCCACCCTACTCTTCATCTTCTATAATCTATGTTACTGATGAGGATTTATTTGATTAAGCTCATGCTTTTCATGTTTTGTAATTTTGATTTGTATTTTGATTTTGTGTTTTTCTTTATTGCATATACTACATTCTTCTTTTTGCTTTTCTTTCATCTCCCTTTCTTTGTATAAAACATTTTATTTTTCACAATCATAAATGTCATTTAGCAGCCGAGCTCTGTCCAGTCTACGTTAGCAAGATATGATATAATATATTTTTTAATCTATATGCACTGTAATTGTTTAAGCAGCATATGTGTACGTACAAAGCCATCTGATTATGTGGATTAGCGGCCTTGGGATTGTTTATACCCATAATAATAAAATTGATTGCGCAGGCTTCTGAACCATAAACCACTCAGTGGTTTGTACCAGCATGGTTGACTTAATAACATTACGTAGTGTAAAAATGAGTGTATAAAAAAATTTAAAATTAAATAAAACATTGCAATATCTTTAAAGTTTCATAAAACTACGACATTATATGTTTTGGTTGCATATTTCCCATTTTCAAACATCTGTATAGAATGAAAATAAAGAAACATCCTTTCAAAAATACTTTCATATTTTAGTGGCATAAAAAACACCAAATGTTGCCAATTTTAAGGATTTTTTTTATTATTTAAAAATTTATTTAATCAATACTTCCGAAAAGTATTATTTGTATTATTTAATGTGTCGTAAAATTTTATTATTTATTTTATTATATTTATTCATATATATCATGATATATTTCTTTCTTTAATGTATGTTCTAAGATATGATAAAACTTGTTCCACATATTATTATTTTTTTTTTTTTTTTGTCAAATTTATCAGAAAATTTCCTTTTATTTGCGTGATATATTATTATAATTTTATATCTATTCAGAAGTTAAACTGATTCTTTAGCAAGATCAGTGAAACTAATTTAGGCTACCGCATGCGTAATCTGTGTTACACTTCCTAAAAATAAAAGTAATTAGAGCATCAATAATATACATGTGGGACGCAGCTGCATGTCTACAAAGATAATACATCTGTATCTAATTGACTAATTAATTTTTTTTTTGTTCTGTAAAGAATTTATTATATGAGCTTTATCGAGGGAAACATTTTAAACACAACTTTGGTATGTTAGTTTTGTTTTAGTACGTTACAAAAAAATTGATCAAATTTCATGTTTATACAAAGGAAATCTCTGGATGCATTTGCGTATTTTTTATGGTTGGAATTTATACACACGACTTTAAATGGAAAAAATTATCTTTTTGAAAAATGTCATATATGCTGAAATATTAAGGTTTTCTTAATTCTGCTTATCTTACGGGAACATTTAAAACAAAAGAAGTAAACTTCCTCATCATGGCCATAATTAACAGATTCAATACTAATAATTTGTGTATGTTTATGTGCAGAACGAATAAAGTTAACACAGGGTGCAGAAAACGTTTTGGTGCATCAAAACTTGTTATTTTCTCTCTTTAGATATTTAAATATTTACAACACATTGATATTATATGAAGAGCTCAGATGATAAAGGTAGTAAGTGACACAATCACCATTTTGAGAAAATGAGTTATAAAGTTCCAAATCTTTATTTGCGTTTATTGTCAAATGCCTCCTTTATCAATCAATATCACTTTGAGTATTGGGTTTTTTCAAACAGTAATTTAACAGACCGCAGGTGACCACTGATTATCTTCAATCATATGATTAACTATATTTTTTTGGCACATACCATCTTTTAGGGTTAAATGTTTGTCGAGGAAGAAACGGATCCAAACATTTTACTATTAAAATTTTACCATTATTTCCAAACAATACCTACTATCCGTGGCTTTTTTTTATTGAAAATGTTGTGGAAACCTGCTACAAAGTTTTTTTGTTTCGAAGTGGTGTTAAAATATTTATACCATTTTCGTCATAAAAAACGTTTAACATTCTTTAGTTATGTGTTTCAATTTCTCATTGAATTTTTTTCTTTCGTGAATAAAAATCTCAAAAGAAAAATTTGTTAAATATGGTCAGGGCCACATGCAATTTGAAACTTCCACCAGTAAAAAAACCCAGTAAGTTTTGCCTTATTTAATCGCAAATAAATAAGGCTAAATCACTGTTCTTTTTTACCAGGGCTGCGGAGTCGATGGGAAAAATGGCCGACTCCGACACCGACCCTGACTCCAGGCTGGGTAATATACTAGTGTGGCCTGTTGGTTAAAATAATCATAGAATATAAAAAAATAAAGATAAAATATCACTATTTCGGCATTGATTCTCTTTTTAGGGCTTCAAAAAAATATATATATATATTTTTTTTTTCCGATGTATTAATTTTACAATTTTGTGCCTGCAAACCCGGAAAATCCAACTATCGAACTCTAAAAATCACAAAATAGAAATTTTAATTTTAAATAATATCGTAAGACGAAACGCAATATTTCATCTTGATTCAAATATAAAATATATTATCTGAACTTTAAAAATTTTCAGTGTTTTACTTAAAAAGTGACTAAAATAATAACAGATATGTTACAAGTTAAAAATATGCATTTTGTTTAAAAGTTCTTAGTACTTTCAAGCTTCCCCAAGCTCTTCATCAGAGAATATTTTAATAACTAATTGCTGTTTATTTATACGAATACGTCACTTCGTTTTGAAACTGAGCGAACCAATAATTATTAGAGTTGAAAGTAGATGTAGCAGTTTCTTGGACTGAACTTAATTAGAGAAAATATATACAGATTGGTGAAAAAATAATACGGACAGCCATGAAAAGGTCCATTTCACCGAAGCAGAACGCGCATATCACTTTGCACTCAATTCTGCCACCTAGTGGTTATGAAAGGTAAGGTATCAGTCTCTCAATATCAGTCATAGGTGTTACATGCGCTTACCATACGCTCTGGAAAACTCAATAATGACTGACCTATCAGATTTCGAAAAGAGAATGATTGTTGGAATGCTGTGAGCTGATTGCTCCGTGACGGAAACAGCCAATTATTTGGGGCGTGCAAGGAGTACTGTGTCTGTCGTTATGACACGAAATGTGGTAAAGTGTCGTCTGCGAAGTGCAATAGTGGACGGAAAAGAAATCGTTCTGAGAGGTGTAAAAGCGAGTTGTCCCGCATAGCGGTCCGAAAGAGCAGACAATCTTTATCCCAGATAACCTGAAAGATAAATAGTAATCTCCAGAATCAAATTTCAGCAAGAAGTGGCCAAAGGGAACTTCGTGCTTCTAACATTCATGAAAGAGTTGCAATTCGTAAGCCATTGGTTATATCACATCATGCTTTTCAGCGATGCCAATGGTGTAAAACGCACAAAACACTGGACTCCTCAACAGTGGTAACAAGTCATTTGGTCTGATGAATCAATCTTCACCATATTTCAGGCAATTGGACCGCGTTTATGTGCGGAAAAAGTCCGCAGAAGCATTTTCTCCTGACTGTCTCTTTCCGACTATGAAGCATGGATATGGATCCCTTATGGTATGGGGTGCTATATCTTGGCGTGGCCATGGGTCGTTTGTTACTCTGCATGGTAAGGTTACAGCTGCTCACTATACCGAAATTCTGGGGGATTAAATGCATCCTTTTGTCCAGATTTTATTTCCAGGAGAATGCCCATTTTATCAAGACGACAATGTTCCTATCCACACTGCTAAAATCCTCCAAAAATGGTTTGAATAGCAAGAGGAGGAACTAGTACATTTTTCTTGGCTCTCTCAGTCTCCTGACTTGAACATTATTGAAAATTTGCGGGGATATTTGGAATCAAAACTCCGTGCTCTATTTCCATCACTATCTACGCTTTTGGAATTAGAGAGTGCTCTCCGGGAAGAATGGCTTTATATTCCTTTAAATGTTGTCCGTGACCTCTATGAACCCATTACACGCTGCATACAATCTGTAATTAAGTCAAAAAGTGGTCCAATCCCTATTAACCCTTAAGTGGTGAGGTGATTTTTTATAACATAAGTGGTGAGGACACCCCAAAGTATGACACCCCAAAGTTTGACTTCTTACACACTCCACAAAATTTGGCGAATTAAAATAAGAAAATTTCCTGTGAATTTTGCATCATTTAATTATATAAAAACAACAAAAAAAGTTCTGTAAGTGTACATACATATACATATAAATTCACGTATCTAAATACCACAAAAATTTTGTGTGCAAATATAGAGCTCATGCACAATTGCTGTATAAAAAAAAATAATATCAAAATTACAATCAAGCTACACCATATAGAAGATAAATAACTGAATTAAGTATAAAATAACAATAAACATAAAAAAAAAAGTTTTTAAAAGTAAAAATTACAAGTCTTCATTTCTTCCATTTCTGCATTCATCGCAAATAGGTGCTGAACACGAAGCACATACTGGCAGTTCACAAACTGCACAAATAGATTTAGTTTTTCGGTTATTTTGTCTTGGGCACTTTGCACACCTAGTTTGCTTGCTCAGGACTCTTTTCTTACCAGTTTCTGGCTTTATTTTTAGAATATTGTGAATCATACTTTTCATAGCACGAGGAAGTCGAGTATTCATTAAACGTCTCTGCAGTTGCGATGCTATTAATTCTTGTGCCAATGATTTTATGAAATCAAATCTGCTTTGTTTAGAATTATCTGGGAATGAAGAGAAGATCACGTAGGAATTAACAAGAGAAATATTTAAAAGATTGAAGAAAATGGCCATGGGCCACCTTCGTGTTCGCCGGCTTGTTGAGTATTTTGTGCATTTCTCATCTAGTGCATCTACTCCTCCTTTGGTAATATTGTAGAATTCGATTATCTCAGGTTTTCCACTTTCAGAGTCTATTGATTTATCGTGGTGCATAGATGAAACTAAAATCACAGCTTTATTTCTCTTTGGTACGAAGGAAACAAGTGTAACATCATTTGAAAATCCAAATAGGCAAGAATTAGTTTCTCTTTTTTTTTTGCAGGCAAAAAAGACGAAGGGATCTCTTTCTTATTTTTCTTAATTGTTCCTACATATGTGAGACCTCTTTTCTTCAGTTCGGACAATAGTTCTACAGAAGTAAACCAATTGTCGGCAGTAATGTTTCTGTTGGTGCCTTCTAAGGGCTTCACCAGATTGAGTACAGCTTGAGTTGGCTTAGCAAATTTTTTTTCTATCTCTGAAAGAGTATTTCCATCACTGCCCTTTCCAGTATAAATATATCCATTCCAAAAATAGTGAGTCTTAGCATCTCATAAAACAACAAGTTTTATTCCATACTTTCTAGGCTTACTTGGTATGTACATCCTAAATCTGCATCTGCCACGAAATCCAACTAGCATTTCATCTATACAAGCATATTCTCCTATCGAGTAATTTTTTTGACAGTTTTCTGCAAATTTGTGAAATACCCAAGAAATCGCCGCAGAAGGATCAGTTTCCTTCCTTACGTTTCTATTTTCTTCGTTGTCAAACCGAAGACATATTAATAACACATACATTCTTTTCAAGGGCATACAGCATCGAAATATTTCTCTTCCTGTTCCATCAGTCGAGAATAGTGATTTCAGATCCTCATCATTAGACTTGAAAATGGCTGTTAAAAACAGAAGTCCCAAGAAAGCTTTCAATTCTGTCAAATCTAAATCTCTATAGTCCATTCTGTCAGCATCAGAAATTTTCTGCCTAATTTTAATTAACTTCTCGTTACTTCGAAGTACTATCTCGGTCAAAATATCTTCTGTGAAAATTAAACTCCAAGCATCGGACTGAGAATAAGATTTACCGAACTGCCGAGCAAGTCCTATGTTTCCTGGTAAGTGAGATAGAATATTATGTGCTCTTGTACGTGTTCTACTAATTGAAGGTACATTTGACCACTTGTACCTATTTCGTCCGTAATAATTCGATGAGGATTTGGATTGCCCAGATGATGGATGATCAAAGTCTCCAGATTTATCATATGCACGAGCCTTTTTTATTGGTACAAAAAATTCTTCGTCACTTCCACATATTTCGGAATCGCTGCTATGATGACTTTCAAAATTTGCGTCATTTTCTGTGTTGTCACTTCCACATATTTCGGAATTACTGCTGTGGTCACTTAGAAAATTTGGATCATTTACTGTGTCATCATTTCCACTCAGCTCACTTTCTTCATTGAGGATTGTATTAACCCAGTCACTAAAACCAGGGTCATTAACATTCATTTTTTGCGGAAAAAAAGCCATAATTACTGCCAAAAGAAATTTCTGAAATACGTAAAAAACTTTCACTTTTGGTGAGGTGGGGTTTATTACACCCCGGAACGCAAAATACTGGCCTACACTCAGAGATAACTTGCTCTATTATGCCGAGTCATTTGCTACATAGCTTGAAAAAAAGGTACATGGACTCGTAGCGCCATCTAGTAATGTAAAATGGCAATATTTTAGAATTTAAATTTGTCTGAGGTGAAAAACACCCCGCCTCACCAGTTAAGGGTTAATAAAGCTTTTCTCTTATTTCATAGGTGTTCGTATTATTTTGTTACCCATCTGTACTATTATTAACTGCAGCTCCATATATTTTATTACATAACTCTGATCACATACGTCACTTTCCATTTCAAATCCGTAGCTGGACAGTCGAAGTAGCAGTGTTTCAGATTAAATTTGAATAGAAGAAAATATTTAACTACCGTACCATAAACTTTAATACATCACTTTTCTCAAATTTCCATGATTTATTTCCAGGATGTTGAACGGTAAATTGGCAATATTGTACGATAGGACGTCGTTACATACTTAATTGTTTTTACACAGGATTTCTATGGATTCTATGATAGTGGATGCGTAATAATTGGATGTTGTGTATATGATCTTTGCATGATCAAAATCTATTGTGATATTCTGTTTGAAAAGTAAACGAGAGAGAGCTGTGGATTGACGACAAAATTTTATATCTGCTTTATGCTCTTTAAATCTGTTCAGAGTGATGTAAAATAATAAATGGAATTGCAGTTAATAATAGTACATATTTTCTCTAATTAAGTTCAGTCCAAGAAACTGCTACTTCTACTTTCAACTCTAATAATTATTGGTCCGCTCAATTTCAAAACGAAGTGATGTATTCGTATAAATAAACAGCAAATGGTTATTAAAATATTCTCTGATGAAGAGCTTGGAAAAGCTTGAAAATACTAAGAAGTTTTAAATAAAATGCATATTTTTAACTTGTAAAATCTCTTTTATTATTTTAGTTACCTTTTAAGTAAAACGTGAACTTTTTAAATTTCATATAATAAATTATATGTTTTAGAAAATTTTACTATTTTGGATCGGCGGACTATGAAGAAAATGCGAAATCGTCACAATTTAGTGGTTTACTTTGCTGTGTCCTCCAGACTCAAAAAATGTCTATGGAAAGGAAGAAAAATAAAGATAATGTTTTATTATTTTGGAAATAATTCTTATTCTGTGGATTCTAATGAAAAAACAAAAAGAAATTACATTTTTTTAATTAAGTTTATAATTTTGACTTTATTTCGAGTTCTGCAGACCTAAAAAATCCGAATTTCAAATGGTGAAACATAACAAAATTTCACTATTTTATCGTTATTTTGGGTACCTCCGATTCAGATAAAAAGAATTACAATTTCATGTTATTTTGACTCCTGTGCACAAAAATAAATAAATAAAGGAAGGTTATTTTAGAATTTTGACTTTTGGTAATACAGATCGGGAAAATTGAGGGGGAGGGGGGAAAGGCTTCTATTGTAATACTATACCGGGTTTTTTGTTCTTTTGCCTCCAAAATTAGCACAAATTTATAGTTTCTACATTACCTCCGGTAAGAGATCTGCATGAGTTGAAATTTTAATGCCCATCCCCTAAAAAGTCGACCGTCCCTTTGTATTTATGCTCACCCCAATCATGCCCATTCTAAATTGTTCTTATTTTATCGCGTAACTTGATTCTTTCAAATTTGATATGTTTGGTTTGTCAGCCTGCTCAATTTTTTTTTTCAGTCTGATTCGACCCATTAATATACATTGTCTTAATTCTACTTACACGGCCTGTTTGAAAAATTACCTTCATTTTACGGACCTTGGGTCCTTGTAGACCTTTTTACCTCGAATTCTACCCGCAAATCCCAAAAATACTACTTAAGTACTTATATGCTAAATGTAAAATAGCTACAGTTGGGGCACGTTTAACTAGTCAATGGGTACTATGCTACGCCAGCCTTTTTACTAACTTTGGCGTTGCAGGATCGCCGGATTTGGCTGTTTATCGTTGTTTGGGGGAATAAATTTGAGCGAGGTCATGTTACCAATTCTTTTGTTTCTTCATGTTCCACGCAGATTGTTCCGTATTCCTAAAAGAATTTCGGTTCCATTGTTTTAGCCTAATGTACTAAATTTTTTCATCTGTGATTTCTGAATTTTTAGCGATTCTTATGCGATTTAATGTTTCTTTTTTGTTTTTGTTTTTAGCGGCGATTTTCTACATCATTAAAAATACATCCAATTGTTAACTTTTAGTCCAATACAATAAATTTTATCCTTTTTTCAATGAAGTTTATTTGGAATTCGCGTACAGCAATTTTTGTGGGTTTTTTTTGGGGGGGGGGGGGGGGGGTTGCGCGACGATTTCTCAACATTCGCAAATTGAACCTAGGGGTCGATCCAGGCAAAATTTGGGGCCAATTTAGGGACCTTTCACAAAAATCTATTTAATAAAATGGGCCCCTTCACAAAAATAAATTTAATAAAATGGGCCCCTTCACAAAAATAAATTTAATAAACTGGGCCTCTTCACAAAAATGAATTTAATAAAATGGGCCTCTTCACAGAAATGAATTTAATAAAACAGGCCCCTTCACAAAATTCCTTTTAATAAAATAGGCCAGGCCCCTTTCGTAACAATCTTTTTCATAAAAACTGTTTTAAATTATGTAATTTGTAAATAAAACCAGGTCACGAAAAGCAAAAACTTTAGCAAGGGGATTTAAAGAAGTTTTTGTTAATAAATTCTTGGTTCGAATTTGAGTAACTGGATTTCAACTTTCATTACAAAATGGTATTTTTCACAAAAATATTATAAAATTCACAAAAATAACTTTTACTTTTCACAAAATGGGCCCCAAGAATAAAAACCTGCATCGACCCCTGGAATCCTATTTTTTTCCAATATAGAATTTTTTTTATCCTGCAAGTTTTGAAGTTTTAGTCATTTATAATGCTATTTTCAGCGTTTTTTTGCGAAGATATAAAATTAACGATGATTTAATGTACAAAAATATTCAGAAAGAACTAATTTATAAGAGAAAAATTGTGTTTTAGTTCAGACACCCTCCCACCCAACCAGAAAAAAAAGTACAGGAAATTTTATTTTAAAAGTGCGCGAACAAAAATCATATCATATAAAATTAGCTAGCAAGAAGCTATATCATATTAAATTAAACAGTTTTTTTTAATACATTCAATATAGAATTTATTGTAAATCACATGAAACGTGTATAAAATAAAAATTGTTTTCTCCCTTATTTTTATAATAAAAATAAATGGTCTTCGCTGATTTGTTTGTAATAGAAATCTTCTTCGAGAAATCATAAAAGAAAACAGGAATTAATATTTTTAGCTTTCCTTTTCTAAATCAATTATTATTTAGTCCCAGATTTGAAAGCTTTCATTACAATAATAACAATAAATAAATCTACCGGTGTAATAAACTCATAGTAATGAATGCTAAAATTCAAAAGCTGTGCAGTGTTTTATTATGAAGCCGAATAAAAATGTTATTGATATATATGTTAACATTTTAAATAAAGATAAAATTCTTATTATTTAGCATTCAATTTTTATGTTTAAAACAAAAGAAAAATTTGAAAATAATCTAATTATATCCTTACAAATTTTATTCCAATTTCATATTCAATATAAATTTCATACTAAAAATTATTATAATATCACTTTTTTCAAACTTATCTATTAAAATAGAAGGAAACACGCATACACACCCTCTCACAATGTTCGTACAACATTTTACTCACAATTTTTTTTCTCACAGTGTTTACAAACAAATGCACATTTTTAGTAGCAATGAAGAAATTGTTTTAAACTAATCCAATATATTTAGATATTTTGCAATTTCGTTTCCAGTTAATTGATTTATGTCAAATTAAATTATAATTTAACTTACAATCAAATTAACTTACATTTATGTATAAAAATAGAGTATGCATTATGAATAACTGGTGAATTTTTTCTTGTTTTTGTGTCTAAAATACTGTTAAAATATTGAATTTATATCATTGTTTAAAAGACAAATTAATTTAACTTCTGATCAATTCTAAGTAAAATAAGAATAGTTTAAACTTCTGTCCGCATAAAAAAAAAAAAAAAAAAAAAAAAAAAAAAAAAAAAAAAAGAGGTTCGTTTTAATTCACACAAAAGGAAAATTCTTGTTATTTTACATATTCTTTCCATATGCTTCATATTTATTTGAGGTTAAATTGTCTAATCCACCAAAATTTTCTATCCAACGCGATTGTCCAGTAAATTAGATAAATAAATAAAAATCCATTCTTAGACAACAATTGCTTGTAATTAATTTACCGGAAACTAAGAAAAACTGTTCGATTTCAAATCCCTTCAAAATCATGCCTGCAAGTATCCTGTTTTTACATTTAAAAAAGAGCCTTAAAATATAAAGTTTCCGGTTCTTGAGCGGGGAAAGATAATTTTTTTGAGAACAGCCTTACAATAAAGAGCTTCTTTTATTCGTTTTAATTTGCAAAAGAAAATTTTCTTTGTTATTTTAAATGTTTCGTCCATATGTTGGGTATGTACTTGGGGTGAAATTTTCCGAAAAATTCGAATCCACGGAAAATTTTTCTCTAAAAGTAATAGCTTAAAAAAAGAAACTTTTGATTGGACATCAAAAATCTACAATCTCTGATAATAAGAAGAGGCAATATCTATTGACCATCACCCCGCACAGCTCTGTTGGGGGTCTAAGGTTGCTAGTTATTTGCGAGCACCGCGCCAAGTACTCGCCAAAAACCTTTCTTGCGAATAAATACATTTCCTTGATTATTGTTAGATATTTATCATAAAAATGAATATATGCTAAGCTCAATCGATTTCGATTAATGAGTCAATCATTTTTCCTGTGAAAATGAAGAACAAAAAGAGATTTAATATGCCGTTTCTTTCATATTCAGTACAGAACTATTTATTGTCGCGGACTTACACTCCTCTCTAGTATAATCACCATTGACAACTTAGGTCTTCCTTAGGTATACTACAGTTATGAATTAAAACCGTTTTCATCTACCCTGTACGCGGGTTGTACTCTGTACTTACTCTGTATCTACCCCTGTATCTACTTTGAACTCCGCAGTAAATCCGTAATCTTTAACTTGAGTAACCTGTGTAGTCCATAAATAATAGTTCATTTTATAGATTTAAAATTATATATAGTTTAATTTCACTTTAAAATGTCTAACAAAACATCTGGAGTCGGAGTCGGAGTCGGCTTGTTTTTTAGCGACACCGACTCCGACTCTTTTGCTGAAAAATGGGTCCGACTCCGACACCGCAGCCCTGTTTTTTACTGATGGAAGCTTGCCTTTGCTACAGGTGTTGCTACACGAGTATTGAGTTTTTGAGGCATAAAAACTAAAACTTTCCAGTTATGACTATTCTTATTTGTCTTACAAAAATCATATAAAAATTTAACTTTTATCACTACCACATAACGTTTCATGTTTAATAATTAATTTTTAATCTTTACATTATTAAGAAATTTCGCAGATATTTTGAAATTTCCAAAGTACTTCATCCTATAATTTCAAAAATGTTTACATATAGGCAATTAATTCAATTATATTCATTTTTTTCATTTTCGCTTTTTGTTAATAACAAAACAACAATGAAAATTTTAAACTCATAAATCATCAATAAAAACTACTTACCAGAGGTTGTTTGATTGGAACATGATCCTTCTGATGAATACAACAATACATTTCTTTTCAATTCTATATCTTTTGAGAAGCTAAATGTTGCTTCATTAGGGCCTGTTTTATAATTCCTCTTCCGTAAGGATGCAACACAATTATGCAACAAGTTAAAAAATAAAATCCTACATAAAATTTATCACAATAAATTTACAAAGCTAATTCTGTATGGTGGCACCAATGCGTACACATTGGCTGATCCACAAATACGCCTTTCCTGAGGCATTATCTATGGATAATATTGATAAAGGTAGGTTGCTTTTCCAAAGGCACTCTCTAGTAAAACAAAGAAACCACTACAAATACAAAACTGCAAATCTAAAAATTGAGCTAGAAAAGAAATTGAATTACAACATCTGTTTTCCTCTGTGAAAACTTTCCTGTGCAAATAATAATTTCACAATAAATCTATGAAAAATTAATACATGTCGCACTTACAGTAGGCTATTACAGGAATTTAAATGGACTCTAGGAATTTATTTTTTGACGAAACTTGCTAATTTGGATCGCTTTTTGATAGATGTAAATAAAAATATTGCTTGCCTTATTCTATTAAAAAAATTAATATGCACCAATTTAATGAAATTTCATTTTGTTATTCAAATGAGTAGTTGAACACGGAAGAACATAAAACGTAATAATTTGATACAATATTTTCTTTAATTTAAAAAATTTGACATTATTTATGTATGGTGAATGAATTTTGTTTCTTTTTGCTACTCTCTTAACGCACATAAATGTGAAAATATACACAATTTGCAAAATATTTTATTTCTTTGAGGTCCATTGACATGAAAAATTGTATGAAAAACTTATTAATACATGCCGCGCTTACGATAGGTTAATACTACATTTTAAATGGACTCTGGGAGTTTCTTTTTTGAAGAAACTCGCTAATTTTAATTGAATGCTTTTTGATAGACGTAAATAAATGCTATAAAATATTGCTTGCCTCATTCTATTAAAAAAATTATTATGCACCAATTTAATGAAATTTCACTTTGTTATTCAAATGAGTATTTGAAAACGGTGTATATTAATTTAATACAATATTTTCTTTAATTTAAAAAATGAGACATCATTTATGTGTGGTGAATAAGTTTTATTTATTTTTGCTATTATTTTAACGCACATAAATGTGAAAATATACACAATTTGCAAAATATTTTATTACTTTGAGATTCATTTACATGAAAAATTGTATGAAAAACTTATTAATGCATGTCGCGTTTACGATAGGTTAATACTACATTTTAAATGGACTCTGAGAATTTCTTTTTTGAAGAAACTCGCTAATTTAAATTGAATGCTTTTGATAGACGTAAATAAATGCCACAAAATATTGCTTGCCTCATTCTATTAAAACAATTTTAATATGCACCAATTTAATGAAATTTCACTTTGTTATTCAAAGGAGTATTTGAACATGGAAGAAGATCGTAATTTTATAAAATATTTTCTTTAATTTCAAAAATATGACATTATTTATGTGTGGTGAATGAATTTTATTTCTTTTTGCTATTATCTTAACGCACATAAATGTGAAAATATACACAATTTGAAAAATATTTTATTACTTTCAGATTAAATTTAGATGAAAAATTGCCAATTTTCTTTCTGAAACATTGAAACCGTGTTTTTCAATAAAGTTACAAGATAATTTAATTCAACTTTTCATATTTACAGCCTGAATTTAAATTATATAATTTAGCCGTTAGAAAAAAATATTTAAACTTGACTTGAAGGCTATAAAATAAAAGTAAAAAAAAAGATATTCCCTTTAAAATTTGTCAAAACTATTATCTGAAAGGCAGGACATGATTGGTTAAAATATGTGCTTATGCTGCATAAAAAACTCTATCTAAACTGTTTCTCTTTTACTTTAAGTAGAAATATTTTTTTAATTTTAAATTCAGTAAGAAATATTTCCGTCTATAAATTGTCATAGGAAAGAGGTCAAAAGTATTACAACTTGAATAAATATTGATTTATAACCTTCCAAAAATCTAAATTAACTTAATGCTGCAAGCAATTTCTTTTACTATTTTTTTAAAGCAAAGTTTTATTTTTAGAACAACGACAATTTAGTTTTGAAGAGATAGCAAAAGATTGCATATAATTTCAGAATATAAGTTCAATTTCAGTAGACTCTGAAGAAGAGTTTTAAATTAAATAATAAATTAATTAATTGATTAATTAAATAAGATTAATTCTCTTAATTATAGAATTTCTAATATTTTATGTCCTTTATTGCATTTGCATAGAAATATTTTTCAGAGTCCACAGTACATAGCTGACAACTGCTATGATTTTTTGTCCGAAATTTTCAAAATAAAATCCTTGCCTTATTTAATTGGACATTTTTACGACTAAACAAGACGAAGACTACTATTAAGAAATAGTGACGACAAAAAAACGTAGCAGTTGGCAGCTGTAAATATATACCGTGTCAAAATAGTGTGGCAGTAAAATATATTCTTCCTGTACGTTATTCTAGCATTAATATTATTTTATTTAATTGTTTCTCCGAAATTATATAACGCTTTCTCTTTTTTTTCATCTTCTTATTTTTCACTTGTGCCGTTCTAATACAAAACTGCTTTCAGAGGATTATTTGTTTAGTAACTTTAGTTTTTCTGATATTTTTAGGTTTCCGTACTTAAAAAGTAAAAACGGAACCATTATAAGATCACTCCTGTGTCTGTTTGTCCGTCTGCCACAGCCATTTTACTCGTAAGCTATGAAACGTGGAAAGTTCAAATTGGGGGACGTAATAAACACTATTGTCCCACTTATTTACAGACTAGTAAACATTTAAAAATAATTTTAGGGAAAATGTACAGGGGCTAATTATGTTACTTGAAAAAAAAATCTTTTCTTTGTATATCGTGTGAAAGCTTTCGTAACGCTGAACTGAAAAATACATTTCATTTAATTTTAGGTATTATATTTTATCAGAAATATCGTCGAAAATGCGGTGCAAAAATATGTCCCCCCCCCCCCATCTATTTCCAAATCTACTGAAACTAAAATTATGAAAAAATTAGAGGTAATAGAGGTTAACTTAAACTTGCAGGAAAATTATAGCGATTACCCTAGGTCACATAGATTTTGAGAAAAGAACATTTTTCCGTTACACACAAATTCCGATTTGCGGGCATTCAGCAAAGGTGTTGAGGAACGCTGGAGGTACTTATCGTAGCAGACGTATAAAAGATTGTTGATAATGGTTTTTGAAAAAAATCGTCGCTAATTAGCCGAGATATTAACCCTTAAAGTCACGGACGGTTTGGTCATAGATAATGACAGGAGTGGCGTGCTGTATGCACCATCGGCTTTTAAGGCCCAGATAACAATTTTTAATGATATATTTATGTAATACAATGCCCAATAGCAGTATAAAAGCAATAAATGTCAAATTGTAAAAAACAGATTAATTTAATTAGAATTAATCACATAAATACTATAAGATTCGCGACTAGTTTAGATTGAGTCGATCTCTCAATACGCCTCCCGTGTCTTTAAAAATTAATTAAAATCCTATCTGGAAAAATGCGGCACGGAACAAGGCGGCGTTCAACTTTGCGACCTCCTTTGGAAGCGCACTTAGCACAATGCCTAGCTTAAACTTTGAACAAGGGTGTAGTTTTAGCTACACTGTAAAAAGAAAAGATTATTACTACGCTGAATTTAGTTTTATGAAATGCCAAATGAAGTTTAAATATGCATTACTTTTATTGTCTGTACCGAATTAATTTCGTCGTAAACAGATCGGGGTAAGATTTAAAAATGTGTCATACAGAATAGCAATATTTGATATTATTTAGGCTTCATATTTCTTTGAACTTTTATGGTATAACCATTCGTACTTTTCTATTATATACAGCAATATCCAACCCTACGTTGTATAGTTTTTTTATAAAGTCTTATTATTCTTTTAGCAAAGATTTTTTTAATAATACAGTGAATAATTCATATATTTATTGTACGGGATCCTCTGAGCGAAAGTAATACTCGCACTTGAGCGTTTATTTTTAATATTACCTAACTTTAAATTCTAGAACTTTATTGAACCCTTTCAGGGTCAAAGTAATTGTATTGCTAGAATGTGGAAATGATCGAATTACTCTAGAGTTTTGGAATAATTATACGTGTCAGTATATAAATCCTTTTCTTCACGTACAGTCGTGGAAAAAAAAGTAAACATCCCCTACTTACTCCTCGACAAATTATCGTAGAAGAAAGTTACTGGTGCCGAACGATTGAAAATAAAGTCTACTTTTAAATGATGTATATAAAATTTGTTTAGGGGGCCATCAACATATTAAAACGAGCCCAAATTTTATTTTTTTCAATACCAATACCCAATTTTAACAAGATATTTCAAATCTTCGGTTCAAACTATGCCTAGACACCGAATTTCAAATCATTTGAATTAAAAGTTTTTGAATTATAAACATTCAAAATTTAGTGCTTTTAATGTTAAATTACATTTTCATATTTTTAATAATATTTCCTGAAATTATACTCCTAATGTGCTAATTTTTTGTGTAATTATAATACTAAAATACCCAAACATACATACGTTGATTTTGCAATTTTTTTATAATTTTATAATATGAATTATGAAATTAATATTCGAAAAAAATTATGAATTGCAACCTACAATTTTTTTGATGGATTCAGATTTATTAAGTCCTGCTTTATGGAAATCCAAAATTTCACATTTTGCTTTCAAGTACTTTTCAAATTATGCTTAAAAAACGGCAAAATGATGGTTTAAGGGGCCGCCTATGATAGAAGTGACTAGATATTTTGAAATTTCTTATGCTATCCTTTAATCTAACAGTCTTCAATGACTGCTAGAGTGGCGCTTAAGAAGCCTTGATCCAGAAGGGGGCTCTCTCGGTCAACAATCGAGTACAGAACTTCAATTTGGATACAGCCCCTAAAATAAGCTCGTTTTAAATCAATTAATTTCTCCAAAACTTATGGTACAAATTGCATACAAAATTTGTTTTCAGGCAAATTGACGGGTGTAGAGTTCGTTTATGCTGTCAGAATTGAGTACTGCTACTAAAAAACCCCCGAAATTATGGTTCGTTTTAATATGTAGATGGCCCCTCTAAGCAAATTATATATACATCATTTAAATGTAGACTTTATTACCAATCGTGTGGTACCAGTAACTTTCTTCTACGATAATTTTTTGCAAAGTTAGTAAGTGGTGTTTACTTTTTTTTTTCCCACGACTGTACATTATAAAAGGAAACGTCTATTAACGTCTGGGTGCCATTTAGAAGTTTTGAATTAAAATCAAGTGTTAAATATATTTAAGATACCACCGCCCTTCCAATGGTTAAAGCGCATCAAACCTAACAAGTAGGTTGCTCTATTTCGCAAATTTATTGATTTTCTTTTTAAATTAAAGCTATTTTTTATGAGAGTGTGTCATTTTAAAATAAAAAATAGTTAAATCTAAAAATATCATATGATAAAAATATAGTTTTTTATTTATTGAAGACAAGAAAGCGTGAACTTTAAACGAATGGTGGCTTTCCTCCTTTTTATAAATACAGTATGGAACCATTTATCTGGAAATAGGATTGGAACGGGCGAATACCACTAACCTAATAACCTAATAACACCTAATAACACCTAATAACCTTTTGAATACCACTATTTCTAAATTGTTGCTGAGGAGAAATCGTACTATTCTCTTCTCTTTCAACATACTGGCCGATAATGAAAAAATCAGCATAACTGAACATTTAATTAATAATATCTCTGCATAGAAAGCAGATGTAAGAATTATTTTTAGTGCAGATTATTGAAGATTATGAATAGCAGACATTTATGAATTTTCGTACTGTTTGACGAGTCAGATTGTTGGGTTATAATACTGAGGATACAATATTCTTGTGGGTTTTGCAAACCTGGATTTATGACAGAGGCTTAAGGTACGGAAGTACGGGGACAACAACAGCTTCGACAATTCTCGAGTTCTTGGAAAAGTGTTAAATGGAGCTGCAGCACTAATATATTTATTACATGATGGCGATTTCTTCAGGGGTTTTTTGAAACAGCTACATGACGATTTGACCAGGTAGATATGACGGACTCGAGATTGAATACGTGTTTGTTTTTATCTTTAAACAGCGATGTTGAAAATCACTTTTGCCACTCAGTGACACAATAGTAATTTTCATGGATTTATTATTAAAAAAAAGTTTGTGGCGCTTTACGGGAGCTCCTACTTTTCCTTGATGAGTGGGAGGCCAGCTATCGTATCCTGATGTCTCATGATGTGTGTCCTTAGTGATCTCAAAGGTGAAATTTTCGTTTTTGTTCAAGTATATTATTGAAAGATACTTGTTATATGAACGGTTGAAAAGTTTTATTCTCCTGTATTGCGTGTCAGGGTTCTTAAAGTTTATTTTTCTTGTTTTATTATCACAATTAATCTGGTTCATACTGAACTTAATATTATTATATTATAACTGTAATTAGAATAAACCATACAAATGTTAACAATTAATGTAAGGAAAATGTTCAATTTAACTAATTGCTTGGAAAGCACAAGATTTAACATCTGTTTGCATTCTGTAGACGAAACGAACTTTCTTCGTTAATTATGATTTTGTATCGCTTGTAACTATTTTTGTAAATACCTTTGGTAATTGTCAAATTTAAGTTTGATTTCTTTATAATTGAATCATGTATTAATTATTTTATCTAATAGGCTAATTCACTGTTTGATTTATTTTAATTTTGTTAATCCTAATTAAGAAATTGGTTTTTAATCCTCTTAAGTCAAGGCTTTTCTCGAAATTGCTCAACTCTTTGTCTCTTAATTACTAATTATTAATTTTATGACTTGGACAAGAAGAATTACGATCACAAAAATTGCAGTAATAAGTATGCGCTAAAAATTTGGAGATAGTATATATATATATGTAACCAATTTTGTAAAAGTATCTAGTTTCTCCTCAGCAATAGTGATAATCACCTTATTTAATCACAGAATTCCTGTCAGTTAAAAAGGCGAATATTTCTATTCGAAAATTATGGTATTCAAAAGTGGGCACCAATTGAGTAGTTTTTATTAAAAAATCTACTACTATTTCTAAATACACAGGCAAGAACCTGTGAGAAACCTGTTTTCGAGAAACAGCTCGTAAACTATACTCGATTTCTGGCTTCAGCAAAACATTTTCAGATTTCCGAAATAAGTAAAGCACACCAATATTATCAAAGGTACACATATATTAAGACAGAATATAAATACAATTAAATAGAATTAAATACAATAAACCCAACTGAAGTGAAAAATTAGCCGGGTCCAGGAATCGAACCTGGGTCGACAGCGTTAATAAATAAAAACGGAATTCAGACATTAATTTATGTGCTTTAACACACCAATATTAGTTTATACATTTATTATTTCATAACAGTTTTATTGAGAATATTTTTATATTGAGTTAATGTATTATATTTAACTAATTCGTACTGCCTCATTCGTTTTAATTCTTATGTAAATCTACCGAAACAGTCAACTTCATTCACAATCAACTTTTTGTTCATGAACATATATTATGTCCAGAAAAACAAGCCTCTAATAAACTAAACTGACGGGAAAGTAATTCATCGTATAAATTGTGCGCTTTAAAATTTCGCAGAATCTTTCATTTTAATTTATAGAATCGTTTAAAAGAGGAATATTTCATTCTGTCTGACTTCTGAAGCTATAACAGAAGATTTTTTCCTCATAAAAATTGTCGAGTCACTTTCAATATCCGGAGCAATAAATATTCTGTGTTTTATTAAATCAGTATTGCAATGAAATCTAAATGTTGGGTCTGGTCACGAAAGAGAAACGTGTAACTGAGATTTTATTTTCAAGGTTAAAACTGGAAGGTTTAGAAATGGAAAGTAATGTGGTAAATAGTTGAACATTTTCAAATAAATACACAAAAACTTTAAAATAAAAAGACAAAAGTATTGAAATTATCTTCATTAACACTAATCAGGGATGGTAATTGTACTCAAGTTTTATAAAAATATTTTACACCAGAATGTTTATTTAAAACCATTTAACATATTTGGTAATTAAGCAAAAAAAATTATTTAGTTTTTTAACTTATTTCTTTGTGGTATATATTTAACTTTTTTATGAAGAAATTTCTTTTTCAAATCGAAACATATTTATTTGTTCAGATAAAATAATATCGAATCGAAATATATTTGTTTGTCCAAATAAAATAATATCGAATCGAAACATATTTATTTGGCCAATATTCATTTGGTATTGCGGTTAAAATTACCGCTATGGCCGTTCTGGTCATAATACCTGTGCGCCAGGAAATGTTACACAAATTTTAAAATGTCATTTTACACCAGAATTTTTATTTAAAAATATTTAACTTATTTATTCCAATTTCTCTATGTGGTTTACATTTAACTTATTTTATGTAGAAATTCTAGTTCAAATTGGCATTTGATCTTTCGATCAGAATTTAATTAACTCCTGGGGAGCGTTTTAGTGTTAAAGTAAATGTTTCATGTAGTATGTTTACATGTATCAGATTTTATATTTTCAAGGAATTTTTTTAGTGTATATACATGAAAATAAAAGAAATGTATACTAAATTGTACTTCCCTTTTTCGGAATGTACGTAGTTTATATGGAAAAAAAATCGTATTTAACACATTGTTGAATCGCAATTTCCTAATAAAATCTGTGTTTCGAGAAAGTGGAACCCCTGCCTTTTTTTAAATTCGGTTGCCTCGATAGGTTTATCAAGATTATCTATCAATAAATATTTTGAAAATGCTTGCATTATATATGAAACTTTGTATATTCTAACAAAAAGGGGCCAACTATTTGGTATAAAGTCATAAGGGTGAAAAAAAATTATATCCTTTTCCCAATATATAAATATATATTTTTAAGTATGCAATTTTTACCAAATATAATTTTTTCTGTGCTTATATGTATACAACCTATATAAAATTTGTTCCAGTATAGAAAAATTCATAGTTAGGATAAAAATACAGTCACCTGAAAATGCCTTAAAGGTAAATATTGTAACCTCTATTACTATATAACATCCACTCAATTTACAGCATTTATATTCTTATCAAAATATTATTTCTAGTGTATTAATTATTTGTGTACTAGACTTCAATATACAATTTTATGTTCAAAAGAAGACAATAATAGGGATTAATTTATATAACAATATGTAACCTCTGTTATTTGTATTCAACATTACAGCCAAAATTTTCAGTTCCTTGTACTAAATATTTTTAAATGGTCATACAGTTTTAGTATATTGAAAGAAAAGATGCTTTTTGATGTTTTGGGAACATTTTTTAAGAGCTACTCATATACAACAAGAAAAATAAAGAGAAAAAGTGCGAGTAAGAGAAATTATAAATAGTAACAGGGGTTATATTTTTGTAACGGAAATTACATTTAGATACACAAATTAGACAGTAGAAGTATACATTAATCTAAAAAAATGACACCACTGAAGCACTTTTATGGATTTTTATTATGGATATGAATTTTGAACTAGATTTTTGGTAATTTATCTACATCTGTTGCAATTTGTTAAATGTAACACCTGTTACATTTAACAGGTGTTACATTTAACAAATTACCTGAATATATAATACACCTGTATGGGAAATCTTTTAATTATTTCAAGACTATCAACACATTCTTTTCAAAGCTTTATAATTCTTTTGATTATAATGCATTAAAAAAAAATCAAACTTATTGAATAAGACTTGTGTTATTTGTTCTGCTATATGTCACATGAAGAAACTGTTACACGTGCAGCTGCATAACAGCATATCTAAACTGACTGTCTTGAACACATTTAATCGAAAAAAATATTTGAAATATCTGAATGAGGTACTACAAACCTTATAAAATGTGTAAATTCCAAATGTGCATCAGAAAAGGAAATGGGTAGATAGTAAATTTCTTATCTCTCTAGTACAGGTCTCATACACAGTAAATAATTGTATATCATGACACATACAATCAATTTTAAAATGGACTGTACAGGTGTGTTATGATGGGTAAGAAATTCTTCTTACAGTCCTCAGCAAAAGTTTGGACATTGGTGATATTTAGCATTTAAATAAAAAATACCAACAATTGGGTTATACAAATGGCTGTACCTATTTTTAAATATATTTTAAACGTTTTAGGTCAGAAATAACAGTTTTATTGTAGGATATTATTTAATGTAACTGAAAAAAGTGAAATTTGCATATTGCAAAAGTTTAGACACTTTCGTGATTTTTGGCAATTTTTCACGGAAAAACGCAAATTTGAAACTTACGACGTCACATGCATGAAGCATTTAAGCGCAATTCGCGATAGGATCGGTTAGTAAAGATGCCGCGATGAAAGTGAGCTAGAAATTTTCAGTCAAATGAAGTAATTAAAGCATGGAAGCTGAAATCCATAGGGAAGACTTGCAGAAATTTCAGCTACTTTGAATCGTCTAAAGAAATCTGTCTATTAAGTACTGTCTAAGGGTGACTCTTTCAAAGCAAAATATAGATCTGGAAGGCCTCGTGTGGCCAGAAAACGAGATTATAGAAGGATCCATAAACTGGCATCTAGACAAATAATGATTGCTTTTCGCATTAAAAGTGAGTGAGAGCTTTCTGTGTAAACGGATACTTTCGTAGATGAATTAAAGAAAGATGTAAATCAGTTTATATGAAAATGATAAAGTAACCAGTCGACAACAAGGAGGTGACTCTTTAACCCTTTCTGTCGCGGAGTAATCCTGTCTATAAACGGATGAAATAATGGACTGACACCGGAATTTATAGACGAATTTATTAGAAAATACGAACTTGCTTATTTTCCCGTACATTGTAAAAGGAAAATTTTAATTAGATATTTTTGGTGCCGTTTGTTAGTTTTGGAATTAAAATTAGGTGTCCTTTTTTTTTAAGGACACTGCCCTCGAAAGGGTTAATGATTTGGGCCCCTATTTTAATTCTCAAATATCTCTGGAGTTTCTCAATAATCGCTAAGCAGCGTAAGACTACATACATACATTGGAAAACAATTTAAAGCCATGTGGTGAACTTTTAGCTCGTCCAAAGTACGTATTTGAGCAAAATAATGCGTCTATTCACGTTGCATACAAATCAAAAAATTAGTTTAACTTGACAATACTCTGTAAATGAGCTTCGATCTGCTGTTAAACGTGTTTGGTACGAAATAGACCCCCCAAGAGATGCAATATTTAGTTTCTTTGTTGGAAAGTCACATTTTTGCACTAATAACAGACAATGTAGGTGAAGTTCGATTTTAATTTATGGATTTTTTTCTGTTAACTGACAAAGTGTCTATACTTTAGCCACAATGTTAAATTTGTTTTTTTTTGTCATTATATATTATGTAAAGTGTATAAATTAGAATTCATTATTTGTGAATGAATGATAAGTCACCAATAATATATGACAGTTAAGTTACGACAATTCGTTACATACTTCTCAGTGCAGAAGCATAATCGATCATTGTCTAAATTTTTGCTGCGCACTGTATACTTGTGTATTGTATTACTTAGAATGAAAACTTAACGTGTCCAAATATATTTCACAAGTTCTGTCTCACACGGAGGTAATTTTTATAATAAACCAATACTACTCTTTATGGAATAAAGGGGAATTAGTATGGGCTCATAAATTTTATAGAGGTAATGTAAAAACATATTTGTGACAAAAAATGACTTGTTTTATAAGCTAAAAAAATGCGAAATGACTTATTATAAAGTCCTTATAGGCTCCCTCCATGGGAAATTTTTTTAAATTAATAAGAGATATATGCTATTGAGTGTGCGAATGTGTGTAGATGGGAAGGGGGATCGTGATTTTACCGATTCTTCGGTAGGACGTGGCCAATAAAAGGTTGGGAACCACTGCTCTACAGCCATATACATAAGTTTAAGACCATTCTATGCTTATGACATTTAAAACCGCTAGCTATTCGCGATGGCAAATCATATTCCTGGCTTAAACGCCTAGATGTGCTCATTAGGCTTACATTGATGCCTGCTACAAGCAAAGCTACCTTTATCTTCTTACAGGAATTCCTAGGCCAACGCACAGCCATTCGCCGTATGGCATGATTATCGCGAGATATTGTTGTTCTTGGTCAATTTCGTTACCTTGCACTAAATATCCCATCTAAAACTAAATATATGAAAGACTTCTGAGTGATAGTGAAGCATGTAATAGATGGAATATTTACTGGGAAGTAACGATCGGGCTGACCAAGAGTAACAACGTCCCAAGTCGACCATATTATGGGCAAATAGCTTCGCATTCACCTATAAGTTTCTGTAAAATAAATAAAGACAGCTTTGCTTGCGGCACTAAAAAATTTAAGCCTGATGGCTGTATCTGGGCGTTTAAGCAAGAAATTTAGATTTTCAATGCGAATAGCAAGTAGTCTTACATTTTTCATAAACATCCAATTTTCTAATAACTGTATACTTACACCACTGATGTATTTATTAGCTGATAGAAAATTTCAGTTGCTTTATATTAGCGCCGTAACATTAATATGAATAATTTATACGAGTGTTCTAACTTTTTTCTGTTTGCTTACTTGTTTAACTTTAAAATGTTACTAAAAAATGTGCATTTCTTTATAGTTTTTCGCCTAAATTAATCGTAGAAAAAGATGGCGATTATTACTCTTTGAAAAAAAAATGGTATTGAAATTCAAGATTATTGTTTCTTCAAGATTATTTATTCACTGTTTATTCCCCCCCCCCCCCCCCACACACACACATAAAAAATCTCTGCTTATCCTTACCAGTATATTATTTTTTCCTGTTCCGGTACTAGGAGTAATTTATAATAAATAAAAAGGTTATATGTAGTTTAACTAAATTTATTATTTTTTTATATTATATAAAACGCAAATGAAAAACTCTCTTAATTTAAAATAGAAACTTTTTCCCCCCGTAGACTACATGCAAGATTAGGTTTTGTATCATGATTTTAATTCACATATTAACTGAAATTGATTTATTTAGAAATTCTTTTCCTATAGATCAGTAAATAAATTAGTGAATATATGTTAATTTGCAAAGGATCCAGAAAATCAATTGAATCGAAACCGCCAAATGCATTAAAAAGGCACCGTTCAATATATTTTTCCGCATTTTCAAAGATTTTTAAAATTCACATTTTAGACCCAATGTGGCTTCACAATAAGATGATTCTTTGGTCACACATGAAACGTAACGTTACAGTGACGTTACGAAATTAAAAAATGCGCAAAATAATATTTTTTACAACGAGTAACATGTTTTGAAGTGTTCTTGTATTATTTTTCTAAGCAGTTCGGATTTTATTCACAATGTGATGTCAATGAGTGGTCGTAATTTGGTTACAAATGTGACCTGACCACCGTAGCAAGACGTCACACTGCCACCAACTTTGCGATACAGGTTGTTCCAAAAACATTTACATCGGCTTTTATTTCATAAATATTGATCATAGACATATATTATAAATTGCAAAGCTACATAAAGAAAGGTACAGAATTTTATGAAGTCTATTAAAAGTTTCAAGGGATTAAATTTGAAGAAATACAAAATTTAAATTCTTATAAGGCCCTCGTACAAAAAATTTCCCAATGAGTATAATGTGCCCCATACGCTAAAAAGGCCATGTACAAAACTTCAGCATTTGATCATAAAAAGTCGTAGAGATATGAAAATTCCTAAAAGCTAACACAAGCCACTTTTCGATGTCTGGATACGAGTTCTCAAAGGGCAAAAATCATGTCGGAAGATCGCGTTTCAAGTTTCGTACACAAATTACAAAAGAAAACAATGATTGCTTAAATAAATAATAATTGTGTTATTTATTGGTACAAAGGTATCTAACCTATGTACAAGTAATAACTTCACGCAATTATTGCAAAACTTGCTCAAAATGTTTTCTATCCATACCAATACAGAGATGCTATCGTCTGCATAGCTGCCAACTTTTACGCTTTTTTCCTAACACTAAAATTTTATAGAAAATATTTTCTTATGTAATTGTCAAAATTTCACGATTAAAAAATGCAAAAATCTCTATTAAATTTTAGTGGTAGCAAAAAAGCGTAAAAGTTGCCAGCTATGCGTCTGATGTTCATTCGTTCGTTTAATGTTCCTTGACTGTACCATTTCCCAGTTTTATTCTGTAATTCATCATGTAAAATTTTAAGGTATTTTTCAGGAAGCATAGATTTGTCAATTTTTAAATAAAACTAAAGTTAAGAGTCATATTTTATATGCTTTTGATGCATTCATGCATCGCGTCATCTGCAATCTAGCTGTAAACATTTACATTTAAATTTAAGATTAACCCCTCATCAGCTTTCTTTAAATATATTTCTGCGACTTTTTAGGATACAATGCTGAACTTTTGTACATGACATGTGGTGCCAACGGAATAAAATTTGTTTAAGAAACGTCAGTCCCGAAAGGGGTAAAGGTCAATTTAACCATTGATCATATAAAAAGAGCTCAAACTGTTTTGGCCATAAATTCCGTTCTAAAGCAAATTTTCACATGGGGTTTCTTTTTTAAATATTTTTAAAGAGTTGAGTTGAGTTGACTTTTGACGGCCAATTATCTACACGAGGGATATAGGCCCTAGGGGGAGTGCCTTCCGTGGAGGTCTTTCTAAGGGAACCTAATCCGTATTAACGCATGGAAATCCACGGTTCGAAGAAAACCACGAAAACTCCGAACGATTAGGCCGACGGGCGCGATTGGGTTCGAACCCAGCACCTCCCGTCTACCAGCTTCGAGAGCAGAACCTCTCAGCCAGTGGTGGGGCAATATTTTTAAAGAATCAAATGGGATTATAAGCTATTAAAAAATGTTTTTTTTTTATGTTCTCAAAGGTACATAACCCAGGGGTCGGAGCATATAGGACAAATTTTATTGTTCTTACCAGTATCTTTTATCAATAATCTTCATGATATATTCATATTGCATATATTATAAAAATGTAGATTTTTGATAAAAGATACTGATAAGAACAATAAAATTTGTCCTATATACTCCGACCCTCTGCTAACCCCTTAAAGACGCATTTTTCAACTGAATATTTGAAATGATAGTGATTCTAACCTTATATTGCTGTATGTCACTAGCATTATTGAACTTAATCTGAAGTTTATATGTGATAAAGGAGTCAAAATAAAATATGAATACGCCAAATTCTGTGTACGGATATGGGCGTGTCTGACCATTTTACACATAAAATAGATTTGTACTAAAAGAGTATAAAGCTCAAACTTTTGTATTAAATCTAACCTGAGAGCCAAATTATCGCAAGTCTCAATTCCCTTTTCATCAGAAGAAGTAAAAGAAGCATTATACTATGCATGGCAATGTTATTTTCGCAAATTGATATCATATTTATCTTATAATACAAGTATAGCGATAGTTTGGCTCTAAAGAGAACAGTTTCTTTATCATAAAAATCTGTTAACGTAAAATTTGTTATTTTTGGACTTAGGATAGTTTGATTCCCAGGTACATAAATATATTAACGCTTAACCAACTTTTTTTTCTTTTGCAGTTTTCAAACATTATTGTCATATTTAAAAAAAATATTCAAAAATTCTGCTTTATATGTAACAAAATGATGTTTTAGAAATCGCTGCTCTTGTATTAAGATAGATAAATGGTTGTTAAATATGAAAATGTTTAAGTTAAAAGTATAAGATTTAAATCCTTTTGCTACACAGCTAATTTAGATGAAACAGTGTAAGGAGCGTCTCCATGGATTCAGTGCACAGTTCTCTGGGGTCGTTGTTCAATATCATCTCATATGAGGTTTATCCTGCAGAATAGTAGCAGACATATTGTCAGTATAATGACAGACATTTAAAATTTCCATCGGCCGAGGAGTTATTTGTAGTATTGAAACACTTTCAAGATTAAATCTTAGAATGAATTTATAGCACAAATAGGCATAAAATTATAAGATTAGAACAAAAACTTTAAAGCATATTACGCCAGAATTAAAAAATTATACACAAAAAAATATTTTCACATCCAAATGGGTTTCATAGTTTAAAAAATATAGTTATTTTAATAAACTAAATATGAAAGTTTATTTTTAAAAATATAACCATTATTTTCTGAAAGAATTTTTTACTCTTTTTTCTTTTATATGTGCAATGATTCTCAAACTGCACATAAACTTTTCAAATACATTATTAAAATATATAATAATTTTATTAACAAGAACGAGTGATGTAATTTGATACAGTCTTAAGAAATCATAAGCAGTATGTTAAAAATCTACATATTTGCAACGTTTCTCTGAAATTTTGAACGAAGAGAATTCTTTACCTAAAACAAGTATAAAATAAAAGATTTAATATTGTTTAAATGCCGTATTTCTAATTTAATTTACTACTACTACTTGTTTATTTTAAATAAACATCTTTTAATTAAAAATGAAGAAATCAGATATCTAGGTATATAATCTTTCAAAAAATTTTTTTGCCTGCATATAAAAGGCTAAGCTTTTGAGATTCGCCAAACATATTTTTCAAATCTTTAAGAAAGAAGTATGCATACTTTAAAGACAATCTTTACATAGACCTCTGTTAACATTTAATTAAGGTCTTATTACAACACACATTTTAAAACACGTATCTAGAAATATACAATAAATTTATAAAATACGCCTTTACAAGCTATGATGCCAAACAGAATTTTATAAAATGTATTTAATATTTAAGCTTTAGTAGTATTTTAAAAACTAATATTCACTGGTAATCATGAAACTGTTCTTTTAGGTAGATTTCGTATGAAATACTACCTATTGGGATCGTTCCTATGTTGGAATTTCTGAAAAAATTTTGCAGATCTACACCGATCATGACTCCTAGAACCCAAAACCACCCTCAGTAAAAAACTTTATCTATCTATCTATCTATCTATCTATCTATGTATCTATCTATCTATCTATATATATAACTTTCTTCTGGACACGATAACTTTCGTAATTCTGCACCAATCTCTTCCAAACTGATACATAAAATCAAAGGGCATAAAATTTCGGTCAAGTTCGTTAATGGGCAAAATCGGACCAAGGGGATGGAAATAGGGAGGGGTTTTGTGAAAACCGAAAACCCCCCATAACTTCTTAATTTTTGTACATATCAAATCAGTTTAAAGATTTTATTACTTCTAAAAATAGGGCCAAAATTTTATGTATCACAGATTTTTGATAAAGTTAAAAATGGGCTCAAGGGGCGCAAAAAATAGGGTTTTTGGGAGAAAAAAATTCATAACTTCGTCAATTCTCAAGATATCAATTCCAATTAATTTTATTATAAATCTTCTTAATATTATCTACAACTTTCACATTCACAAGTTTTTGATAGGACAAATTCGTACCGCAAAAAAAAATTAAAAACGAAAACAAAAAGGGGGTTTGAAGAAGTAAAAAATCCATAACTCCGTCAATTCATAAGATATAAAATCCCCATGAATTTATCATATATCTTCTTAATATTGTCTACAACATCTATATAGACAAGTTTTGGGTAGGACCAATTCTTACAGCAAAAACAAATTAAAAATACATAGCGGTTGAAGAAAAAAATCATCTAAGTAAGGGTGTATTCAAATTTAAACTGCGTATTTTCTGACTCATTTTACAATTCATTTTTGCTCACAAAGGCTTCCAATTGGCACGTTTTCTTACTCAGAAACTATATAATGTACCGTAAGGGTCGATTTTTTGATAGAGGCAGAATATACTTAAAAATATGCTGTTAAAGTGGGCATTTTGAACCGAATTTCCCGAAGCGGATTGTGTTGGAAAAATCATTGCATTAAGGATGCACTCAAATCCAAACTGCTTATTTTCTGACTCATTTTTAAATTCATTTTTACTCTCAAACGCATTTAATTGGTATATTCGCTTATTCAGAAACTATATAATGTACCGCAATGATCGATTTTTTGATAGAGGCAGAATATATTTCAAAAAATTATGTCAAAGTGGGTATTTTGAACGGAATTTCCCGAAGCAATTGTGTTATCACTTTCTTCTGGACACGATAACTTCCGCAATTCTGCACAAATCTCTTCCAAACTGATATATAAAATCAAGGGACATAAAAATCTCGGTCAAGTTCGTTAATGGGCAAAAGCGGACAAAGGGGATGGAAATAGGAGGGGTTTTGTGAAAACCGAAAAAACCCCATAACTTCTTAATTTTTGTACATATCAAATCAGTTTAAAGTTTTTATTACTTCTAAAAATAGGACCAAAAATTTATGTATCACAGATTTTTTAAAAATGGACTCAAGGGGCGCAACTAATAGGGTTTTTGTTGAGAAAAAAATTCCTAACTTCGTCAGTTCTCAATATATCAAATCCAATTAATTTTATTATACATCTCCTTAATAATATCTACAACTTTTATATTCACAAGTTTTTGATAGGACCAATTCGTACTGCAAGAAAAAAAAACGAAAACAAAAAAGGGGGGTTGAAGAAGAAAAATTTTCACAACTCCGTCAATTCACAAGATATAAAATCTCCATGAATTTATCATATATCTTCTTAATATTGTCTTCAACATTTATATAGACAAGTTTTTGATAGGGCCAATTCTTAAAGCAAAAACAAATTAAAAATACATAGCGGTTGACGAAAAAATCATCTTATTAAGGGTGCATTCAAATCCAAACTGTCTATTTTCTTACTCATTTTTAAATTCATTTTTGCTCTCAAACGCATCCAATTACTAGATTCTCTTATTCAGAAACTATATAATGTACAGTAATGATCGATTTTTTGATAGAGGCAGAATATATTTCAAAAAATGATGTCAAAGTGGGCATTTTGAACAGAATTTCCCGAAGCGATTGTGTTAGAAACGAAAAATATTGCCCTACTGAGAAAATAATTGTTTATTAATCAAGTTTTAATTAATTGAAAGAAAAATAAAAACACAGGTCGCTTATAAATCTTTTAAAAAATCACGTCAGTATGTTTCATATTTTTTTTTATTAAAAATTAATCTGAAAATGTACCAGAAAATTTCGAGTTGAGTATGGAAATTTTTTTTTTAATATCGCCTTAACATGATTCTCATAAAACCAGCTATTTTATAAAAAGGGAATAAAAACTCGTCAAAAGCAGACAGATAAAACTGTTAAAGTGGATTTATATCTAATCATGATTCAGTTTTTGTTGGTGAAATTAGTATACTTAACTTCGAAATCTACCTCTGCCTGTAGGCCGGGCCGGCAGGGATTTTATTTTTATTATTAATTCATATCTGTTATACTGATTCACGTAAAACATTTATATTAAAAAAAATATTAAAATTAGATTCTTGATGAATGTAAAACTGTAAAAAATATGCCGATCAATTATACATAGCTGCCAACTTTTACGCTTTTTTGCTACCACTAAAATTTAATAGAGATTTTTGCATTTTTTAATCGTGAAATTTTGACAATTACATAAGAAAATATTTTCTATAAAATTTTAGTGGTAGGAAAAAGCGTAAAATTTGGCAGCTATGATTATATAATTTTATCTTATCATTATGTAATCTTTCATTCTTAAATTGCACATGGGATATAATTTCGAATACATGAAATTATTTATTTTTATGTCATATTGCATTGCTATTATTATTAATAGTAACGAAACTCATAATACTCAATTCGAAATTCTGTTGTCTTAATTCCTCGCGATTAGTTTCCTTTACAGAATTTTAAGTACTTCATCACCGGTTTTTCAAAATAGAAGCTTTTGCCTGATTTAATCTCAGACATACTTTGATTAAATAAGGAATTTTATTTAAATTACAATAATTGAGTTTCAGCAATTTATACGTTGCGTATACTTGACGCTCGTCACGGGGGGGTTTAAGAAGAAAACTTTATTTTACATAATTGTGTAATCTAGAGAAGTGACTGGGATGGTTGTTACGGCCGATTATACGGATATAGGCCGTTATATGTTTACGGATATAGGCCGGTGTATTGAATGTCCTCAGTGTGAAGGAAGGGTCTTTATAATTGAACGTAGTCGGTATTTACACAGCTTCGAGGAAAACTACGGGAAACTCCCAACGATTAGACCAACTAGTGCGATACGAGTTCGAACTCAGCACTTCATTTTTACCAACTTTGGAAACAGAAGCTCTCAGCTGCTGCTGGGGCGTCGTAATCTAGAAAGATATTTTTCTCTAAAAAATATTAGATTTCTATAAAATTACCATGAAACCTTTTGTTTACAGATAAAAGAATGAAAATGATCAAGCTATCTGTAACTTATATACATAGAAAAGAAAAGAAAATTAATTTTAAAAGAAGTTATTTATGCAAGACTAAGAAAATTATTTTAATTTAATACGAATGAATTTAGCTTGTTTGTCTGTTCAACATGAAAATGTTTACTGCCTACAATTCGTCGTGCGGTAGGATTCGGAGAGAGAAAATTTTTCTTTCTGAAAAAAATGTCTCTCAACTGGAGTGCCCAGCATGTAGTCCATATATCAATCCTATTAAAACGTACGGCATGTTTTGAAAACATGGTATTACAGCTGCAGATAAAATAAACACAGAATCTAAAACACTCCATCGAAAACCATGGCGTCCATCTGTCCAAATAAGTACGATGACCTTGTTAAGTCTATGCTTGACAGAATCAAAGTGATTATGAAAGACAATGGTGGAAATACACGGTATTGAACTTTTGACCAAATATTTCAAACTTTTTTATCTGTTAGGACGTGTTTCTAAATTTTTTCTAGCAGCTTTTGGAAAAATAAAATTGCACAGAATAATTGAGAAGTGATTTTGTAATTCCATGTGTGCTCAGGTGTTCTAGATATATTTAGGAAAATTTAATGGCAAACAAAGTTTCACCAACTTTAAACATTTGTATAAAATTGCTCATATTTCATTCCCCGTTGAAAATGGTAGATGCTGATTCCATACTTTTGCCATGAGTAATACTATGCCGACGAGCCGATTCAAAATTGTGGCTGTCGTTTGCCAATATTTTAAAGAAATAATTGAGGCCTACACGGAAGATGACAAGCAAAAATGAGTTAAAAACAAACTGAAAAGCAGTAGATTTGGTAATACCTCTTGTATAAGTCTTTCATTATTTACTTCTTGTTTTTTATATGGTCAAGTTTAAAAGGGTGTAGGGTATTACTGTTGGAGTAAGCATTATTTAATTATAATATATTTAATATTATTTATCTCAAAGTCATTTTTTTATTATTAAGTTATTATTGAATAAAGTTATTAGTATATAAAGTAGTTCAATAATAAGTTATTCAACTTTCAATTTTATCTATTTCGACATTTTATTAGGTAATTTAAAAATTTATAGCAATTAAGTAAATATTTTAAGTTGAATAGACTTGTATAAAACGTATTGTGTCACATTTAGAACATCGAGCATCTGTCTCCAGTGTTGCCAGTGGGCTACTTTTTTTAAATTCAGATTGCTTGATTGCCGCCAGTTTTTAAAAAAAATGTGAAATTCACCTTATTTAATGACAGATTAAATGAGACGATTCTGAATTTTAAATAAAATAATCTTTTCAAAAAGAAAAAATATTAACCGACTTCAAAAAAGCACTAAAAAGAATTAAATAAATCTTTAAACATCTCTAATGACGAAACGTTATCCATTAACTGCACATCGGACATCGTGTATGGGCATAAAAACGTTAAATTTAACATATAGAATTTAATGTCTACCAAACATGGATTTTCTAGAGAATAGTTTTTACAAAAGATTAATTTACATATTTATGATTTAATTTACGAATATATGCATATAAAAAAGTAACCAATTACTTTTTGATGTTGGTGCCAACCTATCTTAAGTATAGTAAAATTGTGAATATATTGTAGCTATTACCATGAATAAAGTGATGATGGAAAATATTATACAAATTTTAAAAAATGCTCTATTTCTTCAGCAAATTATTTGTTTAATCATTATCGATTGTGAATGTTTGGCACCAACTTCAAAAAGTAATAGATTACTTTTTATATGTATATAATCGTAAATTAAATCATAAATATGTAAATTACTCTTTTGTAAAAAATATTCTCTAGAAAATCCATGTTTGGTAGATATTAAATTCTATATGTTAAATTTAACGTTTTTATGCCCATACACGATGTTCGATGTGCAGTTAATGGATACCGTTTCGTCATTAGAGAAGTTTAAAGAATTATTTAATTCTTTTTTGTGCTTTTTTGAAGTCGGTTAATATTTTTTTTTTTTTTTTTGAAAAGATAATTTTATTTCATACTTTTTAGTTATTCATACCGTAACACATAATTATCCGGATTTCAACATCTGCTGAATAAATAAATTATTTGTCAAATAAATTATAATTTACAAAAATTATTTATTAAACAAATAGTTTTAATAAATTCTTTATAATTTCATTAGAAGTACTGATTTTATTAGCATTTGATACTTATGATATTTTTTAAAACAAGTACATTGTATTCACAACAGTCTACATTCATTTATTTATTGATCACATACACCTGACTCGTGCGCTTGACATAAGGAGCCCGCTTATAAGTCATAGTTAATATACAAGGACGAAATAGCACAAGGACTTTGAGCTTTGATGAGGGGAGGGGGTTCTAGATAGCACAAGAAAATTTACAACACCGGAGAATTACATCTGGGAGCTCCACAAAAAGTGTGCAACGGAGCCAGCGGGAGTTGAACCCGCAGGCCAACTATGCTCTCAAGTGATTGGTGGTGTGGTGCCTTAACCATTCAGCCACGGTCTACATTCAAGAATTATTTTTTTCAGGGACTCCATTGTCCAGAAGCAAAATGCAGACTATGCAGCAATATTTTTATTGACTCTTCAAGTATATTGACCAGGACCCAGATATATTTTTCGCTGTTAGAGAAATGAGATTGACCAATCAGAAGCCTGCCTTTTTGCGAACTTGTAATTTTTATAGAGTGTGTCCTTTTAAATTTCAAAAATTCTTCTATTAAATAAAACAAAATTTTCTGTACAAAAATACTGGCATCCAAAAAGCTGTAGACTTTTCAGGTTTGAAAATGGCTGGGTGGCCACCGTGGCTGGGTGGTCAAGGCATCACGCCGCTAATCGCTTAAGAGAGTAGGTGGCTGCGAGTTCGAATCTCGCTGGCTCCGTTGCACACTCTTTGTGGAGCTCCCGGATGTAATTCTCTGGTGGTGTAAATTTCCTTGTGCTATCGCCTTCCTGTATATTGACAATGACTTATAAGCGGGCGCTTGACGCCAAGCACACAGGTCAGATATATGTATTCAATAAACCACACATGTGGTCAATAATTCTACATTATTCTTTTCCGATAATCTCCATCAATGGAGGTTATTCCATCTAAGTTATGATCACGTCGTCAAGGTAAAAATTTCTAGCGTAAAGAAGGGAAGGCCCCGCAGAAGTAATGTAAAGCCCCGCCAGCCAATGAAATAGTTCATGTGGAAAGCAGTAGTAGCCTCCCTTCTTATCAGTTAGAAATTCTTTGGGTAAATAACCTGAACCACGTGACGTTTTTCATGTAAGGATTCCTCATGTAAGGTACATCTATTTGAGAGTGGTGACATACAATGTTCAGACTCTGTTTATACATACGTGTTTGCCTACACAATGGCAAAACTAGACATTTTCTATTCCAAAACTCTGCGATACTCCTTGGACAAGTTTGATTATACGAGTGGAGGACAATGGACTTTATTCGAAATCTGGGTTCGATGCTGAAAAAAGTCACGTGATATCGGTAATTTATCCAAGGAACTTCTAACTGATAAGAAGGGAGGCTACTACTGCTTTCCGCATGAACTGTTTCACTGGCTGGCGAGGGTTTTTCATTACGTCTACGGAGCATTCCCTTCTTTACGCTAGAACTTTTTACCTTCACCACGTGATCAAAACGTAGATGGAATATCCTCCATTTAACAAGCATTTGTTTGGCAATAATGGCAAGCTCTTCAAGATTCATGGCGATAGCTTTTGTCCAGAATCTATCAATCAATATTTTTTTCCCCGTATGTCAATGTCACCATCAGAAATGAGCGTCAATGATTAGGCATTTAGTCTGAATCTGATAACCGAAGTATAGCGTCTAGAATAGGGATGCACAACCTGTGGCCCGCGATGGGTTAACGTGTGGCCCGCGAATTTCGTCAATTTACAACTGGAAAAAATTTGCAATTTTTGTCCATAGGTCGCAAGAAAAAAAAATTTCGTCAAAATTTCTTGAATTTCGTCAGTTTGCCGCGGGAAAAACTGAAAATTTCGTCAGTCATTTAAAAATCGCGAAATTCGTTGATGGAATGCGGAAAACTAGTGAATTTTGTCAATACGCGCGGAAAAATTGCACATTTGACCGATAGGGCACGGAAAAATCGCTAATTCTGTCGATCAGGAGCGGAAAAATCGCAAATTTCGTTGATGGGCACTAAAAAATTGCCAATTTTGTTGATGATGCGCGGAAAAATTGTAAATTTTGTAGATTGACTGCTGAAAAATCCTGAGTTTCGTCAGTCGCGAGAAAAAATTGCGAATTTCGTCAGTTTGCCGCGGGAAAAAAATTGCAAATTTAGGCAATTTGCCGCAGGAAAAAGTTACAAATTTCGTCAAACAATTAAGAGTCATGAATTTCGTCAATCGGGTGCGAAAGAATCGCGAATTTTGTCTATTAGGAGCTGAAACATCTCAAATTTCGTTGATCGGCTGTGAAAAAGTCGCGTGTTTAGTCTGTTTATCGCGAATTTTGCCAATTTGCCGCTGGAAAAATAAATTTCGTCCGATTCAGTAAGAATCGCGAATTTCGTTGATTAGGTGTGAAAAAACGCAAATTTCGTCAATCGGGTACGGAAAAATCGCGTTGTTAGACAGGCTCGAAAAATATCACAAATTTTTGTTAATCAGGCACGAAAAAAATCGCGAATTTTGTCGATCAGGCACGGAAAATTGAAAATTTTGTTGATCGACTGCGGAAAAGCGCGAGTTTCGTCTGTTTAACACAAGAGAAAAGCGCAACTTTCGCCAATTTACCGTGGGGAAAAATTGGAAATTTCGTCAGTCAGTTAGGAATCGCGAATTTCGTTGATCAGATACAGAAAAATCGCAAATATCGTCGATCAAGAGCTAACAGTGAGAAAATTTCGTCGATCGGACTGCAAAAAAATCGCGAATTTCGTTGGCCGGGCACGAAAAAATTGCGAATTTCGCCGATTAGGCGCGGAAAAATCGTAAATTTCGTCAATCAGGTGCGGAAAATTTTTTGTCGACTGGCTTCGGAAAATTTGCGAATTTTTCGATCAGGTGTTAAAAAATCGCAAATTTCGTTGATCACGCGAGGAAAAATCGCAAATTTCGGCTTCTCCTCCCCCCTTCATTCATGAAGTTCACGTTTTTTCGGCTCTAGTCACTTTCATGCTTATGTTTGTTTTTTATCACTTTTAATAAAACAAAATTTACTCCCCCAAATAAAGTAAAGGAACCTTCTAAATAATCCTTGCTATATCTCTGTTATATATACAAACGCAAATTGTTGAAATATCTTTTCCAACTAAATTGGAAATGTTGACTGGGTAGGGGAACCTAGAGGGGTAACCCCCTCCCTCTGTAACCATAATTTTTATCAGATTATAGGCCACAGATCACATCCCCAAAATAGAATTCTCTCCGTGTTATTGATGTGGCCCCCGACAACCCAGAAATTTTTGTAAGTGGCCTTTCTCTTAAAAAGATTGTGCACCCCTAGTCTAGAATATATTGTGTGGAAATCGGCTATTCCAGTAGTACTTAAAAAAGTGCTAAAATATTGTATCCCTTAAATGTCAAACGATGCTGATATGCAAGGAGTCGATCGCAGCGACATCGGCAGGATTTTTTCTAAAACACCAAGACGATTTGGTCTAGACACTGTTATGTGTACATTGAAATTTGAAAATATAACGCAGATGTCGCTTTGATCGGTTCATTGGATTTCAGCATCATTGTACATTTAACAGATACAATTTTTTAGCGCTGTTTGGATAGCAAATGGAGGATATTCCAAATATGGGTTTGAGGTTAAAAAAAGTCACGTGATACCGGTAATTTACCCAAGGAACTTCTAACTGATAAGAAGGGAAGATACTACTGCTTTGCCTCATGAACTGTTTCATTGGCTAGCGGGGATTTACATTACACGTCCATGGAGCCTTCCCTTCTTTACGCTAGAAATTTTTACCTTGACCACGTGATCAAAACAGAGATGGAATATCCTCCATTTCCACACTATTTATTCTAGACGCTGTAACCGAAGACAGTGTTGCTACACATAAGAAGGCACTTTTATGTGTACTGTATATGGATGCACTTTGCAGTGTACCGACTAATGGAGGCACTTTGCTGAACTCTGATGCATAAGGCCACTTTGCTATTGAATTGTAAGCTTTTTGATATCCACTTCCGATGTCAGTTAGTATCGTTTTAGACATTTGGGTTTTTCTGAATGTGGCATCTTTTCTAGACAAGATCTCGCACTTCGAAAAGTTACCGCATCCAGTAAACTATAAGATCCACATCGATACCTATGGATATCGAAATCAGGTGTGAAAAAGCTGAAATCCATCAATAAAAATTACACATCAGAGCACAGCAAAGTGCTTTAAGAGAAACTTATGTCCAAACTATAGCAAACCTAGGCATTTTCTATTACATAACTACAGCGTCTAGAATATATAGTGTGGAAATAGGCTATCCCAGTAATACTTGAAAAAGTGCTAAAATATTGGATCCATTAAATGTCAAACGATGCTGAAATCCAATGAGTCGATCACAGCGATATCTGCAGGATATTTTTTAAAACTCCAAGACGATTTGGTTACATCGTCTAGAATATATAGTGTGGAAATCGGCTATCCCCGTAATACTTAAAAAAGGGCTAAAATATTGGATCCCTTAAATGTCAAACGATGCTGAAACTAATGAGTCGAAGACAGCGACATCTGCAGGATATTTCCTAAAACTCCAAGACGATTTGGTCTAGACATTGTAATAAAATGATGTTTACTTTGAAATCTGAAAATATATCGCAGATGTCTCTGCGATCGTCACCCTTGATCCCAGCGTCATTGCACATTTAAGGAATACAATTTTTTAGCACTGTTTGAATAGCAGGATTCCGCGCTATGTATTCTAGAGGCTGTAATTTGGTCCAATCCAGCTCTAGATACTGTAAGCATGTTCACAATACCTACTGGGTTTCGATCATGAACCGTTCTCATTGATTCCCCAGATTCAGATATCCAGAACATATTGACTTACTATCGCAGTAGTACAGCGTCTAGAATACAAAGTGTGGAAATCCGCTATTCAAACAGCGCTAAAAGTTGTATCCCTTAAATGTGCAATGATGTTGAAATCCAGGGAGCCGATCGCAGCGACATCTGCGATATATTTTCAAATTTCAAAGTAAACATCATCGTATTATTACAACGTCTAGACCAAATTGTCTTGGAGTTATAGAAAATATCCTGAAGATGTCGCTGTGATCGACTCATTGGATTTCAGCATCGTTTGACATTTAAGGGATCGAATATTTTAGCACTTTTTTAAAAGTATTACTGGGATAGCCGATTTCCTCGCTATATATTCTGGACTCTGTAGCAGTAGTACTTAGTACAGCGCCTAGAATACCTAGTGTGGAAATATGCTATCCAAACAGTGCTAAAAATTTGTATCCCTTAAATGTGATGAAACTGCTAAAAAACGATACTGCTAAAATTTCAAGCGTCGATCGCAGCGACATCTGCGGGATTTTCGTATTACTAGTATTACATTGTATAGACTAGCAGTTTCTTGCAGTTGTAGAAAATATCCTGCAGATGTCGCTGCGATCTGCATATTGAGCAGTATCATTGCACATTTAAGGAATACAATATTTTAGCGCTTTTTTAAGTATTACAGGGATAGCCGATTTCCACACTGTATATTCTAAGTGCTTTAGTACGACGCTCGTACATAGAAAGTACTACAATATTCTATCCCTTAAATGTAAAACGATGCTAAAATCCAAAGAGTCGATCGGAGCGGTATCTGAAGATATTTTCTAAAACTCCAAGACCATTTGGTCTAGACGCTGTAATAATACAATGTTTACACTGAAATTTGAAAATATAACGCAGATGTTGCTGCGATCGGCTCATTGGATTACAGCATCATTGGACATTTAAAGGATACATTTTTTTAGTGCTATTTGGATAGCAGATTTCCACACTATTTATTCTAGGCGTTGTGCTTGTGCTCTGATACATGAGAAATTTTAAAGTTTGATTTTCAACTTTTCGACACCGACTTCCGATATCGGTTTGTGCCTTTGTGGGCCTTCCGGTTTGGTGGATTACAGAATGGCCGGGATCCAGATAGATCTTTCGCTCTTAGCGAAACGAGATCGACCAATCAGAAGGCTGCATTTTTGCAAACAGCGAAAAGTTCGCAAAACTGCAGTCTTCTGATTGGTCAATGTCGTTTCACTACCAGCGAAAATCTATCTGGATCTCGGCCCTTGTCCAGCTAAGTTTTCGCACTTTGAAAGATCTCATATCTCTGTAAGAGTAACAGTATGAAAGATAAGTGCTTATAATTGGGCGACTGCTTAAAAAAGGATTTGAATTTTAAAGTTTTTATTTTTTTTTAAATGTTCTAGTCATCAGATTTTTATAAAATTGGAATGGGACCAAATGGGTTACTTACACTTTCAAACAAAAAAAATTATCAAAATAGGTTCATAATTAAGAAAGTTATGCGTGAACATGGCCAAAACATACATACAGGTCGAATTGATAACCTCCTTCTTTTTGAAGTCGGTTAAAAAGTAGCACACTGGCAACACTGTCTGTCTGATTTAGGTTTTAACTATCGCAAATGCGACAAAAATTACCTAAACAATCATATATTGTTGGCTTATACTACAGATAATGATTCGATTTTTACAAAACAAGTTAACTATATGCACAGTATTCAATACTTTTCTGCTAAAAATAGATATTTATTTAATAAAATCCCAAATACACCCTAAATGCGATACAACTATGGGAACTTTGTCACATTTGCGCACAATTACACTAAATGTAAATTATATTTAATGGTCTATTAAAATAGCGATAATTTTCCTGCAGTAATATATGCATATAATAGTAATTATGATATGCTTTTTTATCAATAAGTGAAAATAACAAAAGATGTTAAAAACTATTTTAAAAATAAGTAAATACAAAAGATTAAAAAGAAACTTGCAATCATCACATTTAAATCTGAATTAAATATAAAACTAATTTAAAAAATGACAAAATCATGAAAAAATTGTTTTTCAAATTGCAAGTTTTAATTTATAGGCACTGTCATAAAAATAATACCCAATTAACTTAGATACCCAATTAACGAAGATATAAGAACATATACGAGAAAAAACATTTCCTCCTAGCATAATATTAAAATAAATAAAATTGATAATAGAATAGATAGATTAATAGTACCTTGTTCCAGATTATGATGATAAGCTACAGGAAAAAACATACATTGATTATCCTTTTTGAGAGAAAAAATAATTACAAGATCAGTGTATCAGTAGAGCAAAATATTATCGCTACTGAATTTTTTTTCATAGGAATAAAGATATAAGTCAGATAATATGCTTGAAGCAGCGGCCCCTTGTGAGATTCCTTGATGCGGAATAAAATTAGCACTAATTTAGAAAATATAGTTATGGTATAGTTAAAATTTTTTTTAAAGTTTTGAAATAATCAATGCCAATATTATCAGATAAATGTGAAGAGGGGTAATATTCTGTAAATAATGCATGACTAATAGCAGGTAAATCCGCTAAAATAATCTTGAATAAGTCCTTGAAGTCCCTTGTAATAATATTTTTTTATGTTTGCATTTTATCTACTAATTCAAATCTGTTATTATGCAATAAGTGCTGTCTTTTTTTAATACTTGCATCACGAATAAGTGCATGAATATTTAAAAATAGCGTACTAGTACGTGCATTGTAAGTATTGCATCCTGCAGTGACATTGTGCATATTTTAAGTATTTTATGAAAATAAGGAATTATAACAATGTATGGATAATTAAAGTTTATACATTTTAAGCCGAATAATGTATAATAGCTTAAGATATATGAATCGTTTCACTCTAATGAAACATTAAGAATAGTGAAAATATTATATAAAATTGTTGCATTTGTGAAAAGGTAGTGATAGAAATATTTGCAGATGATAGCATAATTATTAGCAGCCTTATCACTATATGTAATATGAAATATTTTTGAAGTTGAAGTATATGCTGTTTAAGTTCTAGAAAGAACATAATTTTTAGGTATTAGTAATTTTATAAATATTGTTTCAAGAAATAATAACATTATCCTTGCAATATAAAAAAATATTCAATGTATTTATTAGAATTGATAGCTATTTTATAAATGAAGAAAGCCAGATCACATGTGAATTCTTGTACAATGAACTTTCTTTGTGACTGTGATGGTTCGTGTTACTTAGTACCATGATGCATTAAGGATATTAATTGAGAATGATTGACTACGTCTAAATTACCAGTTATAACGTATCCATGGTGGGCAATATTATATATTATTAATGGATTGCATTGCATTTATATAGATGTGTGTCAGTGTGTTCGAAGTTTTTCAGAATTTGTTATAACTAAAAACTCTGTGTCATATATGAGGGGCTCACAACCATAGTAGACCAAGTCCACTTTTTAAAACAAATGAGATAGTCCATGTAAAAGGTGCAGTAAACTGTGTTTTATCTACTGCCATAGAGCATCAAGTCTGTAGTTCACATTCTTTCACATACATTGCATCTGTATCTAGAGTTGGTGAAGTAATACAAGAAACCTTCACAACCATACTGAATCACGTCCATTCATCAGTGCACTACTGCCTGGCTCCGATTAGAAAAACTCTGAGTGGGGTTGCTAGTTTCGGAGGTTCCAAATCTTGTAGGTAGGGAACTTCGTTGGTAGAAGCGGGGTTGCCGCAATTGACAGAGTCATTAAAGGTCTTTCCCTCTTTTCTTTATCTTATCTCATAAAAAAGTTCGTGCATGCACTTGATGATAAAAAAAAGTTTCCAGCATTCAAGCATAATCTTAACAGGAAATTTGGCGAAAAGAGTGAAATTAAAAATGAATCGGATAAATATTATCAGAGTTCATGTAGACGGGAAAGGACAGATGACATTTTTGGGTTGATTTAGCGATTTTTAAATGAAGAAAAATATTTCAAATTATTAAATACAAACTATTGCAATGATTTTCTTTTCTTAAAAATTTGACTTTTCTCGCAAACACAATATCAAGTTATAATTTTTAAATAAAAATTCTTATTCCTTTTTATCTGTTTTTCAAACTAATAGAGAGAGCATTTATATTTTATTTTCATTATACGTACTCAAGTTCAGGGCTGCCACAGGCTACTATTTTTTAATTCTACCTGACACCACTTTTTCAAAATAGAAATCCTTAACACACATTTTGTCAACATTGACAAGAGAAATATATTTCAAAATTTATGCTTGAAAAACACTGGTGGCAACATAATATAAAAATAGTCGCCTGTGGCAGCTCTGTACGTTATTTTTTTTCAGTTTTCCTTTAATTTTGCAATGAAGTATCCACCATTTGAAATAAGTGTATGCATTTTTATTTGTATTGTTTTTTGCGCAGGTTTTCACATACCATGTGTCCACTACAATCTTTGAAAACACTTTGTCAATTATTAAATCACTAGATTTTTTTTTATTTTTTTACAAAATATAATCAAATTTATATTTTTAAATATTTAATCCAGATTATTGTTATACAACACTGCCACAGAGCAAAAAGGGAATATAAAGATCAAAATTAAAAGCATCTTCTACAGACGTAGGCGCCAGCTGTTCGTAATACAGGAAGATTTTAGACAAGAATTTAGAACAGATGTGCCTGTGGTCCGAATCCTAAAACATGTTTTTTTACATGGAGATTATAATTATGAAACAAATTAAATGAAGAGCTTTTTGTCAGGATTCTCCTCCTCCCTCCCCACCGTATTTTTAAACACATTAACATAAAAAATAAATGCTATCAAAGTTTGCGTTTTGAACCGAATTTCCGGACGTGGTAGCGGGAGAAAGGAGAAGAACCAGTCGTCAGGTGACAAAAATCGCTTATGACTCAATGACTAATTTATTTAACAAAAAAAATGAAAAGCATATTCGATTCCAAATTACTTTAATAGTCAGTCCTGTCAATTTTATATCTTTACGTTTAGAAAAAAATCCCTGCCAGCTCGGCCTACAGGTGGACATAGATTTCGAAGCTAAGTAAATTTCCCCAACAAAAACTAAATCAAGATTAAACTCAGTTTAACAATTTCATTCAAAAATTCTGAAGTATATACAAAACTAAATATATACTAAGTGAAAGAGAAAAACGAAAACAAATATCTACAGTACTCTGTTGGAAAATCCAAAAGCACTGAATGAATATAGAACTAGTCTCTGTGGAAGGACAAGAAAGACTGCGATAATTCTCAGAATGACCGATTGAACGGGGAGGAATTGGCGAGGAAAAAAAACTTCGGACTCCCCTAAAATAAAGTCTACTGACCAGTTACCCTGGCAACAGAACCAAGCCGAGATCGATTCCAGAGTCTTTCTTATCTCGGTCAGACAGTACTGTTTCATCTGTGGTCCACTATTTTCTAAATCTTGTTTCATTGCTATCAGAAAACGTTTGTAAAAGTAGCAATTTTGAAACTTCTGATGAAAAATAAGCGTTCGTGAATCATAAGCTGGCAAAACTATAAATGAAAAGTAATATTGTTTTATGACCCCTCTCCCCTCCTCTTTGTAAACAAACGGTAAACATACCGACAATGTCGTTCTTAAAAAATTCATTAGTAGGGAAAAGAAACTCTAATCGCATAGTTCGATCTTCGGCATAGAGAGCAATGTACGACAAACAATAAGAGCCCTGTAAAAGAGAAATTCTATTACAAAGTCTCCAGCACAAAATTTAATTTACACTTCAAGCCTCCAAATACAGATACACGTAAATTATGTGATGACATATCAATCAAGCTTTCGACAGAAAATGATGAAAACAGAAGTAAAAGTCTTGAAACCTAACGAGAGCTTTACTTACGGAAAGCTAAACAGGCTAGAGAGAAAATGTAAACGGATAAAATTAAAGACTCAGATGAAACTTTCTGCTGTACATTCGATTTGCAAAAAGCACTTTCCGTTCTTAAGCTTTCAACATCCATAACTTATTATAAACGCAGTCTGTATGTTTATGACTTTGGGGTATATTCCATTAATAATAATGTGGGGTAAATGTACGTTTGGGATGAAATAGAGGGTGGAAGTGGTTCTCAAAACCTTTCTAGCATTGTTGCAAGACACCTAAGAGAAAGTCTCTAAATATAAGAAAATTATTCTATAATCTGATGCTTGTGGAGGCCAAAATAGTAACATCAAAATGTCTCTTACGCTGCTGAGACAAGTTAATAGTACAAACATAACAGCAGATTCAATTGAGTACAAATTCATGGTGTCCGGCCAGTCTTGCCTTCCGAATAACGCAGAATTTGGTCTGATTGAAGTATCAAGTCGCAAGAGACTGGAAGGAAACTATTATGAATGTAAAGAGGAAGTGTCCTAAATTTGATGTCATTGAAGTTAAAAATTCCGACTTTGTTTCTACTACAGCTTTGGAACAATGTATCACAAACAGAAGGAAAGGATACCGAGGAGACTTGTTTTAGTTGGATGGATATCAGATGGCTGCAAGTTATGAGATGTTATCCCTTCTTGTTACTGATCAAAGAAACCCTCAATGAGGATCAACCTTTTAAGTTAATTTCTTTGTAAAATGTCAGTCAAGATGCATTGTACGCGACCCGTAGAAAAATCATTTTGGTCAAAAAGAAAGGTATGGTGAATCTTCTGCCATACATTACTCCAAAAGTATAAAAATGATACTTTAATTTGAATAGTGGCATATATAATCCTTATAAATCGCTTGACGTGAATTAATTATTTATTAAGAACTTTAAAGCGTTATTATTCACAATAAAGATTTATTGACTTGGTCTACTATGGTTGTGAGCCCTTCATATATACACTGGTGGACAAAACTAAAGGACCACTGTTATTTTCAGCGATTACAGTTAGAAATAGATCCGCAGCAGCATGTGTAAATTTGCATGAATGCGGGATGTACTCTGTTTTGCGAAACTTGTGCAAATTTTGTACTTCCGCTTTTGTCAATCACGTGATAGTAGAGATAAGAGATTTTAGGCAATGGGCGGGTGCTGTGAGTTGTCATTGCATGTAAAATCTGAAGGAGATGGAGTGGAGCTTGAACATTGAAATTTTGAACATGTCTTCAAGGCATCATTTAGATTATATTACTCGTGGTAGAATAATTGGAAAGTTGGAAGAAGGACGCAAAATGAGAGATGTTGCAAGTGAATTTAACATCGCGCGTAGTATTGTTCTAGGATATGGACAGCATTCCAAAAGAGTGAAATATGTACTAGGTGCGCGGGAGGAGGTTGTCCTAACAGTATGACGCACAGTGGGACATTTTGATGATCTAGGTAGACAAAATCCATTTTTCCGATTATCTCGGAAATTGACAAAATCCATTTTTCCGATTATCTCGGAAATTGACAAAATTGCGTGTACTGGTATTATGTCTGTATTTACTGGTATGTCTGTATTTTCGAGATCCGTACTAGTTTTGGCGTAAAAAATCAGAGGTGTCGATCAATTGTGACCGTAAAGTAGCCATTTTCTCAGTTGGTTTGTGGGAGTTTCAAAAGTTGCACTAGCTTCCGCTAAGTTTGAAAGCACGTTGTGACTATTCTGTTTTATTTGAACGCACGAGTTTGCTGATCTAATGTCACAGCTTTGTCAAGGTTAGATTTAACCTATTTTTGTTTGAAAATAAGCGATATTAAAACCGCTTTAGCACTTTTTTCAAAGGCTGAAATTCTCCAAGATCCTTGATGTTGTTTACAAATTTCATCTTGACTTTAAACAAATTATTCAGCATTGTTCAGCAATAAGTATTTTTTTAAATCAAAGTGCCATTCCTAAAGTATTGAAAAACTAAACAAACTCCTGCAGATAGCAACAGATCAGTAAGTTTGTATTAATAAACAAGCATCGTATTAACTTCCAGTGCATGTATGTATGTTTAGTTCAAATCTTGCAAGTCAAATTTAAATCACTTTTAATTATCCTATAGAATCGAAACAATGAATACATGTGTAATTTGAATGACAATAGAATATTATTATGCTCTAAAGAACGTAGAAGTTTGTTTAGAATACTGTTTCTACAGAGCTTCACAAAAATTTAGATTAAAACTTGCAAGTTAATTTTAAACGAATTTCAATAACCTGATTGAGCTGAAACTTTTCTCAGGATATGTAATTCTGATGACAATGCAAAATTATTATAATTTATGGAACGTAGCAGTTACGCTTTTTTTTACAGGGCCACATAAAAGATTAGTTCAGACCTTGCAAGACAATTTTAAACCACTTTCAATTATCTGATTGAGCTGAAACTTTGCTTACATGTGTTTTTCCGATGAAAATTCTATTAAATTATAATTTGACGAACGTAGAAATTATGCATTTTTTACAGGGCCAAACAAAAGATCACGGAAAGATTGTTGCTAAAAGCAGAAATTCTAATTAAATTTCTACAAAATTACTATAGGTTATTGAGATACACAATGGCTTTTTTTAAAATTGAAAACAAAGTGCAGCTGTATTTCTTTCGCAGGGACACATAAAACATTCGAATATATTACCGTCTATATGCAGAAATTTTATTTCAATTTGATTAAAATTTATATAGGTTATTTATCCACATAACAGCATTTTTTTAACCGAAAATAATTTTGGTAGCATTTATATGTTTTAAAGGATACCACAAAACATTACATTTTTTTTAATACGATATTATTTTTAAAAAATTATTTTTCAGGATGAATACACACATTTCTCGAGAAATTCTGAGTCGACAAAAATATAAAAAAGAAATGAATGTTAACTTACATATGTGCATTAAATTGTTCTTTACTTAATTGTGAAATAAGTATGTTTAACGCAGTATTTATAATGCATTATACAGGGTGCCCACTAAAGTCCTTCCAACGCTCTTAATTGCCGAACGGTTTAAGCTATACTCATAAAGTGGTGTCTAGGTACAGTAAAGTGGCTATGCTCTACCGGATGACACCGATTCCAGCGCCCCTGATGCAAAACAGCTGAGTTACTATTCCTATCTTGAAAACGAGATTCATGCTCAGAACGAGATTCATTTAGCATTCATGTGCACAAGGTGTCCTTTCGAACTAAATCGATCGTGCTCTACAAATTTGTCATTCACTTTTATCTATCCCATATTTCGAACCGTTTTCGCGATAGGAACGCTAATGCCGCCATTTTGCACCAGGCGGTGCTGTAAGCGGTCTCATCTAGTATCATATAGCCTCTTTACTGTACCTAGACACCACATTTATGAATGTAGATGCAGTGGTTCGGCAGTTAAGAGAGTGTGAACGGACTTTAGTGGGCACCCTGTATTTTTATTTTAAGACATTGTTGTTAAAAACCAAATATTTATTACTGTTTGTTTATTTTATTAGTGATGCATTAAAAAAACAGCAAAAATAAATTAAACTTCAACGAAATAATTTAGTCCACATAGATCGTCAAAACGTCCCACTGTGCGACGTCCCAAGAAGATCGCTATATAGTTATTCCGGCAAAAAGGAACCAACGCAACACAGCTGGTCAATTAGCAAATCAACTTTGTGCTGCCACAGGAACTAAAATATCGCGGGAAAATGTTGAAAGACGTTTGAAAAAGGGTGGACTATATGCCCGAAGACCTGTTGTGTGTATCCCACTCTCGAGACGCCAACGTAGCGCCCGTTTACAGTGGTGCCGTATACATCGCAATTGGATTGATGACGACTGGTCTACCGTGCTCTTCTCAGATGAGAGTAGATTCAGCCTATCGTCTGATTGTAGACATAAACTGAAACGGCGCGAGGTTGATAGTACTTACTGGCGCGAAAATATTCTAAAGAGAACGATATGCGACTTCAAGTATCATGGTGTGGACAGGCGTCATGTTCAGTGGCCGCACGGATCCCTATGTGCTTGTTCAAGGATCCGTGACCGGTAGACGGTACATTCAAGACGTCCTGTTTCCACATGTACGACTTTTTCGAGGTGCTGTCGGCGTAAAGTTTCGTTTTATGGACGATAACGCATCTTGTCATTGCACACAGTCTGTACAAGATTATCTTGAGGCCGAAGATAGCCATCGCATAGACTGGCCAGTACATTCTTCTGACCTGAATTCCATTGAAAATGTATGGGGTGCCTTAGGGAGACGTATTGCTGCTCGACAATTTCCTTCCACAAAGAAGGAAACCCTCGTCGTGCAGTGAAGGAGGAATGGGGCATCTTGCCCTAACAGCTACTGAATTGCGTTGTTCTGAGTATGCCACACCGTGTTGAAAGTTGGCTCGCATTACACGGTGGCCACATCCCTTATTGATATGACCCTGATGATTGTTAATCGTGAGTATTTTGCTTTTTTTGTACAGTCTTGTTTTCGGACTATAATCACGTTTCAGAAAAAGAACCTCTGGTAATACCCTGTATACACCCTTTCAACAAAATTTTTATATTAAATCCTGTGTAAGATTCTGTTAATACTATTATTTTCTTCTTGGCCCACGATCTCACGTAGATTCTCATGTACGTGTACATTTCTTGTTGGTCCTCAAGTTTTGTCCACCAGCGTATATAATATCAAAACATAATATATTACAAACAATAAAATATTGAAAAAAATTAAATAAAAAAGGAAAAAAACATGATTTCAGAGCAGATTAACAGAACGAGTATCGGTTCTGAAAAAAAAAACTAGTTTATTTATTTGTTTGTCTGCAGCACTAGAAATACTACATTGCTCAAAACAATTAAAGGATATTCAGGTTGCGGATGGATTTTGAGGCTGGGGACTTGTTTAGATGATTGATACATGATTGACAGACATGGTAGGCTATGTGAGAAAAAAAGTACGCATGCTTGCCTGAAAAAAATGCATTGTATTGAGCATTTGGGTACAAAAGGAAAAAACGCAATTGGTGCATATGAGTAAAAACGAATAAAAAATGGTGTTTCCTTCAAACAAAAAAAATCTTTTTTAGTAGGGGGTATGGTTTTCCCGGACGCCCAGCAACATTGAACCCGTTTGTTGCATGGAGTCAATGAGACTATTAATGAGGAGCTGGGGTATTCTGCCAACTCCTCCAGAAGAGCTCTTTGTAGTTCTTGGAGAGTTTGTAAGGGTTGTACGTGGCCAGCAACTCATCTGCTTAGAATGTCCCAACCATGCTCTATTGAGTTCATGGTCAAAGAACACGCTGGCCATTCCATTTGTATGATTCCTTCCTCGAAAAGATCCACCAAGTGAACATAAGTTTTTTAATAGCTTTATTTAATTGCCTATTTAATAAACTAAGGAAGCCGAATATTACCCCTTTAAAAAATGTGATAGCAATCAAGTAATTTCAGGGTTAAAAAAAGAATAATAATTCATGGAACAAACGAGTTAATATAAACATTTTTGTACTAGTTAACGTTAGTTAACTCTTAACATCTGAGAGTAGGAGAGAAAAAAATAGCACATGCTGGGTACCTTTAATAGTCGTTTATTCAGTGTTTCTATAAGAATTTGTTCGACAGATATATATATATAGAATCATGAACAGCATAGAAAAATCCAAAAAAAAAGATCATGTTTTTTTTTTTTTTAACAAGAAAATGTTTTCAAAAATTTTTTTGGTGAATTTTTTTTTAAATCGTCGCAATAACATTTGGATGTATTGAAAGCATTTTTATTTCTCATAGAAAAACAATATTTGTCGAAATGGGTTCCTCATAAAAATGCGAAGCGATACCCAATTTGCGTCAAATATGAATACATCAAATTATAAACGTTATTGGAAATTATTAGTGTTGTCGGGGAAGCATGCTTTTTGAATGACAAAGAAAAAGGCTTTTTATAAATTCCAATGCATTACTTAGATTTTTATTGTGGACAGATGCACTCAAGCAAATACGTTCCTTGTTTATCAAAATCTGTTTTACATACACTGCTCAAAACAATTAAAGGATATTTGAAGTTTTATATAAAATAAAGATATAAACGAATTTTTTTTGCCGAAAATAGAAGAAGAGAATCACAAACGCAAATTTTTCTGGTTTTCAAACTGTGGAGTATGCAAATTTTGAGTTCGACGTCAAAAACGTCGCTTCAGCGGCAGCGAATGAAATTTGACTTTCAACTGGATAAAAGAGAATGAAGACAAGGATGATGGGCATTCAGTGATTGCTTTGTTTCGATGAGTACGATGTCTCAGCGAAGTCATTTGACAGATTCAGAAGCTTTGAGAATTGTTGGTAGGTTAGAAGGGGGCCAAACTCAAGCCGAAGTAGCGCAAGCCATTGGAGTGTCACAAAGTGTCATTTCCAGGATCTGGAACCGTTTTTTGGAGAGTGGATGTGCAGGCCGAAGACCAGGGCAAGGTCGTAGACGGGCAACAACGCCCAATGAAGATCTGTATTTAGCGTTAACAGCTCGGAGACACCGAACCATGAACGCTACTCTTCTCCAACAACACCTTCGCTCGGCTACAGGCACCACGATTTCAACTCAGACTGTCCGAAACCGGCTCCATGCTGTAGGTCTGTATGCTCGCCGACCGATGGTATGTGTTAGATTAACATCAAGGCATCGTCGCGACCGCAGGGAGTGGGCAACCGAGCATGTCAACTGGAGGAGAAATGAATGGAGCAATATTCTGTTTTCTGACGAGTCCCGTTTTTCTGTGCATCCGGATAATAGGCGTATTTTCATCTGAAGGGACCGTGGCAGTAGGAATAATCCTGCGTTCGTGCACGAAAGTGTCAGATTTGGCGGTGGAGGAGTGTTGGTGTATGGTGGCATCTCCATTGACGGGCGCACTGACCTCTACATCATTCGATATGGAGCTCTGACTGATCGCCGATATAGGGATGAGATCCTTAGACCTATTGTAGTCCCTTACGCTGCAGCAATCGGAGATATCTTCATTTTAATGGACGACAACTGCAGGCCACATCGTGCAAACCTGGTGGAGGATTTCCTTTTCGAGGAAGGAATCGTTCGAATGGAATGGCCAGCGTGTTCTCCAGACATGAATCCAATCGAGCACGTTTGGGACGCTCTAGGAAGACGAGTTTCTGGCCGCCAATAACCCCCACAAACTCTCCAAGAACTGGAAAGAGCTCTTCTGGAAGAGTGGGGCAGAATACCCCAACTCGTCATTAATAGCCTCATTGAGTCCATGCCTCAAAGGTGTTCAACGTTGCTGGCCGCCCGTGGAAACCATACCCCCTACTGAAAATGATTTTCTTTGAAGAAAACACCTTTTCTTATTCTTTTTTTCTCATATGCACAAATTGTGTTTTTTTTCCTTTAGTACACAAATGCGCAATAAAATGCATTTTTTTCTGCCAAACAGGTGTAATTTATTCTCATATAACCTACTATGTCTGTCGACCATGTATCAATCAGCTAAACAGGTTACCAGACACAAAATCCACCTAAAACTGCAATATCCTTTAATTGTTTTGAGCAGTGTGTATTAATAAATTAACGTACATGATTAAATATCTAAAGTAATTCACGTAAAAAAAAATAATAAAGAAAACAAATAAGATAAAGGACGATTTTTTAACCACTTTGCCTATGGCGTCTCTGGAGTATATAGAATAATTCCTGATAAATTGTCAAAATATTACAATCACCATAAAGTTATCTTGTGGCATTGTGCGGCTGTAGACCTTTTTGTTCGGCACACTTTGTGAGAAAAAGTAATCTACTCTACTGCTTTAACGTGCACGTTTACAGATGTTCTCATAATTACCATTGATATAAAAAGCTGACACAAATCATTCGCAGTTTACTCATAACTGGCGGAATTATGTTTCTACGGCAGATACTATTAAAAATTAAATGACATCACACATTTCAAATAATAGCAAAATAATAATAAATTATCATTTTATCATTTTCATCCTATACTCAGATAGATATCTATATTTAAATACAGTAACTTCATTTACAATTTAAAATGCGAATTATCTTACCATTTCTTTATATTTCTCAGTAGAAGGGCGTTACAATATTTTGGAAATTCTTTCAGCACTAATTGCATGCTTAGCATGTCAACTACATGTCTCCTTCAATTGGATTACCGGTTATATTGGAGAGAAATAAAGGCTTAATAAACGAGTGTCCTGGAACAAAATTCAACTCGCCATCAAGAACGATAGAAATCGTTAGGGGATTTAATCTATTTCTGTAACACTTTAGATATGTGTGTCCATTTATTGTACTTTTCTCATGATCGATTGGTTTACGTCGTCATATTACGTAATACTGATACATTAAGATAAGGAAAAATAAGATTTTTTAAATTTAAAATAAGTTTTACAACATTGTACTAATTTAATTTATATATTAATTGTAAAAAAAAACAAGATGTTTCAATTTATTTTACAATGCGTTGGGTGAGAGTATTGCAGATTAAAGGTATTCTGATATTAAACAGTTTTGGAAAATATTTGTTTATTTGTAATATTTTTAAATCGAAATAACACAAACACAAATTTAATGCTGTATACTTTCTGCATCTATGTTTTCTAAATAAAAAAATTACCTTGATATATCTAATTTAATCTTTTCTTGTTCGATTATTTTTTTTAACGTTGAGGGAAAATTACTTTTCAGCAAAAAAATGTTTAAAAGTAGCTATCCAAATACAAAATAGCAAAAATGAAATAATTTAAGAAATGTAATTTAAATAATATGTTAATAGTTATTTTGCGTGCTATCATTATGTCAATAGGCTATTGAAAAAAATTTAAAGACCTTAGAAGAGGAGAGTAGCCATACTTGGTCCGCTGCAATTCTGCGATTAATTACAGAAACTTACGTCATCTACTGCTGAAATCCTACTTATCAGAATGACGTCATTTATGATTAGAAGAAGCACCCTCCTTCCACTTGATGTTTTCAGACAGCAATTTATAAAAAACTAAAATTAGCTGTTTTGATCTAATTTTTTCCTACTAAACGTAAGATAATACTTTAAAACGAAGGTAAGTTTTCATATAAGCAGGAGTCGGAGCATAGGACAAATTTTATTGTTCTTACCAATATCTTTGATCAATAAGCTCCATGATATAGTCCTATTGCATATATTATAAAATTGTCTCTTGAAGATTATTGATAAAACATACTGGTAAGAAATATAAAATTTGTCCTATATGCTCCGACCCCTGTATACATATTTAAATTCATGTGTTTATTGGGCAAGGATTTGTTTGCTTACGTTTTTGTTCTTAGTCTTGAGATTATCTGTTTTTAAAAATGGCGCAGTTGCTGTAATTGGATCAATGTGAGTTGCTTAAATTGCACCAGATAGAATAATAAATTTGGAAAGTAAGTAGGGGAGACTGGGGATGAAAGGGACAAGGGATGAAAAGGACTCTCAAAATTTCAGTAAGAAAATAAAATGTAGAATATTTCAACTTTGGTTCAATCGATGGCGATGCTTGTTCTGTCTTAATAATCCTTATACCTAACGTCAGAAATTGTAGAGTTGTAGGTGGTGAAAGCAAAACCTGTTTTTGATATAAAAAAGTAAATTTTGATCTTTCTTTTCTTTTTTTCTCTAAAAAATTAATATTGTATTTAGTATTATAATAGTTATGTTATTTAGCACTGTAAAGTATGCAGTTTATTTGAATACCATTATATTTTGTTAGCTAAAATACTGTCATGCATGAATACGTTTTTTATTTAGTTAGGTGGGTATGGGGTTGAAAGGGACAGTAACTGAGGGGTTAAAATGGACTTGTCTCTTTCAACCCCTTGTTGTTTATAATTATTTCAACAAAATATTATTTACGTTTCGTAAAATTCAAATTATGGTGTTTAGTTTTTATGTAGAAAGAATGAATGCATTATTATGCAGAACAAATATATGCTAATATTACAATAACATGTACCTACAATTTAAGTATTTTTTCCTTTTCTAAAAATCATCAAAAAGTCAATATGCTTCGAAAATATAAAGGAAAATTGAGAAAAATTGAATTATTGAAGAAGAAATGATGGGTGCTGAATCTGAAGTAGAGGGAAAAGGAGTGTAAGATCAATAGCTAAAGCCTACGGCTTTGAAATGTCCTGTTTAGAAAGAATTGTTCTAAAATTTAAGAATGCACAAGCAGATGAATTTCAATATGCCCATTTGGTAAAAGAAAAGTTTTTAGTGAATCTCAATAAAAAGAGTTAGCTTCATATTTACTCCACGAATCTAATATGAACTATGATAGACAACTGTGCATATGAGTATTCAATTTCTTTGAATTCTCCAAATATGTCCCTGTCTTGGCAAACAAACAAGCAAGCTGAAATTGATTGGTTCCAAGATTTTAATCAACGAAATTCATTACTTTCTCATAAAAAAACCCATAGCCATTAGTTTAAGAAGAAGTACAATTTTCAACAAAGCTAATGTTGATATTTATAAACAATCTTCAGTCAGTTATGAATCGCTGTAAATTCACATGGAATATAATATATAACTGTAATGAAACAAGTTTAATGACAGAGCACAAGCCACCTAATATAGTAGCAAATCGTGGCGAAAGTAATTTTCTCACGTAACATCAGATGAACATGGTAAACTTTTCACACTTTTGTTTCTGCATCAGGTAAATCTGTTCACAAGTATTCGTTTTCCTAAGGACAAATTCCAAAGAGTTCATGATTGGAGCTGCCCCATACCAAAGGCACTTATTCATCAAAGTTAGTGGGTGACCGCAGAATTTTTTTAAAAGCAATTGAGCATTAGCTTAATATTCCAGGTGTTCCAAAACTGACGCTTCTCTTATTTGACTGTACGCTTCTCTTATTTGATAATCATGAAAGGAATATAAATACTAAGACAATAAAATTTGCGAAAGGTAATAGAATAATTATGGCAACATCCCTGTCGTATTTTATCCACAAACTCAAGAAAAGCACTCGGAATGAATTTTAAGTACACTTTTTTCAGAAAAAAAGGAATAAAAACACTTTGAATTTACTGAAGCCCCACCAGTGGCTGAGAGGTTCTGCTCTCGAAGCTGGTAGACGGGAAGTGATGGGTTCGAACCCAATCGCGCCCGTCGGCCTAATCGGTCGGAGTTTTCGTGGTTTTCTTCGAACCTTGGATTTCCAAGCGTTAATACGGGTTAGGTTCCCTTAGAAAGACCCCCACGAAGGGCACTCCCCGCCAGGGTCCATATCCCTCGTGCAGATAATTGGCCGTCATAAATACAACCAACCAACCAACCTTGAATTTACTGATACTATTGACATGAATGACGTGAAATTAATGATATCGTGATCAAGTTACCTAAATCCGTAACAGGTGGTGCGATAGTTAGAGCTAAATCGTTCTTAAAATTTTTGATTTAAAGTTGTTTTATATCAAGTAGGCCTAAACAAGTTATTTTTCTAGTTTTTGTTTTATCATATTTTGCAATATATTTTATTTTTACTTGTGTATTTATTTTTGAATAATGTAATCGCAAATAGAAAAATAATGTTTATAAAATTGTCTTATGTAAGTGTGTCCCTTTCAACCCCGCACAGTGTCCCTTTCATCCCCTACAATGGGGTTAAAAGGGACGCTTCTCTCATTTATAAAAATGCGTACGTATTTTGAATTACTGTACTTAAGGATAAGAGGTTTTTCTAGCATTAAAACAAAGATTTTAGACGAGAATTAGGCGCAAACATCATAATGATATCTTTTAATGTCAATATTTTATAAGCTTATAAAGACAAAATGTCCCTTTCATCCCCACTCTCCCCTAATTAATTTCGAGAGCTGTACGCTTTAGACACTTTTTTTTTTTTTTTTTTTAATAAAGTATTACAATCTCCATGCAAGTTTTTGAATAATTTAATTTAATTTTTTTTTTGTATATCTAGACCAATTTCTTTATACAGTTTATACCTATATAGACATAAAACATATCTTTTACATATTTATGAAATAAATCTTGGTTGCAATTTCTTTTATTTTGTATGTATTTTTTTTTTTTTTTAATTCCTATGGAGTATTTTTAATTGACAGTGTTGAATTCAGACATTTTTGTCGTGGAGGTTATTTGCGGTTCCGTGGAAGGAGGTTTTCACAGTTCTGGGCAGGGGGAATCCCACTTTTTTGCCATTAAAAAGCTTAAATTCTCAAACTTTCAGGCGGGGCGAGGACATTTCAAGGCTCCGTGGGGGCGCACAGTGTAATTTTTTTCAAATCCATCTGGAAAAAAGTCCAAAAATCGGCTTGCAGTAATTTCACTTTTAGGCAATTCAAATAACATCTAACACACTGGAGAAAAAAAAAAGTAAAGTAATAACAGCCTAACTCCACAAATACACCATCAAAAATTGGCTCAAAACCCCAAATTTTCTTTAACCTTTTCAGAATGGATATTGCTATTATTGTAATTGTCATTGATATTTTTGGCTAAAAAGCATACTTGTTTTGTAAATATTTTTTGATGATAATATGGAATCTTTACAACAATGTAGATACTTTGTATTTTACAGATACGATAGTTATTTAGAAATTTTATAGTTAAAAATAATATTTTAAATCAATATAAAAATTATTTGAAAATTTAATAGCATATGATAAATTTTAAAAAGCTGCCAAAATTTTTGTGCACGCTGGTGCATTGTAATATATTTTTTTGGTAATTATGTATACATACAGATGTAAAATAAATCAATTTCAGCTGCAACTATTTGCAACTCTTGAATATGAGTAATTTTGTTTCAGATCCGAAAGTGTAAATTTCGAAAAGAGAATTATATGAGGTTTTGCAAAATTATGTTGCTGGACATGAATCATTCCCTGTAAATTCTAAAAATATCCTGATAGACTATGTATTACATAAGTATAATCTTTATCATTGCTCATCTGTTTCGTTAGACCGGATTAAGTGGCTGATTCATTCATTTATAATTGACAGTAATCGAAGATAGAGAAACTGCCGTAGCTTAAAGAACTTTTTTGAAGTAAAATAAGAGATGATCAGATTCGAATACTAACAATAAATGTATTTACAGGGCAGAAGTAATAATGATTACCCGAAAAAAGTTGGACGACCAAAGAAATATTTTTATTTAACTGAACCGAAGTTAAAAGACAAAAGGTGCACTCGCTATTCCCGAAACACAAATGAATAATCACGTGCCACATGTTTAAAACTCAGATAATCTAAACGAAAGGATGCTGCGGATGTGTCAAAGAAAATATCTGAAAACCTTAAAAGAACAATGACAATTTAAAAAATCGTTCAAAAAGCCCGATGCCCGTCATAAAAAAAGAGCTGTAATGAAGAAAGTCAAAATTTTATAATGGCTAAATCCACAACCATCATCTACTTCTTATTCTAGAACCATAAAGTTTAAATTATTTAAAAACAACGTTTAAACACACAATAAAATAAGTTGATTTGATAATACGTATACGTTTCGTGAGTACTAGGACTCACATCCTCAGTGTAAAAAACTTTAAAAACAATATCCCCCCAACTACATGAACGGTGAAAACCCAAATGTCAAAACAAAATACCAAAAGACCATCAAGTTCTAACAGCCAATGAAATTAATGCGGAAGTGAAGTGTCGTGACACAACAAATCCACCAAGAAAGTTGAGATGTATGGTGTACTAGATAAATCATTAACCAAGGAGTCTTTACATTTATGGATATAAAAAGTCTAAAGACTCCTTGGTTAATGATTTATAATATACATATAAGATGCATAATTAAAAAAAAATTAATTTTCAGAAACACGTTATGAGATATTTAGTAAAGGAGAAAAGGCTTTCTATCAACGCATACTTAGGTACTCGACTTACATATGGTAAATTTTTAATGGAAAATGTTAAATAAGTACCATAATATAAGCTTGGAAATTTGATATCACACTATTTTTTAGTCACAACTTTCACCTTTTTTTCTTTTCTTTTTTTTTTCTTTTTTTTTTTTGCTTGACTTTTTTTTACTTTTGAAAAGTTGTTTTTTAGTAGATATCAGTTCTTTTTTTAAAACAAATTATATATAATTGAAATAATTCTACTAGCTCAAATTAAAATTAGTCCTTGTATAGCCTTTATAAGCAGGGAGCAAACACAATAGCATACATTTTGTTTACCTATCATACATTTTTTAGAGTGATTAATAATTTAAAAGTAAGGAAAGTCAATTTCTTCTTTCAAATTATCAGTCTTTCTCAATTTATATCTCCTTAAAATTTTCTACGAAAGATGAAAATTCAGTAAAAAACAGAGTCGAAATAAAAAATATATTTACAGTTAGTCTGTCAGTTAATTGTTTTTTCTAACTTTTTTGCTGACGGTTTTGCAAAATAAATTTACCTTTACAAATACCTACGGTTAATCCGAGAATGAAACCCCGCAGGCATCTAAAGAATCGAAGATCTGTAAATCTAGCAATTCTAGACATAATAAAGGAACATTTTTTATAAAAAAAATCTAAAAATTCAAAGATATAAACTGTACACATAACTTCATCTTCATTTAGATCGCGTTATAGAGAAGAAAGAATAAATATGTAATTTTACTCAAGTCTGTTTATCCATACCTATTTGCATAAATGTGAGGATATTAATTTACTATAAAATTTCCCCTAAATTGTTTATCTTTAATAGTCTATTATTAAAGCCGCATATACATTAGAATTAAATATTTTTCGGTTAAAAATTGCCTGAAATCTATAGTGTTATCGTTCGTCAAATTTGTTTTATGTTTTTTTTAATACCCAGACTCTTTTTCTGAACTCTGACAAAAAAATCACAGACATATTGAAGTTATCCAAATTCTTATATCTTTCTATCGTATTTCCTTTTTTGATGGGGGGAGGGAGGAAGAGTCCTTAAGAACTTCGTTTTGTTCTCAGAATTCTGAATTATTCATTCAAAAGATCTACCTACATAAGTCTTGTTGCAGAATTTTCATTAGCCAAGAGTTGCATCAAGTTATACATCATGTGAATCTATTAAATTATTTTTGTGAAATACTAGATGGGAGCCATTGATATTTCCAGACCATTTGCCTACATTTTAAACTTGGGTCATTTACTACTATTCATTAATTTTCTATACGAATTAAAGAAGTCGTTGTTTCCATGCCAACTGTACCTTTCACTATTGCTTGCTTGTTTGTTTGTTTGTTTTATTGAACACGTATATCATATCACATGCGGATCATGGCGGGATTCGAATCTGCTTCCAACTACGCTCTCAAGCGATTAGCGGCATGGTGTCTTATCCACTCAGCCACGGTGGGCCATTATTGCTTTCTCTAATACCCAGATACTCAAATTTAACCAACTGCACTTCGAATCATGGTCATAACGGAGAACATTTATATGTTAGAGCAGTGTTGCCAGTGTGCTACTTTTTTTAAATTCAGATTTCTTGATTGCCACCACTTATTATAAACGGTAAAATTCCCTTTGTTTTCGCCTTAATTAATATGTCACTAAATAAGGCACATTTTACAATTTCAAAAAAGTGGTGCCAATCAAGTATCTGAATTAAAAAAAGTAGAACATCTGGCAACACTGTGTTAGAGTAGTGACATATGCATAAGTCGTGTACTCATATTCAATTTTTTGTCCAAAGTACGGTAACTCAGTTTTCAGTAATAGACGAGGAAGATTTCAACTAAACTAACCAGAAAAGTTAACAAATATTGGCTTCCTGATTTGATTTTAGTCAAAATTGTTTTAACCAACCAAAGTTAATGTCCGGGATCCAGATAAAGTTTTCTCTGTTAGTAAAATTAGATTGATCAATCAGTAGCCTCCATCCTTGCAGGCTTTTCGGTGTTTACTGCAAACATCAAAAAGTTCGGAAAAATGCAGACGTCTGATTGATAAATCTCATCCCGCTAATAGCGAAAAATCTATCTTGATCCCGGCTTATTCAACGCCCTTTAAATATTGGAGAAAGCCTTGACACGTGTCAGGAAAATGTCACACAAAGCAGGCAAAACAAAGAAGAAAAATCATTCATTGGATAGTTCATATTCACGAGCCAATGAATGATTTTGTTTCTTTGCTTTGTGTGATGTTTTCGTGACGCGTGTCAAGACTTTCTCAAATATTTAGGGGGCTTTGGCTTATTTCCCCACCATGAAGTTATGAAAGGAGAGGAACAGACATGTCAATCTTCCCGTGTGAAAAACTAGATACCAAAAAAACGAGTTCTTTCCCTCTCTTCTGCCCTTTTCTCTCTTGATTTTGACCGATAGCTGCCAATTTAGCAGTCTCCAGTACAAGATGCCGCTATATACGGTGGACGCAGGAGGGAGGGTGTTAGCGCGACCAATGACATAATAGGCCAGTTCATGATGTTTAAAAGTCACACGGAGTTGGATCGAGGCTAACGAAAAAGACAGGCTACCGCGGTGGGTCCGATTCTTCTTTTTTTACAAACCGTTGGAGTCAGGTGATGCTCTTTTCGCGCACCTTCATTGGTGCATTCGAGCATCACGTGACTCCAGCGGTCTGTAAAAAAAGAAGAATCGGATCCACCGCGATAGCCTGTCTTTTTCGTTAGCCTCAGAGTTGGATCATCTTTACACGATGATTAGTACAAAGCTGCGAGCCAATTTTTTTTTTTTGTGTCCATTGCCGTGAACAGATAATCAACTTCGTGTGACGTTATAAACAGGCCTTATATGTTGTTGGTCACAGTTTAGGAACATCTTCAAATGATTTCATCTATATCTACTCCGAGGCAAACGAAAAAGACAGGCTACCGCGGTGCTACAGCACCTAGAATATATAGTGTGGAAATCGGCTACAAAAAAGTGCTAAAATATTTGATCTCTTAAATTTCAAATGATGCTGAAATCCAATGAGTCGATCACAGCGATATCTGCAGGATATTTCCTAAAACTTCATGACGATTTGGTTACAGCGTCTAGAATGCCTAGTGTGGAAATATGTATTTAAATAACGCTAAAAATTTGTATCCCATAAATGATCGACGATACTGCTAAAATCCCAAGTGTCGATCGCAGCGAAATCTGCAGGATTTTCGTATTACAGTGTATAGACTAGCAATATCTTGCAGTTATCGACAATATCCTGCAGATGTCGCTGCGATCTGTATATTTCAGCAGAATCGTTGCACATTTAAGGGATACAATATTTTAGCACTTTTTTAAGTATTACAGGGATAGCCAATTTCCACACTAGATATTCTAGGCACTATAATTTACGAGCCGTTAATTCCCAAATTGGCTCAACCGAGCCCAGCAATCTGATTGGCTAAAACTGATATTTATATAGTAGATAATTATATTTATTTTCTTATGAAGTAGTGTAATGTAAAATAGAATGCAATTATAATGACTTATATTGATTTATTTTGTTAAATTTGATCAAAATCACAGTAAAGTAATCCAAAATATTAATATTAACAAAGGATCAGATTGCTGAGGTCGGATGAGCCAATTTGGGAATTAACGGCTCGTCTATAATTTGGTCTAGACGCTATAGCATTTTTTTTTTTACTTTTTATTAACATACATCTGACTTGTGTGCTTGGCGTCAAGCCCGCTCTAATAATACGATGTTTATTTTGAAATTTGAAAGTATATCACAGATGTCGCTTCGATCAGCTACCTGGATTTCAGCGTCAGTGCACATTTAAGGGATACAACTTTTTAGCGCTGCTTGGATAGCAAATTTCCACATTATGTATTCTAGACACTATAACGGTGCATTACACGTGTCTCTTTCTTCTTTTAAAAATATCCTGCAGATGTCCCTGCAAATGACTTTTCGGAATTCAACATCGTTGTACATTTAAGGGATTCACTATTTCCGCGCTTTTTTAAGTATTGCTGGGATAGTCGATTTCTACAACATATAACCTAGCCTATAACGGAGCTATAGTGTCTAGAAGATATAGTTTAAAAATCGGCTTATTAAAAAGGTGCTAAAAAATTGTATCCCATAAATGTTGAACGAGGCTGAACGATGAATGTCGATCACAACGATATATGGTAATTCCAACGTAACTGTTTCAAAAGACATCAATTGAGAAAACCTTTCGCTCAGAGAAGATCTAGAAAATGTTGCTGCTATCGACATTTGTCATTCAGTATTTTTCAATATTTATGGGATTCAATTTTTAGCAACTTTTAAAGTATTACTGGAATAGCCGGTTTCCACACCATGACCGTGATCTAGGTAGATTTTTCTCTGTTATCGCAACAAGATTGACCAATCAGAAGCCAGAATTTTTGCTAACTTTTCACTGTTTGCAAAAGTGTACTTGGATTCCGGCCTATATTTCTAGACGTTATAACTGAGCTACAGCGCCTAGAAGATACAGTGTGGAAAACGGCTATTCCTATAATGCTTTAAAAAGTGCTAAAAACTTGTATCCCATAAATCTCCAACAATGCTCAGCGGCAATATGCTGATAGGAGCTCCATCTCGTAACTCTTTTCAATATAAACACTGTGTTTTCAAAAATTATAGAATGTTAAATATCGGAAACTATAAATATAAGATATTTTGGTCTGTTATAAGCTAATTTAGTTAAGGAATGACGTGAAATAGGTTAACGAGTCTCTTTTAGAATGACTATCGTTTTTAAATCACTACGATGGCGCTACGATCGACATCTTGTTATTCAGCATCGTTGTACATTTATGGGATTCAATTTTTTAGCACTACTTTGTAGCCGTTTTCCACATTGTATCTTCTAGGCGCTGTAACTGAGCTCAGGAATAGTACAGAAAGCAAACTCCGTAATTTGATACATTAAGGCCGGGATCCAATTAGGAACAAGTGTGTCGCTATAACGAAGTAGCGACATATGGCCAATAAAGGTTTATTGGTAGAAGTGATAAAAACAAATCGTTAAAAGTCTTTGCGAGCGTGTCATTATCGTCAGGCTAATGCATATTGAATTATTTCCCTAGTCTAATAAGGCTCGTTCATGCACGTATCGTCTAATGGAGGATATTCCAAATATGCGTTCAAGGCTGAAAAAGTTACGTGGTAGCGGCAATTTACATAAAGAATTTCTAACTTATGAGAAGTGAAATAGGAAACTACTACTGCTTTCTCCCGTGAACTGTTTCACTGGCTAGCGGGGATTTACATTACGTCGACGGAGCCTTCCCTTCTTTACGTTAGACGTTTTTGCCTTGACCACGTGATCATAACGTAGATAGAATATCCTCTATTCAAGAAAGTGGATTGCCGTACTATAGCGCCTAGAATATATAGTGTGGAAATTGGCTATCCATGTAATACTTAAAAAAGTGCTAAATATTGTATCCCTTAAATGTGCAACGATGCTGCTGAAATATACAGATCACAGTGACATCTGCAGGACATTTTCTCAAACTGCAAGATATTGCTAGTCTATACAATGTAATACTAAATCCCGCAGATGTCGCTGTGATCGATACTTGGGATTTTAGCAGTATCGTCGCACATTTAAGGGATACAAATTTTTAGAGTTTTTTGGATAGCAAATTTCCACAGAAGGTATTCTAGATGCTGTAGCCGTACTTTCGGCAAAAACTTGAAATGAGCGTACCTCCTGTGCATATATCACCGCTCTTATGTATAAAGGCTCTCTGTTATGGTGTTGATTCTGAGCGCTGTTTGTTAAATTTCTATATTTGTGTTTTAGAAAAAGCAATACAGAAAAGTACTGTTACTATGGAATCAACAACTTCTTTAATATCGAAATGTATAGCAAATGAGTTCAGAATCAGTGCCTTAAATAGTTTCGAATATGTATTGTTGTTATGACAATTAATACCCTTCCTGGATGTGGAAATGCAAAATTGTGTTCAACATAATGGAGGATATTCCATCTACATTTTGATCACGTGGTCAAGGTAAAAACTTCTATCGTAAAGAAGGGAAGGCTCCGTAGACGTGTAATGTAAATCCCCGCTATCCAGTGAAACGGTTCATGAGGCAAAGTAGTAGTACTTTCCCTTCTTAGTTAGAAGTTCCTTGGGTAAATTACCGGTATCACGTGACTTTTTTCAGCTTCGAACCCATATTTGGAAGATCCTCCATTGAGCGCAATCTAGATAGATTTTTGGCTGTTAGAGAAACGAGATTCATCAATCAGAAGCCTGCATTTTTGTGAACTTTTCACTGTTTGCAGAAAGGCAGGCTATTGATTGGTGAATCTCGTTTCGCTAACAGCGAAAAATCTATCTGGATCCTAACCTATATTTCTACAAACATTGCACTTCATCCATGGCACTAAAAAAATGACTCAAAACTTTCATTACATAGGCCGGGATCCAGAAACAGCAAATATTCTCAAACATGCAGGCTTCTGATTGGTCAATCTCATTTCGCTAACAGCGAAAAATCTATCTGAATCTCAACCATACTTTTCTTCGATGAAATGAATGCAAAAGGATAATATAAAAGAAAAGTATAAGATTTATAAAATGTTTTGGCGGGTTTATCGCTATTTGGCATAATTTGTAAACTTTAGAATTAATAAACAGTTTTTCGCTAATTATGAATAGAAAATTTATGTTTTTAAAGCTGAATTTTATAAAAGCACGTAGATTGAGTGTCCAAAAATTCAATCCTTACTTTTTTCCGTCCATTATTTAAGTCTCTACCTCGATTGAAACATAAGGTGTGACGAAGAAAAGAAATCTGTCATTTTCAGTAATTCGACGTTATTTTAAAAAATCTATATCTCTGTTTATAATTAATTTATGAGGATGCATTTGATCTCAAATTGAAGATCTTCTTGATTAGGCCATTCTGGTTTTGGTTTTATTCTTCTGCGATGATTGTTTTTTTTTTTTTTATATGGGAAATTTTACGCTGCCATGTTTGGTCGATTTAACATGGAGAAGTTGACTTCAGTATAACAAGCAGTTACGGTGTCTTGCCGTTATTCTTGGCGTTTGTGTGTTTGGCGGTGTTAGCATTTTTTTTTTCAGCTTGGCTTGGCAGAACGACCGTCCTGCTTGATTTGGGCAGTATGTAATAAATTTATTACTATCTTTTTAATACAAGAAAACTCTTCTTGTTGAAAATAAATATGTACTACATTTTAAAAAATCTGCACTAATTACAATAACACTACGCAAATGCTAATGTATGAAAATGCCAATACATCTTTTTAGGTGCGTTCGTAATTATATAAATACGTAGCACCTATAGTCGTCGTTCAGTCCGTCTGTCTGTCCGTCCGTCCGTCCGCATATAACAGAGCAAAAACTACCCGACCGAATGATCTGAAATTTTTAATATATAATTGCTGCAAAATTTTGTCGAGCCATTTCCAATTTTATGAAAATCGGATGTATAGTTTAATTACAGGGACCGTCAAAAGTTTTTCTTTGCATTACAGCCAATGGGAAAAATTATTGCAAGTGAATTTTAATGATGTTACAGACTTCCGAATGGTCTGAAATTTTTAATATATAATTGCTGCAAAATTTTGTCGAGCCATTTCCAATTTTATGAAAATCGGATGTATAGTTTAATTACAGGGACAGTCAAAAGTTTTTCTTTACATTACGGCCAATGGGAAAAATTATTGCAAGTGAATTTTAATGATGTTACAGACTTCCGAATGGTCTGAAATTTTTAATATATAATTGCTGCAAAATTTTGTCGAGCCATTTCTAATTTTATGAAAATCGGATGTATAGTTTAATTACAGGGACAGTCAAAAGTTTTTCTTTACATTACGGCCAATGGGAAAAATTATTGCAAGTGAATTTTAATGATGTTACAGACTTCCGAATGGTCTGAAATTTTTAATATATAATTGCTGCAAAATTTTGTCGAGCCATTTCCAATTTTATGAAAATCGGATGTATAGTTTAATTACAGGGACACCCAAAATTTTCCGTTACATTACGGCCAATGGGAAAAAATTATTGCAAATGCATTTTAATGATTTTACAGCCTTCCGAATGGTCTAAAATTTTAAATATATAATTGCTGCAAAATTTTGTCGAGCCATTTCAAATTTTATGAAAATCGAATGTATAGTTTAATTACAGGGACAGTCAAAAGTTTTCCGTTACATTACGGGGAATGGGGAAAAAATTATTGTAAGTGCATTTTAATGATGTTACAGACTATGCACTTATGAAGCGCAAAAAAATTATACATTCAGTTCAATATGGGGTGCAAAAAATAATTATAAAAGTAGTTATAGTACGAACGCACCTCATTTGCCACGTTTGACGAGCAATTTCCAACTTGTTATTATAATTATGATGATGGAATAACAATGACGTAAATTATGCAATGTAATGAGTAAAAACGTATTTTTTCATAATACAGAACCATTTTATCTCTAGTAAGATCCATTATATTACTTTAATATCGATAATTTTCATAAATTGAATTTCGACCAGCTAGATTCGCAAAATCTTACACTGTTGGGCGGGGGGGGGGGGGGGATCTCCTGGATTCAACTCGGTTTGATTACATAATGCTTTGCGTTTGATTACTCTTAGTCTATTTTTTTCAGTATAGCATATTTTTTAAACACTTTTTTAATATAAAGGAAAAGTGTTGATGAATATGGTTTGTCTCGTCATCTGTCTATCCGTGCTCTACCCCTCTTAAATATATTCAGATTACCATGTAATTTGTATATATTATATAGATTGACCATTACACGTTTGGTATTGAATATGAATAGTTACATGAGCACTCAAAAATATTCATTGCTGTTGTTTTGTTTTATTGTTTCATTAATCGCAAACTTTGCTTTTAATAAAATTAGTTATATTCCCTACTCCTTAAAGCAGCCTAATATTGTTTGGTCCAACTTAGGTGAATGGGGGTCAAACTTAGGTGGTCAGTTGCTGAATTTGGACCACTTTTTACACATTTTTCAAATTAAAATAAAAATTAAGATTTTGAAAAAGAAATTGTCCCAAAGATTTATTTAGTTAGAAGATGAATAGTTTGATCACGTGTAGTAATATTTTGCAGATACGACAAACAATGAAGTGAGTTGCACCTAAAAATAAGTGAAGTGGTTAAGTCGGCTACTCTCCCCTAAAACATTGCATTATTATTACAAGAGGATTAAATAGACATTTGAACTACTTTTCTTCCTTTATTATAAATTATTGGCTTCTACTATAAGTACCTATATTAAAATTCGAAGACTGAAATATGTGTTTAAAATAAGTCTCACCATAATGGGGGAAAATTACTTTTTAGTGAAAAAACGTTGAAAAGTAACTATCCAAATAGAAAAAATCAATGTTTAATTGAATCTAAAAAATAGTATAATATTTACTTTGCGTATTATTAATATGACAATAAGCTATGATATTTCTTTGACGACGTTAGATAAACGTAGTTTTATTACTAAAACAGGATTAAATACATATATTGACTACCTTTTCTTCTTTTATCATAAATTATTGGCTTCTACCATTAGTCCCTGTATTAAAATTTAAAGACTGTAGCGAGTACTTAAAATAAAAGTCTCTCAGCAACAGTGCATAAAATTTTAACCCTTTATCTACAGACAGTACTTATAATTACCATTAAAATAACTTTTTATAAAATTCATTTAATACATCGATTAGTAGTAATACAGTTTAGAAAGAGTTATAGATACATTACTTTATCTTGTTCCAAAAGCATTATGGGTTACACAGAACAAAAATATTTTTAAAAGGAGGATTTTTTTTGCCTTTGCATCTTTTCAACTTTCTTGGCGTTGGGAGGAGGGGGGGGGGGGGTTCAATTCGGAAATATTTCTATATTTCTATTGTATTAACATTATATTTGTACATTTCCTAATTCCATAAAATACTAAGAAAAATATTTAAAATAAAAGATTTGAGTGGGGTTATAAATATTGCAAAAAAATCCCTATAAATTCAAATTTATTTAATCCTTCTAAATCCTTCAATCCTTCTAAAATCCTTCTAAAATTTATTTAAAGATTATGTAAATCTTCTAATGTAGTTTCAAAAATTCACGAAAAATGCTTTAGAAGATAAAGTTTTCATGAATTCATAATTCAGTACATAAAGGGTTAAGCGAACTTTTATTTATTTTATTACTAAATGCTGAAGCATAAATGAAATAATAATAGTAAATGCAAAGACATACTATACGGATATATATGCTAAGACATATATTATTGTATCAAGATAATAATATTATGTAAGAGATACTACCATTACTGTATTCAGATAATAATAATTGTAATTGTAAAGAAATGCTATCATTACTATATCCAGGTAATAATGTCTGTAATTGTAAAGATATGGTGTCAGGACTATATCCATTGTTATTCCATTCGTCATTGTTATTCCATCATCATAATTATAATAAAAAGATGTATTGGCATTTTCATACATTAGCATTTGCGTAGTGTTATTGTAATTAGTGCAGATTTTTTAAAATGTAGTACATATTTATTTTAAATCATAGTAAAATAATTAAATCATAGTAATTGTAAACGCAGGCATACTATTATTAGGACATCAGACATGAAAGAAATAATGTATCTAATCTCCATTGTAAATTTATTAATGTTTGTAAACAGTCTCACCTGAGTTCAATAGTTTTCTGAATTTTTAAATTTAACATTATCGTTCACAGATTATTAAAAAAATAAAAGAAAAACCAATATGTGTACTAATATATTAAATCTGTGTTCTAGGTTGTTTTGCACAAAAAAATTGTCTGTCCGTTTCCAGTGCCAAAATGTCCGAAATGTTATAAAATGCAAAGTATCATAACTCGATGAGGTTTGGTCTTAAAACAACGAAAATTCAATGTTGTACTTGTCAGAGAAGGGAAAGTGTAATCTACATATAATTTGTAGGACTCAGGGACCATATAAAAATGCAAAAAAGTGTAACTTTTTAAAATTTAATGGGAGGACTATTTCATCCACATAATTTTGATTCCTTTAGAACACTTTTGAAGTTACATTTCCCATGTATTCCAACAGGTAAATAATAGGTCAAGTGCGAGTATTCCCCTCGCGCACGGATGGTTCCGTACAATGGATGTATTAATTAGTAACTATAAATAATAGGTCAAGTGAGAGTATGACTCGCGCACGGAGGGTTCCGTTCAAAAGATATATTAATTTTTAACTGCAATATTACAAAAAATCGTTGCTAAAAGAATAATAAGACTTTGTATAAAACTTTGTTTTTAACATTTGGGCATTTATTGCTTTTATACTACTACTGGGAATTGCATTACAAAAATATATCCTTAAAAGTTGTTATCTCGGCTTTAAAAAGCCGATGGCGCATAGAGTACGCTGCCCCTGTTTTTATGTATGTCCAAACAATCCGTGTCTTTAAAGTTACAAATATCGGCTAATTACCGACAATTTTTTTCGAAAATAATTTTCAACAATCGTTTTATATTTCCACGACGATAGCTACTTCGAGCGTCCTTCAACTCCCTTGCTTGAGCTCCCGCAATGTGAAATTTTTGTGTAACGGAAAAACTCATTCATAGTCTCACTTCTAATTTATGTTTGGAATGATTAATATTTTTAAATGCATGTTACATGTTTTGTCGTGTTATTGTAAGTTTAGTAAAAATTCAAGAGTTTTCAAATACCCCTAGAAAAATTTCTACAGAACTGCACGTTGGTAAAATTGTGACCTTCAAACCTACTGAAAATACTTGTACCAAATCGAAATGCTGGTTGTATGTCCGAATGATGTGATGGTAAAATATTCTGACAAATCCCCTTAACGAATGAAAAGAGTTAAATGAGTGGTCATCCTTCAACAATAATAGTGTGAGGTCTAAGTCCATTTTACAACAATATCTAACATTGGAGCATATTCCAGTAAAATTCTGCTTGTTTTAAAGCTAAACGCGACCTCTCGAACTAGACAACTTCTCCAAAAATCTTTCAACATGTAAATAAAGAAAGTGAGAGTTAAGACAAAACTGGAGACCTCATTACAACGTAGCCATTTTCAGTGGGACTTTCATGGAGGATTTATGACGGCCTGTGATGGCTTTTTAGAGAGTAGTAAAACAGCTCTGGCCTATATTAATGAAATAGAAACAGCAGAAGACAGCCAATTCCTGCTTCAAAATAAATTTTGTTTCATTCACCGCTAGCTGTTGGAGTAAGCTGAATGTTCCAACAAGAAATGCACCCAGAAAAATTACGAAAGAATGGTGTAAGCGCAGGTATGTCAAGATTATGAAGTGACCAGTCTGCAGCCCTCATCTTACTTCCATTAAAAACACGTCTGCATTTTAAAACTTTTTGTCAGATTATTTCTTATGAACAAGTTTTTCTGAATCAATTTTTGATGCTGATTCTGGAAATGACTTTCATTTTTGTCTATCATGTCAGGAATTTGCAAAAAATAAGTTGTGTTTTCAATATTTTAATTAATGCAACCAAAAATTTATCACAAGTTCATACAAAGTATTTCATTAAACATGTTAAAAATACTGTAAAAAGTGATCTTATAAGTTCATGACATTTCTTTAATAAAACGAAAAGCAAACAGTGTTCAATTAAACAAACTATCTTCTTTTGTCTTTCTTGCACATCCTCCTTCATTATTTATGTCCCTCTTCAACATCCAACAGTAGTCTGCCATCATATTTACATTCCAACTTCCTCGGTACCTATTCTTCATGTCTTTGTTATCCTGATGAAAGCACTTACCGTGCTTTTCGCTGTAATGTCCCAGATTTTCTGGATAGCAGTCGATATGAGAATGTAGAAAGTGCATTTTTGCACTCATATTACAGCCCCAACTTCTTGAAATTTTCCAGCATTGTTTCAACAATATTCCGGTAATTTGGATCTTTCTTATAGCCTAGAAAGTTTTCGGTAACACGTTTGATGGCGGTCCATGCGTCTTTTTCTATCTCATTCATCGTTTTTTCAAAATCTTTGTCCATCGTTTTTTGATTTGAGGACCATCGAAAATTCCAGCTTTTAATTTTTCGTGTGCGATGAAAGAAAATTTCATAGTAAGGTACTTGAAGGAATACCAATCTTGTGATAGAGCCTTTACGAATTGCTTCATTAATCCTAATTTGATGTGCAATGGGCGAAGCAAGATTTTTTGGGGCTTTACGAGTGGTTCATGCACGATGTTTTTAGTCCCTGGAACAAAATTTTATTTTAAAAGTCATTAGTTAAGTTGGCAAGTATCCAGAAGTAAATTTACGTTATGTGTGACTACCACATAATGCTTGTTCTCAGCGATGAATCTTCGAAACCAACTCGGGTCCATTGCAAACAAACTATACGTGATAGAAGAAAACTAAGAACAGTTCTGTAATCAGCATAAAATAATGCATTAAAGTCAGTCATTGGTTTTTAATCATCTGATATCATGCAGACTAGTGTAATCAATGTAGTGCAACAATTGGTACAGTTTATGGTGATGGGCACCAATACTAGAACATTGATGGTTTTGACATTATTAGCAGCATGAAATCAGTTGGCACCGGATTAGTTGTAAAGTAAAAAATCACATGTTACATCGTCATATAACAGTAGTTCATAAAAATGTAAGCAACATATTTGCAACATTTATATAATTCTCTTCGCTTGTTAGTAAACTCCGTGAAGCAAAATTAAGAATTTTTATATCATATAGCTGTATTGAAGCGTTTATGGTGATTGGCACCAATACTAGAACATTGATGGTTTTGACATTATTAGCTGCATGAAATCAATTGGCACTGGATCAGTTGTGAAGTACAAAATCACATATTACATCGTCATATAACGGTAGTTCATAAAAATGTAAGCAACATATTTGCAACATTTATATAATTATCTTCTCTTGTTAGTAAACGCCGTGAAGCAAAATTAAGAATTTTTATATCATATAGCTGTATTGAAGCTATGTTAAGCAGTAGGTTATTAAGTCTAAAAAATGCAGTCTATGCTTACAATCAGTTCAGTGCTAGTGCAGATTTTTGGCACCCTAAGATTATACCAATCTGTTGATTAATCTTACAATTTTTTTTAGTTTTTAAACATCTGGAAACTGTTTACTTTACATTACAGGATTTAGAAATGAAATATTTTTTAATAAATTTAACAATGAAATTTTTAAAAACTCACTATTTTAATTTTTAAATGAATGGGCAATTTTATTGACAATCCCTTTTCACTGATGTTGTTATAACAGAGCTTCTAAAAACATATCTTCTGGAAAAGTTCTAAAATTGACAGCTGTGATAATTCTAAAATTTTGAGTGTTAAATTCGACATTTTCAATACAAATAATATCAGTTTAACGGTGAATTCCACTTTTTTTACTTTCCTTCTTTCTACATTATTTAGCAGGACTGCTGAAATTAGCACGAAATACTTCACAAAAAAGTCATGAAAAAGTGATATTTGTTTCTTATATGAAATTTGAGGAAAACCTTTTATTTTAATTAGTTTGTAATATTTTGCAACATCTAAAAAAGAACAAATTTATAATAATACCCAGTTTTTTCTTTAACTTTTTATAAATCTATTTTGCAGTTAGACTTTTATTTTTATACGCTTATCATGAAAAAAGTAACAGATAAAAAAACCACGGAAATAAAATCAAAAGGAAAATGAAAATTGTACGAAAAAAGACAAGAAATTCAGAAACTCTAAAATATCGATTTAATTTTCGAAGACAACATAAGATAAATGCTCTTGACGTTTTAATAAGCAGATGTTAAATATTAGCAAAATGTTTAGAACAACTCTGCAATTAACAAAGTTAACAATACTTTCGGCATCAAATAGTTATTTTGACATATTTCTGATTCTGCAATATCTGCCACATATTTTTCAATGAACGAAGATTATTTCTATTGTGTTATTGAAGGAAATAAGCTTTCAGATTTTTAACTTCTTGCAGTTTTTTCAATGGACATCGCCTGTAGGAATATTTTGCTGCTAACGAAACAAATTATAGATAAAATGTTTATGTTTGCATAAAAGATTTTTTGAAAGCTTCATAAAGAAATATAATGCTGATGCGTTTGATTGAATGTTCCAATCAATTAAAAATATATGTATTTGAAAAAGGGGGCAAAACTTGACGGGGTGATAGAACGCAGCTATACGAGCAAATTTCGTCATAGAATGTATGGTCGGAACGCAAGTGGTGAGAAGTTGAAAGGTAGTTTTCCACTATCGCAGTTAATGAATTAACACAAGAATTAGAGGAGATACTTCAGAAAACATTTTATTAATAGGAATGTAATTAATGTACATGCTCAAAGCAATTGAGGAGGATGAGGATGGCCGCCCAGGGAAACCCAGCAAATGCTTTTGAGTTTTAGTGCAGTCCCTGGGGGAAGACACTTGAACCAAACCGTCCCGCTTTCCGATGCCGAAAATTTATTTTCATTTAACATTATGTACATTTCCAATCACAATTGGTTACCCAATTTTTCTGGGCGAACCGGGTCTTCAGGAGATCTTCTCCAGCTGTAATGCACGCTTCATATCTGCGGTATAGGGACTGATGCACATTTTAGAAGACACCAGGCATTTCCCGAATATCGCCGGCAACAACGGCAATCCTGACGACTAGATCCATATCGGTTTCAATGGAGCACTCGTAGGTCAGGATTTTCATATAGCCCCACAGGAAAAAGTTCAAACACGAGATATCGGCGATCTTGGTGGTCAAGGTATGGGACCACCTCGACCAATCCATCGCCCTGAGACAGTGGAAAACTAGCTTTTAACTTCTCTCAGCTTGCGTTCCGACCATACATTCTATGACGAATTTGCTCGTATAGCTGCATTCTATCTCCCCGTAAAGTTTTAGCCACTTTTTCAGATACACCCTGTATATTCATCCTTACTTGTAATTCAAACTTGACAGCTTTTTGAATAATTTAAAAGCTTATTTAGAGTTCTTTTGATCATCACTCACACAGTGTGAAACAAACACTAAGAGTTGCAATTGCAAACACCATTCGGAATTTCATTCCCCATTCCCAAAATTTTCTGATTCATTAATTCACATTATACACAAAAGGCAATGCAACGCGTTCTGTCCCGGTTAAAGATGCTCGATATAATGCGCGATGTACAAAACATAGATGAAAATTATATTTTACTGTAAACTCTAATATATTTTGCACATTTAGTATATTTTGTTAAATATTCCACCAACCACACCAAAAATCCTTTTTGGAACTGTCATATTGCCGCAAACTAGCGATTAATCGCGAAAAACTTCTTGATTTATGGCAACCTTTTTAATTTTAATTGTTTCAGGTTAAAGTATATAGTTCGATTACATTTCTGTTAAATTCGTTTTTTATTTAGCATTTATTTATGAAGTTTTAACTTTGTTTGGCAATTTAGTTCCGGAATATTACACGGAAACAAACGAATGCGGAATTATTTACATTGTTTTAAGTGGCAATGGTTTAAACTTCAGTAATTGGATTGTACATTCATTTTTGGGATACATTAAAAAAAATCATTTATGAAAAATATATTTAAAACCATAAAAAACCAGGAAAGTGAAATACATTTTTCAAAGAATATTTTTTTCTATTCGACGAAGTAAAAATTGAAATTGTGCGATGTTTAGATGTTGCAAAATTTCGATAAACTGAAATTGATTTTTCAGGTGGTTTCCACTGTCGATATGACGTCAGCACGAACATGTTTATGCTATATAGAATGTAGATTTGTGGGATATAAAAGTTCCAAAATTCCAAAATCAGTGAAATAAATCTTACGAGTTAATGTTATCAAGGGAACTGGTTATAACGAATCTATACTGTAAAGCGAAAACATGTCCTTGAGTAATATATATGTCATATTACGGTGGAAACACCTAGCCAATAAATTTCATTTTTACTGCAATTTTTAAACTTCTAAACTTCGCACAATTAAAATTTTTTCACCGTCGAATTCTGTCAAATGTAATTTATTTGAAAACTGTATCTTAATTTACTGATTTTTTTATGTTCTTTTTTTTTAAAATAAGTGGCCATTATGATTTTTCTTTATAATCTAATTATATCGCGAGCAGCGCAATTACGAAAGATTAACCCATTTGCACTTAAAACAATATACACAGTTCATCATTTGTTTGCTACTAATTTTCCACATCGAAATTAAAAATTCATTAATAAACAAAATAATAAAACCAAAATTTCAGCAGACATGCAATCGAACTACACGGTTAAACCACTGAAATTATCAAAATGAAAAAGGCTGCTGTAAGTAACGTAATCTTTGGCGATTTCTTCGCCAAAGATTACTCTTGACTTGCGGCTAATACGAAAGTATCGCTTTTAATAAATTTCAAAACGTTATTTGATATTTTAGTAAAATATTAAAATACATTATTGATATTTTTCATATAAGAATAATTTTTGGTGTTGTCAGTGAGCAATCTGAAAAAGTATATAAAATGTAAAAAAATTGTTAGAGTTTTATAAAAGGAAATTGTTGTCACCAATATTCTCTAACACGGGAAGCATATGTTGGATCCCTTAGACAGAGAGATATAAATATATATTTCTTATTAGTTCCTGCTCCCAGTCCTCCATTTTTTCATATCTTTGATTGTAGGACAAGCACAATGATAAACTTACTAGTCAACCAATAGTGGTATTAATTTTTGGCTTATGCAACAATTCACTTCCGGCAGACATGGATCATTAGATTCCCTACTTCTACTCTTCCATAAAATAAAGGTTTTTTTCTTGTGCTTGATAACATAGGTTTTTGTGCTGTCGGCTCTTCGACTATATGGAAAATGCACTAAGAGTTACGAGTTTGTGTTCATCTGTTTTATTCAGTGAAGTAGTATTTGGTCTATCTTATAAGGTCTTTAAGTAAGTAGTTACGAATTCTCTGTGTAAAAAGTAATTTCGATTTAGGGTGAGTGCACAAGTAATTAACCAGTGAGACACAAAACTGCATGAAACAAAAATCGATGCATTTATAGATAGTTCTTGGTTGGTATGCAAATGTTAATGTTCGTTCGTATAATCCAATATGTTAATTTTGGTTGGTATAATCAAAAGTAACATATCTGTGAATTAATTTTTGTTTTACACGGTTTTTTTTTTTTTTTTTTTTTTCACTGGACAAAACCTTGCCTAGTAAATTACTGGTGCACTTACTCTATATAATTTTTCCCTTGGAAAAGTTAAAATTTTAATATGCAATTAGAAATACACTTTTTTTAGAAAAATATCAGTTTAACATAAAATGTCAATATTGACAATTTTAATTGATTTTATATTTTATTCATCCATATTCTTGATCCATTCTCTATATTTTGTATAAATTTTTGTGACTATGTATTTCTATACTTAAGCTAGAAAACTCAATGCATGCGCGAAAAAATTAATATTCATCGAAAATTCACGCACTTTAAACGTTAGATGAATCTTAACTTTAACAGCCTTAATGCTAATGATTTAATTCATAATTTTTTCTAAAAGCTGTGAGCTCTTTTTTTATTTTAGAGGAAGCCACTAACGCATTTAGAATTTAGGATAATAAGCACGAAAATCTGAATTTTGATTAATTATATGCTTTATAGTCATTCAATTTGTAATTACTGAAACTTATCAGGTATTAGTTAAATACTTTTAGATGAAAGAAAAAGGTAAAAAGAAATAAAGAAGTGTCTATATCCTTCTTTAACAGGAATGAAACACAGATAAATAATCGAAACACATTTTTATCAGTAGAATTTTGATCAATGCCGTTTATTTCACCCTGCTTTACTAAGATGGTAAAAGATGTAACAAACTAATAATACATAAAGTGGAAAGTGGATATACAAATCATATATGACCAGGGTTTCCAGTTTGGCCTTCTTTTGTATTCAGAAATTCCGAATAGTAATTTGTGCTTGATTTGATGACAGATATTAAAGTATTTCTTTTTTTTTAATTTCTGAAATTTCTGAATCTTAATAAAGGCCAAACTGTCAACCCTGTATATATCTAGTCTTTTTTGAAAAAACTTTTCCTATTTATTCAAAAAATACACTATATTGTCAAAAGTCACTGGGCACTTTCGATTTTAGACGTTTTGTCGAATATGTAGACTAGAGAAATACTTTAAGAATACTTCTGGAATTTCAGCAGTATAAATAATGTGTTCGAATTCATAGTTTTCAGCGAACGTTTGGTCACTAGAACAAACAGGGCACCAACAACAAATTTAACCCCTTGCCTGTGGAATATATTTGAGAAAAACGTGCCAAAAATGGATTTTTTTTCCCTCTGAATGGTTTGAATGAAATTTGGGAAGGACAGCAAAATTACAAAAATCCGAAAAATGGCAGGAAATTGCCAAACTTGTCGCGCGAAAATATCGCCATCTATTGGAAAAAAGGGTAAATTACATATTATGCATTGTGTTGAGTTGAGTTGATTTTTGGCGGCCGATTATCTACTCGAGGGATAGCTCAAGGGGGAAGTGCCCGCCGTGGGATTGTTTCTAAGGGAACCTAACCTGTATTTACGTTTGAAATCCATGGCTCGAAGAAAACCACGAAAACTCCGAACGATTAGGACGACGGGCACGATTGGGTTCGAACCCAGCACCTCCCGTCTACCACCTTCAAGAGCAGAAACTCTCGGCCACTGGTGGGACTATTATGTATTGGACGAACTAGGTTCGGGCTTCACGGAATTGAAACACCGATTTTTATCTTGCCCGAAATCAAATCGGGCATCTCAAAATTGGCACATTTCTGTTGCCCGAACTGAGTTCGGGCAACACAAATAAGGCAAGGGTTTAATAAAACATATTTGAGTTCATTTTGTAAAATGAAATTCTTTAAGAGATCTGTAGTTGTAGCGCATGACCATGCGAGCTGTTCAAGATTTGTGTTCATTTCTGTAAAGATCATAAATAATTTATAAAATATACTTTTACAAACAATATTTAAAAAAGACTTATATTCATGGATATATGAAAGTTTCTTAAAAAAATCTTTATAGCAGGCTGGATTTTCAACGAAATTGTACGGCATTTTCAGAAAATTTGAAAATAAAGTACAAACTACACACTGCAATTAGAATATTAATGCATTAAATATTTGATGAAATATGAGCATTTGTGTGAAATAATTTTTAACTGCGCATGCACAAACGATAAAAAAAAATTTGGGGCATAATTTAGCAGTCAACTATATAGGGCAACCCACATAAAATGGTCAGTTGAATATCGTAAAAATTCAGAAAGATATTGAGGTATTATATTGAGCTTAATTCCAGTTACTTTCTAAAAGTAGCTGGAGGACAGGGGATTTTTCACAAATTGCCAATTTTCATTTTTTATTGTCATTTTTTATTGATGTGTTAGATCTCCTTGGAAGAACAACCAGAACGAACCCATAAAAAAGAGAAAAAATGGAAATTGTACGTCAAACGTGGCAAATAGCTATAGGGGAGACTAGGGAGGGTTGACCCACTTTTTACAAAATGTTTTTTTATTTTTTAAATATTGAACGTAGAATAAAATTTCATATATCATTTTATTTGTTATACAATCAGTTATCAAAATAAAATTGTTACATAAGTGTAACATATAAGAAATTTGAAAAATGACCGATTTTAATCATGAAAAAATAATGGGTCAAGGCTGCCCACATATGGGAGGGTTGACCCACTATATGGGAGACTTGACCCACTTTGTTTTATATTGCAATATTTGTGAAGAGATATAAAATCAGTTTAAAAAATGCAAAATAACTTTATTATACATGCTTTAATTACGATGAAAAAATATTTTTCAAAATATGATGCTCAAACAAACCTGTTGAGAAGCAATCGCCAGTCAGAGGAGAAAAATTTTGTTTTAAACAGGATTTTGTCTGAGCAGATATAATTTTACAGCAGAGAAAGTGAAATTTTAACATTTAAGGCAGTATTCTGTTAGAGGCACGTTCGGTTTTCATAGTGTTTCATGTTATTATGAGCGGATTTAGGAGCCACTGTCTCGCTTTTTTTGTCTCCTTGTTCTATATTTTGTGACACTTGACCTGACAACTCTAGTTGTCACATAGTTTGGCTTCATCTCACTATATTATCCCTGATGAAATTTGTCTACCTTACCTTCCAAAAGTTTTTCGATCGATGCTATGTTCTTTTTCAACCGCATGAGCACTTAACTTATCATTAACATGATTTAAACCTTTAAGGGACAAAGTACTTTCAGTACTAAAAAGTTGAAATAAATGACTGGCACCGGAATTTACGAACAAATTTATTTGGTAATAAAAAAGTGCTATATTTCACATAAATGTTAAATGGAAAAGATTTTAGCAAAATTCCGGTATCATTTAATACGTTTCGGAATTAAAATTAAGTAGTTTTATAAACGTACTACTGCCCCCGCCCCTAAAAGGGTTAAAACTGCTGCTTTCATTCTTTCTAGTCATTTCTAGTCTTTCCCAATGTTTCTATTTACCTATTGTAAGTAATATTTAAATGGAAAAAAGTCCCTAACAACTTTCCCATTTTCCAGCAATTTTTCACATTTTTCTTTAGTCAGTTTTAAACATTTTCTTTTCCATCACAACATTTTACTGTAGCTTTACAGAAGAAATTTTTACATTCTTTTATGTATATAACCATTAACTTTTCATTATGCACAGTGTAGAATAGATATATTTCCAAAACCACTTAATTAAGGGAGCCTTGAGCATCTGGTCAATCCTCCCTCACACTGACTGAGTCAAGCCTCCCTACATAGACCTTTTCTAAAGAATAGCAAATTGTTATATTATGCCTAACTTACTGTACAATCTTTATGCCTGGAATAAAAGCTCGATATTTCTGCATTACTTTAAACCTACTTACTTAAATTTCTATGATATAATTTATCTGAAAAAAGCTTACAAAATATTTCTAAAAAACCCAACTTTTAACTTGAAAACGCCTCACAATTGATTTTTTCCACACCTATTTCGATTATCTCTATGAAACGAAGACTGTTGTTCGAACATTCCAGTAGCTTTGGTTGACACCTATTGATAAAACTCTGAAATTTTTTTAAATATGAAAATTGATGGGTGGGTCAAGCCTCCCGTATGGTCAACCGTCCCTAGTGTCCCCTAACTAGCTTTGTAAATATTCAGATCTTGGTGCAATAACTGTTTCTCTCTTATGCACGAATGCAATAAGATGAATACAAAAAAGAAAATGAATGTGCATGAAATACACATTAATATATTTATTACGATAAAATATATTAAATTCAGTAATTCGGAAATATTATTACTCCATCTTAAATATAACGTAATCACCATGACAACCTAAAATCATTACCTATCAGGGGATGCGAATGAATTAATTACGTATGATAGGATTTAATAGAATGAAGGAAACTTTTATTAATATCTTTTTATGTTTTAATTTGATTTTATAAAATTTGAAATGAATGGACAGAATTCTGGAACGATTATATATATTAAGTTTTAAAACATTCTGTTGGGCAGTTTTTGCGTCGTTATATGCGGACAGACGGGCAGACAGACGGACGGACATGACGACGAGTATAGGTGCTACGTATTTATACAATTACGAACGCACCTAAAAAAATTATGAAAATCGAAGCATCCGTCCAAACGCATTCCTGGATATACCTTAAATACATATTACTTTGATGGAAGTCAGGTAATAAAATATGACGATTTGTGTGACATCCCTTATCACCCATCTACTTTTAGAAAACAACAGAAACTAAGTTCACTATATCATCCATATCATTTTGAATTTTCACGATATTTGACTGTTTTTTTTTTTTTTTTTTTTTTTTTTGCCTATGCAGTTTACTACTAAATTATGCAAAAAAGATTTTTTTTTATCATTCGCGCATGCGCATTTAAAAATTATTCCATACAAATGCTCCTATTTTATCAAATATTCAATATAGTTATATTTTAATTGCAACATGTTGTTTCTACTTTACTTTGTCAAATATTCTGAATGTAACGTTAAATTTGGTGGTTTAAAACCCTGCATGCTATGAACAAGGAAACATACACAATTTTCTTGATTTTTCTAAGGAAAAATTTATATCCCTTTTTAAATGCGTGCTATTTTTACACAGCTGAACACGGATGTTGAACAGGACTCACATAGCCATGTACTACAGTTACAGTTCATTTCAAACCATTTAATTTACAAAGTGATCATAAATATTATTTATTGGTGTAACTAGAGAAGGAAATTAATGAATTTAGAGATTAAAAAAAAAAGTCATTGAAGAATAGGCTGCCTTTACAGTAGAGTGGCACCATACCGGATGTAATATTTGGTTAGTTGAAGCGATTTTGGACAATAGAATGCTAAGAATAATTTAAGAATTTAAATGCAGAATGTTACATTAAACCGTAAACAGATTTTGTTTTAGATATTTCTTTATGAATAAAACAAAAATAATTTTTTTCACAAATTTAATAATGTACTTATAAAAAAGATAATACAAACAGAATGAAACAACATTTTTATGCACATGTCATTAATATTACAAAAAAATTAAACAGTCATTTCCAAGATGAAAAAAAAAATTACAAGAAATTCCACAAAGCCGCAACAACCAACGCACGCACGAGAGCTTTGCGTCCTTTAAAACAAAACAAAATAAAATAAAAATAAATAAATAAATCCCTGGGTGCAGCAACCTTGTTCTGTAGAAATTTCAAACATGCACAGCATTCATTTGTATCAACATTTGATTAAAATAAATAAAGCACAGCCTGTGTTCATTTCAGGGTTATAATCCATCTATATGCAAACATACAAAGGCATTAATTCATTCGTTTGGACATTGACTTCACACAAACATTCGCACATACTTTCACATTTATAATATTATTAGGATTAAGACATGGGTGGCGTAATTAATGCATCATTAGCTTTCAATGCCTAAATAGCTTTCAATGATATCCTTGTTTTATGTAATGCTCAGTAGTAGTATAAAAGTAATACACATAAAGTAATACTAATTTACTTATAATTAATATAACCAGTCGGTTTGTAGTGACATAAAGACAGGGCGTTGTTCCAACGCCCCCTACATAAGGGAGAAAACCTTGACACGCGTCGCGAAAACGTCACACAAAGCAGGCAAAACAAAGAAAAAAATTTAAACAGCTTGCATGTTTCGTTTTCTTTAGCTTGTGGAACTGTTATTATTATAAAATAAGAATTAATAATTCCACGAACCAATGAAATCGAAGCATATAAGTTTGTCTGATTTTCTTCCTTGTTTTGCCTGCTTTGCGTGATGTTTTCTTGACGCGTGTCAAGGCTTTCTCAGATATCTAGAGGGCGTTGGTTGCACCTCATGGGCCAACAACTTTTAAAGCCTATATATGAACTTTTGATGCTAAAGAAGAATAGATTCTAATGCCTGGTAATAGTGTAAATGTAATGAGCACCACATTTATAAAGAAAATAATTTAATTAAGAAAGAATGTAGAGAATACACAAGTTCAGGGGTAGTATATTATGTAACACAAATGGTGACCTACCAAATAAAATAATGGAAGAAAGCAGAAAAAATTACGAACTTCAACTGTAAACATTGGTTGAACATTGAAGGCTCTTCGGAAAGAGGGTAAAGAAAGATCAGATGTTAATTACACAATTACTTTGGAAATCCCATTGATTTGTCACTGAGTGACACAGCCAATAGCTGTTCGTGTCTTTAAATATTAACGTTATTTTTAGTCGAATCTTCCTTTATACAATAATAGACGATCAAAATTAAAATAATTTAATACATTGTTAAATCTTACATGAATTAATTAAAACTTGACATTATTTGGATTATGCTATCACAAGCAACAAAGCACACAACACATTTAATTTCTTCATATTATCTTTGAATTTTTAAAAAGCAATGACTATGTGCATGTCATGATGACTATATAATAGTTAGCTTTTACTATTCACAGAAAGTTTCAGGCATTTGTTTTAGTAATACTCTATAAGCATTATTAAATATACAGCTTACGAAGTTATATACTGGATATACAAACTATACGTATGAAGGAAGTGTGAATATTACATGTTTTCTTCATAACTAATGTTTCTAATTATTAAATTATTCATTCTAATTTGATCGTTTGTGGAGAATTTTTTCAAGTATTTTTGCAATCCTTGCAAATAAAATTTATTCTAAACATTTAATGTCAACAATCAAGAAAAGAATAAATTACTAATAAAATTGTGAATGATTATATTTTCGCTGCTCCATCACTAAAATTTGGCAATAAATCTTCCGCTATTTTTGTCATTGTGGGGGAATTCGTTGAGTGGAGAATGCACATTACTTTGGGTTTACATAACCCCCGTTTGCTATACCACAAGATGGAAGAGAAACAATACATATATGACTCACTACGTAGTCCGTGAACCGATGTTCGTAAATTGCTTTTAGATGCCTTTGACTATGAGAGATGATGGATTGAAATGTTTCACTCCTCAGCAAATAAAAATAGCAAAAACTATAGAAATCTTTACATTTCTACTTATGTATTTAGTTACTGTATAACGATCAGTGAATATTTAAGGATTGAACATTATTGTTCATCGTATTTATTCGCGAATTCAATTTTTTTGGAATATTTTTTTTTTTCATATTTTACGCCCGAGAATCTAAGTATACAAAATATATGCGAGTTTTATTTAAAAAAAATATTTGTTGGTATTTACTTATATAATTTTACATAATAACTTTCATTCATCAAATTAATGTTAAAGATTTTATGTTTTAATGAACAAAATAATAAATTAAACAGATAGCATTATAATCAATTTATAGAAAGCAAATCTAATTTGAAATAATTTCATAAATATTTTTAATTAACTAGGTTACCTATACGATGAATCTATACAAGCGAAAATTAGGCGAATTTTATAAAAAATATATTTATTGACATTTATTTTCTTTGGATGATAACTTTGATTAATCAAATGAAGGACGAAATTTTTATGGATATAATGGTTTAAGGAACAAATAGTATTATAATCTGAATTTTTTTTGGAAAGATATCTAATTTGCAAAGAATACCGTTATAAATTATTCACAAGTATTTTTATCAAGATTTAGGCTGTCGAAAGACAATCAAGAATTAGGTAACTAAAATATATTTATTTTTTTAATATAAATATTAAATGGAATTAATTGAGGCATTAATTCTCCTGGCCAGAACACTACTCTATTATTTAAGTTGCTAATATAACTATTATTGTTCTTGAATAAATACATTTTTATAATTTTAGCATACATTGAAGGTAAAAGAATGGAAGCGTAAATAAATTAATATTTCACAAAACGTTGTTGCGTTACATGATCGATAATATAACCGGGTATGCAGAAAAAAAATGATGCTTCTGGTTTCTGCCCCAATAGGCTGGTGCAGACTTTCGCTGAAAAACCATTGTTTTTATTGAAGTATTTATCGATCCATGGTCTTACAGTTTCTTCAAGGATAGTATCTTCATAATGTTTTTAATTGATTTTAACGATAGTTCTCACAAAAACAAGTAGAATTGGTATTTGACGTTGCCCCACTCCAAACCGTCACAGAAGTAGGGCATGCAGATCGTAAGACAGGAACTAATATGATATCAGTTTGTTTTTTAAATGATTTTTTAATTGTAAAAAATTACCAATCATTGTATGGACAAACTTCCACGACCAGTTTTGAATATTTATCGTGGCCTTATTTAAATACAAAATTTCATTCATAAATAAAGCATACATTAGTATGTGGAAAATTGTTGGATATTTGCCTCTGTAGGAACCAGGCTCTAATTTTAATCAGCTTTAATCTGCCCATATAACATTTAAATACGTGACAGGAGGCAATATTTGTCCTTTGTGTTTTTGAGTAACTATTTTACTTGCGAAAAGAAAAAAAATCAATGAGCACATAATCAGAGACCTATATCATCATGTCACATAAATATATTGCATTTATAACATGCTAGTGTCACTAGATACAATAATTGAAAATCGATATAAAATACGTTAAAAGTTGAGAATTTAAGATGAAAATCAAGAAGTCACAATAATAGACGTCAAATGATCTAGATAAATCTACAAACAAACTTTTTACCATTTGGTTGCATTTTCCAAGTTTTTTAGGTGTGGTTCCTGATATTTTCTCAAGATTCTTTTTTAGACGTTATTGTCCTCCAGATTTCTGCATTGATTTGAGGCGCCGAAAAACAATTTGACCTAAGATCCAAATACTGTAAATTTCAAATGCACATGATAAAATCTTTTCAATTATGTTTATCAATCTTCATTTTCAAATTTCAGATGAAAAAACGTATATGTTAAGTATATGTTATTTAAATGTATAAGTAATGTATATATTATGTATAAGTTATGTAAATATATGTTTAAAATATATATGTTAATATATGTTAAATAATGCACATTTAAGGAAAATGGAGAAACATGATGGATCTGTATCTCAGTGAGAAAATGAAATGTTTCACAAATACATATAAACTGGGCATTTTAAAGGGTCTAGATAAGTCAGCAAACAAATTCTGACCATTTGATTCATCTTTAAAAGCGCTTATTTTCTGTCAAAAGTTTTATTTTAGATGTTCTAGATTTCTGTAATGAGTTGAGACTTCAAAGAAAACTTATACCTAATGCAAATGCTGTCCGTGAAACAAAAACACAGGCAATAAAAATATGTAAATTGTTGTGAATACATAGTTTAGCGCCAAATTTCCTAAGAAATGGTTTAGTGCATGTGCCAAAGCTGTATTTTTCCTGAAATGTGTGTAAATAATATGACAATAAATTGTTTGAACTTAAATGACATAACTTGTTAGAACCCAACATATTTCTTTACAACAAAATTTCTGAACATTTCTTATGGGCATATGACACTAGATTTTGGGCAATACCTTTTTAAATATAGATTCAAGAGATTAAAGTTAGCTCATATTCTGTATGCGAAATCACACAATTTTTTTCTTTCTTTCCCAAATGTTTCCCCTAGTAGTCGAATTTTATTCGATACAATTACGGTGAAGGCACCAGCGATTCGATTGTCGCAACTAAATTTAAATATCACTCTTTGAGATAATTAACTACATACTTTCTTTAATTGGATAAGACGAAAAATAATATTTAAATTTAGGGATGGTAATCGACCTACTGGTGAGCAGTTGTCCCATCACTGCAATTATCATGTCTCATCCAATTATAATTCTGTACAAATATAAAAATAACTAAGACCAATAACAAAATATATTTATAAAGGAATACGGATAAAAAGAAATGAACACACATGACATTCTGAAAAAACAGCATTAGTATTTCAAATTCATACACAAATCAAAGAATTAGTTACGTCTTCATTTTAACTCTCGTCTACTCACATGAACAATGCCTGAGAAAAATTTATTTTCTTTGTTTTATTTCTCTTTATTTTAGGCCAATTGAAATAAAGACATAAAATATTTAAGTGTTTTATACTTTTTATGACGGCATGTTAACGCGGTTTTCCTTTGATAATTTTGCATTTTAAGCGGAAGTATTCTTTAGGCATAAAATTAAAGTATGGCTTAGTGTGTCATAAAATGTAGAATTTCTAATTTTATTGTCTATAAAGTTGTAAAATCAGTGTACTATTTGATTCCTTCACTCTAAAAATAACATTTTCAAAACTGAGATAAAAAATAGTCATATCTGAATATGTCGCATAGTCAAAATGGCTCCAAATCAAAATTACTCAAGTTTGAAACATGCATATACTCATTTCTAAAAACATGAACATACTCAAATATGAGCACATAACGCTTTATTCATGATGTTTATTCACGATTATACATGATGTTTGCACTTACATATTGTTGATGTTTTTCAAATTCCACCTGCGAAGTCTTTCATTTACGAATTCATCCATTCTTCGAATTCGAAGGCTGAAGGATAAAATTTACGCTTTCAAGATTATATAACGACGTCTTTTAAGTGGTCTTCCGCGAACACGATAAAAATGTAGTTTGCAACATTTCATGTTATAACTTATTACTGAAAGGAGCGTTTCGATCGAAATCATAAAAAATTAAATAATATGAATAAATTCAACAACCCTGGTATATACTATATTTAGCGAATGATAAGCAATTTTGTTTGAAACTGAGTATTTCTGGTATTTCAGAATTGAAAGCATTGGGTCTTCATATTTGAAACAAAAAGTTTCATAACAAAATGAAAACATAGATTTACTCAGATTTGAAAGTGTCATTTTTCTCAGTATTGAGTTACTTTACGAGATTACTTTAAGTATTCACAATTAATTTTACATTAATCTTCCTACAACTCATTGTAAAATACAATCTTCAGAAATTTAATGTTTCTTTAATAAAAAAAAATGACTGGACAGCATTTTATTTATTAAAACAAATTCTTCAAAAATACTCTCAAGAAGTCTTATTGTATCTGCGATACTGTGTAGTAGAGGGTGATTGTTTTCCGATTAAATTCTTCATTTTATCAATTGCTGAAATTGTATAAAGCGGATATTTCCCCAATGGTAATACCCATAAGATTTGTTACGAAGGACAAGCCATCTAATAAGAATATTTTTCTTAGTGGCGGTATATGAATCGTGACACAGGCAAGTGAAAAGTTTTAGAATCCACATTACATAAAATGTAAACCTTCCATATACAAGGTGTCTACTGTCAACGGTGTCCAATGGCTAATTCCTAAACCGTTTGGCATATACATCTAATTCTAATTAAAAAATCTTTTAAATGAGGTAATGAAGCATATTAAAAGTGATTTGGGTCCATAAAATCATTTCTATAAACAATTGCGAAATTAAAATTTTTATGTGGTCCCCCTGTCCTATAAGTTATGTTTATGTAAGTATCGTCTGCTGCATATTCCGTTGTTTCGTGTGCTCCGAATCCATGTAAGTTTCTTGTTCTTTTTTTCCGCATGTGGCAACACTCTGTGTTTTATTCTGTTTTGATTCGTGTTGCTGTAGAATGTGAAAAATGATGGAATGTAGTAAGCCGCTGTTGGCTCGCAAATATTTAGTGTTATAATAAATTCGTGTTAACAGTCCGCTTTGGTGTTTAAGTGAACGAACCAATAGTGTATGTGATTGTAGTTAAAAACGCAATATCATTTGTTGGTACAAGTCTAGCCGGAGCGCTAGTGAAAAATAAAAGAGTAAAATCGAACAATTTATGAACTGTCGTATGAAATCGTCTGTCGATGGAAATCGTGTGATATCGAAGGAAAAACTACCTCAGGTTGTGAGGTAAGTTAACTTTGAACATTCTATTTCATGTCTAAAAGTAATTTGTATTTAAAAGTGTAGAATTATTTTGCAAGTATACAGTTTAGATATATTAGAACTAGTTTTGGACTTGATTTAAGCAAAAATGAGTGAACTGGTATCTTTAAAAACAAAAAGAACTGCTCTACGGAGAAGTGTAACGAATTACATTAAGAAAATCGAAAGTATAATCGCAAGTGATGACATTAATGTAATAGAATTAGAAGAAAATATTGAATTATTAAAACAGAAAGAAACGGATCTAAAAAAACTGGATAGGGAAATTGAAGTTTTAATTACAGAACCTAAACAATTAGAAAGTGAGATAGATAGTGCACAGAAAATATCAGATAAAATTGATTTGTGGAAATTTAAGGGTGAAAAAATGTTGAAAATACAAAATGCTGAGTTAAATAAGAGTGAAATTAAATCTGACAGTGTAATTTCAGGAAACGTGTTTGAGAATATTAAATTACCTAGGTTATCATTACCTACTTTTGGAGGTAATATAACAGAATGGATAGCATTTAAGGATCTTTTCAATGCATGCGTAAACAGCAATACAATTATATCTAATGCTCAAAAATTACAGTATTTGAAGGCTTCGTTGAAAGGTGAAGCGTATCGCGTCATTCAGTCTATTCAAATTTCGAATTCCAATTTTGAGATTGCATGGAATCTATTAGACGAAAGATATTCAAATAAGCGAGAACAAATATTTGCATATATTAAACAATTTTTAAGTTTACCAACTATTCAAACAGAATCAGCTATTGCTATTTTAAATCTAGTTGACAACATTAATGAAGTCATTTGCTCATTAGAAGTATTGAACCAAACCATTGACAAATTTGGTGATACATTAATGACTTATTTAATTTTGCAAAAATTGGATCCTTCTACAAAATTGTGGTGGGAACGTCAGCTTAAAAGCGGGGAAATTCCGAAACTTAAAAACTTAATCGAATTTCTTAAGAATTACGCAAGAACTCTTCAAAATAGCAAGCTAGTGGTAAATAAGGTACCTAAATATGTAGTTCCGAATAAGAGTAATGCTTTTGTAGCTACGTTAGGTTGTGGTTATTGTAAGGAAGACCATAGTTTAGCTAAGTGCTCGAAGTTTCTGTTTCTTATTTTACCAGTTCAACAACGAATAGATTTCGTAAAACGTAATCATTATTGTTTCAATTGCTTGTCTAATATGCATTTCCTCAATAAATGTAAGAGTCTAAATACGTGCCATAATTGCTTTAAGAAACATCATAGTGCTTTGCACATGATAAATTATTCAAGGAATAAGAATCAGTCAAATAGTATGTCTCCACACGCACAAGAATTTATCCCTAAAAAAGTTGAGTCAGCAAGTGAAAATGTTTCGTCTACAGTCTGTGCCTCTCATTATGAGTCAAACGAAAATTGTAATCAAAAGAGCCATATTTTGTTGTGTACCGCATTAGTAAAGTTTCAAAATTCTAAACAAGAGTTTATAAAATGCAGATGTTTATGTGATACTGGCTCTCAGAGGTCATTCATTTCACAAGAATGTGTAAATAAATTAGGATTAAAGGTCAAAGATAATTCTATCTCTGTGTCATGTTTGGGAACATTTAATACTGTGAGTAATGGGGAAGTTGATTTATTATTCATTTCTCACTTCAAAAGTGATCTTAGAATATCAACATCAGCATTCGTGATGGATAAGGTGACAGATAATATTCCCTATGTGTCTTTGCCTTCAATCATTTGCAATAATTTCAATGATTTAATGTTAGCTGATCCATTATTTTTCAAATCACAAAAAATTGACATTCTATTTGGTGTAAATGTATTTATGCATTTAATGACTGGAGAAATTGTCAAACGTGAACCTCACCTTCCATTTGCATTAAATTCGAGACTTGGTTGGATAATTTCGGGTACTACAAATTTTTAAACTCTGGCAAATGATCCAGTATGTGTAAATCACTTAAGTACAAAAACTGACGAGTTAGTAAATTCATTCTGGGAATTAGAAAAAATTCCAAATGTGCAACCTTTAACAGTTGAAAAAAAAATTTGTGAAAGGCATTTTGAGAGTTCTCATTTCAGGGAAAAAACAGGCCGCTACTCAGTCGCATTACCGTTTAAACAGGATCGAGATAATTTAGGTGATTCTCGCCAAATGGCACACAGAAGATTTCTTTATCTTGAGAAGAGATTAATATCCATGCCAGAAATTTACAACCAATATGTTCAATTTATGAAAGAATATTTATCTCTAGGCCACATGGACCTTGTTTCAAATACAGATCGTGAATTAGAGAATAAGCATTATTGCATCCCACATCACTTCGTCTTAAATAGTTCTAGTTTAACCACCAAATTAAGAGTAGTTTTTGATGGGAGTGCTAAAACAACAACAGGTGTATCTTTAAACGACACTCTAATGGTAGGTCCCAAAACACAAGATGATTTAATTTGAATTTTATTAAGGTTTCGATTTCATAATATTGCAATCACAGCTGATATAAGAATGATGTATAGGCAGGTAAAAATTCATGACAAAGATAGGGATTTTCAGTGAATATTATGGAGAGATAGTCAAGATAAACAAATACAAGTTTTTCGCTTAAACACTGTCACGTATGGAACTGATGCTGCTCCATATCTTGCAACTAAAACTTTGAGTCAGTTAGCAATTGATGATGGTCTTAATTTCCCAAAAGCAAAGACTGTAGTTTTAAGAGATTTTTATGTTGATGATGTTTTAACTGGTATTGAGAATAGTCAGGAAGGTAATGAATTGATATATAAATTGCAGAAAATGCTAAAAAAAGGTGGGTTTGAGTTACATAAATGGTCCACAAATGAACCATCACTATTGAAAAATGATGGGTTAACAAACACAATTAATGATAGTGTAGTGGGCAATAAAGCCATAAAAGTTCTAGGAGTAGAATGGCATCCTGATAATGATACGTTCAAATGTAATTTCAGTGATATAGATTACCAAAGTGTCCCTACTAAAAGAATTATTCTGTCTTTGTATCAACGCTTTTTGATCCATTGGGATGGATTTCACCTTTTGTTATTCTAACTAAAATGGTCCTTCAAGAACTGTGGAAATTACAATTATCATGGGATGGCCCAGTACCAGAGAATATTTATCAAAAGTGGAAAATTTTGTGCCAAGAAGTCAAACTCTTAAATTCCATATATATACCTAGAAAAGTCATCTTGCCCAATTATTCTCGATGTGAACTTCACGGATTTTGTGATGCTTCAGAAAAGGGTTATTCAGCAGTTATTTACGTTAAAACTTGTGATAACTCTAACACTGATGTGAAGCTTTTAACAGCTAAAACTCGCGTAGCACCACTTAAACCTATCACGATTCCAAGACTGGAATTATGTGCTGCAGTATTGCTGGCACACTTAATACAGGCGGTTAGAGATGCATTACATATAAAACCTGATTCTGTGCACGCATGGAGCGATTCACAAATTATATTATCATGGCTAAGATCAAATCCTAAAAAATGGAAAGTCTTTGTAGCCAACAGAGTATCTGAAATCCAATCTATTTTACCAGCTGAGAATTGGAACCATGTGAACGGAAAAGAAAATCCTGCGGATTGTGCATCACGTGGGTTGCTTCCTGCAGAACTACTGTCCCATGACTTGTGGTGGAACGGCCCACTGTGGTTAAGAAGCAATGATGTTCCCGTGCATGAACCTATTACCATAAATGAAGAAGAATTACCAGAAGCACGTAAAACATTATCATTTGTAGTTTCTGAAAATGTAAAAGAACTTGATATTATATCCAAAATATCTTCGTTTTCAAACTTGCAACGCATATTTGCTTGGCTAATGAGATTCATCTCCAATTCAAAGGTAACACGTGCACTGTTAAAAATAGCTGTTGCTTTGCAGTACTTTACTGCATAATTTTACTGTAAATTACTGTATTGTAGTAAATATTGCGCTTGCCCGCTAAATATCAGTCACGGACAATAATAAGCTGTTATTGACCGTAACTGATAATTTTTTCAGTATTAACCTCACTCTAACAGTCATATACGGTCGAGGGGATAATGTAACGCAGCCTTTAACGGCAGATCATGCGCTAGTCCAGTAAATTACTGTTACTCGCGATCGCTAACCGTGATCTAACAGCACAGCGGCGCGCGCATTCTAGCAATCTAAGACCACGTTTTTTAACGAGAAATTCAATAGCAGTGTTGATGGCAGCCATCTTGCCTATAAGTGATTGTCCATACGTAGGTGCTAGCGGATGCTAGCTGTAACAGTGATGGATAATACTCTAATTCTAGATGACTGCCAGCCTTTCCATTTTAAAACAAGGTAAGTGGCAGATGTTTGTGTACATATCATTTAAATATTCGCATAAGTTCCCGTTATAATTTAAAGAAAATCGTTCTACTAATGTGTAATAAAATAGTAATAATAATATAATAATACATTATTTTATTATATATTGTTAATACATTATTATTGTGCTTTTAAACTATTATTATATTACTACATTATTATGCCTTTATATTATTATAACGTTGTTATATTATTATGTTTTTATATTATTATTACATTATTATTAAATTACGTACATTATCAGTAATCTATTCAATCTCAGAAAAATGCACATTTCGCGACTGTAAAACCTTTTAATAAATTCAATTAAAATTGTCTTCCAAATTACACTCACCACCTTTCCTTTCCTCATCCTAAAATGATAACAATAATAATAATAAAAAAAATGGATAAATAAAAAATAGAAAAATTGCTACGATTATCAAAAAATTTATATTGCAGTGAAACAAGAATTCAAATTAATAAAAGAGTTATGCAATAGTTGTGAAAATATTTTATAATGTTGCCAATTATTATGTAATTTAATCTAATATTGTAAAGGTTTTTTTCTTATATTTCACACCAATTGCTGAAAAGGTATTAAATAAAAACTATAAAAATAGCTAAAGGGTTTTAATAGACTGTTTACATTTTCATTAGATTCTCGTTCAATACATTTCTGTTAATACAATTAATAAAGTATCCTTTTTTAAGAAAAATTAAAAATTTTAATTCTGTGTAATAAGTATGTGTGTGAGGGAGGGGGGGGGGGAGGAGTGTTTGGAGTTTTATCATTTATTAAGTTTTTTTAACATCAGATTTTAGCGATATTAACTTTGTAGGGTGAAGAAAGGAAAAGCGGTTACTGAAATCTGGAAAATTATTTTAAATGAATTTATTTAAAAGTGGAAATCTAAGTTTTAAGTGTTGTGAAAGGTCCATTTCTCTGAGATTGAATTTTGTAAAAGACAGATTACAGATAATGTACAATAATGTAATATAATAATAATCCAGTAATAATTATATTATTATTCCTCGTTTATTACACATTACAGTAACGTTCTTTTGATAGTTTTTAAATTAAAACGGAAACGTATGCGAATATATAAATGACATGTAAATACATAAAAAGCTGTCAATTATAATGTTTTAGAAGGAGAAGGCTGATAATCCACTAAAATTAGAATATTATCTAACGCTGTTGCTAGCACTTACGTAAAATGCAATTTCAATTCCCTAAAAGATAGAAAACACAGAGAATTTATATCTCTTTAATGGAAATTGAAACAAAATAATTGATACTAACAAAAAAAAAAAGAAGAAAAAAAGTCATAAACGGCCAAATACACTCCTATTACTGTGATTTACGGTTAGATACGTTCTTGAAAGTTACTGTGGTTTACGGTCAGATACGGCCTTGAAAGTTACTGTGATTTACGGTCAAATACGTTCAAAAAATTTACTGTCATTTACGGCCTAATACAGTGTAATTGGATAACGGTACATACTGTAATATTACGGGAAAATGCTGGAATCTGTGCTGCCAGGCTTTTCCCGTAATCCAACGGTGAAATTTTTATCGGTGTGTAGAAAGAGATACATCCTTTTTATCAAGCAATGAAATTCAAGCCTCAACACGCTGCATTATTCGAATAGTTCAATAAGTGAACTTCAATAAAAAAATTCAATGCTTAGAAGCTGGAAAAGAGATACCTACAAATAGCAGTCTCGTTTGTTTGTGTCCAATTTTAGATGATAACAAAATATTAAGAGTAGGAGGAAGATTGAAAAACGCACAGCTGTCAGAGAATGAAAAGCACCCAATCTTATTACCATCAAAGCACCATGTGACTAAGATCATAATTAAACATTTTCATGAAAAATATTTCCATGCAGCTCCAGAGCTTCTTCTTTCTTTAATTAGACAGAAATTTTGGATCATTACTGCTAGGTCTGTTATTCGGAAAATAGTAAGAACTTGTGTTACATGCTGCAGATATAGAACTCAAACTGCAAAACAAATAATGGCTAATCTTCCAACATCTAGGGTAACACAGTCACGACCATTTCATCAAGTTGGAACAGATTTTTCAGGAGCATTCATGATTAAATATCGTGCAAGACACGGACTAAAATCATTTAAATCATATGTGTGTGTATTTTTCTGCTTCGTCATCAAAGCAATCCATCTTGAAGTTGCAGAAGATCTTTCAACAAAGGCATTCTTAAGTGCATTAAAACGATTTATCGCAAGAAGAGGGAAACCTTTTGAGATTTTTAGTGATTGTGGAACCAACTTCAAAGGTGCAGAAAAAGAAATCAACAAATATCTTTTGCAGTGCAGGCAGAATGAAGAAATAAACAAATTTTTGTCGTCAGAGGAAATACGTTGGACTTTTAATCCGCCTTCTGCTCCACACTTTGGTGGACTTTGGAAATCTGCAGTAAAATCAATGAAATCGCATCTGAAGAAAACCGTTGGTGACACTGTCTTAACCTATCCTGAGTTCCAAACCTTGATTACGCAAGTTGAAGCTTGTCTCAACTCTAGGCCACTGTGTCCCATATCATCTGACCCAACAGACTTAACTGCTCTAACACCAGGTCACTTCCTAGTTGGAACTTCTCTAACTGCCATACCTGAACAAGATCTAAGTAACAGTCCTTTGAGTCATCTTGATAGATGGCATGTGAGACAGTTTATTCTTCAGCAATTTTGGAAAAGATGGAGCCGGGAATACCTGTCTCAACTTCAGCAAAGACCTAAATGGCAAAAAAGTCAACGAGATTTAGAAGTCAATGACTTAGTCCTCATCAAAGATGATAGCCTTCCACCACTTAAATGGAAGTTAGGACGAATAATAACTGTTCATCCAGGTTCAGACAATAAGGTCAGAGTTGTTACGATCAAGACTAGCAGTTGTGTCATCGATCGTCCAATAGTGAAACTGTGAACTCAGAACAGTCTAATATTTTTCTATTTTTTGTATTAATTTGTTTGTGTTATTAATTGTTCTTCCATTATAGTTATAAATTGTAAGCAACTAACTACTTGTTGAAATCCCAGGGGATTTCAACGGAGGCCAGAATGTTTATGTAAGTATCGTCTGCTGCATATTCCGTGGTTTCGTGTGCTCCGAATCCATGTAAGTTTCTTGTTCTTTTTTTCCGCATGTGGCAACTCTCTGTGTTTTATTCTGTTTTGATTCGTGTTGTTGTAGAATGTGAAAAATGGTGGAATGTAGTAAGCCGCTGCTGGCTCGCAAATATTTAGTGTTATAATAAATTCGTGTTAACAGTCCGCTTTGGTGTTTATGTGAACGAACCAGTAGTGTATGTGATTGTAGTTAAAAACGCAATATCAAGTTATATTTAGTAAAAGTATCCCATTACAATAAGAAATTAGACAATAAAATTCCTATTCATCTATGATTAAAATTGACTGAGTAATAGATGTTTAAAGTTGAAGCATCTTTTTTGCTGCGAAATAGGGGTCGTTCACAAATTTACTAGAAATATTAATAATAATCGTCATGTATAAAAAAATAATAGTTGAGAGTAAAATTAACATTACAATATCAATTTGCAATCTATTTTCATTCTGACACATTAAAGAAAAATATACAACTTGTGCTAAAAATATAAGTTAAAAGCAGTCGCGATTTTTTACAAAATGATACATATTTTAAAATGCTATTAGATTAAAAATCTAAAATTTAATTAATAAAAATTAAAGTTATCTTGAAATTCGCTCGAAGTGACTCCCTTCGGTTTCAATGTGAAAATGTATTAATACACGCGAAATAAATCCTTCTAGTACTTTAAGCACTTTTGTGTATGGTCCCTCAAAGCATGACCCAACTCATCTGTGTTCAGATGCAGAAAAGTGGCATTAGTCATGCATTTCAAAGTTTCATAACTCAGTCAAATTTAGTGTTAGTTTGGCATTAGTCATGCATTTCAAAGTTTCATAACTAAGTTAATTTTAGTGTTAGATTAATGGGACTTTTTTCGTCTTACTTTTAAATATAATAGGAAATTTTTACTAAATATCACTTATAAGACCGGAAAATCGTATGAAAATTCTAATTTCGTAACTTTTTAAGAAATGGTTTTATTGATCAAAACGACTTTTAAAATAATTTTTTACCTCATTAAAACATTTTTGTAATTGGAACTATATGTCTATGACTTACGGTTTACAAATTAGACATTGTACAACATTGAGAGTAGACTCCCTGTATACTCACACCATATCTATAAAATCCTAATAAAACGATTTTATTAAATGAATTTGTGTAAAGATTTTATGAAACGAATATATGAAACGAACGTATGAAACGAATATATGAATCTAATTTATGAATAAAATATATAAAACGAGTTTATAAAGCGGTTTGTAGTGTAATTTTTACAGACATATAGATATATAGATCTGTAGATAAAACGGTAGATAGATAAACAGACAGAGAGATTTAAAAACAGAAATTCAGACGGAGAGATAGATAGAGAGACAGATAAACAGACCGATAGAGAGACATATAGATAGAAAGATACACAAAGAAGTAGACATACATATACATAGACAGATAGACAAACATATAGAAGGACAGATAGCTAGACAAACATTCAAACATACAGACAGGCAGTCAGACAGACAAACAGAGAATATGTAAATTTTTAGTAGTTTTGATAATTTATTTTAACAGTCACGAAAAGCGCCAGCTTCTGATAGAATTTTAAAAGTAATATTAAATTTGATAAGAAGTAAACATAGCCCCAGTGTCGCTCAGTAGTGAATAATATTAAACAAATTTGCATAACAATGCTACATGTTTCAAAGACGCAAACATAGCGTCAGTGCTGTTCAATAATAAATAATATTGCAGAAACTTCCATAACAATGTTCCACTTAAGACTTTCAATACTTTTTATACTGAAAATATTGTCTTACACATTAAAAGCCAATAAAGTCATGCCATTGAAACAAAGATTCCTATTTTTGATAAATTCCTTTTCAGATGTTAACTATCACCAAGACAATTCCTATTAGTCATATGACGCTTTTTTCATCAACTTTCCTTTTATTTTTTCTTAGCATAAACTTTTTATTCATCACACTTATGAATTACATATATACCAAATTACATATTTTACAAGAATAAAAAGAATATAATAATAATTTAATAAAGAATATAATAAAATTATATAATAAAAAGAATATATTTTATTTTTTGTTAATGTTAAAAAGTAATTATTATGCTTATTTTATTTCCGAGAAAGAGAGAAGGAAATTCTATTTATTTATAATTTCATGCAAATTCTGATTACTATGCTGAATTATTGCATTATACATTGAAACCTAATCATAACCGCTTTAGTTTCCATGCAATATATATTAACCTCTTTTACCTTGAAAGGTATTCAATGCAACGAAATTCTCCCGAACGACGTTTAAGGTATTAATCAATGAATAAATTGATATATTGATATATATCTAATTAGTTTCCTGCTACCAAGTACTTAAGAATTTACATGCTAACATTATTCGCAGCCATTTCTCTCATATGGTGTCACATTCCAGGATATTAAATTCTCATTAAATATGTTATTAATAAAAGTTGTTGCCATTTTCCTTTCAAAAATCAACTGAAGCATTTTCCACTAAGTAAACTTTGTTATTGGTTTCATAAAAACATGTGTTAAAGGTTATTTCATTTAAAAGTTTGATTTTTAGTTTAATAATACAGTTTTTAAATTGTTTTTAAAGAAACTAGGGGATCCAAACTGGGTTTCTTGGGTTACAGAATATAGGTGAAAACCATTTTTTTAATTGAAAACTCTAATAGATTTTTTACATTTAATATATATATATTTAAACTGTCCACTAACAACACAAAAAAGCATTTTTATATGAAAAAAATCAATAATGTATTTAAATAAAATTTTAAAATTTAATAAAAGCGATACTTTCTTATTAACAGTAGTCCAGAACTAAAAACCGAAGAACTCGCCAAAGATTCCGCTACTTACAGTAGCCTTTTCATTCTTATTATTTCTGTGGTTTAAGCGTGTAGTTCGATTACATGTCTTAAACCATCATTAATCCCACACAAACCATCATTACATCCAGTTCCTTGCTGAAATTCTAGGATTAGATAGAATTTAATTAGCATATTAAAATGGAACTGGTCTGTCAAGTCATAGCTTTATGGAAACCACCTGCCGACCAAATTTAGTGGTTGATTGATAGGTCCTCATTGTGTTTTCTAATGAAATTCCTGTATCCCTTTGTCTCTTTTACGCCCCTCTTACGGAACAGTTCCATTGTAATATGCTAACTGATGCAGGGATGTCATTAGAAAATTCAGTGGAGACCTACCATTTAACCAATAAAATTTGGTTTGAAAATTGTTTTAACTAAGGTATGACTTGATAAACCAGTTATGTTTTAATATGTTAATCGAGCTCTATCTAATACTGCAATGTCAGCCATGAACTCGGTGAATTGATGGTTTGAGTAGCCGCCACCTGGTATTCCTGTTACACTTGTGTTTTGTTTTTATTATTTTATGTATTTATTGATGATGTTTTAATTTTGTAATGAAATATTATCCGAAAAAATGCTGAACTATTTATATTGTTTTGAGTGCAGACGGCTTAATCTTTTGTAATCGGGCTGCACACGATAGAGATAGATTTTCTGAAAAAATCATTGAATTTTATTTTTAAACTATGAATTTCACTAAAGTTAGATACAGTTTTTAAACAAATTTTATTTGAAAGAATACTGGTTTTATTCGAATGAATTGCAGCAAAAGCGAAATTTATTGGTCTGGCGTTGCCACCGTCAATATGACGTCAATGTTGCTCCTATGTGTGTCTTTGTTTTTTAATACAAATATTTTTATTTATTTATAGTTTGATGGTGAGTGATTCTGAGAATTCAAAGAGAAATTTTTTACGGTAGTCAAGACACAAAACTTGTGGAACAGCATAGTTTTCCTTTTTTAGTTTAGCACGAAACCAAGTAGTTTTTGAAAAAAATGATGCGCGTTTAAATACGATAATTAAATCAAAACATATAATCTTTGTTAAGTTATTCTGTCTGTGGTTTTCTAAGGAGCACTTAAATTTGTAAGTCAATTTATCTCAGAATGTACTTTTTCAAGATTTGTCGTATTTGAACTAGTAATATAAAAAGGAATAGGGGAACTAAATAAACAAGAATGAAGTAGTAAAGTATTTCTATGAAAGATAAAGTTATGAGATTTTGTACAAATATTTACATTGATTAAATTTCCTTCATGATTTTAGTATTGAGAGAATATTTTGAAAAGATGATTGTCGTAGTAATATGTACTCGCAAAAACTGACTTTTTTCTTAAAAAATATATATATTTTTATTTTAGTAAATATTTTGTAACTATTAAAGGTAAATATAAATTTATGATTTTACTATAGTGAATTAGAAAAAAATGGATGCAAAAAGCGTTTTAGACTTTCAGATAATACATAATAATATTTAAAGATTGCTAAAATGCAATTGTTTTTATAAAACAAATTTTACATATTTTAATATCTATGTATCAATCTATCTGTAAACTATTTTAATATTCTAAATCCTAAATACTTTTCCTTTCCTTTCTCTGTCTCAAATTCGAATAGTTTTTTCGACTAGAAATTTTTATTTCCCGCCTCAAAATCCACTTCATTTTAGAATATGCGATTTAAGCTGTAAATCTATTTATACTTATGATAGTGATGCTTCGGAGGGCTTTTACAGCCTAAATTATGGTCATATAGCATCAATTTTTCCTACGCCTGCAAAAAGTCCCGGGGCAGTCTTTGATTGGTTTTGAACGTCTGATGCAAGTGTGCGTTTTCGGAATCTTGTTATTTTAAGCTGGGGACATATAATCGTCGGAACCAGTTTCGAGTTAACTTTTTAGAGTTTCTCCCTGCATTAAAAACTACGCGATGTCAGATTGTCGTCGAATCCTTTTACAACATTATTGTTATAAGGTTGATATTTTTTTATTGTTGTAAGTGATCTTCCTCCATTTATTTTTATGTTAAAATTTCTAAATTGTAGACGCCAAATAAAGTTCTTATGGAAATAGTTGTGAGTACAAAAGCATTTTACACCTGAGAGAAGATCTTATTTGCAGAAAAAAAGATGTTTTGATATTCTGGCTTTTCTTTTGGTGGTTAAAGCGCACGAATATTTGACTGCATTATCTTTCCATAAATCAGATAGTTTATTTAAGACGACTGTCTGGTGTACAATATACCTGTAACAATATCTTTTTGCCGAATAGAACTTGTTTTTAAGAGCTGGGGTTTAACGACCGTGCCACCAAATCCCACATTACTTTCATCGTTTTACCAGAGTTTGCTCAGAAGATCTAATCTGCTAATTATTTAGCTGCCGTTTCACCAAGTTTCAACTTATATGTTAACACAGAATACTCGCTCGACAGAGTTTAGCAAAATCCTTTCCCAATCATGTAAGTCATAACACATATTATAGGGTGTACCAAAAAAGACCGGTCCATTAAAAAAAATAATTTAATGAAAACGGAAAACGATAGAAATGCACCATTTGCTACATTCTACTTGGGAAATCAGTAAATTTTCCGTCGCATATAATTAAAATTTACTTACAAAGTTTGCCAATAGATGACCCTGCTAAATGGGAAAGCAAACAAACAAACAAAAAACTGTATGAACATGTTGCTAAAACTTTTTCATGAAAAATTAAATAACGATATTTTCCATATCTCCATCATGTGCAGTAACAACATGGCGCACTCTGAGCACATAATTAACAGATGTCCGTGCCAACGCCACAGACGCTACTGTCACATGTAGTAGAGATGTCTTGTTCCAGTTCGCTAGTAGTTTGAGGATTTTGATGACACACCTGACCTTTCAAGTACCCCTCCACAGAAAAAATTCTCAAGCAGTCAAATCTGACGAAGAAGGAGGCCAATCCATGCTTTGACTAATCCAGGGAATAACACGATCATCGAAATGTTCGTAGAGGAAACTGAAGACTTCAGCTGTTTAATGCGGATGGGTCCCGACTTTCATAAACCTCGAGGCGTTCTAAGATTCATCTAAGGCATTTTGTACCGCCACACTTTCACGCAAAATGTCTAGGTAGAGCTCTTCTGAAATCATTTAACTTCTTAAAAATGTTCCACTAACTCTTTTGGAAGATACTGCGGTCCAAACCGTCACTTTTGTGGGGACGCAGGGATGGTGATACGGCAACATGAGGGTTCTCTGTTCCCCAAATACGGCAGTTTTGCTTATTGACATCGAATCCGACATAGATTTCGCCAGCACCTAGCTGCTGTAGCATAACATTCGCGAATGTTTCGCGTGTATTAATGAAAGCAGCACTAAGATTTTGGCGTGTCTGAATCTTCTATGGAAACAGGTGGAGGCTTTGACGTATAATACTGAGCGCTGACATGCGTAGTATTCCAGCTTCAGCTGAAACATGGCGAAAAACTCTCCTCTATCACATGCTGAAAGACTTCAACATTTGCATTTCTAACTGCCGCACCCGGGCGCTCGACATTTCCAGCACAATTATCATTAACGTTCCCAGTCCGTTGAAATTTTGCATTTCAACGGACATTAATGTATCCCTTTTATGGTCATTTTTTGACATTTCATTTTTTTCTTCTGAAGACTGTGCCTTGTTTTAAAAATACTCTGGTTCAGGTGGTGAAATTCTAACACAAGAAATAGCCGCTTTTCTAACGAATAAACAATGTTTTCACTGCAACTTCTGTGCCTGAGCAGCTCATGCTAGCAGCAGGGTGACGAAGCACAAGATGGAGATAGGACGGAGTGCGTTTTTCTAGAACTTTTCTAAAACCCTGGTGGTTTCAGCTGTAGTCAAACTTCGTAACTAAATTTGAAATTCTGTGTGACTAAAAATTTATTGGTCTCCCAAGTAGAATGCAGCAAACGGTGAATTTCTATCACTTAACCGTTTTCATTTAATTAATTTTTTAAATGCATCTGTCATTTTTGCGATATCTTGCATATATACATATCGTTGGTACATCGTCGGTACCATGTCAAACTATCCAATGTGAAAACAGTGGGCTACTTTTTTAAAATTCAGATTTCTTCATTGGCACCACTTTTCTGAAATGGTAAAATTTCTCTTGTTTTCGCCGTAATTAATACGCCATTAAATAAGGTTAAATAAGGCGAATTTTACTATTTCAAAAAAGTGGTGCCAATCAAGAAATCTGAATTTTTAAAAAGTAGCCCACTGTTTTCACATTGGATAGTTTGACAAGGTACCGACGATATGCACGTGTATATTATTTTTTTCGAGAAAAAACGATTAAATATTTTTTAAGTAAAAAATATTAATTTTTGCCATTGTTTGCCAGGCCATCTTAATTCGAAATGCTTCGGGAGGTGGTATATCTGAAAATTCAAACAAATAAAGGAAACGGAGTACCCTTTCAACTTTTATAGTTTGAAAAAAATAATTTTTAACGCGTTTTATCTTACAAATAAGAAGGAAGCCTTTCTTTGTTTTTTATTTAGATAAATTGGTATTCTCCAAAATAATTATGTTTATACATAAGTAGTATTCTTATACATTTAGTAGAAGCGATCGGTCAAATTAAGATATTTATTTTACTATCTGGAATTATTTATATGAAAGTAATTGCGCAAGTTTTGCGTAAAATTTAGTTTACAATTCTTAGCTAAGACAAAGATAAAATAATACACTGGATTTAATATGAATGCAGTACGCATATACCCACCTTAACACTTTCGGGATCGGCGTCTGTTACACAAATTTAATTCGGTTGGCACTGCTCTTTTTTTTAAGTTGCCTTTACTTTTGCAATCCCAAAAATGCTGTAATCAAATAAACTAAATTTTACTTTATTTTACTGGTACCAACAACATATTTTGTATGCACATTTTGGAGGTGCATATATTCTCTCATGGTCCCGCAAAGGTCAAAAAGAAATTAAATCCATTTAAACTTCTGAACCCTCTGACTGCTTATAGCGCGATTTCCACGGGCAAGATATTCATAGGAAAATTTATATAATATATAATATTTAATCAATTTTGTTTTAAAAATTCCATAGTCAAAGAGTAAAAATGCAAATGATAGATGGTCGATTCTGAAATGGTGGGCACTGGACACACGTCATAATTTTAAGCCTTTCAAAAATAACTTTAATTATCATTGAATTTAATTTTTTTTTTTTTTACTCTGAGTTTTTAATTCTATTCAGAGACAGAAAATGACATAATTTATTGTAAAAGATTTGTATAAATATCTTAAAATTTTATTATTTTATGCTAAAGAGGCCAATTTTGGACATTCATAACGTTAACTGCTCCAATGTACCACCAAGAAAAAGAGTTTTAACTTGCTTCCAGGTGGTTTTAATGTTAAACAACGAATGCATAAAGGAAACGGATGATTTTTTGATAATTTCGTTAAGAGATGGCAGACTGATTTATTGCTTTTTTAAAGATAGAAGGACTTTTCTATAAAGAATTTTTCTGTATTTTGTTATGTCCAAAAGTAACGTACGCTACAAAGCTATCATTTCCACGAAAAATACATCAAGTAAGTACTTTAAACTCTTTTATCTAACTTTAAAATCATTTTTTTTTTTAAAAGTAAATTATTTGTATGTGTTTTTATAAGATTTTTTTGCAATAAATGCACTTTTCTCAAATAAGAAAGTGGAATGTCCGAATCAGTTAACGATGGAAACGCATAGATTGACATTAGTGACTGGTACTTTGTATTAATTCATGATGAAATCTTATGGCCAGGTATTATTGAAAAGATCAGCATTGATAATGGTGAACAAATATTTTCTATAAATTTTTTGACACCTCAGGCAGACATTGATTTTAACAGGTTTCGTTATCCATTTAAAAAAGACAGCACAAATTTAAAATACGAAGATATTTTGTTAAAATCACCAAATCCACCTCACCCGGTGACAGCAAGAGGAGACTTTTCTTTTGATAAAGGAATTATAGATATGTGCATTAAAAAAATGGCAGTATAACGTGTTTTTTTGTTTGTTTGTTTCTTTGTTTGTTTTTTGAGAAAAAAAAAAAGAATAAATTATATGTTGGATACTTCTAATAATATGTAAAGGTATGTTTTTTGCATAATGTGTAATTCCTACAAAATTAAGATATTACTTCTAAAAAAGTAGTAAATATTTTAATATCAGAGATTAACATTTGATTTTATTATTATTATTAATGGATAACAAAAAGTTAATTATACATATATATATGTATACACATACAATTATAGGACACATTTACTACATTCTTAGTCTTAAGAATTTTTTAAACACTAAGCGCAACGTCCAAAATCTGTCAGCAATGTCCAAAATCTGTAACGTACGTGCGAAAAAATGTCCAAAATTTGTAACGTACACAGCTGCTAATTAAATGCTTTAATAATTAATTTTCCATAATAGTTGCTGTCTTTTAATGTTTTTGTATAATTTTGTATACTTATATACTATACTACTAAAAAATTGGCCTTAAATTTGAAAATTTTAAAAATTACATATAGTTGACGTTTAATGATCCCACCTTTTGAGAATCCCCCAGATATTCTACATATTTCAAATACATAATGATTTCAAATATATAATAATAAAGGATATACTGATCGATTACATATTGGTTGAATGGATTAAAAATAATTAAGCAGTCAGAGGGTTAATAGGTTTCCTCTTGTAATCTCTATAGCTCATAAAATTTCTCTAAAGAATCAGTTTACTTAAGCAAAGAATAAGTAGTTATACACAGCTCAAAACAATTAGGGGAGCACATGGTTTTAACAAAATTACACAAATATTTACAACGATAAGAGGCGTAAAATAAAACATCCATAATTTAAAGCGCAGTAGAAAACAGATAAAGAAAACTTCACAGGCAAATTAAAGTTTATGACGTAAAAAACTAGAAAAAGGAGATACGTGCAGAAATCGGAATTGTGCAGAAAGGTCTGTTTCGCTGTCTAAGTTTAAAATTCAATTGCCCAGCTTGTGTTTTGAGAAAAGATCACTTGAAAATGTCACAGCAATGGGCTTTAACGGGATCCATGGCTTTGCGTGTTATCGGGACAGTTGAATATGGGAAACACAACGAAGTGTAGCGGACGTTGTTGGGGTCACAAGAAGTGTCAATGCAAGGCTGTGGAATCGATTCCAAGCATATGGTATGGTAGACATCGACAAGGGCAAGGTCGGCCATGTGCTACCACAGAAACTAAAGACCGATATATTCTGTTAACAGCATGTCCAGACGGAACGGGCAATGCTATTCTGCTGCAAACACAGTTGTTCTTGGCCACAGGACGAAGGGCGTCCAGCCAAACAGTTCGAAGTAGGTTTTATCAGGGTGGTCTCTATGTACATAAGCCAATGGTCTGTATTCCGTTGATCTGAAGCAACTGTGCGGTCCAAAGAAGGTGGGCAACTGAACATCGAGTTTGGAGGCAACGTTGTTGGAGTCAAATTCTGTTTACAGACGAGCCCCGATTCAGTCTGGATGTGACATCAGATGTATTTTGGTATGGAGAGAAAGAGGCACTCAAAGTAATCCCACATTCGTTCGTGAAAGATCACATAACAGACGAGGTGGGTTGACGCTATTGGCTGGGGTCAGCATAGGTGGACGTACGTGCCTACATATAATTCGGAATGGCACTGACGGTCCGAAGTTATACAGACGAGATACTGAGACCTCATGTCGTATTTTATGTCGCAGCAATTAGTGATTTCTTTTTACCATGCATGATAATGCCAGACCTCATACAGCTCGTCTTGTGGAAAACATGCTTCAAACTCAAACAATACAACGTATGGGATGACCAGCATAATCTCCTGACCTGAATCCGATCGAGCATGTTTGGAACATACTCAGACGACGCACTGCTGCGAGACCAAGGCCTCTTTTTACTCTCCGGGACGTGGAGATTGCAATTCTTGAACAGTGGAACAGTATTCACCAAAGCCTTATCGATAACCTCATCGCATCCCCGAAAAACACGTGTGCACAGTCTTAGCTGTTCGAGGAGACCTCACGCCATATTAAAAATCTTGCATCATTTCGTAACAATACTATTTTTTATCATTTACATGCAACCAAATTGTTGCCCTAAACCATCTTTTCATGTTCTTTCCATCTTTTCAAAGAATAAAAGCTCCCTTACAATTTGTTTGCGTTTTTTTTCCTGCATTGCTCATTGATACACGTGTACTATCAATTTTATGCCCATACATGGCTGTCTTGCACTGTTCTCTTCTCTTTTTTGCTTGATCCCCTAATTTTTTTGAGCAGTGTAGAAATAATCTGATACAAAATAATACATTCATGTCATTATAATGTAACACCAATTATTTTTTAAATAGAATTATAATAGTTTTTGTTCTCAATTAAATTTGTGTGTTATTAGCAAGGAATTAATGATGTCGTACAGACCTCAACACAAAGAATGTTTTATGCAGGGATGGGATTTCTGCTTTTTTGTACACCAGTATTTTCTTAGCGAAAAGGTTGTTCTGTTAAATCGCAATAATGTTCCGTTTAAATAAAATAACCTTTTCTCTAACAAAATACTGGTGTGCAAAAAAGCGGAAATCTCATCCCTGTTTTTATATTAAACTTATTAGAATTTCAAAAAATATGAATAAAAATATAACAATGGGCTTCAATGGAATTTTTATAGTTAACCAAAGACTGTAATAATCATAACAACTACTTAGAATAATAAAAATTCTTAATTGCATCTCATTAAAGAAAAATTCGCTGCGTTAAAACAAGAAGCATTTCGACAATCATAATCAGCTCAAAGACTGCCATGTATCGGAAATCGTTCATGCGGCATGTGATTAATTTCAACAGGGAATGTTTTGCCTATATATCATATTTGGATCTAAGAATTTCTAAGGCAGATGAGCCAAATGTGGCCATAGGTGGCCTTTGAGGATTTTTCATAATTTTCTGTTTAGTTATATGTGGCTGAATATTTTTTTGTAAAATATTACGCATATGTCTAACGCATATCAAGTATACTTTTCTTTGTAAAATAAAATTTAATTATTTTTATAATACAATTTCAAAATTGTAGCTTGTGGGCCACCTTTGGCGCATATAGTTCCAAAGGTGGTCCATATATTAAAATCACTTTTAAAATGTGAAAAAATACTCGGCAAACTATTTTTACGTCAGGAAGGTTATTACAATGTTTAATTTGAAGTAAGTATTTTATTACAAGTAAAAAATTACAATAAACATTTTTAAAAATACACCTTTGTAATCCCATTCCATGCAGAAAGTGCAAATGAAAGTTTTCGATTTTATTTTGTTTAGCATGTCCCTGGCACTCTCCATGCAAGTATTGCAAGCATTGATTACACAACCGCATTTCATTATTTTGTCTTTCGTGTATAAATGGCAAAATCAGCTTACATTTGACTGGCAACCACTTGTGCCAGACATGGTAGTATCAGTTTGTTTGAGAGTCTCTCTTGGCAGTGTTCCGGAGGGGTTTTTGATTTTCTTATTATGTTGCGTACTGTTATGCTCTGATGATTCTTTCTTTTGATATATCTCGAGATTTTTTCTTAATCTTCTTATCTTCTGACACGAAAAGACTTTGAACCATTTTTTGTCACGGTAGTTCAGGGCTTTTCTTCTGGTTGTTACTGAATTCTTTTGGGTGATCTCTAGTGCCCTTAATAGTGTGAAAATTGTTGGACAGTTCTGATAAGTGGTGATAAATGGTAATAAGTTTTTCTTTATGTTTAAGTAGAAATTTTGAAAATTTCCCTTCCTACATTGATTTCCATATTTGTTTCATAAGGTGGCCAGAGGGTCAGGTGACCTTGGGAACATGCACGTGGTCGCCAATTGCACGACGAAAAACTATTAATCTGATAAATTTATTAGAATTGAAGTAAATTTAATTAAAAACACAGAAATAAGCTTTCAGAAAATGTATCATAACTGAATGTTCTAAGAATTTAAACACGTGTAAATTAAAATATCTTCTTATCTGGAAATTAGAATGACTACTGCTCAAAAGGGAAACCAATGCATAAAATGACATCCGATCAAGGCGATTTCTTCAAATTCAGACCCGAGTGCTGATGATACATGGTTTATAATGCAGTAGAGCCATCTTGTGCTTAAAGATGAAATTAATTCTGCTTTTTGGGGATGGCCTAATTAGGAACACTGACCGCCTTTGGCTCACCTACCTTAGGAAAATTAGAAACAGAAAACAGTAGAACATAAGTCGTAAATACTTTCCATTTAATAATGAAAATCTTATAAATAACGTGACCAATTAAGTTTACACGTAAGTACACAAAAGCACTGTTTTAATGATGGAATCCTTTGCCTTATTATACAAAGACTGTCCCAAAAATATTGAAGCACGATTTAATTTATTATATTTTGGCGATCAGTAAGCAATGTAAATTTCAAGAGTGTTACAAAAGGGGGTATGAAAAAAGTTTAGAGGAAAGTAGGGTAATGGTGCTCAGCGAGCAATCCAGCTCACCCAAATACCTCTAAACAGAATAGTATTGAAAACGTGCGATCGGTACCGGCATCTAGCGAACTTCATCGTAAGTTCCCAGTAAAGGGATATAGTGACCGTTGGGAGGAACGTATCTTTGTGTTCTCACGTTATTAGTTTGAAGTTGCTTTATAATAAATTTGTAAAAATCAAACTTGAAGGTAAGTGTACAGTCTTATTTTCAAATGCTAATTTACTCATTATTTTTACAAAATATATACATTTAGCTGCACGTTCATGATTTATTTATTTTTATAGTGCTTTGTTACACCCATTTAAATGTTGTATTCAAATTTTGAGCGTAATTACCCTACCATGTTGGGAATTACCACTCAATCCATTGTTAATTAAATAAAACGATAAAAAAAAATACTAAAACCTTTATACAAATTAGTTAATTGCAAACTGTTCCTTATGCTTTGGAGTTATACTTCATTAATAAAATATTGATTTTTTGTATAAATTTGACTAGCTATTCATGTTTTACCTTAAGTGAGCGTCATTACCCTACTTTCCCCTATGTTAGTGTTATCTTTACCATTAATTTTCAAAATGTTAGATTTTTTAAAATTTTTATGCGACCCCATATAAAAAATCGGCGAATTAGAAAAAATTGCTTTTTGCTTCAACAAGATCATTACAGAAAACTGAATACTTTGTTGTCCATTGCCAGCAAAAAAGATACGTTTGAATGTGAGCATTGTGTTCTTGTGGATTCACAGGTAAGCATACATGTTGAAAACTTTCCTTTCCAAAATTAAATTTCAAAAACATGTGAAAGACCTCGGTTGAATAGGAGTGTATTTTGTACTTTGCGAATTTATGCTATTTTACAGAGCTACCAACTTTTGAGCTTTTTTCCTACCACTATTTTTGGCAAAATATTTACCTTTTCTAAACATAAGTTTTCACCAATTAATATTTTTCTTTAAGAAAATACAAGGGTATTAAGAAAGTGTAAAAGTTGACAACTATGTATTTATGTTGGACGCGTCTGTTTGCCGTAAAATATGAAGATTTTGCCTCACAAAGTTTAGAGAATTAATTGCCGTTCTGATGAAAGAGCGCTGTAATCTTTACTTGCTGAGTTTTAGTAGAAGCACGTCATTTTTTAAACTTTGTGGATTTCGATAACGTCTTGTTTAGGCTTCGTAAATGGTAAGATCAGAACTTACTGGCTCACAGAACTTAGTTATATTTAAGCATTTTGTGTTACATGTAAATTACTAGTTTTCTCTAGCACCTGGAGTTGAAAAAAACAGTGACATTGCTTTACAAATTTAGTTTCTTACATAAATTGAAAAGTAATTTATGACGCATTTTCAAAGTATATGATCTCTTGTCCAATATGCACTTCTAAGAGTACTTGTGTGATTTATTTTTTAGTTCTTCGTCACTAATATTACTCCAAGCATCGATTACCTTTAATAGGTACTTGTCTGTCTTCCCGTCGACCACTTTCTATAAAAAGGTAAGTTCTAACATGTAGATTTGCACTTGTTCAGACAAACTCTTCTGTCTGCGCACAGTCTGAGCATGCGCCCTGTGTGAGTATGCCGCCACCGCTGAGCTCTAATATAGAACGGAGGGCAAATTTGGCGGTCTTCTAAGACCGTAAAGCACCATCGGAGGCTTGCTTCATTGAGATAAACCCGAGGCTAACGAAAAAGACAGAATACCGCGGTGCTTTACGCGTATCTTTTTTTTACAGACCGCTGGTGTCACGTGATGCTCGAATGCACGAATGCAGGTGTACGAAAAGAGCAGGATGTCACCCAAGCGGTCTGTAAAAAAAGATATGAGGAATGGAATGCGGTAGCCTGTCTTTTTCGTTAGCGTCGGATAACACATTGTTTTGCCGCGTTTCTATTCAAAACTACAACACATGAGCAAAATGTTACGAAAATATTGTATTTATACGTGGACCACTAGCTTCAATGTTAAAGTATAGGAAGTCAACTCTCAGATATATATTAAAGCTCAATGGTCATCACTCTCATGTAGAGGTACCCTATTCACCAAGAGGCAGGAATCGGTGATCAAGAACCATCCTAGACATACAAGGTCAGTTCATAACTTTTAAAGCGTCACACGAAGTGGATCTGAGGCTACCGAGAAAGACAAGCTATCGCGGTGGTCACGTGATGTTCGAATCCACCAATAAAGGTGTGTGAAAAGAGCATCACGTCACTCTAGCGGTCTGTAAAAAGAGACATGTTGGATGCACCGCAGTAGCCTGTCTTTTTCGTTAGCCTCGGAGTGGATCATCTTTACACGGCGATTGCAGAAAACGACTGGCGCGCCGCTTTGTACCAACTTGCAGGGTTGCCAGTTTGGCCTCCATTTTTATTCGGAAATTTAAAATTCACACCGGAATTGACAAAATAATAATATTTACCTTATGCAGTCACGAAACTTCAGTTATTAAATAAAGCAAAAAATGCCATTCTTAATTTCTGGTATGAACTGGCTTTGTTTGTCGTTGGTCGCGATCCAACACAATAGTGGGATTAACCCTATACTGTTAAAAGTCTGTAGCGTTTGCTGCATAATCGCTCCACCGCTTTTATAGAAAACCATTACTTGACTATACTATGGGGCATTCTCATTGGGCAGAATAGAGATATTCTATGAAAGCCGTGGAGTGATTATGCAACTAAAGCTGCAGATTTTTAACAGTGTACGCAACAGTGCAGCTTCCCGGCTGCGAACGAGTTTCAATGAATTTATAACAGGGATCAATGTGGATTTTTCGGTATTTTTGATAGAAGATTGACCAATCAGATGACTGTATTTTGTGAAATTTTCAGAAAGAGAAAGAATTTCGCAAAAATGCAGGTCCTGGTTTGTTAATCCCGTTTCAAAAATAGTAAAAAAACTTTCTGGATCCCTATCTATATTTCACTGTTGACTATTCTCAGCGCTAGTCCTTTCTTTGACATTTCTTCAGCAGTTTCCCTTTCCCGATTTTCTTAAATGTCTAATCACTCAGTTTTGGTGTTCATATGACAACTGATTTTTTTTTACCTTTGTAGTACTGTAAAGAAGGATGCTTTAATTCTAACCACACGGTACATGCTGCGTTTTTTTCTGATGACTCTCAAATGTTGTTTTAGGTTTAAATTTGTATGGCTCTAGAATTTCATGAATATTTTATGCATTTTAATAAAATTATAATACTTTAAAAGCAAGCTTAGACAAACTTACGAATTTGCCAAAAATATGCAGTGTGGTGCAACAAATAATGTCATATCTAAGTGAGATTGCATTTCCGGAAAATGAGTATTGGAAATTTTATTACTTGGGCTTCGCTGAAAACTAATTTACATCGATTCACTATTAATCATATCAAAAACAGCTCTAGGGAGATAATTTCTTGTGGAGTCGTGATTTTTTATGTAGAGCATTTACTTAATCATGGTTTTTATGAATCTAATTACGAACATTTTATTCCGTCTATCTGCTCTCTACTTACTTATTTATTGAAGAGAACAAAGTTATTAAGAATATTTTTTTCCTTCTAAAATTTCATGGAAAACGATGGTGAAACTCAATATAATACATATGTACATCTTTTATGTTTTAATTTACCCACATAGTATGACCACAGATATATAAGTATAAAAATAATACTTATTTATCCGGTGGTACATAACTATATGTTTACATAGGTACGATGGTATAGAAGTATAAAAGTGAAATATAAAAAAAACCCTCTTTTATAAGCATTCAGTGTTAAAATAATTAAGATAATAAGACTTTGTAAAAATCATCATAAAATCAAAACAATGCGTAGGACGCTTTTCAAACTTGAAAATTTACAGCCTGTTATCAGCTACTGTTCACATTCAATGTTTATTTTAAAAATCATGCTTAAGTTCATGACCGCAATTCGTGTTGTTCTGAAACAATTTCTTTACAATATGCTAATTTGGCATCAGCCTCGATAATGAAAAAATAACCGTTTTCAATTACGCTTTGTAGAAAGCGCGAATTAGGGAATTTATTAAAATATTTAAAATTTTTACTCTGTGCCTCATTTAAGATATGGCAACAGGAAAGATAAAAGTATTATTTAAACCATCTACTCAGGATTTTTGAATTGCTTTCTTAACGTATAATCATAATTAAATTGATATTAAACCATTAATTGGTAAAAGCGCATTAAAAAAAAAATCACTCTTTATTTTAATTTATAATTTGTCTACTTTTGAGCATTTAAAATATTTCGTTGTTGCAGTTGAACCCTTAACGGTCGCATTAAATTACGGTTTAAAAATTCGAATTGCTTATTGGCACCACTTTTTTGAAATAGAAATATTCACCTTATTTAATGACAGGTAAAATGATACCTAATAAAGATAATTACACTATTTTATAAAACTGGTGGGATTCAAACAATCTTAATAAAAACACAGCCCGTGAATATCACGGGAGCGAGAATTAAGGGGTTAAACAGCCAATTGCATACTTTAGTGTGCAGTGGTGGAATTCAGCCACTCAAGTTTAGAGGTGCTGATTCCCAAAAAATATATATTTAAAGCTAAGACCTTTTTCTCTTTTTGGCGATGAATCGGTTTTCACAAATACGAATTTTAACCCTTTCAAAACAAATCGCAACCGCAAATCACTTTGCACTTCACGGAGGCGATTTTTTTCTTCGCTAAAAGTAACTAAACGTCTGCATTTCCACACTCTCTTTTCAGAGCATCTCCGAAAACCAAGTTTACAGCACCTACAAAAATTTTGAAAAGTTCTGCCGGGTAGAAGTATTATAAAAACAAATGTGAGATATTTTCTATGAAAATTTAAACGATAAAAAAAGCGTAGTATTTCGGCGCGGGTTCCCTCGGCTTTGGCTCATGCTTTCAATACTAAATGTGAAATTTTTTTCATGAAATTTTGAAGAAGGGTTAGATACAGTTATATTTACACTCAATTAACATTTCAGAGAGGTTGGACAGTAAAAAGTAGTTTTTTTTTTCTTATGTTAAAGCAACCGAAGCAAAAGAAAAAAACAATACTTATTTTTCTTTTTTTAATCCTTCTTTGGGCAGAATAATTCTTTTTCTAAAATGCTGAGGTGATTGACTGTCACCGGCATTTCCGGGCAATTTACTTTCAAAATAAGGAGATATTTTTCTTCGCGTGCATTATTACAGGTAAATTTTTTATCGAAATTTCTGGAGCAGATCTGGCAGTTGGGAATAAAAAATTAGCGGGGATTATACATACCACGGCCCATGAAAGGGTTAAAGCTATGAAATGACCTACGTCAGAAAACAAGGAAATGTCTTCTTATGAGCCCTTTTACCTCTAAAAATCAATATTTTTTTGGCATTTTTTTAATTAAAAAATATAAATTCATACAAAATCGAGTTTAAGATATAAAATCATTAAAGTTTGAAGTTCATTTAAGGTTATTATCACTGGCCCGGGCAAGGTCAGTTCAACTAGCATATAATATACTAAAGTTAAAAATGACCTCAGTTGATGTTTAAATTCAATTATTATCAACATATAGCCTAATTATCTCTAAATATTTCAATTTTAGCCTGTATACTGCAGAAAAAAACATAATTCTGTGAATAATTTCTTTTAGTAAATAATAATAATAGCAGTATTCAAGAAAGTTTTACTTATTACTGTTCATTATGATGCTCTAAATTCTTTAATATTTGTTTTTATATAGTTTTAAGGATTAAAAAAAAGTGACAACACATACTCTACACTTTAGTGTAGAGTTTCCGGATTGCATCCGACCGGCCGTTTCCGGATTGCATCTATCAATCAGTAAAGATGGCACTGACTGTAACAAACTAAAAATAAAATTATTATAAAAATTACAAAATAATAAAAAATATGAAGAAGAAGTAGAAATAAGAGACTTTTCTATAACAAAATGCGAAGAAAATCAGTACCTGTGAATACAATGAATCCCCACAAATTAATAATAGACAAAACGTCTCCAAAAATCACGGAAACAGAGTCAGTTCAAAAATTGACTTGCAGCGCCCTCTTTTCTGTTTTCTGCAGAGTAAAAATTTCCCTATAGTTTCATTCTGCCTGCTTGGTACGCTATTTTATTACATTGTGCACACATACAACACTCTTGTACTTGGTCACACAGCAAGAGTCTCCATAAGACATTACGGCTGTATTCCACTTGTTGCGTGCCCACCAGCATTTTTTCTGCGGATCTTTCAGTACTATTGGTAACCATAAGTGTCTTACTGCTTGAAAAATATCGGTAAAGTGCAACTGATGGCGATTACAAGATGCCACGTGTTGGCCAAGGCATTGCCTTCCATTCAGTTTTTGTTGGGCTGAATTTAGCTTATTTCCTATTTATGTTCCGCATTCAAAAAAGTGAGTTAAGCTGCGGGCCTGAGGCCCATCTGATCCAAAATCTTGCCCCTTTCTACATTTCTTTCTGCCGACTATCATGCTTCTTAGTATTTCAAGCTATACATCCTACTATTTTCAAAAATGTAGGGGGGGGGGCGACTCGCATCAGCACCCCTCCTGCGTACGTCGCCGATGAGTGCAAGTAATTTTTGAAGAACTTTATATTTTTGTGAATAGCAAATCTTTAAGGGGTCTCAGGACTCTTAAAATTGGAAAAAAAGGACCATTTTTGACATTTAATATCTTAAAATGTATATGATTTCACAATTTCAATGGAGATGAATGATATTCATCCGGAAAGTTCTGCGGCTTTTTATGATAAATTTCAATAAATAAATACAGAAACACAAGAATATTTTATTGAATCACATAAGTATCATTTTGTTCTATGGCCTTTTGCGATCGTTCTGGCAGCTGAAAAATTCTATTTTTTAAAAAAGTCATTAGGTTTATTCGTAAAAAAGTTATCAAGGTGCTGTTTGACAGTCTCCAAAGAAGTGAACTCTTGGCCGTTCAGAGAATGTTCAAGTGACCAGAAAAGGTGAAAATCTGGGGGGATAGGTCTGCTAAATATGAAGTGCGACACAAAAAATGCCCAAGCCACACTCAATAAGGCGTTGCCTGACATTCAAAGCAAAGTGGGATCGAGCGTTGTCATGTTGGAACGCAACACCTCGACGATTGGTCAATTTTGTTCGATTTTTTTTTAAATTGCGTTTGGGAATAGTATATTTACGAATTTATTGTCTGATTTGGTGGCAACAATTCTGAATAAGTAACCCTTTTGTAGTCCTGCCATACACAAATCATTACTTTTTGGGGATGCAGCTCTCCACTCGATGACACTTGGGGAGGCTCATTTGACTTACCACATGATATTTTTCTTATAACATTATTGTATAGTATCCATTTATCATCCCCAGTAATAAACCGTTTGAAAAAAGGAACTTCTTCATTTCGTTTCAGCATAGAATCACATGCCAAAATTCAAGCAAGATCATTCTCTGGTAATAAAGTATAGAATACCCATACACCACAGCGGCTTGCATACCTAATCTTCTTCAAATTATAATTCACTTTACTTTTTTGAATATCTAATCTCTGTGATAGCTCCTGAACTGTGTAACGTTGATTTTCAGCAATAGTTTCTTTTAAGAGGTGCTTCTTTACGGAGGATGGTCGTTCAAAGCGGTAGCCATCTTTGAAGCTGACATTTTCGCGTTAAAACTTCTCAAACCGCCTTCGAACTGTGTCATCTGAAACAACACTTTGCCCATATACAACACAAATTTTACGAGGAATCTGAGTAGAAATTTCACCTTTTCTGAAATAAAAGAACATAATATGACGAAAACGAAACTTTTAGGTCTTCATTCTTAGCAGTGCAATGAAGCAAAAATTATGCGACAATATAAGCAAGAATTATGAAGCGGAAGCAGAAAGACTGAATGCACATCCCTGGGCCATTCAAGGGCACACCTTATTAGTAGTAACAGAGTATTTAGATGAAACCGAGCTTCGTTTTGAAAAACCGCAGAACTTTCCGGAACACACAATATAAGTATGTTCTTTCATTTCATGCATTAAAAAAAATGCAAGATGCAGAATTAGTATTTATAGGGCGCTCCAAAGTGTCAGACATTCGTCGAGTTGAAAATTGGTATAACAGACTCGCAGGATTACAAATTTGTGCTTCATTATACCTGATATTGTAATAATTACACTGAACCTAAATAAATTTGTATTTAAACCATTTTTATATTTTTAATACAAAGTTGTATTTAATTAATACTAAATTTTGAAAATTTCAACAGTATAATAACCTAAAAAAAATTTTTGAACAATAAAAATAAAATTTTAGGTTCAGTTTATACAGACTAACATGAACTAAACGTTTTGAACATTTCATGAAAAAATATTCAGAAGTTTGAGATATCGTGCGTGTTATGCCCATAAACTTCATTTGGATAAAAATGACTTCAAAATTTCGAAAAATCCGTTTCAGCTATTTAGTGGCTATAGTTCAAAAGCTATTACTTCTGATCTAATAGGAATTTCAAGGAAACAATTATATTAAAATATTCAGAAAAGACGGGAGTTTAACATCTAAAAAAATTAAAATTTCGAAAATTTTGAAGCCTTAAAAGTCCTGAGACCCCTCAACTACTTAATGCATCAAAAATAACTCAGTTCTAAGTCTTGAAAAGCAAACTTGTTCAGTTTCGACACATGTTCTGTACACTAATCAAGTTTCTTCTTTTATAAAGCGATACGAAATTTAGTAGATGGAAAAACATTTTAAACACATTTCATCGCTTCGAAAACATTTTCTGTTGGTGCTGGCATATATATAAAGATACAATTATCACAATCATTCCACATATGTAAGAAATTTACCACATTCAGACACTTAAGTGTCTGAATTTCTAAATGTCTTAATTTCAGGCATATCATCATTATTCAGACATGTGACTCAGTTCGTTTACACCATGATTATAGTAAGGCACTTATATATCTTAAATACAGACATCCATGATGTCTGAAATTTCACATTCAGACACTTTAGGTGTCCGATTTACTTTTTCTCACATGTATGTGCCTGAATTTAAGACGGCTCTATTTTCAGTGTGGATTTCGTCATTCGACAGTGTTTGTTATGGAGATCTTATTGCATACAATAAAATCTCCATTACTGGCATAGTATCTCCTCCCTAACATTGTGTATTTTTATCTCTAAATAACGGACACCTCTTAATACCGGATAGGTTTTGCAGTTTTGAAATGTCCGCTATTTAGAGGTTTTACTATATATATATGTATGTATGCATATATATAAGCTAAAAAAAAGATTAAAAATAAAAATAAAATCCATGCGATAAGCGCTACTGCTGCAAATAACCCCACAGATTATACATAGCACATTATGTATGTAATGCATTCGACAGACCCAGAATCTCGCCCCTTAATTAAACTAAGAATAAACAACAAACATCGAAGAAATTTCAACAGATATAACTTGAACAGGAAAAAAAACCCCAAAAAGCTGTGGCCTCGTCAGCAGTGGGCATTTTATAAAAGCACAACAATGTTTCAGACTAAATACCATATACAACAAACTATTATTCAGTAGTGGCGGTGGGTTTCAGCCAGAGTGTCGTAAAGCATAAATCAAATGCATAAAAACAATTGAAAGCATATCACGAACACTCCCCCACCGGACCCGACTCCACAATAAACAGCACCTCTCCCAATCTGAAGATACAGCTGATTTAAAAAATATGTGTAATATACGAGGGTGAATCAAATATTAACCGTAATTTCTGCCGGGAGGCCTGAAGGTCATCGCGAGGGCACTCAGACCTCTGCGCATGGCAGGTGGGGATGTCATATGACTATTAATGCGCCGATATGTACTACCCTCTCCGTTCCTCAGTCGGCATCAGGATGAATAAGGGAGATGTTCACACCAACGTTGCGCAACGCATTATCGTTAATTTTCTCACAAATGAAGGCGTAAGACCGGCTGAAATCTTAGGAAGACTTCAAGCACAGTTTGGGGAGACATGCCTGGAGAAATGACAAGTGTATGACTGGCACAGAAAGTTTGTGGAAGGATGAACAGGAGTTGAAAACATCAACTCACCCCCCGCCCCCCCCCCCCCTCGAACAAGTTTGACTGAGGAAAACATTATTGCCATTCGGGACATTCTCGAGGGTGCTGCCTACTACTGCCAGCTGTTGGATGAAACAAAACGTGCATATCGGCGGAAAAGACGTGAATTTCCGATCAGAGAAGTGATTTTGCTTCATGACAGTACCCGTCCTCATACAGCCAACCTGACTCGCGAAAAGTTGGAGGAAGCATTGATCATCACTGAAACACCCTCCCTATAGTTCCCCTGTGATTATCACATGTTTGGGCCTTTGAAAGAAGCATTAGGAGGTGAACGATTCGGCGATGACACTGCTGTTGAAGCCTTCTTGCGCAATTGGCTGGAGACACATCCTTCTTTTTCTATGATCATGTCATCAAAAAACTTCCGATCCGTAGGGAAAAATATGTTTTGAAATCAGGAGATTTTATAGAAAAATAATATGTAACTTTCTGTTTTGTATCTTCTACCAATAAATTAAAAAACAAAAATTCCGGGTTATATTTGATTCACCCTCGTACATTGAAACAGCAATACAAATTATTTTACTGAAACTTGAGACACACAGCCACAAAAAACAATAACCAACATCCAGTGATCCATAATCTATCCATGATGCTCGTTCCATGTCTGTTGCCACACAATTGCAGATATCCTTGTAAAACCGTCCAAAAAGGCTTTAAGTGATACAAATCATTAACTGACAATCATATAGCAACTACTCAAAAATGAAGACTGTCTGTAAAATTAGTAGGGGAGATGGGGGCACATGTGAACAGTTCGCATAAATATATCTTTTTCTCATAATTGGATTAATTCTTATAAATAAAAAGTAGTCAGTATAGTAAACAGAACTTTCTTTTACACATGGAATTTTTTTTTTAATCACCTGTATAGTTTTTCTTACATTTTTTAATAGTTTTATAAATTCAAAAAATTGTTCACATGTGCCCCATCAGCGAGGTAGTTGTGAACACTCGTGGGGCACATGTGAACACAAGGAAAAATATCCTTTGACATGCTTTTTCTCCTGTTATTAATTTGTTATCATAACCATTATTTATATTATCAGTTAAATTCACCATAAATAAAATAAAAAATATTTTTTTTTTCTAGTTTCTGAGTGACATGTTTAAACAAAAGATTTTAAAATGAAACTAAATATATATAAAGCTGTTCTGACACCATACCCAAGAATTATATTAGTTATCAATTTGAAAATTTTACATTTTAAGAATGTTACTGATATCCATCCCAATTCAAATTATCCTATTCATAGCTGTTCTTTGAGAGATGGAAGTAAGCCATCACAGAAAGTTTGAGACAAATGAAAAGAAAAAAAATACAAAGTTGTTTGTCATAATATTCTTTGTATTAACAATGCATAAAAAATATTGTTTTAAACCGTTTACTAAAATAGTACATAACACTTATTGCATTTTAGGAAACATTGAATTTATTTAAATTATAATTGAACTCAAATGAGCTTCTTGCTCTTTGTGTACTTCCTGACAAATGTGGAAGTGGAAGTTTCAATACAATATCACTTTTTTGTATGACAGAAATGTCTACTATTTCAGGGAAATTATATGAATTGGATCTGAGATTCTTTCTTAGGAATTTAACATACATTTTATCATTATCAATTCTTTCTATTCGCACAACAGAGAAAGATTTTGATTTTTGTGAACTGTTCATATCTGCCCCAACTAGTCTGTTCACAAGTGCCCCGCATGGCTGCTAGAGTTAAATTGATAAATAATTAACATTTATCAATTTTAGGGAACAAAAAAACCAAAATATTCAATAGTAGTCATAGTATATGTTAAAACATTGAAATTCGAATAACTAACTAAATAAATAAACTTTATCACTTACCAAAGTTGAAACCGACATTTTACATTTGACATCTACAAACAGTGTTTTGGCTACTAAAGACAAACAAAATGTCAAAAAGCTTCAAAAAATTTTTACCATACGTCCACAGGTGCTGCCATCTTTGGTAATTTTTTTCAAATAAAAAAACTTATAATAACTATTGAAAAACTGCGATGTTCACATCTGCCCCCTGTGCACATGTGCCCCCATCTCCCCTATATCTATTAATGAATTTTAAAAAATCTTTCAGCCTATTTAAATCTGAATTACACATGTTCATACATATTTTAAGTTATAAATTCAATATACCTATCCCCCTTTTTAATGAATGGAAATTTAAAATTTTGGATGATTTTAAATCATTTCAAATAAAATATATGAATGATGCTTCTACTTACACTTACCATAGAATAAATACAGATTTATAGAGAGAACTATCAAAATTGAAAAATACCTTTGTTCTTTGTTCAGTCGAAAAAGTATTTAACAATTTTGCAGTTATTTGAAAAATGTATTATGCTATGATATTTACTAAGCTTAACAATAATGTCACCTACAGTTTATATAAATCTACCATTCAAACACTGATCAAGAAACATCTGACCTTTTCACAAAAGGTTCAAATTCCTTTGCCTAAAGTAAAAAAATTGTCATTTTCTTTTCTTTTCGGAACACCAAAATTTCATAAAATACCAATTAAGTACAGCTTTATTTGCAGTAATGTAAACAGTATTGTTAATGGATTTAATCGCAAATTTGAAGAAATGCTTAAAAAGATTTTGAATATCCTAAACTTTAACTATAAAGATAGTAATATGGATTATTTTAAACAGTTATGAGATCAGAAATGAATTAATTAAAAAAGATAGACAGAGTATGCAAACGTATGATTTTGAGAATCTTTTCATAAATATTCCTATTGCAGGGTTAAAAGATATCCTATTAAAAATTGTCGATTTGATTATGGCTAATACAGATTTACATTTTAATTTAGTTAAATTATTATGCAATTTTTTTTTTATATAACAACTATATTTATACAGGTTGAAATATTTATTTACAGAATAATGGCATAGGAATGCGAACAAGTTATTCTTGAACGGCAGCTAACATTTTTATATTTTTTTATGAATTTCAATTTTGCAGTGTCAATAACGATGTTCATTTTCTGTCTTTCAGATATATTGACGATTTAATCATTTTGAACTGCGATCACAATTTTTTGGTGATATTATCTGATATTTATCCTGATATGCTAGCCTTAAAAGAAAAAAAAACAAATGAAAACAATAATGCTCCTGATTATCTTGATTTGAATATGCACATTTCAAATGGCATACACATTTCAATCTACGATAAAGGGATAAATTTAGTTTTGAAGTTACCAATTAGTTAACTGGAGTTCAAATATGCATAAACGTGTTTACATCAATATAACCATAAGTCAGATTTTTCGCTACTGTAAACACTGTTCGAGTAAAAATTTATTTTTTAAAGAACTATTTAACTAGTATTTTGCATTATAAAAGTAACATACCTCTGAAGTTCATTAATAGATATACTAGTTTTACAGACAGTCTTCATTTTTTGAGTAATTGCTATATGATTGACAGTTAATGATTTGTATCACTTAAATCCTTTTTGAACGGTTTTACAAGGATATCTGCAATTGTGTGGCAACAGACATGGAACGAGCATGGACAGATTATGGATCACTGGATGTTGGTTATTGTTTTTTGCGGCTGTGTCCCACATAGCATTTTTAGATAGCAGAATATTTGCAACAGTCTTGCTGTGAAAACCTGCAAAGTTTCAGTAAGATCAGCATGACAAGACTGAAAGTTCATAACAAGACTGCAGCAAGATAACGCAAACGCCGAAGTCACCACACTTTGAACTTGCAACTAACATGTCGTGCAAGTTAAGTTCATGTTGTATCAAATTTATGACAAACAAGTAATAAAAAATACTGCAAACTTACTGCTAAGTAGTAATCTTTCCATGCCGCAATATATGTTTACAACTGTTACACTATAAGTTTAACCTCTTCGAAGGGATCCATCCCAGATAGCATGAACATTAGCAGCAAGTTCGATTTTTTCAGGCATTATCTTGCCGTGACAAATTTGAATTGAGAAATTCGCAGCAAGTCTCCCGCAAAATATACCATCACCCACTTGCATGAATAGATTGTTGTGAAACTGATTACAAGACTGTCTTTATTCACGAAATTGACGAAAGCAAAAAATCCTTCTGTTGAGAGAATAGACAACCCGCGCATACGCAAAAATTGCAGAAATTTTATTCGGTAGGCACCGCTTTTTCTAAATGCTATGATTATCAAATACCAAAAAAAGGCTCGTACAAATAAATCTCCGGTAATGGAACTCCAGAAATCGCTGGATACGAAATTACACTAGATTAATATTAACACAATTATTCTAATTGGTAAACAAATCATATTAGATGTAAATTTCCAATGTAATTTCGTATCCAGCGATTTTTGGAGTTCCATTACCTGAGATTTATTCTGTTGAGCTGAACCAGGTTTCAGACCAGATGCTGTAATCATCAAGGTTAGCTGGGTGAAAAAGTTCGACCAGAATCGTCCGGGATAGCTCAGATGGCAGAGCACTGGCGGCTTCAGCCAGGAAGTCCCGGGTTCGAATCCTGGTCCGGACTTTTTTCGCCCAGTTGGAAATTTACATCTAATATGATTTGTTTACCAATTAGAATAATTGTGTTAATATTAATCTAGTACTTAAATGTAAGTTTTATAAATAAAAATATCGTGTATAAATACTTACACGTATATTTTAATCTAAAAAATTCTGGAAATTTATGCATCAACCTACGTCTATAATATTCCTTATTCCAATTGTCATCTGTTGTATTATTTTACAAGCTAATTATCTATTTAGCATAATATAGAAACCTTAATTAACAGTAAAACTTCATTCACGTACATACACTACAATAATTTTTCAATTGAATTCCTATTTATTGGGCGAGTTTCGTTTTGATTCTTGACATACTTCCTTTTTCTTGTCTTTCATTGTTGTCGAACTGCAACTTCTATTATTTATTAGCTGTACCCGGCTACGAGTTGTTGTGGCTCAGTCTGGCTGAATGGAAAAGAAAAAAAAGAGAATGTGCACGTTTCTCATATGTTTAATTTCATGACGCTCGTGGATATACAATATTTTTTGTTGTTACATTGTCTGTGCAGATATAGAAATTATCTGGTTTGCCGATTCTAGAACACGAAACATATAACTGTCCGTATGAGAAGCAATTCGTATCTAGCTCTAAACCGCAGAATTCTAATGCTTGGCCCTATGGTTTGTGGATGGAGATTGCAAACGCCAATCAAATTGGTAATTGCAATATCTCAAATTGAAATGGCACATCCATTGGAATCAAAGGAATGCGAGGAATGAGGACATCTTCACCTTTGAAAGATCCTGCCAAGATTGTTGCTTCTACGACGTTGGTCATTATTTTTTATACTGCAAGCCGCGAGCCGTTGCAAAGCTTTGGCTGGTGGATATTTCGCAACATCATATTTGGCACACCAATTGTCAATTGCAGTACGTGCGGTGGCATCTCCAGCAGATCGACTGAATTAAAAAGAAAAGTGCCCAGTTAATCTGATGACATTGAGCTCACAGGTTATTCGCAAAAATTGTATATTATACTCTTATTTCAAAAAATAATGCCCCTTGAAAAATAAATTAAGGGGGATTATCCCCACATTTCCCCCCTTTATGCTTAACCAATGAACCACAAAATCTAATAAGCGAAGCGCCTTATCAGAATAAATCAGTATACCAAACTTGAAGCAAATGGGATAATTCTGCATGAAAAACCCATTTATTTAAATTAAGGCGAGTAATTAGCCCCCCGTTCCCCCTTTACATTTAACCAATAAAAAACCAAAACTAATCAGGGAAGCACCTTACCAGAATGAACCTATTTACAAAATTTGAAGCAATCGGATAATTCTGCAAGAAAAACCCATTTATCTAAATTAAGGGGGATTAACGCCCCGTTACCCCTATATACTTAATCAATGAACTTCCTAAACTAATCAGGGAAGTTCCTAGTTCAAAATGAACCTATTTACAAAATCTTAAGCAAATCGGATATTTCTATCAAGAGTCATCGTCGTACAAACGAATATTTACATTTTTCGTATATAGAAATGTGCCCCCAACGGGGCAAAGTGATATGAGAGGAGTGAGAGGTGCATAATATGAAAGAGTAGTCAAAGGGCTTTCAAATGACGTATCAGATGACGGGTGTCGGAAAATTTTTAAAAAGGTGGTGAGGATATTGGAGGAGGTGGGTGCGAGGTTCGTAATAGGCATATAAAAATACGCGCGTATTCGAATGCAACGCAATCCGTGAAATGTCAAAGCAATCGGTGAAGAACTTTCGGGGGCTTAAGATTTTGTACAAACGAACATTTACAATTTTATTTATATAGAAATGAACCGCCATGGGGGGGAAGTTGTGGCAGGGGAGTGTGAGGTACATAATATGAAAGAGTTGTCCGAATACTTTCTAATGATATATCACTTGATGCGGGACGGAAAAAATTTAAAAAGAGCCCCTGTTGTGGGGGGTGACAAATGGAGGGTGGAAATGAGCGAGGTTCATAATAGGTATATAACAACACTTCCGCATTCGAATGCAACTCAATCCATGAATTTCAAAGCAATCGGTGGAGAACTTTCCGAGATTTAGCAATTTTGCACAAACAAACATTTACTTTTTTATTTATATAGATCGAAAATATAAACCGGACAAATTTAAAAGGGAAATTGCACAAATTAAAGACGCCGAAAAGCGGGAAAGGGGGGCTTGGGGCCCTGAAGCTACCGAGCGACCGCTGCTGCGTCGATCTTATTATTAGTCTTTACCTTAACTTGTTTGTGGTGATGAAAGCGATGCATGCATCTTCTGACGGTGTGTTCGCACTGATAGACCTGATCAGGTCTATGGACCCCTCCGAAGGGGTTGAATTTATAATGTAGCAGTTGTAAACAGATAGTGGCACGTGAAAAGATTACTAGTTTACAGTATTTTTGATTACTTTTTTGCCGTTAATTTGCTAAAAATTTGATACAGCATGAATTTAACTTGCACGACAAGTTAGCTGCAAGTTCAAAGTGTGGTGACTTCGGTGTTTGCGTTATCTTGCTGCAGTCTTGTTATGAACTTCCAGTCTTGTCATGCTGAGCTTACTGCAACTTTGCAGGTTTTCAAAGCAAGACTTCAGCAAATTCTCTTAAAATTAAAAAGGCTATCTGGGATAGACCTGATCCCAGACCCTATTCCCAAATAGCATTTTTAATATCATCATCTTTTGAACTTTCTTTGAGGTTTGTTGTTTATTTTTAGTTTAATTATGGTGCGAGATTCTGGGTCTGCCGAATGCATTTCATAGATAATGTGCTATATATATATACATACATAGTTTCCAAATTTATATGAGTGTTATTGGACATTCAGAATAAATGTAACTGATGTATAAATTTCGGATTGAAAAAAAAAAATATATGAAACTATCAAAATTTTTCATAAATGGGAAAAATAATTAAAGAAAGCTAAAATTAAAAATAGCATATTAAAAGATCTGAATTTTAAATTGTTATGCATTTGAAAAGAAAAATGTTATTCTAATCGCTGGTATTTTTGTGCAATTTTCATAACATGTCATAAAACGTTTAATTTTACTTTTTCCATAGAACAACTCATTTCAAACTGTTAGACTGTACAAACTGTTTAATTTGTTAGACAGCAAAATGATGTTAAAATTTATTTTTTCTTTCTTTTTCTCAACAGTTTATCGGTAATATAATTAATAAACGAATTAAAAGATTCATACAATTCTAATAAAATAATATTATTAATTGTTGAAAAGATTAAGCTTTTACCACGAAAGTAGTCTTTGAATATTCCATAAAAATTTAAAAATATTTCAATTTATCTCTTTCCCAATATTAAATGTTTTTAGTGCAATTTGTTTTAAATTTTGTTCATTCAATCTATTTAATGCATTCCATAATCATTTTCATTTTCCGAGCAATTCTATTAATTTTCCTGATTTTGTTAAAATATATACTATTTTAAATTTCAAATACAAACTTATGCAAAAGAAACCAATGAATCTGCAAGCGGTTAGTAATACAAAAAATGTCATAGACACTTATTTCCATTTGAAAATGTTTTTAATTTAATAAAGTAATCCGTAGAATTTATTTCTTTGCAATCTCTATTTCCATGATTTTAGTTTCTTTTTTAAATAATATTTCAAACATATATTTTATTCATTACATAACCAGATTAATGATTTATCTTTTTTACTTGAATTTGGAAGATTTGATTTGTTTGAATTACATCTTTCCTCGGACGGTAAAACTTAATTGGAAAAATTTCAGATATTTTCATAATTTAGTTTTCAGTTGTGAATATTTTAAGCAGTTTTATGATTTTAGAATAATAATAATTTCATATTCAGTTTTATGAGATTTTATTGTTTAAAATCTATTTAGTTACTAGTGCACAATTTATTACATTTCAGCACCATTACCACTTAATTAAAGCATTACTTACCATATGATTTTCATTTTTCTACGATCTTGGCGTATTGTTTACCCAAGTGTTCTATGGATTATGTTCTCCCGCCTGGTAATTCAGCATAAGTGTCTGAGTGCAAGTTTTTTTTGTTTAGGTTGTGAATCATATTTAAGCCTTGTTAATCAAGAAGATTAGTAGTGTTTTAAAACAAAGGTATAAAGCTTGGAGTTATTTTAAGGATATCGGGATTGTATGAGTTTATAATTATTTCATTTGCACTGATTATGTTTCATATAAATTAACTTATACAACAATATTGGAAATTAAAAAAACGTTTTGTCTTAAAAATTAGCTGTCATTTATTCCTGCATGTTGTATCTTTTTATTGAGCAAGAAAATATATTCAATCTTTAGTTGATCTGCTTGAAGGGGAAAAATATATGTAGGGTAAGATCTTAAACAAGAAGTAAAATAAATAAATGTATAGTTAAATTTTGAGTGGTTGGAACAGATATAACAAATTGATTTGATTTTCTTTTGGTTTGCATTACATTAACTTAACCCATTAAGGACGAGCATCTTTTACATTTCTTTTAATTCTACGACACCGATTTTTTCCGCATTGTCATTTTGATTTATTTAATCGCTCAAAATCTGAGATTAGGTAATGTGAAATTTTCCAAACTAAAACACTGGTATTCAAATTTAAAAGTTTTGTTCGCGTTACATGGCACGTTTTCTTGCCAACCGGCATTAATGAGTTAACTGACAGGGGATATGATCACAGGGAAGACATGTTTTAAGTTCTAATGTGATTATTTAGGAAATAGTTTGTTCCACATTAAAATAAGGATAAGAAAGTGGTAAAAAGGTAAAAGTAATAGTTTCTTTAACGAACTAAATATTGAATTAAACTAAATGTTAGTAACTTTATAAATATTTTAAACTTTTAAATAGGTTAGTCGAAAGGGAAAAATATACGACATATGCTCCAAAGGTAAGGTCATTGTGCTAAATGTGACGACCCATAAATGTACAATGTTCTTGTACCTAATGTTTTAAGGCAGGATTAGTATAAAAATGCTATACAGGGTGTCCGGTCTCAACGGCGTCCAATGGCTAATCCCTAAACCGTTAGTCATAGACATATAGTTCCAATTAGAAAAATGCTTTAAATCAGATAAAGAAATATTTTAAAAGCGATTTGGGTCAATAAAAACATTTCTTAAAAAATTACGAAATTTAAATTTTTATACGGTCCCCCGGTCCTATAAGTTATATTTAGTAAAATTTTCGTATTACACTGAGAGGTAAGACAAAAAAAGTCCCATTCATATAACACTAAAATTGTGCAAGTTATGAAACTTTAAAAATGCATGACTTATGCCACTTTTCTGCTCTGAAAACAAATGAGTTCGGCTTGGCTTTGAGCGGTCACATTCCAAGTGCTTAAAGTATTCGAAGATCTCCTTTCATGTGTATCTGCGCTTTGAAAAAAAATCTTACAAGTATTACGATTAAGTTAACATTTATTAACTTTCAGATTGGCTGAAATAATGTATGTTTTATTTTGTCATGATTTGAGACTGTTTCTTTTATGATTTATTTTAATAAAATTATGTTATTTTTATAAGTTTTTATGTTACTTCAACGATCTTATGTATGTTTTTCCAGTTCAAAATTTGTATTAGAACTTTAACCCACTTTCAAATATCCGAACGAGATTACATTTTACATACTGGCGCAAATCCGATAACAATCTAATATTATTATGATTTTCGGTGGTTACCATTTATACTTATTTTATAGGATAACACAAAAAATTTCGGATAGATTACCTCCAAGAAGTTCATGAAAAAGTTTTACATTAGATAATACAAGACGGAGATTGTTGGTTTTTTTTAACTCGTATGTATTTTTTAGCACTGAATCCGAAAATTGCCTTAATTTTTAACCATCTGTCAGGATATTTCGCAAATCATAAATTGTCGAATTTAAAGAATAACAAAAATCGGATACGAGATGGTTGTATTTTTTAACTTTTGATAATTGATTTTTACGTACTTTTTAGCACTAAATCTGAAAATGACTTTCATTTTTAACCATCACGTTAGAATTTTTTTGGAAATGTGTAAGTTAAAATATAGCGAAAATTTCATACTATAAAACATATGTAAAACTTTTTTTATTTTATTTTATTCAATAATTTATTCGATATTTTTTCTTATCTTGGGATTCTTACAGCTGGATGGTGTGATGAGATGGAAGAGGAGATTAAATTTTAACTTTGAACTTTTTAACTTTGAAATTTACAATTTGCGAAAATTCCTGATGTGATGGCTAAATATGAAGCTCAATTCCGGATTCAGCGGTACAGAATACATAAGAATCAATTATCAAAAGCCAAAAAACATGAAATAACCCAACGTTTGCAGGCTAGTGTAATCTAATAATATTTTAAAATACATATCATTTTGTAAAGAATTGAGGCTGTTAATTTAGCATCATTTTACTTAACAAAAATTCTGTTTTTTTCTTTCTTCTTAAATGTTTATTACAAATTGTATATTTGGCATTAATATGTCAGAATGACTAAATATTTCAAATTTATATTGCAACGTTAATTTTACTGTCAACCATTTTTTAATATATCTGACGAAATTATATTTCGAATAAATTTGTGAATGACCCCCAATTTGCAGCAAAAAATATGCTCCAACTTTAAAGGGGAATGGCGACACCTTAAGGGAATTTAAATTTTTTCACCTCGAAAAACTGTTTATTTTTTAATAGTAAAAATTCTAAAGCTGAATCATGATCTTTAGTATCTGTATAAATTTAACCGTAATCATAACTGTAAAGTAAGCATACATAAAAAAATATTTTTTAAACCTCTGCACAGTGGCGGGATTACCCAGGACACTGGGGTAATTCCGCCACTGTACCGGGGTAATGCCGCCACTCTTTAACGACCTAGTACATGCATCAAATGAATACTAGGAAACACACAACCTACTGAAAATAGTTAGAATGCAATGTAATTGAGCAGAATAATGGTTAAGCTTACAATTTACTTCATATTGCAAAAGTCACTCTGTTGAATCGGCTCCACTACATTAAAATGAGGCCATTTTTCAACCGATTTGCATGGCGGCGGTATTACCCCGAGAGGACAAAATGGCGGAAATCCCCAAGCAAAGCCGAAAGAAGAACCGAACTTGTTCAACACAATGCATCAAAATGTCGGCGAATGCATGTAGATTACGGGTCATATTATCTTAATACCTAATGTTACAATAAAAGGTGCTTATCTCTACTCATTTGAAGCTCCAAAATAATAAGCAACTAGATGAAAACTACATTTTTCACTAGAACAAACGAACGACGTACAGCAAAGTCACTCTCACTTTAGGCACTGTTTATATTGTTGGCCGCTATAGTGCAGGCACATTCACTATCTCAAACAACCCTTAGTTTTTAAACTAGGTGGGGTGGCGGCATAACCCGGGTTGGCGGCATTCCCCCGGTCTCCCCTATTACTCGGTCAATTTTAATCGTAGAACAACGGGACTTTTTTGTATTACTTGTCAGTGTAAACGGAAAATTTTTCTAAATATAACTTATAGGACCGGGGGACCGTATAAAAATTTAAATTTCGTATTTTTTTTTTTAAGAAATGTTTTTATTGACCTAAATCGCTTTTAAAATATTTCTTTATCTGATTTAAAACATTTTTGTAATTGGAATTATATGTCTATGACTAACGGTTTAGGAATTAGCCATTGGACACCGTTGAGACCGGACACCCTGTATAATGAAACCTATGAACTTTGGAAAGAAAATGGCCCCGGATGGCGATTGCGAGCCCATGTTTCTATGTGATTTTTGATTATTTTTGTATGCCTGCTTTGACCTTTACCAGATAGCAATTTTAATTTGCAGAAAATTTTCAGTATTTCAGTACAAAATTTTCAATAATTTTCTTACTTTGCAAACTTGCAAAGTTGCAGCAAGTTCAGCATGACAAGTCTGAAGGTTCATAACAAGACAGCAACAAGATTATGCAAACTCCGAAGTCACCATACTTTGAACTTTTAGTTAACTTGTCGGGCAAGTTGCAGTCTTGTTCCTCAATCTGACTGCAAACTCATAGCAAACTAGTAATATTGCCATGTCACACGATCTCCAAATGCATTGTAAACTTACAATCTTGTCATCACACACTATCTGCAAATGCATTGCAAACTTGGATTCTTGTCATGTCAAGCTATCTGCAACTATGCTATAATTTCATAGCAATGTTGTTAATTCTCTGAATTTTACGTGTAGTACAGGTAAAATAAGACTTTTTGAGACAACTGATGACCATTGACCAAAACTTGGGAAGAACTTCGTTTTGATACTCGAAATGAAGATCCGATGAGTACTAAAAAATAACGTTGTTGTACCATGTTTTGGGGACAAAAGACTTTTTAGGGGACAAAAGACATTTTTAGCTCAGGGAGGGGATGGGACTCAAAAAGATTTATGTAGGTGAAGTAGGATATTGTTTATTATGTATTTTATAATTCCGAATCAAATAAAATAAACCGCAAATCGATACGATCATTTCTTACAAAGTTAGGCAGGTTTTATGAATAGAAAGTCGAAAATTATACTTGTGCAGGTAAAATAGGTTTTTACAGTAATAACTGATTTGTATTCACGAAAATTTGAGAAAAACATCGTTTTGGCAATAGAAATTAAGATTCGTTGAGTCCCCCCAAATTAATGTTGTTTATCGTATTTTTGGGGCAAAAGTGGACATTTTAACTCGAGAGGGGGGGGGGGACAGAATTCAACATTTTTTTTAAATAGGTCAAGTGGGATATAGTTTCATATGTATCTTTTAATTCTGATTCGAATAAAACCATCCGCAAGTCGATACGATTATTTGTTAGACAATTACAGCAGGTTTTATGAATACAAAGTGGAAAATTATACTTTATTTTTTAGCATAGTTTTGTCACATTTATTTTACGTTCAAAACATGTTCTTTATACCATATTAAATCATTAAGTTTAATCATTATAATCTCAAAATCCTTAAATGTCTTCAAAATAGCAATAATCAAAATCAGAATCATTTGAGTTTACTCCAGTGCCATTAAAGTTTTGATAAAGATCCACTTATAACCGGCCTTAACTTTGTAATGAATGACCGTATTGGCTTGCGTATGGTGTCATTTGATTCAGAATTAAAAACATCATAACAAACGATACCCCATTTGACCTATTTAAAATAATTTCAGTTCTACCTTACCGAGTTAAAGCCCCCCCTCCATCACCCTCCCCCCCCCCAAAAAAAAAACACGATGAAACTACTTCACTTTTTGCGACCCTATTGGCTTTTCATTTCTAGTGTCAAAATGAAGCTCTTACCAAATTTTCGTGAATGGCCATCAATTACTGCTGTAAAAACCTATTTTATCTGCAGTAAAGTATAATTTTTGGAATCGGAGTCATGAAACCTGCCGTAACTATGTAACGAATGATCGTATCGACTTGCAGATGGTATCATTCGATAAAAAGAAAAAAAGAAAACAAAAAAAAACAAGATAAACGGTAACCCTCTGTTCTCTGTTAACCTACTTAAAATTTTTTTAGCGTTGCCCTTCCCCTTCCTTGAGTTAAAAATGCCCCCCAAAACATGGTTAAGTAACATTATTTTGGGGGGGCTCAAGGATCTTCATTTTTTGTGTAAAAACGAAGTTCTTCTCAAATTTTGGTGAATGGCCATCAGTTGTCGTATATTACTCACTTTTTGGTATACTATATCTACTAAAAAACAACTTTTCAAAAGTAAAAATAAAAGACAAGCAAAAAAAAAAGGGGGGGGGGAAGTTGTGGCTAAAAAACAGTGTGATATCAAATTTCCAAGCTTATATTATGGTACTTATTTAACATTTTTTATTAAAAATTTACCATACGCAAGTCGAGTACCTAAGTATGCGTTGATAGAAAGCCTTTTCTCCTTTCCTAAATACATCATAACGTGTTTCTGAAAATTATTTTTTTTTAATTATGCATGATGGGCTTGGCGGCCATCTTTCCATATTTTACACAAATTTCTTAAGCACACAAGTACATTGTTAAGATCTGAAATTCGAAATTGTTGCTAAAGCAAACATTTTATGCTTTTAATTTATGGAAATGAGTGCCTAGAAATTTGTGTCTTAAAATAAAGTTGAAGTAACTTCAGGTTTCATCTTATGATTCTTTTTTTTTTCGAAGGGGGTTAATTAATTAGTTAAAGCAGTAAAAATCATTTTTTTTTCAAAATAAAAGACTTTCTTATTTTGTCTGTCTGTAACCAAAACTAGAAGTTCAAAATTCTTAACAATGCAAACATATTACAAGCTTGTCTGCTTAGAAATTTGTGTAAAATATGGAAAGATGGCCGCCAAGCTCATCATGCATAATTTAAAAAAAAATTAATTTTCAGAAACACGTTATGATGTATTTAGTAAAGGAGAAAAGGCTTTCTATCAACGCATACTTAGGTACTCGACTTGCGTATGGTAAATTTTTAATAAAAAATGTTAAATAAGTACCATAATATAAGCTTGGAAATTTGATATCACACTGTTTTTTAGCCACAACTTCTCCCCCCCCCTTTTTTTTTTGCTTGGCTTTTATTTTTACTTTTGAAAAGTTGTTTTTTAGTAGATATCAATTCTTTTTTTAAACAGATTATATATAATTGAAATAATTCTACTCGCTGAAATTAGTCCTTGTATAGTCTTTATAAGCAGGGAACAGACACAGTAGTGTACATTTTGTTTATCTATCATTCATTTTTTAGAGTAATTAATAATTTAAAAGTAAGGAAAGTCAATTTCTTCTTTCAAAGTATCAGTCTTTCTCAATTTATATCTCCTTAAAATTTTCAATGAAGGATGAAAATTTAATAAAAATCAAATAGAGTCAAAATAAAATATATATTTACAGTTAGTCTGTCAGTTAATTGATTGTTCTAACTTTTTTTTTTGCTGACGGTTTTGCAAAATAAATTTACCTTTACAAATACCACCGGATAATCCGAGAATGAAGCCCCGCAGGCATCTAAAGAATCGAAGATCTGTCTACAGAAGTAAATCTAGCAATTCTAGACATGATGATGAAACATTTTTGATATAAAAATCTAAAAATTTAAACATATAAACTGTACATATAACTTCATCTTCATCTAGATCGTGTTATAGAGAAGAAAGAATAACTATGTAATTTTACTCAAGTCTGTTTATCCATACCTATTTGCATAAATGTGAGAATATAATTTCGTATAAAAATTCCCGTAAATTGATTATCTTTAATAATCTATTATTAAAGCCGCATAAACATTAGAATTAAATTTTTTCCAGTTAAAAATTGCCTGAAATCTATAGTCTTATCGATCGTCATTTTTTTTTATGTTTTTTTTTAATACCCAGACACATTTTGACAAAAGATCACAGAAATACTGAAGTTATCCAAATAACTATATTTTTCTATCGTATTTCTTTTTTTGAGGGGGGGGGGGGCGAGGGGGAGGAAGAGCGCTCAAGAACTTCGTTTTGTTCTTAGAATTCTGAATTAATCATTGAAAAGATCTACCTACATAAGTCTTGTTACAGAATTTTCATTAGCTAACAGTTGCATCAACTTATACATCATGAGAATATATTAAATTACTTTTGTAAAATACTAGATGGGAGCCATTGATATTTTCAGAGCATTTGCCTACATTTTAAATTTAAGTCATTTACAACTATTCATTAATTTTCTACACGAAGTAAAGAAGTCGTTGTTTCCATGGAAACTGTACCTTTCACTATTGCTTGTTTGTTTGTTTGTTTGTTTTATTGAACACATATATATCAGATCACGTGGGGATCACGGCGGGATTCGAACCCGCCCCACCTACGCTCTCAAGCGATTAGCGGCGTGGTGTCTTATCCACTCAGCCACGGTGGGCCACTATTGCTTTCTCTAATACCCAGATACTCAAATTTAACCAGCTGCAGTTAGAATCATGTTCATAACAGAGTACATTTATATGTAAGAGTGGTGACATATGCACAAGTCGTGTACTCATATTCAATTTTTTGTCCAAAGTACAGTAACTCAGTTTTCAGTTAATAGACGTGGAAGATTTCGATTAAACTAACCAGAAAAGTTAAAAAACATTGGCTTTCTGATTTGATTTTTTCAAAATCGTCTTAACCAACCAAAGTTAATACCCGGGATCCAGATAAAGTTTTCTCTGTTAGTAAAATTAGATTGACCAATCAGTAGCCTCCATCCCTGCAGGCTTTTCGGTGTTTACTGTAAACATAAAAAAGTTTTCAAAAATGCAGGCTTCTGAATGATCAATCTCATCTCGCTAATAGCGTAAAATCTATCTTGATCCCGGCCTATTCAACGCCCTTTAAATATTCGAGAAAGCCTTGCCACGCGTCCGGAAAATATCACACAAAGCAGGCAAAACAAAGAAGAAAAATCATTCTTTGGCTCGTTCATATCCACGAGCCAATGAATGATTTTGTTCCTTTGTTTTGCCTGCTTTGTGTGATGTTTTCGTGACGCGTGTCATGACTTTCTCAAATATCTAGGGGGCGTTGGTTTATTTCACCATCATGAAGCTATGAAAAGAGAGGAGCAGACATATCAATCTTCCCGTGTGAAAAACTACATACAAAAAAAAACGAGTTCTTTCCCCCTCTTCTGCCCTTTTCTCTCTTGATTTTGACCGATAGCTGCCCATTTAGCAGTCTCCAGTGCAAGATGCCGCTATATATGGCGGACGCAAGGGGGAGGGTGTTAGCGTGACCAATGACATAATAGGCCAGTTCATGACGTTTAAAAGTCACACGGAGTTGGATCATCTTTACACGATGATTAGTACAAAGCGGTGCGCGGATTTTTTTGTGTCCATTGCCTTGTACAGATAATCAACTCCGTGTGACGTGATGAGCTGGCCACACTTTAGGAATAAGGCTCCTATAATACGGGCTGACTCACGCCGCCATTTAATTGCCGGTAGGAGAAGAACGATTGGCCACGCCGCGTCGGCAACAATCGCTCATTGGTCAAAGTGGGAAACAAAATGCTTGACGATTTAGCCTGTATTATAGGAGCCCTATTTAGGATCAGCTTCAAATGACGTTATCTATATCTACTTCGAGGCAAACGAAAAAGACAGTCTACCGCGGTGCTACGGCGCGGCGTCTAGAATATATAGTGTGGAAATCCAATCAGTCGATCACAGCGATATCTGCAGGATATTTCCCAAAACTCCAATACAATTTGGTCTAGACGCTGTAACATTTTTTTAAACATTTTATTAACATACATCTGACCTGTGTCTTTGGCGTCAAACCCTCTGTAATAATACGATGTTTACTTTGAAATTTGAAAATATATCGCAGATGTCGCTGCGATCATCTCCCTGTATTTCGGCGTCAGTGCACATTTAAGGGATACACTTTTTAGCGGTTCTTGGATAGCAAATTTCCACATTACGTATTCTAGACGCTGTAGCGGTGCATTACACATGTCTCATTCTTCTTTAAAAAATATCCTGCAGATGTCGATGCAAATGACTGTTTGGAATTCGACATCGTTGTACATTTAAGGGATTCAATACTTCCGCGCTTTTTTAAGTATTGATGGGATAGTCGATTTCTACAACATATAATCTAGTCGCTATAACGGATCTATAGTTTCTAGAAGATATAGTTTAAAAATCGGCTTATTAAAAAGGTGCTAAAAAATTGTATCCCATAAATGTTGAACGAGGCTGAACGACGAATGTCGATTACAGCGACATATGGTAATTCCAACGTAACTATTTCAAAAGAAAACGTTTCGCTCAAAGAAGATCTAGAAAATGTTGCTCCTATCGAAATTTGTCATTCAGTATTTTTCAATATTTTTGGGTTTCAATTTTTAGCACTTTTTAAAGCATTACTGGAATAGCCGGTTTCCACACTATGACCGTGGTCTAGGTAGATTTTTTCCCTGTTATCGTAACGAGATTGGCCAATCAGAAGCCAGAATTTTTGCTAACTTTTCACTGTTTGCAAAATTGTACCTGGATCACGGCCTATATTTCTAGACGCTATAACTGAGCTCAGGAATAATACAGAAAGCAAACTCCGTATTTTGATACATTAAAGCCGGGATCTAATGGAGGATATTCCATCTCCGTTTTGATCACGTGGTGAAGGTAAGAACTTCCAACGTAAAGAAGGGAAGGTCCCGTAGACGTGTAATATAAATCCCCGCTAGCCAATGACACAGTTCATGAGGCAAAGCAGTAGTATCTTCCCTTCTTACCAATTAGAAGTTCCTTGGGTAAATTACCGGATCACGTGACTTTTTTCAGCCTCGAACCCATATTTGGAATATCCTCCATTAGGAACAAGTGTGTCTCTGTAAGGAAGTAGCGACATACGGCCAATAAATATTTATTGGTAAAAGTGATAAAAACAAATCGTTAAAGTTTTTTGCGAGCATAACATTATCGTCAGGCTAATGCATGCTGAATTATTTCCCTAGTCTAATAGAGTTCGTCCATGCGCATATCTTCTAATGGAGGATATTCCAAATATGAGTTCGAGGCTGAAAAAGTCACGTGGTACCGGTAATTTACCCAAATAATTTCTAACTGATAAGAATGGAAACAGGAAACTACACTGTTAAAAATATCGTGAAAAATTACCTCTGTTCTTAAAGCTTCTCTATTTTCTGACCAATGAGAACGCTACATAAACGCCTATGAAGCGTTCTCATTGGTCAGAATACAGATAGCCTGTAAAAACAGAGGTAATTTTTCACGATATTTTTAACAGTATACTACTGCTTTCTTCCATGAACTGTTTTATTGGCTAGCGGGGATTTACATTACGTAGACGGAGCCTTCCCTTCTTTACGCTAGACATTCTTGCCTTGACCATGTGATCATAACGTAGATTGAATATCCTCTGTTCAAGAAAGAGGATTGCCGTACTTTCGACAAAAACTTGAAATGAGCATGCCTCTTGTGCATATATCACCACTCTTATGTATAAAGGCTCTCTGTTATGGTGTTGTTTCTGATACAGCGCCTAGAATACCTAGTGTGGAAATATGCTATCCAAACAGTTCTAAAAATTTGTATCCCTTAAATGTGCGACGATACTGCTAAAATTTCAAGTGTCGATCGCAGCGACATCTGCGGGATTTTCGTATTGCTATTATTACATTGTATAGACTAGCAATTTCTTGCAGTTGTAGAAAATATCCTGCAAATGTCGCTGCGATCTGCATATTGCAGCAGTATCATTGCACATTTAAGGGATACAATATTTTAGCGCTTTTTTAAGTATTACAGAGTTAGCTGATTTCAACACTATATATTCTAGGCGCTATATTTTCTGAGCGCTGTTGGTTAAAGTTCGATATTTGTGTTTTAGAGTGAGCAATAGAGAAAATAACTAAAACTATTGAAACAACAACTTCTTTAATATTGAAATGTATAGCAAAGGAGTTCAGAATCAATGCCTTAAATAGTTTCGAATATGCACTGTTGTTATGACATCAATACCCTTCCTGTATGTGGAAATGCAAAATTGTGTTCAACGTAATTGGCCGCAATCTATATAGATTTTTCGCTGTTAGCGAAACGAGATTCATCAATCAGAAGCTTGCACTTTTGAGAACTTTTCGCTGTTTGCAGCACTGCAGGCTATTGATTGGTGAATCTCGTTTCGCTAACAGCTTAAAATCTATCTGCATCTCAGCCTATATTTCTGTAAACATTACACTTCATCCATGGCACTAAGAAAATGACTCAAAACTTTTATGACAGAGGTCGGGATCCAGAAACAGAAAAAAATCTCAAAAATTCTGGCTTATGATTGGTCAAACTCATTTCGCTAACAGCGTAAAATGTATCTAGATCTCGGCCATAGTTTTCTTCGATGAAATCAATGCAAGTGGATAATATAAAAGAATAGTATAAGTACAGCGCCTAGAAGATACAGTGTGGAAAACGGCTACAAAATAGTGCTAAAAATTAAATCCCATAAATGTACAACGATGCTGAATAACAAGATGTCGATCGTAGCGCCATCGTAGTGATTTAAAAACGATAGTCATTCTAAAAGAGACTCTTTAATCTATTTCACGTCATTCCTTAACTAAATTAGCTTATAACAGACTAAAATATCTTACATTTATAGTTTCCGATATTTAACATTCTATAATTTTTGAAAACACAGGGTTTATATTGAAAAGAGTTACGAGATGGCGCTCGTATCAGCATATTGCCGCTGAGCATTGTTGGAGATTTATGGGATACAAGTTTTTAGCACTTTTTAAAGCATTATAGGAATAGCGGTTTTCCACACTGTATCTTCTAGGCGCTGTAGTATAAGACTTCTAAAATGTTTTGGCGGGTTTATCGCTGTTTGGCATAATTTATAAACTTTGGAACAAATTAACAGTTTTTCGCTAATTAAGAATAGAAAATTTGTGTTTTTAAAGCTGAATTTTATAAAAGCACGTAGATTGAGTAAATATCTGTCCAAAAATTCAATCCTTACTTTTTTCTGTCCATTATTTAAGTCTCTACCTCGATTGAAACATAAGGTGTGACGAATAAAAAAAATCTGTCATTTTCAGTATCTCGACGTTATTTTAAAAAATCTATATCTCTGTTTATAATTAATTTATGAGGATGCATTTGGTCTCAAATTGAAGATCTTTTCCATTAGGTCCTCCTGGTTTTGGTTTTATTTTTCTGCGATGATTGGTTCTTTCTATATGGGAAATTTTACGTTGGCATGTTTGATCGATTTAACATGGAGAAGCTGTCTTCAGTATAATAAGCAGTTACGGTGTCTTGCGTTTTATTCTTGGCGTTTGTTTGTTTGGCGAGGTAAGCATTTTTTTTTCAGCTTGGCTTGGCAGAACGACCGTCCTGCTTGATATTTTACCTTACACTAATAGTCGTACTTTTCAGGGTTGTGCGTGTTTTGTGCAAGATTCCGCATAATCGGAGGTTTGCCATATGCTCAATTTTTTTATGCTATATAGACTCAGTAGACAAGGACTTATAGTTTAATGTAGATTCGAAAGCGATTCTAATTTCTTATATAACTAGCTGCTCCTGGTGACCTGTTTGGTTTTCCCTAAAATATATGGTAATCATTGTATCATGCTTTTTTTATTATTCATAATTTAAATTAAACCCAAGCAGCGACCAAGGGTAATTAAATCAGAAGAAGATTGAAAAAAACATAAAGAAAATAAAGGCACCAAAGTCAGAACAACACAATGACGTTTTCAATCATTAATAATTAATTAGATTAACTAATTAGATTGAGAATTGATTTAATCGTAATCAAAGCAAGCGATTAAATAAAAAGAATCATTGATGATTAGTGTATGAGTATGATTGAAACGAAGCTTAATCGGTCAATCTTTAGCCATGATTAAAGAATTAATCGTTAGTTTTCAATCGTTAATCTAATTAAAATTTTGCACAACCCTGATTACTTCCTTCATGGTGCTTAATTTTAAAACTTCTAGCAGAAGAGCAGTCAAAATTAGTTGTTAACTCCTCATTAGCTATTGTTAAAACATATTCAATGTAAGAATTTGGAGATGTGACTTTTGTCCTCCTCAGTTAGAGGATCATCATTAGTAATTGATTCAGTAACATGAAAATCATCGGCAAAATTCGATTTATTGGATGGAAATATGTCAAAGGACAAACCATTGCTAATAATTTATCTCTATCAGAAAAATCTTTGGTGGGTGTTTCTCGTCTAGGAGTATTTAATTCGTCTATCTGGATGCGTAATTTTTTTATTTAGCTGAAGAGAATTGTGATCGAAAGAAAATTCTAAAACAGCGCACCCACTGAAAAAATGGGTACTCAAAATTGAGTAAAGACTACTCAATGTTAAATACGTCACATACTCAAAATAGCTCCGATCCAAATGTACTCAAAACTGAGAAACACATGTACTCGTTTTTGATTCCATGGCTGTGTTCAAATATGAATCATTATGTACTGCCACCCTAAACCTAAAAATTAAAGTAAAAATGTATTGACATTTATTTCCCGTTCAAAGTCATTAACAAGAAACGTTTAATTGATTATTTATTAAGAAAATCTCAAAAATATTAACAAGATACTCAAATCGAATATTTTTATGACAAGAGCATTATTTCCTAAGCACTTTTAAATTATTTAAAAATACTGTGTATAATTTAGTATTTACATTAATAAACATTTATGGCGCTACAAATGAAATAAGCCGTTATAGGGTACAAATTATCGTTTTATTTGGGTTTGATAAAATATGATGTATCAAAATTGAGAAAGCATAGGTTCATTTTTGATCCAAAAATACTCAATTCGATATGAGTACACCGATTTACTCATTTTGGAGTACTTAATTTTTTTCAGTGACGCCAGAATGGAAAAAAGCCAGATATTACAATTCAATTTTAAATTTAATTGTTTTCAACCTACTCAAAAAATTTTAGAGGTTCAAACATACGAATTTTGAATAATCCAGTGATCAAGTGTCTTTATTATTTGGTTAAATTTACGCTGCTATTATTACCTCATATTTTTGTACTGAAATTTCTAAACACATGTCTTTTTTTAATCGTTTCAAATGCATATTTCAGTACAACAAAAGACGCTAGTATGAAATAGCTGCCAACATCTTACGCTTTTTCGTACCACAAAAAATGTTACCTTTTTAAATCTCCGTAATCTGCCGATTACATAAGGCAAAAATTTCTATTTCATTTTTCTGGTACAAAAAGCTGAAGAATTGGCAGGTATGGTATGTGATCATCAGTGTTACCAGATTGGGGACTTTTTTGTTCCCAGATTGTTGATTGTCACCGCTTTTTTTAAATAGAAATATTCGGCCTATTTACAAATGGATTAAAAATTCTGAAAAATAAGGCGAATTGTACTATTTTAAAAAAGTGGTGACAGTTAAATAATCTGAATTAAAAAAGTCCCCAATCTGGCAACGCTGGTGATCATGTGGTTATTTCTAATTTATTAATTCAACAATGCTAAATTAATCACATTATTTGCTTTAAACAAAATTCTTAAACAATATAAGGAAATACCACATAAACTTACCTCGGTAAATCTCATAAAAGCCTCTTCGCATTTGACGGATACAATTCTTCGCTCATATATTTCTGAAAAATATTAGTCACCAAAATGCTAGGAATATGCTAGAGCTGTGTTGTGAAAACCAGTCGCCTATTTTACGATTTTCACTTTCACATAGATGAAAATCATATGAAGCCTTGACGTCTATAGGTTTAGTTGATCTTCAAAATTAAAAAAGCGAAATGGTGATAACTCTTTCGGGATTAATCTTTACATTTGGGGAGTTAAGGCTGTTCTCAACTGCTCTGCTCAACAAGCGCAAAATGTTTGACACATTAATAAATTCACATTTAAAATAGTAACTTTTTAAATGTAGTGAAATGTTTCGAGTATTGTTCCTAAGTTAGGGGTGTTTCTTTTATATAGCATTTATATACGATTCTAGCATTAATATTTTAGGTACAAGAACAATGTAGTATTTATGGGTCGTCACATTTAGGCAGAATGACCTTTTATACAGCAGGTTTTTAAAACGATTTCGTGATCTATACCATTATCTTATTTAAAAATACTACAGTTGATGAACTGAGATTCTATAAGGTATTCTTTTGAGGGTGGCTACTGCTTTCTTAATAGTTATCTTTTAGGACTATACTGTTTAGGTTTATTCTGTAGAGTTTAAAGCTTTTGTTGTCGATACTTGTTAAATAATAATTCGAAATTTAAGTAGCAACTTAGCTGCAGTATAAAAGGACGTTGGAAATTTAATTTTAAAACTGTTGCTTTTATAATAGCTCTTATCTATGATTGTTTAAGGATATCAGGATTCAATTTCTTGTTTTAGCACATGTAGTTTCAATAGAAAACATTTTACATTAGACAAATTGCAGAAATCTTTCATTTAATACATAGAACAATATATTTCCAAAATTGCGGATTGCTTTTCAAATAGTTATAACGGCACTAATGTCTAGTAATTCTGATTTAAAAATTTTAGAATAATTTTCTAGAAGGCTGGTTAATTTTTACAAGTTAAAATTATCCCCTGATCATTAGCCTCATTTCATGAAATAACTTTACTCTCTGGTTATTACACTCAGAGGTTAAAAAAATTTGAAATTCGTAAAAAAACAAGGGGTATAAGTTATAGGCAGAGGGTACACCAGGGTATATACACCAGAGAGTATACACCAGGCACTATACGCTATAGCGGCGGTAGACGGAGTTATTCAGAAGGTACACCGCGTATATCCCCCCACTGCATCCCAACTCTTTTACTTTGTATGATTTAATAAAATAAGTTTTCCTTATACCATATATGCATGTGCATGAACAATACGTGAATGGTTCTAATCGACTCATTTCTTTGCAGAATTAATCTATATTATAAAGCAAAAATATATCCGTGAGTAGTGTTGCCAAATGTCCCAATTTTCAGTTGCTTCAAGACCTGTCCCGCTGAACCCCTGCGCAGGAAGCCAAATGTCCCGAAATTTCATGCTGCATAAATTCTTCTGAATTCCTTTTAGTACTATGCTATTCTTTAGTCTATACCGAGTGAAACTTAATACAGTAAAACCTGTTAAAACAAGACCTGTCTATAAAGGATCATTTGTTATAAATCCGCCGTTACACATCTACTTGCTAAAATGGAATACTTTTATGGTTCCTAGCTACTTTGTTTTTAATAAGCATATGTATTTTGATATAAAAAACTTGTCAAAATGTGTATAACGGAATCCTACTTGAAACTTAAAAAAATTATAGTCCTGACGTAATCAATACCATACAATTATAACTGCTTAGTCGATAACTCCCCCAAACGGGTTTTTTTTTTCATTCTAGCGATTCTGCTCTCACAGACCTTACTATTTAAGATTATTGTGTTTATTTAATACAGTGAAACGTTCCAAGAAAGAATTTCGAGTAACCAGAGAAAGATTCCACTTTAGACAGATTCCCGTTTTAGCAGATATATTTCCAATAATATTCCTTCCGTCAGGAACATAGGATTTTCATAGGATTTTATGTCCCGATTTAGAAGCCACTGTCCCGCTTTTATTGTCTCTCTGTCCCGTTTTTTGTGACAGTAGACCTGGCAACACTATCCGTGAGTAACTCCGATGCCATGTAGATAATTTAAGCAACTCATCTCCAATTTTTCTTTAATTTAATTGCGGTTGGCTTTTTCCTCGTGCGCAAAAGATGACAGTAACACTCTAAAATAACAAACCTACAACTTTGTGGGAACATTGTGTATATATTTTTACTTTCCTCTGCCTAATACCAAAAGAAAGTATTGGATTCATGAAAAATGTTGACTTCTGGTTTTGTCCGTACTTACACGTTTTAGAAGGTCCTGAACACGATATGACTCTTTTTAGAAAATGTCTGTGGGTGACTCTGTCTGCCTGCACGTATGTAACACATATTTTTTGGGCGCTGTAATTCACAAACTACTGCGTAGAATATGTTGAAATTTCATATGAAGTTTTATCCTTATGTGACTTGGTGCTGATTAGTTTTTGCTCAAAATCCCCCAAGGAGGGATGCCGGAAATCAAGATGTTATTTGAATTATGAGATGCAGTCTACAGTTTATGAGCTTAGAATTCAACTGTGATGATGATCGTCAGCGTAACGTAGTAGATGACGAAAGCGGAAACAAATCTCAGGTAAAGTTCGAGAGACAATTTAAAAAAAATTACTTTTAAAAATTGTAGATTTTATTACATCTTAATCAACATAGCCGCGAGAAGAAAACACGGAGAGGTGTGTTGCAAACAATAGGTAAAAACCAGAGCTGAATCTGTGGAGTCCGACAAGCAGAGAGGCAGAGAGTGAAGTCATGAGTTTACCGTCAGAAGATCACGCTACTTGGCAGAACAACAATGTCAATTCACAAAAGTTTTGGCGACTGAACGGGGGTAGACAAAATATTTGGCGAGAGAGAAAAATAACAAAAATTGAGCGGCCGTTTGACTACACATAGTTGAGGTTATCTAGGGCTGCTGTCAAAATTAAAGGAATTCTTGAGGTAATTGGGCGCGTCGAAATTAAGTGTTGAATCATAGATTTTAAGAGTACGTTATAGAATTTAGTCAAAATTAACAATCTGTTAGACTACAAAAATGGGCATCTGGTAGCATTAGCTATTGGAAGAATTTCGTTACTAAAAATGTGTGACAGAGAGCAGGAGCTGAAAAAAGTTGCAAACGCATGAATAAACTAGAATGATATGACCGCGAAAAGATTATGAGAAAGAGGCGCACCCAAACTCAGAAAACATAGTACGCGTGTTAAATGTGGCCAGCTGTTAAAGAGAATACATGTTTCATTTATATTTTGCTATCACTTTAACAGAAAATTTTAAGGGTTGAATTAAAAATATGTGAGAAAGCGACTTAATATTGACAGGCTATGCTGAACCAATGATTTACTATTTTTTTACTATTTTTTGAGCATTTAAAGTATTAAATAAGTTTATCTAATGGAATGGGGGGGGGGGGGACTTTAAAGCAATATAAATAACAAAACACTGTTACATTAACGAAACATTAAATTTGAATTCGCGTTGTAGGACTAGATTGTTATTTAATTTTGATTGTGAATATCCAAGAGGGGGTGCCGAAATTCGATGATTTGTTTCAAATATGCGATGCTTATACATAGATGCCAACATCTCTTAATTATTCCGGAGTCTGATCCAAGATAAACGCGTTCTCAACCAGAAATTTTATTTAACCAAAAATTTCAAAACGAAATAAAAAATGTACCTCATAGGAAGAAGGTATATTTTCTTATATATTTTTTCCGGTTTGGCCATGCAAATTTTGGATCAGACTCCGGAATAATTAAGAGATGTTGGCATCTATGCTTATATTATATGTTTAAATGCACAGAATTTAACGAAACTTCACGCTTAGCATCTGAATATAGGTATACACTGGCCCACAACATACTAGTTTTAAGGTAGTCGAAAATTTCTAATCCGAGGTAATTATATAATCCCACTTTTATTTGTTTTGTTATATTGCAGGTCATGTAGGTGTAGGGGTGAAAATACTTTCAGGGAACGATATTAAGGCAGTTTATTCTGTTAATTTATATATATTTATAGATCAAGACGTCTTAGAAATGGAAAAAAGTCGTATCTTATACTAAAAGCAACATATTACTTTTATGAGTCTTACGACTGTTTTCTTAATATATATTTCTTTTCTTTATATTATTTATCCTGATTTTAACATTACCGTAGCCTTGCCGGTCATGTGCGAGCCGCAGAATGCTATGTAGGCATCAAACAAAAATTTCTTTGTCTGCAAATTCAGGAATGTGTAATGGCATGATGGTATTTACAGTTGCGGTGTACTATATTTTGGCTATATATATGCCACTATTTTCAAACATTAAATTTTGTGTTAGATTTCCAGGGCAAATTTTTAAGATATCTGCCACGAAGATTCATACTTAGAAATAGTGGTAGTCAAAATATAGCAAGCTGCGAACCGTGACTGTGCAATGGGGTAAGATTGGGATTGCACTTTATTTAAATAATATGTAGCAATATGCAATAATATAATCTTGAAACAAGAGCAGCTTCATTCTAACCAACATAATCGATACTGAGATTAATCTTAAATAAAACACGTTTCTGCACTCGTCACACTTATTATTTTTCATTGCAAACCAAACAGTGTGTTAACACTAGAACCACCGGAAATTTTACTGAAGTATTGTCAAAATATTTTACACCGGAAATTTTAATTGAAACTACTTAACTTATTTATTTAACTTATTTCTCCGTGGTACATTTTAAACTTATTTTAGAAAGAAATTTCTGGTGATAATAAACATATTTTTATTTGATAGCGGTCAAAATGACCGCTACGGCGGTTCTAGTGTTAATGCAAAGTACTGTTCGTTTTCGAAAGCTGCACCGAGCACTCTGTGCCAATTCTACTATCCAAAGGGGTGTTACGCTGAGATGGGTATTTTCTGAAGTTCTACTTCGGCGTTCACTTGTACGTTGTTACTAAGATTGGCGCTCAGCAAAACGCAGCTAAACAAACTCCGTTCGTCCCTATTTTGATAAAATCAAAATAGATCTGACGCATGCGCAAAATGCGGAGGGTTTTGGTTTCCGAAAACAAATAGTATTTTGAGTTTAGAGTTTTGATAACCGTTTAGAAGGTGAATATAATCAGAAAATTCTGTTGAGTGTTGCATGGACACACTTACCAAGTGTTAGTGTGTCTTTGATAGATAAATAGATAGATTTAATAAATGAACGTATTACTTTTTAAGTAGAATGTAAATTTTTAATAATTGAAATTTGGTTTTTTTAAGTCAGTTAACAACTCGTTGTTTTAGGCTTAACGAAATATTCAGAACATATTTAAAGAGGTATGCACGATAGAAAAGTAATTGCTTTTTTTAATTTTTTGAAACTTTACAAATAAATATTTGACTATATCACTACAAACAGGAAAGGTACGTCTATGAAACAAAATTTTTGTTTAAAGAGATGTATTACAAGTACGAAAAAACATTCACTTTTAAACAAAAGAAAATATTAAGGCCTTGGTAATGAAAATAAAGTCATTCTCGGTGATTTTTGTAATCTTGGTATATTCGTAAATCTGGCAAGGTCTATGCAACATAGAAAACAATTTTTGCTTAAAGAAATTTGTTAAAAGTGTAAATAAAAGGCATTCGCCTTTAAACAAAAGATAACAAATAAAGCAACCGAGCGTAACAATTTTTTTAAACTAAAATTTTAATGGTTACGGTAAAAAAAAAAAAAAAAAAAAAAAAAAAAAAAAAAAAAAAAAAAAAAAAAAAAACACGGTGTTATTAGTTGTGTTTTTTCTTTTTACGTTTTTAAAAGAATAATTTCTAACAATTTTGATATTTACTTTTAATTTTAAGATTATGCAAAAACTCCTTCTGGCGGAAATTTGTCCAGTGAACGCAATTCGGTCACTTTCCTATGTCCTCAATAGATCCATTTCTACTAAGTTTTATTTCCATTAAGCAGAAATGGAAATGAATAAAAAGGACAACTTCATTATTTTTATCAATATAAATTTATTATGATTTGAAATGAATCGAATGTAAATAGCAGAATTTCAAAAATTCAAATTAAATATTACAAAATGTTGACAGATATTCAAACGTTCAAAAAGTTTAAAACCAACACCTGAATTCACAATAAAAGTAGCATAACAATGCCATGGCAGTTCAAAACTGCAATATTGGCATAAAATAATGCCTTTGTCTTGTTTCCTTCGTAGTAGCTATTTTTCTCTGCGGCAAGGCTTCCGAAAACTCATGCATGAGCAATAAATGATTAACCACTTAACTGTCACATTTTTTTGGCACCATAAACTAAAAACAGGGAGCCAACACCACTTTTTAAGTACAAAAATATTTTCCATAAATAATCGAGAAAAGTCTGCCATATAAAGAACCGAAGATTTCAGGTAAAAATTAGTGGTGTGGAAAAGCTTTTAGTAACGAAGCAAGCTAAATTTCTTGCCCGAACTCAGTTCGGGAAAAACAGTTAAGTGGTTAAAATCATCACATATATTTTAAGAGCAATAAGAGATTCAACAGTACATTATATTTTTCCAATTCAGTAACTAAGCGAATAAAAAAGGTAACCTTATCAGATCGAAATAACTACGCCCACCCTGAAAGCCAAACAAATACAAGGCAATCACTTCTACAGGAAAAGCTATTCAACAAATCCCGCTCGGAAAAGGACTATATAGTTTTACTGTAGCTTTCTTTTGAAATTAGTGGAGTCATTTGTTGGCGAATGTTGAAACTAGTGTTTAAACTGCCATGTGGTTCTGTTAGCTTTACTGGCTGTTTTACCCACAGGTACTTTATTTCATGTATAATAAATACTTTGAAAATATGTTACAAAGTTTTTTAAACATATAAAATTACTCCTCTAATTAAAAATTGTTATTTTGTTAAAGAATAAGTAAAATATAGTAAATCATTTTCATTCAATTCGCTCTTTAAAGAGCATTCAAAATACAATATTAATGTATTACATTAATTAGGAAATAATCCAGACTAGGAACATCGCAATGAAAAAAAACATTGGAATCACGAAAATGAAATAAAAATCCCATAATTATAATTAAATTAATTCTTATGAAACACACTTAAAAGATTAAAGACAAATGACATTATGATTGGTATCTCGTTTTCTTTTTCAGATTTTGAATGCCAATCTTAGTAAAGAGTTTACAGCAATTAATTTCTTCCTACTTCTATCACAAACTTTTCAATTAAGTGAAAGAAACATACAAATCTGCTTTGACCTTTATTTGCAACTTCTTTTAATCGAATTCCGGCGCAATCTCTCTTTTCTTGAGTGCTCTTCATCATTAGAAAGAAGTTTCAGAACTCCGAGAATAGGAATTTGTTATTTCATAATAGAAGATTCCTGTTTATTCTTCAATAATTTATTGTATTTATTGAAAAAAATGATGTGTTATTAGTTTTTGTCTCTTTAGCAGATTAATTTAGATTATCTAGCAATTAGTGATAACAATTCAACTTGAAAACCAATTATTATTATTAGTTAAATTAAAATCTTGCTTTTTATAAAGTAAATCTTTGCACAAACAAGTCATTATCGCAAAACTCATTCTTTAGCGTATAAATTTATACTTTTATAGATATGAAAATTTCTTTAATTTTCAGCTGCTAAATTAATTAAGATGACGCTGTGTTATCTATTGCAGTATTCGTAAAATTCTAAAGGCGTATTGGCACGCCTATGAAATTAATCTTTTACAGGTTGATTGGGAAAAAAGGTGTACTATTTTTAAGCGGAAATAACAATTAAATAAAAATATATTATATCAAACTTTAAGCAACAAATACTATAAAGATAAAATTAGTTTAATTATCAGGAAGGTTTAAAAAAAAAAAAAAGATTTCTAATTTCCTCTCCAGGACCCTGCTGTATGTTGGGCACTGCTGCTTGCTATGGTGGTTCTGAAGCAAACAAACAAGTGTTTAGACATTTTAAACTGAATGTAGAAATGTGGAAAACCATTCATTTTTTTAAATATATATTATATTTATAGTTTTACCATTACTTTAATTTTAAAGAGAAATTTTAGAAAAGATAATATAAGTCATGATTTATTAAAATAATAAAATAAGATTTATAGAAGTAAATTTATTGGCTCACCAGATAAGTACATATTTCATGTAGCTTCACTTCCAATTTGAAGTTAATAGCTTAAGGGGACAGTACATTTTTAAAATGGTCAAAAAATCGATATTTTAATTTTTGCACCTTTAGAAAGGTTATTGTATTCTGAATAAGTCGTTACCAATCTCTTAACTGTGGGATAAATATTTACTGAGATATGAGGGAAAATGTAGACATCACTCCTTCATTTTCGATTTAAATGCCCTGCGACAACTGTCATGGCGGCTCTTGTTTACATTTTGTTTTTGCGCTTTCACATTATCACAACATTTCAAATATGCTAAAATGCGTCAATTGTTTTTAGTTAATTGCCTTAAATAATAATAAGAAAACTTTAAAATATTAACTTCAACTTCCACTTTCGCCAAATTTGTTTACTTTCTTGGTTTTGCTATGAAACGTGATTGCAAAATTGTTTAGCTGTTTAGCTATTAAGCGCTTCATTTGAAACAAAGCATTAGCATTTAAATGAATGATAATGCAAAATGTGCTTCAGAAGAGCAGCGAATGAAATAAGTCAGTTTAATGGCAATCTCTATACAAAATGCGCTGATAGAAATATTTCCTAAGGTGCTATTTCATTAGAAAACTAAAAAGTCCTTTCGGCCAGTGCCGGGAGGAAAAGCTAGCTTTCATATTCCTTATTTTTAAAAAGCCAGCTTATACTATTCAAACACACGAAGCTCAAATTAGTGGAACCCGATTATACAAGATTCAATACTAATTTTTGTCAACACTGAATGTGAATAAGAATTTCGTGAAATTAGTGGTTTTATTTAAATTGACTTATATTTGGTCTCCAAATTCGGTGATATCTTGAAGTGCCCGCCATTTTAAAACAACATGATGGGTGAAGCTAACCAATGAGCTTAGTCGAGACTTTAATGCCCGTGCACAAGCTCACTCACATTTGAATCGGTTGATATATACGAGTGCTGTCGCAGGCAAAAAATCAGATTTTTCAAAATGTCACCCACATTAGAAATTCAAATCCACATTTCAACCACTTTTAAAGATAAAGACAAAACAAAAAATGCTCCAGAATCCTAGTATCAAGGTCAAACACATAAGAAAGAAATCTTTTTCAGTTTAGATTTTTTATACCCTATATTAAATTTAAATTTAAAAAAAATTAATAGCAGCCATTTTTAAACAAGATGGCGGATAAATCTAGCCAGCGATGACAGCGATGACCACCTCGGGAACTCAGCTTTTGCTTTAGAGTGTTAGTGCAATCCCCAGGGGTAGACCACATCCACTCCTCCCGACTCTCAAGCAGAGTCTGAGAGGGAGCGTCGGGTCCCTGATCAAGCTGCTGAGATTTATTTCGGTTACTATGAGATTTACAATTACAATCACAATTGGTTACCCAATTTTTCTGGGCGAACCGAAGATTTCACATCGAGATATATGACTGTACGTAGTGATTACATGAGGATCATTTCACCTAATGGGATTGCATAATTGTTTACAATTTTCTTGGATATATATACGTCACAGTACATTTAACACACAATATTTAACATGACAATTAGAAACACATTACAACACAATATCAAACACCTACTATTTACATGGCTGTGTGTAGTGATTACATGAGGATCATTTGAATGTGATTGCTAACTTGGTCGAGCCATTGCTATATAATATGCACATGCCTTCTCACATCCAAATAGATTAATAAATACGCGTGTTATCGCGTGACAAAAATCAAATCGTTTCAAAATGTCAGCCATGCTGGAAATCCAAAGTGCTATAACTCAGCCATTTTTTAAGATATAGGCAAAACAAAAATGCTCCGAAATTTTTATATCAAGGTCAAACACATAAGAACAAAATCTTTTTCAATTTCTATTTTTTTTTTCTTTTGTACCCCATTTTAAATTTTAAACTTTTTTATAATTTTTAAATGGCCGCCATTTTGAAACAAAATGGCGGATGAATTTTGACAACGACGTCGGTCGAGTCATTGGTATGTACTATCTATACGCCAAGTTACACTCAAATCGGTTCATAAATACGCCTTTTATCGCGTGACAAAAATCAGATTGTTTCAAAATGTCAGCAACACTAGAAATTCGAAATGCTATATCCCAGTCATTTTTTAAGATATAGACAAAACAAAAAAATGCTCCGGAATCTTTGTATCAAGATCAAACACATAAGAAAAAAATCTTTTTCAATTTCTAATTTTTTAGTACCTCATTTAAAATTTAATTTTTTTTAAATATTTAAATTGTCACCATTTTTCAAGCGAGATGGCGAATGAAGATGGCCAACGAACTCAGTCGAGACATTGGTATGTACTGTGTACACACGAAGTTACATCCAAATCGGTTCATAAATAAGCCTGTTAACGCGTGACAAAATTCAGATCGTTTCAAAATGTGAGCAACACTAGAAATTCAAACTGCTATAACTCAGTCATTTTTTAAGATATAGACGAAACGAAAAATGCTCCGGTATCTTTGTATCAAGGTCAAACACATAAGAAAAAATTATTTTCAATTTCTAATTTTTTTTTTTACCTCATTTTAAATTTAAATTTTTTTTGATTCAAATGGCCGCCATTTTGAAACAAGATGGTGGATGAAGCTGGCTAACGAACTCGGCCGAGACATTGGTATGTACTATGTACACACCAAATTACGTCCAAATCGGTACATAAATACTAGAGTTACAGTCTGACAAAGATCAGATATATATATATATATATATATATATATATATATATATATATATATATATATCAACATTTGAACGGAGGGTGGTTTCGGGGTCTGGGGGTCATGATCGGTGAAAATATACCAAAATTTTTCGGAATCGTTTTCCCCCAAACGGCTGCAATAAGTAGCTTTTTGTAATGAAAGCTACCTAAAAGTAGTGAATTTGATAGTGATTTTATTTTAAATGACAGCTTAGGATACATATTTACTGATATTAATATAATTTTTTAATAAACTATCAGGATTTGCATGCCACAAAGTATGTGAATCAGATATCGGTATATGATAATCCCTAAAAAATGGTCTATATTTTATATTAAATAATTTAGTTTTATAAAAATCGCATATATAATTCAGTTTGCGGATAACTCAAAACAAAATTTTCAATTATATTTTAAAAATTAATTTTTTGCAATAAAAAATGCTACATTTTTGCAAAGTACATATATTTATTTTTTACGCATTTTCCTATATTCTGCAGCATTTTACAAACAATTTTATACTTATCATTTTAAAATAGCATCTAATTTCATTTGTAATACTGATTACGTTATATAATTAGTAGTTTTATTTCTTTTATTATATATTTTATATTTAAAAAATTCAGTTTAATCTTTAAACGGCCTTTTCTCAAAATAGCATTTTTTATTCTTGCGCGAATTATATGTCCAAAACTATTCGAAGTACAGGTTTAAAATTTTTGCCCTTCATAAATATTTATATTAACATGAAAATGAACTAGGATTATAAAGCTGTGTTCAGTATGCAAAAAATTATACCATTGAATGCATGTAAAATTTCGTAGTTTTTCTATTTTTTCTTATTAAAAGTTAATTACTCTTTATCTAAGTAAACTGTTACAGATATCGTAGTTCAAATTACAGACCAGAGTGTTATCTTTAATTTAAGATAAAGTTTATGCAAATACCAGGAAATTAGCATGAGATATCGTGCGCGTAGTGAAATGTTAACCACTGTAAAAATTTTAAATAACACTTTGAAATTGATTCCTTCAATTTTTTTAAATTACTAGCAGGCTGAGCCCGCTGCGCTGGACCATTTTTCAAATAAACCTTCAATCAAACGAAATGGAAAATCCGACCCTGTATTTTAAATTAATATGGACCTTCACCTGGAAGATCCTTCCGCATTTTCCGAATACGCATCGGACGCAATTGTGCTATTATATTATCTGATGCGTTAGACGAAATAAGGGCAATTCAGAAGCAACTCTTTAGTGCATCATGTAGAGTTTGGGAGGGAAATGCGGCTATTACGATCATATCACCACACTACTAAAAAAAGAGAGAATTACAATGAGTGCAGAGATTGACCATTTAAATTAAAGAATGTTCGGGTTATTCACTTTCGTTTGTTAGGTCTTTTACTCCGGGCTTCTCAGCTTGGTACTTTGTGCTGATCTGATAACATAAATACAATCTCTCTCTACGTTACGTTATATTTGGTAATATACGTCTTCTTTTGGTAGGTTTTCTCTACAGTTTCTTGTCTTCGATTTCCAGTAGAGTAAATACAATCAAAACAGTATTTAACTTCTATATTTTAAAATATGTGAATCATGTAAAAGTGGATATTTAAAGCGGAATTGTGTGAATAAAATTAAAATAATGTCATTTTAACTGCCGTTGCTTTTTACATACCAGTTTTAATCATGCAACTATTAACCTAGGAAAAAAACCTCGATAACTAATTCAAATAGAAAAGTAAACCTCTAGTTTTCATTCAATAAAATCTTCCCAATCATCCGTAATCGGATCCACAACCAAGTTTGATGTGAAACGTTAGAAATGTTCGTAACGGTATGGCTAAAAATGTACCAGAGTTAGCTACAAAACGGGGTTAAATGCGCTCCAAACTACATTCCATTAAATAATGTCAAATTGCTGTTGATTGATTTTTAGATCTATCACTATCAAAACTCTTTGCAAATGATAAGTAAAGTTAGTTATGCAAAATGTTTAGTAGTGATCTTTTTGGCAAACCGAAGATTTTTTTCGCATTTCTATAATGAGCGTATTAAGACGCAGAAATAAGCATGCTTTTATTTTCAAGACGTCATTATTCATCAGTTTGTTGCCTAAATAAAACTAAAAACGTTAATTTGTGACTATCATCAGCTGTTCGGGCTGTGCATCAGCCAAAATTTCTTTATAATGATTGAAATTTTATTTGAATCTGAGGTACTTTTTTAAAAAACCTGGAGTAAATGAACAAATATTGTACCATTGGCCACCTTTGGCATTTGAAAGTATTTTTTTTTTTGTACATTCAAAGTAATGCTTTTTTAGTGATAGTAAAATAAATCTAAAATTTGTCACTACGATCAGCTGCTCGGGCTGTGCATGAGTCAACATTTTATAATGATTGAACTTTTAATTGAATTTGAGGTACTTTTTTTAAAAAACCCAAGCTAAATGAACAAATAATGTTCCATTAGCCACCTTTGGCATTTGAAAAACTTTTTTTTACATTCAAATTAATGCTTTTTTAATGATAGTAAAATATCTGCACATGAAAAATATCTATTAGTAAATCTTCTTTTGTCCGTTTGCTCGATACTAAAAAAACATAAATTTATTAATCGCTAATTACTAAAAGTACAAATTTCGCGTAATCTTCTGAAATCGGATTTACCGTCCACGATTCCTTTCAAATATAAATGAATCTTCCAACACTATACAGTAAATTCGCCAATTGTAAGGTGGCTGATTATGGCAGATTCATCCAATATCTTTTTATAACATTTCTAAAAGAAGGGAAGATATGAAAGAAAAATAAATTACAAATGGAATGGAATATCGAAAAGTGATTTCAGAAAGCAATTTTTAATGCAAAATGTCTTTTTTCGTGATAGAAATAACGCATAATTGCTTACATTTTTTTTAAGAATAAACTTTACTACCTAACATTGCAAGCATTGAACGTTTGTATAAGGGAAATTCGCGATATGTTTTTTTATTAAAAAAAGAATGGACAATATCAGCTAATCTGGCTTCGAAGTTATAAAAGTCACAAATTTGTGGAAAACAAACCGACATGCTTTCGCAGTAAAGTATGATGAGAAATTTTTTAAATGTCTAAAATTACATTATTTTACGGTATGTATGTGCGTGCGTGGGAGACATTTATACTAAAATTAAAATATCTGACTCCATTTTTAAAATATTAATTGCTATTTATATATTGTACATTTGAATTTTAAAAAATACTCAAAAAATGCTTTCGTACACTTGCAAAATCACTTTTATTGTAAACATCGCTTGAATCCAATTCACGCTTACATCTTTTTGGCTTAAAATAAAATTGTTTGGCGACAAAATTGAACTCAAAAATCACAAATAAATATATAACATGTAAATCATAAGTATCATCATTTTTACAATTACATCTGCTAGTTTCGTCTATAAGTCACATGATGGAAGAGTTAGAAATAAAAAAGAACAAATCAAAAACAAAATTGTTACCACAAGGAAGGTCTCCTTAAAGAGCATACTCAAATTATTTTGAAAAGAAAAATGCTTTTAAAACTACTCATGTGTGTAGTAAAACTTCAGTCAAATTTGGCGGCGGAATCCCAGTAAAAATCAGAAAAAAATCTATATATATTAGAGTATTTGGCGTAAAAAAGACGAACGTGCCATGCTTTTTGGCTAGCCAGCACATTTCCATCTCAAATGCAAGATATTTAAATGCATTTGAAAATTGCTTGTTAAATAAGTGTTTAAATGCCCAAAACTCAATGAATTTAAACTTAAACGAAGGATTAGCGTATTATTTTTTATCTTTAAGCGTATATAATATATACAAATTGCGTGTTGCAGTAGTTATTTAATTTTACATGGCTTCACCGGCTGGAAATGTTTTAAGGGTACTATATGATTATTCATTCAACCAATTTCGCCAAATTATGTAAATTGCCAAACGCTTCGCCAAATTATATAAATTGCCAAACTGCTCGCCAAATTATACAAATTGACAAAATTCTTATTTTAAACAACGAAAGAATAAATAAATTTGAAACATTAGTAAAATTACAAATAGAAGTGAAATTAAAAATCACTTGATGACGCAACAAATACGTGTACCGTGTTTAATGTCAAGTGAATGTAAAATTTACGATCAGCTATTATTGGCATTTATCTTATAGTTTGGCGATAGTTATTTTGTCGACGGGATAATCAAGTAGTACCGTTTTAAATTTGTTTTAAAAGCAGCTGGCTAATTAAATATGCTACCATTAAACATTTTATATTAAATACTTGTTTCCATGGCAACAATAACCTTCATTTCTTGTTTCTGACATTAACAATATCGAAGTAAAATTGTTCATTTTCCGAATCGGACATTAATTTTGAATTTGGAAAAAATTTAATAAACTGAAATTTTGTTTTAAACCGTATAATTACGATAATAAAATTTTAATATATACACATATAAAGGTATATGACAAAACTGTAGCAATAAATATGTATTTATTACGTTAAACTTAATCTAACTATCTTAGTATGAAGAGTAGAAAAAGGTTTAACGTAAAAATTATTTATCATAAAAAAAAAGTATCATTCAAAATTTTATTGTGCCGCCAACCAGCATTAAATCGCTAAAAAAATTAAATTTTCATTATTTTTTTATAAACGCTAAATCGAGGTTCTGCGGATTTGTTTTTATAAACATATTATATGTCACGAGAAGAATATTCTATATGTTCCTCATGAAAAGAATATTATATAATTTTTTCAAATATTTCTGAGCATGCACTTATGGAAACTTCCTTGATATCATCCTATCAATTTTTCAGATGCATTTTTCTTAACCTGACGCAAAAGATAAAGAGCCAAATCTTATTTCAATTGCAATATTTTAACTGAGTATTTTTTTAAGTATTACGAACATTCCCTTTCAAGTTTAAATTAAATGTTTTCGTTTTTTAATATTATCACTCATTAAAACGATTTTTTTTCTTTTTTCTTCCTTTTTTTTAAATTAAAATTAGTAACAGTTTTTTCTTTTATGTTTCTAGGTGTAATAGCTGTTTCAATTTTTTTATCAACGATAAATTTCGCCAAGAAATAAAATGGTAAACCTTATCGTCCAAAATAATAGAACTTTCCGTCATAATTCTATAACTAATATAGGTAGAATGATGTGTTATAGCTTAAAACTTTCCCTGAAACGATACCTATCTAACAGTATAAGTTTCGTAAAAATCCATGCAGTAAAATCCATGGGCGAAATCTAGGCGTTCGGAACGAAATTTCCGTTTGAATTTTATATATATAATAGATAATATATACAAATAAAAAAAATTAAAACATAGTTCAATAACATCTATATATTCTAAAATTTTTATGATTCTAGAATGGTTATATTTTTTATAAAAAATTGCTAAACTCATGACAAATTTCGCATGTTTTACGACTGTTAAAAGTGTACTGTCCCCTTAATTAATAACTGTCCCACAAAATTTTAAAAATACCATTTTGAAAAAACGCATTGAATTTTTTTTTGAGAGAAGTTAACGTTTCAGTATAATGACGCAAACAAAAGCTTGTACATCAATGTTTTTTTTTCTATTTTCGCGAAATGAGCGAGGAGGCTTTGAAATTGAAAAAAAAAACACGTAGAATTATTTAGGTTAAAGAAAAGAAAATGTTTTTGGAAGGTTTTACACCAAAATCCCTCTTTAACCCTTAAATGCATATGATATCGTTTATGATACCATAATTGTTCCCTATTTATTGGATTTTTTATTCACCTATTCCGTATTTCCACCAGAAAAAAAAAAGAAAATTTCACTCCATTTAATAACAGCCATTTCGTTATTAAATAAACCGAAATTTACCATTTATATTTTCTGGTATGAATTCCGATTCTCTGAATTATGAAATTTCGGGAACGCATTCTACCCTATGCATTAAAGGGTTAAAGCACCAGCACGAGTGAATTCTTTCTCAAGTAAGCCTCATAAGGTTTTAACTTAGAATAGTGACTCTAAAAACAGCATCTGTATTGGAAATATGACAGGGATGGTATGCATCAGGGGATTCAGGGATTTTAGGTGTTTTAGTATCCGAAATTTTGTAAAAAGCTGGTCGCTATATCTGAAGATAGAATTTTGTTTCATTAAATAAGGCAAATCTTACTTTACGAAAATTCTGGTAAAATGTCCTTGAAAGTCCTTGAAGCATACGAACCTTGTATGAATATGAATTAAAAGTTTTAGGATATCGCATGAGAGGATTCTTAAAATGAAAGCAACCCACTTGAGTGCAACATGAAATCTCGGACTGAATACGATGAATCGTCCTGGCGTCCACAGATATCAGTCGTTATTATATCTATTGGATCATATTCCGTCTCTTTTACAGGGTACTTTTGAGCACATAATTTAATGCACAAAATTTACAGTAAATACCGATGTTCACGTTTCCAATAAAGATTAGTTTCCTGCATCGCATGTCATGTCAATGATTACCTTCTGCGTTATTCGTAAAAATTGAGGATTATAGAGGTATGTTTCTGTGATTATTTTAAATGTATTACAAGCAGTATTTGTCAGTTTGTAGAGTTTGTGTGGTATAACCTTGTGTGGTCATAAGGAGCCCTTCGTAATAAAATTTATAAAAACCCATGTAGCATAAATGGTTCGGCTAACGCTGACTAATAGTTGGCTAATTATCATTTCACATTAGCCCACAGAGAAATGTCTGCTTTGTAGTGCCATTAGCCAACGGACCATTTGCCAACAAAGGTCCAACAGTAGTCCAACTGCTCAAAATATATACCCAAAGTATATACCTTAAAATATATATCCTCAAAATATGGTACTATAGGATATCATTTACATTTTGATTTGCATGTCAACATAAAAAAAAAAAAATCAATATACTTTAAAAGTTAGTAAAGTACAAAATTTGATTATTTATTAGCAATATTCTATGCGTTTAAAGTGGAAGAAAAAAGTGCATATCAATATTTAAATAAAAAAAAAAAAAAGAATTGCACTTTTAGGATAATATGAACCAATCGGGTAATGTAGAATAGGTTTATAAAGTATTTAAAAAAATGTAAGAAAAATCATGATTTACAAGATTAATCAAGATTATTTAATAAGTAAACAGTTATTACATCATCTAAAAATCATCATATTTTTTGAAAAATTATTTTAATTTTTACAAAAATCACAAATGCACTCTACTGTTTCGGCCATACCACAGTCCACATGTGCCCACATCGCATACATCAGGCATTTTATCTACTCCTCCGCTCTTCTATCCTCTGAATATTTTCTATCGCAAATCATATCTTCCTCATCTGGTGTACGACCTAGTAGAAAGCCATCTCAGATGATACGTCGGAGTGGAATGTTCGTGGTTGTGTTCACTAGACTCGTCTTGAAACAGTTGTCTAGCTGATATTCCCTATTACCTCTCACGCCATCTTGAAAAAATAACCTCTTCACTGTTAAACAAGTTAGCGTAGAGCTAAACTGACTAACACAGCAATAATAACTAATGCAATGACTTAATACTGAACTTGGTTAGCATAACTAACGAAGGGGTGTTATGATAAATACAAATTTTATAAAACTTACCTGAAAAAAATCTGCAACAAATGAGAATAAGGTTTGATTTCACCAACAACAGTTATCGAAACAAACCTCGCCGAAGTGCATCATTGGACTACTAGGAAGTCTTTTGGCAGTTTTACGCTTGGACGCAGCACCGTACATGCCAGATATTGAAGTATTCTATATTACCCGGCTATTCCATAATGCCTGATCTTCCTCCACTTAATCCAATATTTCCCGACGCCGACGGTTTTCACAATCTTCCAACGATGGGCCAACAAATTATGCTACTTAGGATTAATAGTAGGTTTTTATATGTTTTTAATTAAGTGGACGGTGTGCGTTAATTTTTTTTTTTAATTTTCATCATCGCAATTTAAATTTTTGTGCGTATATGCATTTCATCATAAGTATGTAAAACACCTTAAAAGAAATTTCCAATCTTATTATAATTTTAAGATTTAAAAAAGAAAATTAAAATTTTTAAATGAAATTTTAAATGCCCAGGGTGTCATAATTATTTTTAAGATATGTCCTATCTTTTCCATTTTAATCCCTTAAAATTCTATCACAAACAAATCTAAGCATAGATTTTTTAATCTATTATATATTTAATTTTTAGAATTATTTTCTTAATTTCATATCGATTTTCATCAAAATTTTGCATTTTAACACGTTGAAAATCAAATTTAATTATCTTAATGAAGCCGAATTTCAAAATGCATACTTAGTTTCTTTGTAAACAATATCAGTATTCTTCCTTATTAATTTCATGAATTTTAATCAAAAATTACAACGCCTGGATAATTTAAAAAATCTAAAAAAGTTGAAAAATCAGTTTTGAGAAAAGCAGCTTTAAAATATATTAAAAGGCCGAAAAATAGTTATTTTACAAAATTCAAACGCTTGTAACGTTACGAAAAATAATCGCATGTACATGCGGTTTTTGGCAAATGGCTCAGAACAAACTGGAGAACAATTATATGCATAAAACGAATTTTCTATTTTGGGGGCGTTTTTGCTCACTAAAAGTCCACGGTCCCCTTAAGTGTATCATCAATTCAGTGTTGCAGGATTGGGCAATTTTGTCCCCAGATTGTTGATTGTCACCGTTTTTTTTTTGAAATACATTCGACCTATTTAAGACTAGATTAAAAATTTTGAAAAATAAGCGATTTATACTATTTCAAAAAAGTGGTGACAGTCAAATAATCTGAATTTAAAAAAAACCTTCAATCTGGCAACACTGCACCAATTTGGCAAATTGTATCGAAATCTCAATTTTGTGGTATAAATTCCACATATTGGTGACATTTAATACCGATATCTTTTTGCAAATTTGTGATTTCATACCACTATGGAATTTCATTTGGCTACAGATGTCTCTAAATAAGAGACTTTTTTTTATACCACTATGCATCGGAAATAGGGAATATATTGAACTGAATAAAAATATTAAAGATCTTCTAACATACATATTTTCTTCTTTGAAGCATGAAAAAAGGATAAAGTAAAAAAACTGACATCAGCGATAAAAATGAAGCAAAAAAAAAGATTCATTAAAGATTTTTTTTTTTTTAAACAATGACAAAAAAACCTCCATTAAACATGTTTCCCGTTTGCCTAATTCTTATAAAAACTTCACCTGTATATAGATGATTAAATGCTTATAAATATCAGCAGAAAAAGATAGTTGCCATAGAAAATATTTGTCGCTATTTTTTTTTTTTTTATATATCCAGACTGACATATCGTGATAAAAAATTTTACCGACAATTGTTCCCTCTTACTCAAACGCATTCTTATATTCAAAGGAATTAAAGCAATTCCTATGCGAATCTTATTCATATTGAAATTTTTCTTTACAAAAGTTTTACTTTCAGTTTTATTGCAGTTTTTTAAAGCACAAAACTTAAAGCAAAAATAAAGTGTGCACTTTATATATTATGATTAAGTTTCATTAATGTTTACATATACAGGGTGATTAAAAAAAGATGGCAAAAATTTTAAGAGGTGATAGTACACACCCAAACAAACATTTTGTATCAAAGAATGCATGGTCGAAAACTAAACGTAAAAAAGTTAGAGGGCGCCAAAAGTTATGTTCTTATACGAGGAAAAAACAGACAATGAACGATTAAGTTAAGTTACGAAAACAAATTTAATGGCATTTGATTACAATAAGTGCTCAAAACATTGACCGGCAGCTGTTATGCACGCAGTACAACGGCGAAGAACAGATTGGCGAATTTTCTGAAACACACCAGGCACCACCGCGATCACCAAATCTTTCATGTCTGGATTTTTTTTGTGGGGACAGCTAAAGGTTCTTGTGTATGAGACTCCCATTGAATCCGCAGAAGAACTTGTCGCCAAGCTTTCGGCTGCTGTAGGGAAAGTTCGCGATATGCCTCATGTGTTTCAGAAAATTCGCCAATCTGTTCTTCCCCGTTGTACTGCGTGCATAACAGCTGCCGGTCAATGTTTTGAGCACTTATTGTAATCAAATGCCATTAAATTTGTTTTCGTAACTTAACTTAATCGCTCATTGTGTGTTTTTGCCTCGTATAAGAACATAACTTTTGGCGCCATCTAACTTTTTTACATTTAGTTTTCGACCATGCATTCTTTGATACAAAATGTTTGTTTGGGTGTGTACTATCACCTCTTAAAATTTTCTCCATCTATTTTGAATCACCCTGTATACAAACTGCTCTTTTCTCAGCAGTCAGTTATACATGGTGTGTTCACAAAATTTCAAGACTGGTCTGAGAGTACAAAATTTTTTTAAACATTTTTGCACAGCGAACTAAAAGTCTTTGAAATATGACCCTTGGGTACCAACACACCGCTGCCAGAGTTTTTTACATTGTTCATAGGCTGCCTGGAAGTCTCCGAGCGCAAGGTTGTTAAGGGACCTCGTCGAAGCTGCCTGGATTGCTGGAATCGTGTCGAATCGCTTCCCTATCAGGTCTTTCTTGATCTATCTTGATACAATGGAACAAAAAAAGTCGCTGGGAGCAAGGTCCGGTCTGTAGGGGTCTTGCGACAGTATTGCTACGTTAAACTTAGCCAAAACTTCGGTGGTGGTGAGCGGTGTGTTAGAAGGCGCGTTGTTGTGGTGAACAATCCAATCGTCTCTGATGTCTAGGCGGACGCACCGGACTCTATCCTTCAAATGGTGGTGCATTCCAGTGTAAAATTGACCTGACCCGGCGTGTCCGCCCAGACATCACAGACGATTGGATTTTTCATCACGACAATGCGCCTTCTCACACGTCGCTTGCAGCCGCTCAAAGTTTTGGCTAAGTTTAACGTGGTAATACTGCCACAAGCCCCCTACAGCTCCCAGAGACTTTTTTTTGTTCCTCCAGATCAAGAAAGACCTGAAAGAAAAGCGATTCGGCACGATTCTAGCGATCCACAATTCCAGCTTCGACGAGGTTCCTTAATAGACTTTAGGCTGCTAGGCTAGACTTAAGACGCGCGAAGACTTCCAGTGAGCCTATGAACAACGGAAAAACAGTTGGCAGCAGTGTGTTGATGCCCAAGGATCATATTTCGAAGAATGTTAGTTCGCTGTACAAAAATATTTAATAAATTTTGTATTCTCAGACCAGTATTGAAACTTGGTGAACACACACTGTAAGAAAAAAGATGAGTGCATTTTTCTTAACTGAGCTGTTTTGTCTGACTGTGATGTACAGAAAACTGCTTCGTAAATTCTTTTTGGCAGGATTCTGTCCTTTTAAACTGGGGATTAAGAAATTTCGTCCTTCTTTTAAGTTTAACCTTTTACGAATTTATTGCTAAATTCTTCTACATAATTATTATACACAAATAATAATTTGAATACCGAAGAGGAAACTAAACTGCAAGGTAACAAATTTTACTTGAGTTACGTCTATAGTGATCAGATATCTTTACATAAAAGGGGGAGAGGATTGTACTTTGTGTCAATATATTAAAAAGAGAGAAACAACGTTTAAAAAACACAAATGTAAGTAATTTTAAAAAGCATATAGCTATTTCGAAGCCTCTAAGGCCCCATCATCAGTGCTTATAAATCAAAGATTAAAAAAAATAAAACTATGGAATAAAAGAGGGGGGAGGCAGAGCCAGAAGGCGCACCTCACATCCCGACCGTCAACAGCGAAATGAAAATCACTGTTGATAAACAGCCACGGACTCGGTATCATGTGCTCACAGGGAGACCAATGAAAAACCGCCCAGATGCTCCGGGAGAGTTCAAATGAAGCTGAGAAAAAAAGGGGGGGGGGGGGAAGAGGACGAATTAAAGAAAATTAAAACATAACTTAGAAAAATTGGGTGTGCTGGACAAATCGTTTACTAATCTGTTTGAATTTTTCCATATGTGCTAGGCTTCCTAAATGTCAAGATCGTCAATTGATGAACATTTCTGTATAATTGAGGCTTCGGAAAATTTAAAATTATGATTGTTGGACCAGCAGTGATTAGCAATAGCGGAACACTTGATGTCACAATTTTTAACACAAGTTTCGTGCTCCCCCGAACGGCATTGGTCAAACATTGGTCGAACATTGGTCAAACGAAAAGACCGTTTAAGGTCCGTTTGGGGGAGCATAAAACGTGTGTTAAAAATTGTGACATCAAGCGTTCCACTATCGCTAATCACTGCTGGTCCAACAATCATAATTTTAAATTTTCCGAAGCCTCAATTATACAGAAATGTTCATCAATTTAAGATCTTGACTTGTGGGAAGCCTACCACATATGGAAAAATTCAAACAGCTTAGTAAACGATTTGTCCAGCACACCCAATTTTTCTAAGTTATGGTTTAATTTTCTTTAATTCGTCCTCTTCCCTCCCCCCTTTTTTCAGCTTCATTTGAACTCTTCCGGAGCATCTGGGCGGTTTTTGATTGGTCTCCCTGTGAGCACATGATACCGAGTCCGTGGCTGTTTATCAACAGTGATTTTATTTCGCTGTTGATGGTCGGGATGTGAGGTGCGCCTTCTGGCTCTGCCTCCCCCCTCTTTTATTCCATAGTTTTATATTTTTTTATCTTTGATTTATAAGCACTGATGATGGGGCCTTAGAGGCTTCGAAATAACTATATGCTTTTTAAAATTACTTAAATTTTTGTTTTTTAAACGTTGTTTCTCTCTTTTTGAAATTCGGATATCTTTAGCCTAAAAAACAAGAGTTGTTTTGTTAGTAAGTAAAAATTAACAAGAGATAAGGTAGAAGCAGGGCTCTGAAATGGTCTTATTTTTGAATACCACTTTTATAAATCCATAATTTTCTTAGACGTTTCTTTCAAATTTTGCAAAAAATTATCTCAAAGGTTATTTTTTTTACAAACATCGAAGAAACCTATCAAGAAAGTAATTTTTCGTAATTACAGATATTCAAGAAATGAACCACTTTGGAGCCTCGTAAAAAAAAAAAAAAAAAAAAAAAAAAAAAAAAGGCATAAAAAGTTTCACTTTAATTATAGAGACGTTATCATTAGATTAAAAGTGCTGTTATTTTAAATATTAATGTTATGTTAGAATACTGATTAATTAAAAATGTGAGAGAGAACATTAAGTGAATTTGAAAAACACTGTATTGTAGTTAATTTTAATATAAGATAAAACCAAATCTTTTGGAATAAATATTTACAACATTGAAAATAAAATATCACTTTTAAAGCACTCCATTAGAAATATTAATTGAAATCAATAATTATGAAAAATTCTTTCTCAAAAATTGAATAAGTTAATAATTATTGAATACTCATAAATCTGAAATCCACTTGAACTCATTTCAAACCAAAAAAAAAAACAACGACAGTGGTCGAATATAATTAAGTAAGGGTATCAATCAGATGTTAGAAAAAAATTTACACTGTAAATTTTGGTATGTTAATTATTAAATTTTTAAACTCATAATAAATAAACCTCCAAAGAAAATTCATGGGGATAAATGAAAAATACTTAACAGAAGTGAAAAACGGAAACTTACCAAAAAAATAAAGTCACTCATGTTAATTATTGACTAATTATGCTTGGAAAAAAAAGTAATACAATTATTATTAAACAGTCATATTACACAGTCTAAACATTATCTTAAGCTTCACAAAGGTTAGTGAAGGGGATGCATGTCATATTTTATTAGAAACGCACAGTTAGTCTAGCAAACAGCAGATATTTTCTTATCTAAAATCATCTTGGCGTTAAATTAAACTCTTAAATACACAGTGATGCATATCTGCATCACTTTTTATTTAACTCTTAGCAAATACTATATTTATATAGAAATATTAATCCTGTAAAAATTGCAAAAATATGCTATTAAATGAAGTTAAAAATCTATCTTAATATTTCTCGTGTCTAATTTTTAATATAAGAATAAAAAACACAATTCTAAAAGAATAATTCATGCATTTAAGGGTTAAGTTTTACAAAATAATTTTTTTTTATATAAAGTACGGTATTTAGATTCATACTCATTAAAATATTTACTAATTTTCAATATTTCAGTTTTTACTGCAGATGTGCAACATAAGTAAAGGTTGACTTATTATCCGAAAAATGTATCTCTGATTTTTTTTCATTATTTTTCCTGTGTAATAAACCATTCTGAGAATCATATATAATTTTTTCGAAACAAAATAAAAAAGCATGCATTTAAGTGTTAAAGAATGTGTGACTGCATCACGAATGCACAATGATTTGGGTGCATTTTTATTACGTGATGAAATTTTCATTTGCTGAAAGTGAATTCTTTTATATACGATGAAACGAAGATCACTAGTTAAAAAAAAAAGTAGGGCTTCAGGTGAGGGAAAAGAAGGTGTAATGTACCTACTACTCCGCAAATACCTTACATTTTCAAGCGGGCACTGGATCAGCAGGAAATGGAATAAACGGTGTCTTTTTCACTGAATGTTGCCACTGGGAAGAAAGGAAAAAATTCCATTTTAAAAGTGGGATTTTTGCTGGATCTACATTCACGTCTAGTATTCGTAGCAAAATTGGAATTCAGATACTTGTCCATACACTAATGTAATTTGTTTCGACATGCTGGATTAAATTGGATTACTTGATTACGATATTGAATGTTACATATTGATTACTTAAAATAAAGCGATCTGAAATATCGTTTACGCATAGTCTAAATCTCGTAAATAGAATATAATAATTGTCAAGCATATTTAAATTAGTAAAAATAGGTGATGGAATATTCACATTTTTATTCTGAAAAGAAAAAGTCCTTCCGGCCAGTGCCGGGAGGAAGAGGTAGCTTTCATATTCCTTATTTTTAAAAAGCAAGCTGATATTATTCAAACACACGAAGCTCAATTTAGTGGGAACCGATTATAGGAGATTCAATCCTAATCTTTATCAATATTAAATCATTATCAATGAGAATTTCGCGAAATTAGTCAGCTTTATCCAAGCTGCTTTTATTTAAAGAAATTTATATTTGGTTGACAAATTCGGCGATATCTTGAAGTTCCTGCCATTTTAAGACAACATGGTGGATGAGGCTAACGAGTGAACTTGGTCGAGACCTTAGTAATTCCTGTGCACATGCTCACTCACATCGGAATCGGTTGATATATACAAGTTCTCTCGCAGGCAAAAAATCATATTTTTCAAAATGTCACCCACATTAGAAATTCAAACTGCTATATCTGAGCCATTTTCTAAGATAAAGACAAAACAAAAAATGCTCCGGAATCCTTATATCATGGTCAAATATTTAAGAAAGAAACCTTTTTCAATTTCTAATTCTTTTGCACCTTACTTTAAATATAATTTTTTATTTAATTTAATGGCCTCCATTTTGAAACAAGATGGCTGATGAAGCTGGCCAGCGAACTTGGTCGAGACATTACGATATACTATCCACATGCCTTCTTACATCGAAATAGGTTAATGAATACGCGTGTTATCACGTGACAAATATCACATCGTTTCAAAATGTCAGCCATGCTAGAAATTCAAAGTGCTATAATTCAACCATTTTTTAAGATATATACGAAACAAAAACTGCTCCGGAATCTTTGTATCCAGGTCAAATACATAAAAAAAATCTTTTTCATTTTTCAATTTTTTGATAACTCATTTTAAATTTAAAATTTAATTTTTTTAAAAAATGGCAGCCCTTTTGAAACAAGATGGCGAATAAAGCTGACCAACGAACTCGGTCGAGACATTGGTATGTACTATGTACACACCAAGTTACATCCAAATCGGTTCATAAATACGCCTGTTATCGCGTGACAAAAATCAGGTTGTTTCAAAATGTCAGCCACAATAGAAATTCAAAATGCTATAACTCAGCCATTTTTTTAGATATAGAAGAAACAAAAACTGTTCCGGAATCTTTGTATTAAGGTCAAACACATACAAAAAAATCTTTTTCATTTTCCTATTTTTTTGGTACCTCATTTTAAATTTTAAATTTTTAAAAAATTTTTAAATGGCCGCCATTTTTAAACAAGATGGCGGATGAAGCTGGCGAACGAACTCGGTCGAGAAATTGGTACGTATTATGTATACACCAAGGTACATCTAAATCGGTTCATAAATACGCCTGTTATCGCGTGACAAAAATCAGGTCGTTTCAAAATGTCAGCCCCGATAGAAATTCAAAGTGCTATAAATCAGCCATTTTTTAAGATATAGACGAAACAAAAACTGCTCCAGAATCTTTGTATCAACGTCAAACACATATAAAAAAAATATTTTTCAATTTTCAATTTTTTGGTACCACATTTCAAATTTAAATTTTTTTTTAAAAATTTAAATGGCCGCCATTTTGAAACAAGATTACGGATGGAGCTGGCCAACGAACTCGGTCGAGACATTGGTACGTAATATGTATACACCAAGGTACATCCAAATCGATTCATAAATACGACTGTTATCGTGTGACAAAAATCAGGTCGTTTCAAGATATCAGTCAAGCTGGAAATTCAAAGTGCTATAACTCAGCCATTTTTTAAGATACAGACAAAACAAAAAATGCTCCGGAATCTTTGTATCAAGGTCAAACACATAAGAAAAAAATATTTTTCAATTTTAAATTTTTTGGTACCACATTTCAAATTTTAATTTTTTAAAATTTTTTAAAATTTTTTTAAATGGCCGCCATTTTGAAACAAGATGGCGGATAAAGCTGGCCAACGAACTCGGTCGAGATATTTGTATGTACTATGTACACACCGAGTTTCATCCAAATCGGTTCATAAATACGAGAGTTACAGTATGACAAATATCAGATATATATATATATATATATATATATGGATATATATATATATATATATTAGGTAGCTTTCATTACAAAAAGCTTACTATTGCAGCCGTTCGGAGGAAAGCGATTTCAAAAAATTTTGGTATATTTTCATCGATCATGACCCCCAGACCCCGAAACCACCCTCCGTTCAAAATTGATATATATATATATATATATATATATATATATATATATATATATCCATATATATATATATATATATATCTGACCTATGTCACACTGTAACTCTCGTATTTATGAACCGATTTGGATGTAATTTGGTGTGTACATAGTACGCACCAATATCTCAACCGAGTTCGTTGGCCAGCTTCATCCGCCATTTTGTTTCAAAATGGCGGCCATTTAAAAAAAATTTTTAAATTTAAAATTTGAAATGTGGTTCCAAAAAATTAAAAATGGAAAAATATTTTTTTCTTATGTAATTGACCTTTATACAAAGACTCCGGGGCAGTTTTTGTTTCGTCTATATCTTACAAAATGGCTGAGTTATAGCATTTTGAATTTCTAGCGTGGCTGACATTTTGAAACGTCCTGAATTTTGTCACGCGATAAAAGGAGTATTTATGAACCGATTTGGATGTAACTTAGTTTATCTATAGTACGTACCAATGTCTCGACCGAGTTCGTTGGCCAGCTTCATCCGCCATCTTGTTTTAAAATGGCGGCCATTTAAATTTTTAAGAAAAATTTAAATTTGAAATGTGGTACCAAAAAATTGTAAATTGAAAAAATATTTTTTTCTTATGTGTTTGACCTTGATAAAAAGATTCGGGAGCAGTTTTTGTTTCGTCTATATCTTAAAAATTAGCTGAGCTATAGCATTTTGAATTCCTAGCATGGCTGACATTTTGAAACGTCCTGATATTTGTCACGTGATAACAGACGTATTTATGAACCGATTTCCATGTACCTCGGTGTGTACATAGTACATAGAAATATCTCGAACGAGTTCGTTGGCCAGCTTCATCTCCCATATTGTTTCAAAATGGCGGCCATTTAAAAAAATTTAAAGAATATAAAATTTAAAATGAGATACAAAAAAATTGGAAAATGAAAAAGATTTTTTTTGTATGTGTTTGACCTTAACACAAAGATTCCGGAACAGGTTTTCTTTTGTCTATATCTAAAAAAATGGCTGAGTTATAGCATTTTGAATTTCTATTGTGGCTGACATTTTAAAACGACCTGATTTTTGCCACGCGATAACAGGCGTATTTATGAACCGATTTGGATGTAACTTGGTCTGTACATAGTACATACCAATGTCTCGACCGAGTTCGTTGTCCAGCTTCATTCGCCATCTTGTTTCAAAAGGTTTGCCATTTAAAAATAAATTAAATTTAAAATTTAAAATAAGGTATTAAAAAATTGGAAAATGAAAGATATTTTTTTTATGTGTTTGGCCTTGATAGAAAGATTCTGTTGCACTTTTTGTTTCTGAAAATTTGTTCTTTTGTTTATATCTTAAAAAATAGTTGAATTATAGCACTTTGAATTTCTAGCATGGCTAACACTTTGAAACGATCTTGCATTTGTCACGCGATAACACACGTATTCGCCTATTTCGATGGAAGAAGGCATGTGGATAGTATGCATCAATATCTCGACCAATTTCGTTGGCCAGCTTCATCAGCCATCTTGTTTCAAAATGGCACCCATTAAATTAAAAAAAAAATTATATTTAAAGTGAGGTGTAAAAAAATTAGAAATTGAAAAAGGTTTCTTTCTTAAGTATTTGACCTTGATATAAGGGTTCAAGAGCATTTTTTGTTTGTCTTTATCTTAAAAAATGGCTCAGATATAGCAGTTTCAATTTCTAATGTGGGTGACATTTTGAAAAATCTTATTTTTTGCCTGCGACAACACTCGTATATATCAACCGATTCCGATGTGAGTGAGCATGTGCACAGCAATTACTAAGGTCTCGATCAAGTTCACTGGTTAGCCTCATCCACCGTGTTGCCTTAAAATGGCAGGCACTTTAAGAAATCGCCGAATTTGGCAGCCAAATATAAGTTATTTTAAATAAAAGCAGCTTGGATAAAGCTGACTAATTTCGCGAAATTGTCATTTATAATGATTTAGTATTGATAAAAGTTAGTACTGAATCTCCTATATTCGGTTTCCACTAAATTGAGCTTCGTGTGTTTGAATAATATAAGTTGGCTTTTTTAAAATAAGGAATATGAAAGCTACCTCTTCCTCCCGGCACTGGCCGGAAGGACTTTATCAACTTTTGAACGGAGGGTGGTTTCGGGGTCTGGGGGTCATGATCGATGAAAATATACCAAAATTTTTTGAAATCGCTTTCCTCCGAACGGCTGCAATAGGTAGCTTTTTGTAATGAAAGCTACCTAAAACAGTCTGAGGGAAATTAAACATTTATAAGCTTTACACATTTTTAAATTGCGAAAAAAGAGAAAAGAATACACGAAAAGATTAGGTGACACGGATGTATGTGAATTGTATAAAGACAGTGCAGATTATTCAATTAAATAAGTTTTTACTTCACTATGATTAAGTATTTTGTATAAAAAATAAAATCTCTAATTTACCTTTAACCCAAATAAATCTACAATTGGAGCGCCATTTTACAATTTATGCTGCCTGGTCAGTTCCATAGCAAAAAACAAACAAACAAATGCAAGTGAGAAATACATGATTTTATGCTACCAGAAATTCACATATCAAAAGGAATTTTCTTATGTTTATTCTTAATCTTCTGTTTTATTAGCCTGCTTTTTATATGGCAACGAAAAGGAGAATGTCACTGAAAGCAATTTATCTAATCTCTCTCTTCTCTCGTATTTCTAGTACAAGTTCTGCGAAGATGGAACATGCAGAAAAGTAACTAATGAAAAATTTTGTGTTAGAGAAAATACTATGACAAAGATCAAAGAAAATTCAAGAAAGTTAATGATAAGTAAAATGTAGTTTAATGAACGAGTTCAAATATTAAGTAGGAAAATGAGAGAAATTTTCTTTAGTAATATTGGACTATTTCAAAAGATTATTAAAATTTATTCATAGAATAACATTCATTTATTTTACGTATGTACAAGTAAATCTAAATTTAACAAATGAGTATGCAAATAAAATAATATATGCATTCAAAGAATTTTTTCTAGAACTTGGGTAATTGAACAAAGACTGACTTAATCCTAGAAAGCTAATCTACATAATTCTGACGTATTTGTCTTTGAAATAAGAGTAAGGTGCGGAGAATGTTAGCATTCTAGAGCTAAGGAAAATTACGTATGGTACGGTTTCTTATTTGTTTACTGTCGAATATCCATATGTTTAGTCAGAGGATAATTTGAACTATGCAACTGATTTTTCTTTCTTAATTAACAAAAAAAGAAGGAAAAAACAATAGCACAATTGTACAATTTTAAAACCAAGACAATTGAATTTAAAACAGAATACAAGGAGATAGGAAAAATACTTGCGATTTTTTTTTTTAAATATTAGTTCTAATGTTATTTCACGCCTATTTTTTTTATGTAGATTTCTTCATTGGCACCACTTTTTTGAAATGGTAAAATTCCGATTGTTTTCGCCTTAATGTCAAATCAATGGTAATTTTACTATTTCAAAAAATTGGTGCCAATGAAGAAATCTGAATTTTAAGAAAGTAGACGTGAAATAATATTACCGTACAGAACTTTCTGGTACACCTTATATATTAAAAATAATCCCCAACGGTATGATTCTTTTTGTAGAATTGCCATTTTCGTATCCAGATAACATCACTTGAATATTTGTAATGCAGGGTCATCGAAAAATAATGCCTAGATTTAAAAAAAATATCATAACATCGAAACTTTTTATGTTAAAGGAGTAATTCTTTCACAACACGATAACCGGTGAACGCAAGTTTGGTTTTAGTTCACCAGAATTCGTTTGCTTGTCTGTGTTATGCACGGATTAGTTGAGCAGTCGTCAAGGTCAGCCGACGCGCCAGAATGCAGCTGCTCAGTACGATGTTGACCGTGCAAAAAAAAAAAAAAAGCTTTGATTCCATATACCAAATCACGCATTGTGCTTTTTTTTGCACGGTCAACATCGTACTGAGCAGCAGCAGTCTGGCACGTCGGCTGACCTTGTCGACTGCACAACTAACACAGATACGCATGACACAGATACGCAAACGAATTCTGGTGAACTAATACCAAACTTGCGTTCACCAGTTATCGTGTAATGAAATAATTATTCATTTAATATAAAAGGTTTCGATGTTATGATTTTTTAAAATCTAGGCGTTATTTTTCGATGACCCTGTATCATCCAAAACGTTTATTATCACTGAATATAATCATACTAAGCGACTGGCGAAAAACAAAAGAAAAGAAAAAATTGACAAATGATATTCTGTGCAGATATTATTGATTTTTTTTTTAATGTACAGTTGAGTAGAACTTAAGAATAGGGTAAAAAAAAAAAACTTTTTTATTTTAATGTGTAATAGTGAAAAGATTTTTCCTTTTTGAATGTCTAAACTATCGGTTGAGAAGGTTTTTTTAAAATTAATTTGTTTTCCGATTCTTCAAAGACGTCAAAGTTTTAAAATTTCAGTATAAAGTAACTTAAAGTAAACAAGGTAGCTGTTAGCTCATATCTGCTTATATTAAGATAATACTACCCAGAAGTCACCAAGAGGAGTTGGCTAAATATCGACTTCCACCCTCCTTATCTGTCTTTGTTATGGATTAATTCAATTGAATATTCAACCTACTGTCTTATAAATCTTCTTAGGCAAACTTTGTCATTACATTGCTTGAATTCAACTTTCCCAAGATAAAATCATCTCTTGCTTAATATCTAAAGACGGTTGACGCAGCTCCCGAGACAATTTTGACACGCATTTCCACTGTTTGAGTATAACAACGAAATTCTAAAATTCAGGTGTTTTCCATGTTTGTACTTTTTTTAAAAGTTTTTCATCCCATCAGTACGTCAAGACAGGATCCATTTTTTTATAGTCTATAATTTCAATATGTTCGCATTTTATCAAGTTACTTTCCTATTGATCCAGAAAATCCTTTAGTACCCTTAGTTTTTCCAGCAAGATGTTGAAATAAGTATCTAAAAAAGCAATTCATGTGCATGTAATAAGCAAATTATCCATTGCAAAGTTTTTACTTTCTTGCTTCCAATGTTTTAACAACTCCAGATTTGCGTTCTGCGTTGACGGCGTTTCTGTTTCACCCAATAAATTTCAAACTTGAAATGTCCATATTATTATTTTGAAAATATACCAAAATTGCAGCGGCTATATTAATATAAGAAGACGATGTCAATGAAATTTGACCAATATATTTTGATCCTAGTTTTTAACTAAGACCATGTGTTCTTCTTTAATAATTTTTCGTTATACTTTTTCCCTTTGCCTCAGTTATCATAGTGTTATACTTTCTGCCATTAAAATACAAACCTTCTAAAATTACCTCATTTCGTCTTTCTTGTTCTTTCAAATACTTCCTTATCTTTTTCTTCTTCAAGTCCTTCTTTGAGTTACCTTTTCTTTATTATCATAAGAAATACCCATATCTTATAGGGTGCCATTTGCAATGATATTTGGAGTTCTGTCTAATACTCCGGTACTTTCACCTTGTTGATTGTCAAATTCAGGTTTAGAGGAACTACCGATTGAACTATTTCCTTCCGAACTATTTTCTTCATTTGGCGAGTCATTCAATCAAAACCTCACTTTTTTTGTCTTAAAATAACCTTTTTCTTTCTTCATTATTTCCTTTTCCAAGTTTGTTTTGTAGTTTTTATATCTATTGATCCTATTGCCATCACCCCATCTCTCTTTGGTCTTTGTGAAAGTGATGTTCTTGTTCTGATACACAATAATATTTAGTGCATTTACACAAAGAAAAGTTTTTTCCATGATTACCTAACATTTTGCAATTTTATATTGGATGTGGGATTATTCTTTCTAAACTTAATATTTTTCTTCAAATTTTGACATTTCTCAGGATAGTCCAATCATTTTTTATTATTTGTGTATCAGAAATTTTTGGAATTGAAGATTTCAGCAATACACTTTTAATTGTATCAGGAACCGCTTTTGATATTTCAGAAACAGTGTATTCCAGATTCCAGTTGGCAGATTTTAAGTTAAATTGAACTCAAAAATAATGTTTCATAACATCTGCATATGTTCGCCAAAGATGACAGTCTAATGTTAATTGTTTTGGTTTGCGAAATACAAGAAACTTCAACAATTTTCTAGATTTAGGCACATTAGCAGACATTGTCACGTTTGACACAGACTGTGTTAATTGCAAAATAGTCGAAGAAACTGTTAACACACGCTAAATCGACTAACTTGTTATGAGTCGCAACTAAATAAATCAGAGACAATGAAAGCCGATGCCCACTACGCTGTCTTCTACAAAAGACAAATAAATTGGGGCGTCGTTTCCATCGCACCCAAACTAAATTATTCTCTTTATTACAAGACATTAACTCTTCGTTAATTTAGTTTTGCAAAATATAAATTTAACAATAAGCTTAAAAAGTGTTTCATGCAATTATTGGCTTTCATTCGTTTTTTATTGAAAATCAGACGCTTTGAGGAACCGGAAAATATCATTTTAAAATTAAAAGAAAAATATTCTCTTTTTATGGAGTTAAAAAGGAAAAAAAAATAATCACTATTAGAATATAAAATTCGAAACTTCGTTTTTTAGTTCCACCCTTGGCTGTATTATTTTGCTGAAAGATTAAAGTATAACACATGAAAAACTAAACTTATTTTACAGTCGGCCAAAAAGAAAAGAGCAAAACCCCATATATTTTAACCATCAAATTCTCCCATAAAACAACGGAAATATTCATTCGACTACAAATGATGCCTGCTTTAAATTTGTGTTACAAAAAAAAAAAAAAAAAAAAAAGGCTTAGGGGTGGAGTTCGTCTTTATACACAAATGGCACAATTTTTTAAAATTCTTAATACGAACACCTATTTTTGGCATAATATTTCGACTTTTTGGTAAACTATATCATAGGAACTGATCCGAACTACTGTTAAGAAGTTTTCTTTTTTTTTCTTTATGGAAACTTTTTATTTACTTTTTACAAGTTTTTAGCTAAAATTACCATTAATTGAGTTAAATAATTTATTTTAATAATAATTGTACTGCCTTAAGATTTAAAATAAAATTTTAAATAGATATAAACATATATTTTTTATTATTGCGCAAATGAACGTTTCCCATGTCATTTAAATTTAGTGTCTGTCTCAAAAGTTTGAATAAATGTGTATATTATCATAACTTTAATAAAAAATCATAAAATATGTAACTGCACATTGTCTCAAACGCTTAAACACAACAGAACAACTACATAATTTAACGCTTATAAACGGTGCTAATTATTAATAGCATTTACTTCGCCTCAGATAACTTCAACTTAGATAACTTAGACGTGTTTCCACTGAATCAAATATTTTTACAAATTTTATTGGTAGCAGAGAATACTATGCTTTTTCAATGGATACTTTAAATTCTTCAGTTGAGTCATATTGCTTTTTTACTCTTGTATGGTAATTCACTAATTAAAATACGCCAACTGTCCTCAATTGAGTTTAACCCTTCCGGCACGGAGTAAGTTTGTAAAATGAGGAAATGATGGACTTACATCGGAATTTACAAACGAATTTATTAGAAAAACTTGCTTATTTTCCCCGTACTTTATAAATGGAAAATTTTAATTAAATATTATTGGTGCCGTTTGTTAGCTTTGGATTTTAAATTAGGTGCCCTTTTTTGTGGACACCGCCCGCTAAAGGGTTAAGTCTAGGCTTAAATCTGACCAAATTAAAACATTAACATTTCGGCGGAAAATCCATTGTTTCGTAGTATGTGAGTTGTTTAATATTTTCCTGCGGAAATCTCCATTTAGAACACCCTAAGATATTACCAAATGGATGTGAATGTTTACTCTGGTGTCTCTTGATAATTTAATGAATTTTTTTTCACATAGAGAAATGTCAGATAGGATCAGTGTTGCCAGATTGGGGACTTTTTAAATTCAGATTATTTGCCTGTCACCACTTTTAAAAATAGTATAATTCGCCTTATTTTTCAGAATTTTTAATCTATTTTTAAATAGTCCGATTATTTCTATTTCAAAAAAGCAGTCTGGTGACAGAAAAGTCCCCAATCTTGCAACACTGGGTAGGATTGGCCGTTAAAGCCAAGTGCTCGCGAAATAATCAGAGACATTGTCGTGTACTGAAGAAAATACGTGGCTGTTCACTGAAGTGATGTCAGTGATCATTTCAGCCATCAGGACCATCCACATTCCTCTTTTCGTACGGTGAGCCATTTGTTCCCTTACAACATATGAGGCATTTTCACAATTTTTTGACTTTTTAGTCCCTGAATAATAATTTGTATTTCAATACATATTCTTGTTTTTTTTTTAATTTCTTATAGGGTAATTCCGGGATTTATGCCACACATTTTTTTTTAATTTGTGTATAAAGCCCCATGGTGAAAAAAAAAAAAATATGCTGTGCTATTTAATGTTAAATATACAACGCGTGTACTGCAACAAAAAAATCCAAAACAAATTATTAATATTTTTTAATTTTTTTTTTCTAAAACATTAAGCTGCGGCGCGTCACCCGTACATTCAGACTGAGACGCCGCACTTGTGCGGTAGTTATACCGCGCTTGTAATAAGAACAGAATGAAATTAAAAATAAAGATATTAGAAAAAATATTCATATCTGGATTATAATTAACGATGTAAAAACAAAATGAAACTAAATGAGCACAATGAAACGTATTATTAGATTCAAATTAATAATTGTTGCCTACTTTCACTATTAAAATTATCGACTTATTTTTTTACATTAAATTTTAATTGTTATTTCAGCAACAACGTTACATTAATGTATTAGAAAGGAAAAAGAAAAAAAAGTAAAATTGTGTTTACATAATTTATTTGTTAACCCTCTGTCTACCAGAAGGGTCCAATGGACCCGACATGTATATTCAAAATATCTATTCAAACCAGAAAATTTCTTCAAAACAAACTAAATGTATAAATCAGACAATAATAAGTTAAATAAACAAATTAAATAGTTTTAAGTAAAAATTCTGGTGTAGAATGTTTTTATAAAACTTGAGTAAAATTTCCGGTAGTTCTAGGGTTAACCTTTTCGGGACCGGTGACTTTTACACAAATTTTATTCGGTTGGTACCACTTTTTTAAAAGAGTAAAGTTACCTTTGCTTAAATAATCATGAAAATGCTCTAATTAAAGAAAGCAAATTATAATTTTCTTTTTACTGGTGTCAGAAACAAATTTCGTAAGCTCTTTATGAAGAGGCTTATATGCACCTATGGTCACGAATGGGTTACGAGACCTGTTTTTTCGACTACAATCGACAGGAAAAGTGTCGAAAAAGTACAGTCTTTATGTAACTACATTTAAACACATGATACAACGAAGCCAATTACACTTCCTCTTTTTTTGGAGTAGTTTGCAAACAACGTCTGTGTTACGCGTAATCCAATTTTTCATTATTATCATCTTGACTTGCATCTTTCTTGCACTTCTTACTTTTTATTTTACCTTTTTCTCGTTTGGTTTTTGTAAACATGATAACATGATAACATGGTTAATCTGTGCAAAAAGAAAAGAAAAAGTTAATAACACTTAATCATCCCGTACAAAAGAAACTGCGGCATGTATACCGGAATAGCAGTGCGGCATGTATCCCATTTTGCATGGTGCAGACGTCGGCCATCACAGTTACCTTCCATCGCTAAGGGGAATGGCGTAACCACAGTAGTCTATACAAACGCCACACTTAGTTTTGACTTCGAAATCATTCATGCATTTAGTAATTAGTGTATGTAAAGTATTTAAACATAACGTGTTCAAAAGTTTGGACAGTGAAATCATGCACTTACGTCAAATTAAGGATTGTACTTCTACAAGTAAACATCGAAATGGGATTCACGCTATACACTGGTTAAAATAATCTCATTGCGCACCTATAGTGTGCGTTTGACGACCATCTGTCAATAATTACAAGAAATACAAGGGATGCGGCATCTATCCCTTATGCGGCGGCTCTCCCGGAGTTACCCTACTGGAAAACATCCCACTGCATGAGTGCATAACAATATTAACCAGAAAATAAAAGTTTTGTACGATGTTGGGGGTTCAAATATACCACGAAATTCCTATACCGTCCCGTGTCCCTGATGCTGATTTTTAAGTTTGGAGCTCTCTGTATAAAATTGTTTCAATAAAAGTAATTCAATGTAATTTTTTTCCGAAACTGTGACTATTGTTTTATATAAATATGTAGCAAAAAATTAACCTGTACACATTTTTACGGTTGTTATTTTTTTAAAATCTGCCACTAGGTTTTAGATTCCTTACCGTCCCTCTTGCTAAAATTATACAGAAAATCACTTCAGATTCAGCCACAGAATTTTGTTCAACTTATTTCTCATGCAGAAGTATACTAGAGAAAGAATGGCTAAAATTCTTTGACAGGAAATTTACTGCAGAATTTAAATATCAATTTCAAGCATCGTGGCTTTATTGGTAGTCTTACTGTCCCCAAGTTTTATTCCTGCACTTTTCGAGGTAAATTATTTTTTTTTTTATTTAATCCAATGTAAATAACTGTTTCTAAAAATCAATGAACATTGTGGCTATCACTTAGTCTTAAGATGATTTGCCTAAAAATAGTTGGTAATTTTCCTCACCGTCCTATCCTTAACATCCTTTTTTTCCTCTTACCGTTCATTTTTTCCTATACCATCCCCCTTTTTTTCCCTTATCGTCCCATCTTTAACACCCCTTTAAGATAATGTTATACCAAAATTTTGTACTAAAAATACTACATTGTTATTATTTCTTATTTGAATGTCCAGTGGTGCTATGCAAATTCATTATAAGTAAAAATTTAGAAGAAATTAAAAAGTTATAAAAAACGGACAAAAAAAAACGGAAATACTACTGGCAATATAGACGCCAGTACTATTTCCGTTTTTTACGAGAATTTTTACCCATAAATTACAGAAAAATTTCCGTTTACGCCAGTACTATTTACGTTTTTTACGGGAATTTTTACCCATAAATTACAGAAAATTTTCCGTTTTTCTGATTAAAAACGGAATTTTTTCTGAAATTTATGGGTAAAAATTCCCGTAAAAAACGGAAATAGTACTGGCGTTTAGATTGCCAGTAGTATTTCCGTTTTTTAGTCCTTTTTTTTTTTTTTTTTTTTTTTTTTTTTTTTTTTTTTTTTTACAGTGTAGTGGTAAAATGGTAAGGAAAATCAAACTCACAAGTTTAACTTAAACCTCAGTTAAATAAAAAAGATTTTCGCTGCTGACCATTTTTCTTTATTTTGAATCATTAAGGCATTCGTCTGTCAGTTTAAAATGTTATTTTATTTAATTTAATTTCACCAGAGTTTTATTCCTGAAAGTTAAAATTTTGTGAGAATGCCTCATATACTTTCGAGATCAATCTATTCTGGCATGTTTATGGTGTGTTTAATTGCAGTTTGCTATATATATTTTATAAAACAACATTCTTGAAGTATCTTATGCGCCTATATAATGTGTCGTTTAAGACACTGAAACAGAGGTTGTTTTTAATTTGCCTTAATGAAATATTTTGCCTTGACACCATCTTCCAATTTTTCGATCAATCTGAACACTTGTTACACTTAGCCGCCCGCACCTTTGTTTTCGTGTCGAAATTCTTATTTCTTGTAACTACTTGGTATATCCCTCACTCTGAACAATTTAATTTTTTATTAATTTTAATAACGGGCTTTTTTAGGTAGCTTTCTTTACAAAAAAGCTACCTATTGCAGCCGTTCGGAGGAAAGCGATTTCAAAAAATTTTGGTATATTTTCATCGATCATGACCCCCAGACCCCGAAACCACCCTCCGTTCAAAATTGATATATATATATATATATATATCTGACCTATGTCACACTGTAACTCCCGTAATTATGAACCGATTTCGATGTAATTCGGTGTGTACATAGTACATACCAATGTCTCGACCGAGTTCGTTGGCCAGCTTCATCCGCCGTTTTGTTTCAAAATGGCGGCCATTTAAAATTTTTAAAAAAATTTAAAACTTGAAATGTGGTACCAAAAAATTAAAAATGGAAAAATATTTTTTTCGTTCGTATTTGACCTTTATACAAAGATTCCGGAACAGTTTTTGTTTCGTCTATATCTTAAAAAATGGCTGAGTTATAGCATTTTGAATTTCTACCGTGGCTGACATTTTGAAACGTCCTGAATTTTGTCACGCGATAAAAGGCGTATTTATGAACCGATTTGGATGTAATTCAGTGTGTACATAATACATACCAATCTCTCGACCGAGTTCGTTGGCCAGCTGCATCCGCCGTTTTGTTTCAAAATGGCCGCCATTTAAACATTTTAAAAAATTTTAAAACTTGAAATGTGGTACCAAAAAATTAAAAATGGAAAAATATTTTTTCTTATGTATTTGACCTTTATACAAAGATTCCGGAGCAGTTTTTGTTTCGTCTATATCTTAAAAAATGGCTGAGTTATAGCATTTTGAATTTCTAGCGTGGCTGATATTTTGAAACGTCCTGAATTTTGTCACGCGATAAAAGGCGTATTTATGAACCGATTTGGATGTAATTCAGTGTGTACATAGCACATACCAATCTCTCGACCGAGTTTGTCGGCCAGCTTCATTCGCCATTTTGTTTCAAAATGGCGGCCATTCAAAAATTTTTTAAAAATTTAAAATTTGAAATGTGGTACCAAAAAATCGAAAATGGAAAAATATTTTTTCTTATGTATTTGACCTTTATACAAAGATTTCGGAGCAGTTTTTGTTTCGTCTATATCTTAAAAAATGGCTGAGTTATAGCATTGTGAATTTCTAGCGTGGCTGACATTTTGAAACGTCCTAAATTTTGTCACGCGATAAAAGGCGTATTTATGAACCGATTTGGATGTAACTTCGTTTATACATAGTACATACCAATGTCTCGACTGGGTTCGTTGGTCAGCTTCATCCGCCATCTTGTTTAAAAATGGTGGTCATTTAAATTTTTAAGAAAAATTTAAATTTGAAATGTGGTACCAAAAAATTAAAAATTGAAAAAATATTTTCTTCTTATGTCTTTGACCTTGATAAAAAGATTCGGGAGCAGTTTTTGTTTCGTCTATATCTTAAGAAATGGCTGAGTTATAGCATTTTAGGTAGCTTTCTTTACAAAAAAGCTACCTATTGCAGCCGTTCGGAGGAAAGCGATTTCAAAAAATTTTGGTATATTTTCATCGATCATGACCCCCAGACCCCGAAACCACCCTCCGTTCAAAATTGATATATATATATATATATATATATATATATATCTGACCTATGTCACACTGTAACTCCCGTAATTATGAACCGATTTCGATGTAATTCGGTGTGTACATAGTACATACCAATGTCTCGACCGAGTTCGTTGGCCAGCTTCATCCGCCGTTTTGTTTCAAAATGGCGGCCATTTAAAATTTTTAAAAAAATTTAAAACTTGAAATGTGGTACCAACAAATTAAAAATGGAAAAATATTTTTTTCGTTCGTATTTGACCTTTATACAAAGATTCCGGAACAGTTTTTGTTTCGTCTATATCTTAAAAAATGGCTGAGTTATAGCATTTTGAATTTCTAGCGTGGCTGACATTTTGAAACGTCCTGAATTTTGTGACGCGATAAAAGTCGTATTTATGAACCGATTTGGATGTAACTTCGTTTATACATAGTACATACCAATGTCTCGACCGGGTTCGTTGGCCAGCTTCACCCGCCATCTTGTTTAAAAATGGCGGCCATTTAAATTTTTAAGAAAAATTTAAATTTGAAATGTGGTACCAAAAATTGAAAATTGAAAAAATATTTTCTTCTTATGTGTTTGACCTTGATAAAAAGATTCGGGAGCAGTTTTTGTTTCGTCTATATCTTAAGAAATGGCTGAGTTATAGCATTTTGAATTTCTAGCGTAGCTGACATTTTGAAACGTCCTGATTTTTCTCACGTAATAACAGGCGTATTTATGAACCGACTTGAATGTACCTTGGTGTGTACATAGTACATACAAATATCTCGACCGAGTTCGTTGGCCAGCTTCATCCGCCATCTTGTTTCAAAATAGCGGCCATTTAAAAAAATAAAAAAATAAAAAAATTTAAATGAGATACCAAAAAATTGGAAAATGAAAAAGATTTTTTTTGTATGTGTTTGACCTTAATACAAAGATTCCGGAACCGTTTTTCTTTCGTCTATATCTAAAAAAAATGGCTGAGTAATAGCATTTTGAATTTCTCTTGTGGCTGACATTTTAAAACGACCTGATTTTTGTCACGCGATAACAGGCGTATTTATGAACCTATTTGGATGTAACTTGGTCTGTACATAGTACATACCGATGTCTCGACCGAGTTCCTTGGCCAGCTTCATTCGCCATCTTGTTTCAAAAGGGTTGTCATTAAAAAAAAATTAAATTTTAAATTCAAAATGAGGTATTAAAAAATTGGAAAATGAAAAAGATTTTTTTTTATGTGTTTGGCCTTGATACAAAGATTCCGGAGCAGTTTTTGTTTCTGAAAATTTGTTCTTTTGTTGATATCTGAAAAAATGGTTGATTTATAGCACTTCGAATTTCTAGCATGGCTAACATTTTGAAACGATCTTGTGTTTGTCACGCGATAACACACGTATTCGCCTATTTCGATGTAAGAAGGCATGTGGATAGTATACATCAACACCTCGACCAATTTCGCTGGCCAGATTCATCAGCCATCTTGTTTCAAAATGGCGGCCATTAAATTAAAAAATATATATATGTTTAAAGTGAGGTGCAAAAAAATTAGAAATTGAAAAAGGTTTCTTTCTTAAGTATTTGATCTTGATATAAGGATTCAGGAGCATTTTTTGTTTGTCTTTACCTTAAAAAATGGCTCAGATATAGCAGTTTCAATTTCTATTGTGGGTGACATTTTGAAAAATCTGATTTTTTGCATGCGACAGCACTCCTATATATTAACCGATTCCGATGTGAGTGAGCATGCGCACAGCAATTACTAAGGTCTCGACCAAGTTCACTGCTTAGCCTCATCCACCATGTTGTCTTAAAATGACAGGCACTTTAAGAAATTGCCGAATTTGGCAGCCAAATATAAGTTACTTTAAAGAAAAGCAGCTTGGATAAAGCTGACTAATTTCGCGAAATTCTCATTCATTATATTGATAAAAATTAGTATTGAATCTTCTATATTCGGTTTCCACTAAATTGAGCTTCGTGTGTTTGCATGATATAAGTTGGCTTTTTTTAAGTAAGGATTATGAAAGCTACCTCTTCCTCCCGGCACTGGCCGGAAGGACTTTCTTCTACCGTAATTTCCCGCGTTTACGCCGCGGCTTAGTTAAGTCTTTTTCATACCGGAAAATTTATTTTTAAAATGAAGTCAAATAAATGCTAAGCAAAAACAAGTCACATTTTATTTAAAACGAATTCTGGTAGGAAATCGAATTATCTGAGCCGCGGCGTATACGCGGGAAATTACGGTATTTCAACTTAAGAATATTTAAAATTTCTTCTTTTGTGAATTTTGTGAATTTAATATAAAACAACCGAAATTTAATATTCTCATCAAAAACGGGTCGTTTTTGGACCGGTTGGTCGGTTGTGACTAATCCAGCATTTGTTAATATTTGCATGATGTAGCTCAACTTTTGAAACAGTGGTATTTTAACAAAAATAACCAAAAGCGTATTCTTAAAAAAAAAAAAAAAAAAAAAAAAAAAATTCTGATGAAACCTATTATAATATGTTTCGTTTCAATGACATTTTGAATATTTATTGTGAAATTGTTGCATATTTTTACCTTTCTAATTTAATTATCATGTTTTAGTGTGTGCCTAAACATTTTAGACAGACTGTATTAACAATCTAGACGGGATAAGTAATATTTTAGTATTATTTGTATAACAAAGTGAAATGTTAATCTTTCTTTTTTTTTCTTTGAACGTTCGAAGTATGTAATAAAAAACAAAGAAAGATAAATAAATGTCTGGCTTGCTTAACCCTTAAATGCGCGATTTTTCATTTTTTTTTCGAAAAAATTATATATGATACCCTGAAAGGTTTATTACGCAGGAAAGATAATGAAAAAAATCAGAGATACATTTTTCATATAGTACGCCAAATTTTCTTCTGTTGCACATCTGCAACACAAGTAAAAACTCCTGTCGTGTAGCTGTTTTACGCTAAAATAAAGCAAATTAGTAAATACTTTAATAAGTGTGTCTCCAAATACCTTATTTTATATAATTATTTATTTTATAAAACTTAACCTTTAATCCTCATAATAGAATATGTTATAGAAATTACGTAGTGCAGAGAATCTGACTTTACACTTGAAAGTTTCAATGGTTAATTTTGCTTTATTTAAATACGGAATGTCTGTTTTTTAATTAAAGCAAATATTTCTAGTTTAATTTTCTGGTGTGAATTAGGTATATGCGAATAAAAATAATCTATTAAATTCAAAACAGTGTTCTTTGCATATATGCAAAGCACTAAAGGGTTAAAAACTGAAAAAAATCTCCTTTTGTAAATTAATTGAAATTTCATGTACAATGATTTGCCAGTATCCGCGATGAACCGTATACAGGGATGAGATTTCAGACTGTTTCCATACCAGTGTAATATAAGAGAAAATGCGATTTTATTTGATCAGAACATTTTTCCGATTTAAGTGAACAACATTTTCTCTAAGATAATAGTGGTATGCAAAAAGTCGGAAATCTCATCCCTGACCGTATAAAGGAGTTACACGCTTCTGGGAATTTCCTGACCAGGAAATTCTTCTGTACCAGTGTTTTCGTATAGAAAATCTCCCCTTAAATAAAGCTGAATTTCGTGCGTTTAACATATATTTATTTTTCCATAAACAAATACTGATATTTGACCAGGGAATTTCTCTGAAGCGTGGCAACCCTGGAATATAATTTTTTTACCGTACCGAGAGAGAGAAGATTAAACTGCGATTGTGGCATCTTTTTATGCTATTTATATCCAGTAGATTTTAGCATTTGTTCAACAACACGTCAATGCAAATCTCTTTAAATATTGTTCAAATGAAAATCAAATATTTATTTCAATATTTCACATTTATTTGTTTGCTTGTTACAAAATTTTTAATAGCTAGTGTGTTTAATTTTCTAATAGATATTAACCCTAGATCTACCGGGAATTTTATTCAAGTTTTAATAAAACGTTCTACACCAGAATTTTTATTTAAAACTATTTAACTTATTTATTTACCTTATTTTTGTCTGGTTTATATACTTAGTTTATTTTAAAGAAATTTCTGGTTTGAATGAATATTTTGTATGTACCTGTCGGGTCCAATGGACCCGTCTGGTAGACGGAGGGTTAAAAATTAAATTTCCAACTTGTAAAATCTTATGATGTTTTCAGTTTATGATTATCGTGTAAAACATGATATTGACTATTCGAAAAAATATTGATTTCAAATAAAAATAATCATAAAAATATTTAGTAAATGCACTTTAAACTTGATATCTAATTTTTCCTGAAAATAACTACATAAAAATATGCATGATAATAAAGGAAAAACATAGCCAAGAAATAAACTCTTCTCAAAGACATCTATTCAACAAATAATTCTACGGTGTAATATCTTTAAGCCCCGTTGGCACGTCAACATCTTCCTAATCCTTCAGATAGGCCCAATGACCGAAAGAATTGATTGTACCAGTGAATGAAAAACAGAGGAGAAGGACTCATAAAATAACAAAAGATAAGGTTACATTCTTTCTATTTAACGGCGATTCTCAGTTTTTTTACGATGTTAAAACTATTTCAAGAATAGAATTTGATCTTTTTGTTATATCAGACGGAAGCATTTATTACGAAGAAATTTATTACAGAGCATTGAGCTAGATGTAACTTAAAAATAAATTAGAAGACCATTATGGCAGAAAAATCATTGGTGCTGAAAAATTACACATGATTGGTGCCATTTTTTATACCACATAAAATATGAGGAATTCAAAAATACTTCGTCATTTTGATAATAATGTTTTTGAAAGGAAGAAAAAATAAAATCTTTGTTAAGTTTTAAACAGTGATATATTTCCATACACGAATTGAACTTAATGAAAGTAGAAGTGTACATAGTCGGTTTGTAAATTATTCACTGTGGCAACCGTAATTTTTTAAAAATAACACTTAGACCATGCGGACTAGATATAACAAGTAAATTATTACTTTAGATACTTCCAACTACACTCTTAACACATTAACCGCTGACGTTGCGTTCACGCAACAGTCAAAATAATTGATCATGCAATGAACTAATTACATTGGCACCACTGTTTTAGAAATTAAAAAAATGTCTTATTTATTGGCAGAAATTTACCTTACTGAATTTGTGGTGGGAAACTACTTTCAACAAGAAATTTGAATACAGTGAAACCCGGTTAAGACGCGTTTCAAGGGAGTGATCAAAAGTCGCGTATTAAGCGGGATCGCGTATTAAACGTGATTTCTATAATGTTGCAAGGAATTGGGCTTATTTACACATTTAATCACCTAAATGAATTTCAGAGCTTTTACTTATACGTTTACGGTTGAAAATTGTACCTTTTACATATATTCAGATTGAAATTTAATTGCATTTCACTTTGTAGAATCCGCATTGTTTCTTTTTATAGGACAAACTGGAATAACAATTGAAAATAAATAATAGATTCCAACATAACTTTATTGTAGATTAATGCGTTGCAACCCAAAATAATTTTCCTACCAGACTCATTTTTTTAACAGAAAGGAAAATAATATTAAATCTTTGAAGGCGAAAGACAAAGAATGTTAGGAGGTGGGATCAAAGAAGAACTGCAGTTTTGCTAATTTAGCGGGTTTTTTTTAATTCAAACATCTACCACTATTTCCGATTAGTAATTTTCGCCTTAATTAATCTGTTGTTAAATAAATTAAATATTATTCGGAAACATTGTTTTTTATTTGAATAATAAAAATCCTCTAAATCGGTAACACTCGAAAAAAGAGAAGGAATTCGCATCTTGATCAATGAATTCGCGTCTTAAGCGTAATTTTTTCCTCAAAGAACCAAAAATTTATCGCGTATTAAGCGGGATCGCGTCATAACCGTTCGCGTATTAAACGTGATTTTTTTACATTAGCCTTATGGGCGAAGTTCAAGGGATCGGAAAAAATCCGAGTATTAAGCGGAATCGCGTATTAACCGTAAGCGTCTTAACCGGGTTCCACTGTATTTCTATCGTAATAGTTTTGGCGGTTAATGGGTTAAAACAATATCCAGTAGGGGAAATGGGGGCACATGTGAATAGTTCGCATAAATATAGCTTTTTCTCATAACTGGATTAATTTATATAAACAAAAACTACTCAACATAGTAAACAGTACTTTCTTTTACACATGGTAATTTTTTTTAATCACCTGTATAGTTCTTCTTACATTTTTTAATAGTTTTATAAATTCGAAAAATTGTTCACATGTGCCCCATCAGCGGGGTAGTTGTGAACAGACGTGGGGCACTTGTGAACACAAGGAAAAAATATCCTTTAACATGCTTTATATTCTGGTATTCATTTGTCATCGTAATTATTAGTTATATTACCTTTTAATTTCGCCATAAAGAAATATCTGGGTGATATGTTTAAGCAAAATAATATAAAATGAAAATAAGTAGATTTGTGGGGGGATTGGGGCTTAGATGATTCATTAAGTATTGTTGCAATAAAATAAAATAAAATAAAGAAGCAATTTTAAAAAAGAAATTAAAACTTCTAAATTTTGCTTATGGGCTTTTGTTTGGAGGAAATTTTAGGGAGGGGGCATTTACATACTATTTATCGGAAATCTGCCGAAATACGAAAGATTTTCACTCCTGTATTTGCCTTATTTACTTGTAAAATATAGAAAAAGAAGGGATTTTTAATAATAAAAAAAATCTCGAATACCCCCTCCCCCCCAAATTCTTTTGCTTTTGAAAATGGGCGGGTACAATCTGGATATTACGGTAGTTACCAGTTTAAAAATTTTACTTTCGTAAATTATTACTGGTATCTATATCCATTCAAAGTATCATATACATAACTGTTTTACAGATGGAAGTAAGCCATCAATGCAAGTTTAGAACAAATGTAACAGAAAAATTTGCACAGTTGTTCAAGGTAATACTTTTGTATTAACAATGCATAAAAAATATTGTTGTAAACCGCTTTGTAAAATAAAACATAACACTTATTACATTTTAGAAAACATTAAATTTATTTAAAGTACAATTGAATGTTAACGAGCTTGTTGCTTTTTATGTATTTGCTGAAAGATGTGTTTGTGGAAGTTTCAATACAAAATCAACTTTGTGTGAGGAAAATATCTTCTATTTCAGGAAAATTGTAGATAATGGAACTGACATTATTTCTCATTAAGTTAACTGAAAGAATCAGAATCACAGAATGATTATTGGGGCACTTATGAACTGTTCCTATATGCCCCCAACTAATCTGTTCACAATTGCCCTACATTGCTGCTTCTGTTAAATTGATAAATCATTAACATTTCTCAATTTTAGAAAAAAAGAACTGTATCAAAAATGTTTATTAGTATTCATATTATATGTTAAAATACTCAAATTCAAATAAATGAATAAATAAATAAAATTATTCGCTTATCAACTTAGAACAAATATTTTACTTTTGAGATCTAAAAACAGTGTTTTGGCTACAGAGGACAAACAAAATATCATAGAGCTTCAAAAAGTTTTGCCATATGTCTACAGGTGTTATCATCTTTAGTAATTTTTTTTCAAATAAAAAAACTTATAATAACTATCGAAAAAGTGCGATGTTCACATCTGCCCCGTGTTCACATGTGCCCCCATCTCCCATACTTCATATTTTTTCAGTGTATTTATTACATTTTAAAATCATTTTGAAACCGATTTTATAGACAAAAACCACCAAGAAAGTTTGACAGAGTATAAGTGATAAATGTTGCAGCGATGTAATCGATCATTGCTGGTGCAGAGGTAACGTGTTTCAAAATGTGTCCGTCGTTTGAATCCAGCCGGTTCCATTATGTCTAAATTTTATTTTTAAAAAATCATCTTTTTTACCCCTTTGAAAGGTACGCCAGTGTTCGGATTATTTGAAATGCCAAATTGTTATACAAAATAAACGGTAATGTAAGTTGTTTAAAAAAAAGAAATGCATAAATATGCTCAAGGTATTTATTTATTTATTTATTTGCAAGAACAATTGGAAGTAATGTAAAATAACAGGGTTGTTATTTTGGCCTCTATTTTTATTCAGAAAATCCGAATTTGTGCCAGAAATTAAAAATAGTATTTTTTTGCTTTATTTAATGACAGAAATTTTGCGATTACATAAAGTACAGATACTTGTTTAAAAACTTTTGGTTAGAATGTGAAATTTCGAAATAAAAATGGAAGCCAAACTGGCAGCCCTGTAAATTAAAGGAAAATGAATGTAAATATACTAAACTGAAAAAAAAAAATATTTCACACGCAGATTTTGAAAAATAAATTGTTCTTTTACATTAAAAAACATTGATAAAACAGAAATGTATCAATAAAAATTATTGCAAATCTAAAATTACTGATTTATGAAAAAATAACGTTTCAAACACAACTTTTGTAAAATAAATTAACTTTCTTCATTAAAAGACATAGATAAACTGGAAACGCATTCAGACAAAGCGCCTGAAGCATGCCCGAATCATTTGTCAAGATAAATAAATAGAAACAGGAATCCATGTACACAAATTACGGAAACACAGGTGAATTTCAGAAAATTATTTCAAAAGACGCTTGTGCTTTAGTAAATTGAAATGAGCTTTCGTGAGTACATACACTGATAGAACATTAGAAAGCTACCAGATAGTAAATAAATTTAGAGGTTGGTTTAACACTTTCAGGGGCAAAGCACTTCCATTGCTAAAATGTTGAAATAAATGAATGGCACCCGATTTTATGAACAAACTTATTTGCTAATAAGAAAAAGGATATATTTCACACACTTAATAAACGGCTAATATTATACCGAAATTACGGTGCCATTGTGGCATTTGGGAATTTAAATTAGGTGGTTTCATAAACATACTACCGTCCTTGAAAGGGTTAAGAAAGAGAGGCTACTAGAAGGGAAAATCCTTTTTAGAATTATGAACAAACTGAATATAAATCCAAAGTGCGTACATTTCTTGGAAATTCCAAGGAGTCTGCCACCGTTATGTAATATAAGAAATTTTTTGTTTAATATTTAAATAGCAAAAATAATTTCAGAATTAATAGAATTTTGTAGAAATTTGTGATCGTTTATTTTTGGAATTTGTTATATTTTTCTGTGTTTAAATTAGGGAAAGTTTCTATTAAAACTTTATTTTAGACTGTACCCATCCTGTAAAACCGAATAAAGTTGGTGCAAAATATTTTTATTATCCATGCGATGTACGTCACATAAAATGACAGTTCTAAAGTACAAAAAAAATCCCTGCCGGCCCGGCCTACAGGCAGAGGTAGATTTCGAAGTTAAGTATACTAATTTCACCAACAAAAACAAAATCATTATTAGATATAAATCCACTTTAACATCTGTCTGCTTTTGACGAATTTTTATTTCCTTTTTATAAAATAGCTGGTTTTATCAGAATCATGTTAAGGCGATATTAAAAAAAATATTTTTCCATACTCAACAACTCGAAATTTTCTGGCACATTTTCAGATTCATTTTTAATAAAAAAAAAAAAAATATATATATGAAACATGCTGACGTGATTTTTGAAAAGATTTAAAAGCGACCTGTGTTTTTATTTTTCTTTCAATTAATTAAAACTTGATTAATAAACAATTATTTTCTCAGTAGGGCAATATTTTTCGTTTCTAACAATCGCTTCGGGAAATTCTGTTCAAAATGCCCACTTTGACATCCTTTTTTGAAATATATTCTGCCTCTATCAAAAAATCGATCATTACTGTACATTATATAGTTTCTGAATAAGAGAATCTAGCAATTGGATGCGTTTGAGAGCAAAAATGAATTTAAAAATGAGTAAGAAAATAGACAGTTTGGATTTGAATGCACCCTTAATAAGATGATTTTTTTCTTCAATCGCTATGTATTTTTAATTTGTTTTTGCTGTAAGAATTGGCCCTATCAAAAACTTCTCTATATAAATATTGAAGACAATATTAAGAAGATATATGATAAATTCATGGAGATTTTATATCTTGTGAATTGACGGAGTTATTAAAAATTTTCTTCTTCAACCCCCCTTTTATGTTTTCGTTTTTAATTTTTTTTTTCGGTACGAATTGGTCCTATTAAAAATTTGTGAATATAAAAGTTGTAGATAATATTAAGGAGATGTATAATAAAATTATTGGATTTGATATCTTGAGAATTGACGAAGTAAGGAATTTTTTTTCTCCCCAAAACCCTATTTTTTGCGCTCCTTGAGCCTATTTTAAATTTTGTCAAAAATCTGTGATGCATGAATTTTTGGCGCTATTTTTAGAAGTAATAAAAACTTTAAACTGATTTGATATGTACAAAAATTAAGAAGTTATGGGGTTTTTTCGGTTTTCACAAAACCCCTCCCCATTTCCATCCCCTTTGTCCGCTTTTGCCCATTAACGAACTTGAGCGAGATTTTATGTCCCTTGATTTTATGTATCAGTTTGAAAGAGATTTGTGCAGAATTGGGGAAGTTATCGTGTCCAGAAGAAAGTGATAACACAATTGCTTCGGGAAATTCCGTTCAAAATGCCAATTTTGACATCATTTTTTGAAATATGTTCTGCCTCTATCAAAAAATCGATCATTACTTTACATTATATAGTTTCTGAATAAAAGAATCTAGCAATTGGATGTGTTTGAGAGCAAAAATTAATTTAAAAATGAGTAACAAAATAAGCAGTATGGATTTGAGTGCATCCTTAATGCAATGATTTTTCCAACACAATCCGCTTCGGGAAATTCGGTTCAAAATGCCCACTTTATCAGCACTTTTTAAAATATATTCTGCCTCTATCAAAAAATCGACCATTTCGGTACATTATATTGTTTCTGAGTAAGAAAACGTAACAATTGGAAGCCTTTGAGGGCAAAAATGAATTGTAAAATGAATCAGAAAATAAGCAGTTTGGATTTGAATACACCCTTACTTAGATGATTTTTTTCTTCAACCGCTATGTATTTTTATTTTTTTTTTTTTCCTGTAAGAATTGGTCCTATCCAAAACTTGTCTATACAGATGTTGTAGACAATATTAAGAAGATATATGATAAATTCGTGGGGATTTTATATCTTTTGAATTGACGGAGTTATGGATTTTTTACATCTTCAAACCCCCTTTTTGTTTTCGTTTTTAATTTTTTTTGCGGTACGAATTGGTCCTATCAAAAACTTGTGAATATAAAAGTTGTAGATAATATTAAGGAGATTTATAATAAAATTAATTGGAATTGATATGTTAAGAATTGACGAAGTTATGAATTTTTTTATCCCAAAAACCCTATTTTTTGCGCCCCTTGAGCCCATTTTTAACTTTATCAAAAATCTGTGATACATAAAATTTTGGCCCTATTTTTAGAAGTAATAAAAACTTTAAACTGATTTGATATGTATAAAAATTAAGAAGTTATGGGGGGTTTTCGGTTTTCGCAAAACTCCTCCCTATTTCCACCCCCTTGGTCCGATTTTGCCCATTAACGAACTTGACCGAGATTTTATGCCCATTGATTTTATGTATTAGTTTGGAAGAGATTGGTGCAGAATTACGAAAGTTATCGTGTCCAGAAGAAAGTGATATATATATATAGATAGATAGATAGATAGATAGATAGATAGATAGATAGATAGATAGATATATAAAGTTTTTTACTGAGGGTGGTTTTGGGTTCTAGGGGTCATGATCGGTGTAGATCTGCAAAAATTTTTCAGAAATTCCAACATGGGAACGATCCCAATAGGTAGTATTTCATACGAAATCTACCTAAAATACCTCTCGAATTTTAGCGTTTCAGAAACAAAATAAACACATTATCGTCAAAATATTTTTTAAATGTTGAAATTATTCATGATATGAATACATGGCAGCCTGGTAAAATTCATTCGTAAAAATATCAAATCCTTAGCAATCCTTTTATCGATATTAATATAATATTGAACAGATTAGATGAACAACAGCAACAAAAAAGCAGTATATGGCCTAACATTATGGAGCTAGAACAATAATTTTAATTATGCATTGGGTAAAATGACTCATTTAATCCCTCCTCTTCTATTAACACGAAGATCTGTAAATAAATGAAAACTTCTGATGTTAATCAAGAATGATTAGTATATTAAAAATTAAAAATACATAAAGAATCACGAAAAAGATTTTTCTGGAAGACAAGAAATAATACATTTTGCCCTAAAACATCAATTTTAAAACGCAATTCAGACGTTATATTTATCTCAAAATTTGTGTTTTACTCTATATACAGCCATCCAAAGTACAAGTACAGGTGGTCATAAATGAAGTAGAAGTGTTTAGAGACCGAATGTAAAAAAAGTCACGACGCCAAACACAATAAAACTTAGTGTAAATGCAGCCTAGTTAATAGAAAATCAATTTAATACGAAAATCATAACTCATAATATCGACGCCAGGGGCAATAATAGCACTTTAGGCTGAATTTGTGCTGTAAAATAGACGTAGGGATTATAAAAAAGAAATCTTTCACGCAATTCTCCAGCATTTTATGGATTTAATTCTTAAAACGTGATGCGATACTTTTTGTCCTTTACTGTTAACCCTCTCGCTGCGTAAGTAATTCTTCGCGATGAGCGTCTTTTACAGAATTTTTAGTCTTCTATCACCGGTTATTTAAAGCAAAAATTTTTGACTATCGTAATCGGGAAAAATGTCCTGATTAAATCAGACAAAGTTTTCGCTAAAAAATAACTGGTGGGAATAACCACATAGTATTAATTAGACGGAAAAATACATGCCCGGGAATATCTCGGGTTGCGCAGCGAGACTGTTAATATTTTGCAGCAAACTGTCCAGAAAACGACCGTAATTTAACTTTATTCTGACCATAATATGACCAATAATAAGGTAAGACACGCTTTATAATGTGGTCAAGTAACCATTATGTTGAAAAACATTTGAATGAATGGATAGTTTGCTGCAAATGTTTAACAGTAGGGGAGAGTGGAGCACATGTGAACAGTTCATATAAATATAGCTTTTTCTCATAACCGGATTAATTTCTATGCAGAAAAACTACTCAATATAGTAAACAGAACTTTTTCTTACATATGGCAATTATTTAAAATCAACTTTATAGTACTTCTTACTTCTTAAATAGTTTTATAAATTCAAAAAATTGTTCACATGTGCTGCACAGGTGGGGTAGTTGTGAACAGACGTGGGGCACGTAAGGCCCATATGAACACAGGAAAAAAGTATCCTTTGACATGCTTTTAATTCTGTTATTAATTTGTCATCACAATCATTAGCTATATATCTGTTAAATTCACTATAAAGTAAATATACACATATATATATTTCTCTAGTTTCTGGGTGATTTGTTTAAGGAAAGGATTATAAAATGACAATAGGTAAATACAAAGCTGCTCTTACCCCATACCCAAGAATCATATCAGTTATCAATTTAAAAATTCGACTTTTTTTTAAAACTATTACTGATATTTATCCTCATTCAAAACATCATATATATAGCTGCTGTTTTAGAGATGGAAGTAAGCAATTATTGCCAGTTTGAAACAAATGAAAAAAAAATGCAAAGCTGTTTAACATAATACTTGTTGCACTAACAATGCATAAGAAATATTGCTGTAAAACATTTGCAAAATCAATATGTAAAACTTATTGCATTTTATAAAACATTAAATTTATTTAAATTACAAGTGAACGTAAACGAGCTTGTAGCTCTATGTGTAGGGGAGACCGGGGGAATGGCGCCATCCGGGATAATGCCGCCACCCCGCCTAGTTTAAAAACCAAGGGCAGTTTGAGATAGTGAATGTGCCTGAAATATAGCGGCCAACAATAGAAACAGTGCCTAGAGTGAGAGTGATTTTGCTGCACGTCGTTCGTTTGTTCTAGTGAAAAATTTAGTTTTCATCTAGTTGCTTCTTATTTTGGAGCTTCAAATGAGTAGAGATAAGCACCTTTTATTGTAACATTAGGTATTTAAGATAATATTACCTGTAATCTACATGAATTCGCCGACATTTTGATGCAATGTGTTGAACAAGTTCGGTTCTTCTTTTGGCTTTGCTTGGGGATTTCCGCCATATTGTTCTCTCGGGTAATGCCGCCACCATGCAAATCGGGTGAGAAATGGCCTCATTTGAATATAGTGGAGCCGATTCAGCAGAAACTTACAATTGTGACTTTTTCAATTTGAGTTAAATTGTAACTGATAAATTACTTTTGCTTTCTAAATTTCTTTCTAAATATTTTCGGTAGATTATGTGTTTCCTAGTATCCATTTGATGTATTTACTAAGTCATTAAAGAGTGGCGACATTACCCGGATACAGTGGCGGAATTACCCCAGTATCCTGGGTAATCCCGCCACTGTGCAGACGTTGAAAGAAGTTTTTTTTTTTATGGGTGCTTATGTTGCAGTTATAATTAGAGTTAAATTTATACAGATACTAAAGATGATGATTCAGCTTTAGAATTTTTACTGTTTAAAAATAAACATTTTTTAGAGGTGAAAAATTTAAATTCACTTAAGGTGTCGCCATTACCCCGGTCTCCCCTACTTCGTGACAGATGTGATTGTGGAAATTTCAATACAACATCACTTTTTGTATGACGGATATGTCTTCTATTTCTAGAAAATTATGATTATGAATGAATTATACACAGAATGATTATTGGGGCACTTATGTACTGTTCATATATGTCCCAAATAGTCTGTTCTCAAGTGCCCCACATAGCTTCTAGAGTTAAATTTTAAAATCATTAACATTTCTAAATTATAGAAAGAAAAAAACTTTATCAAAAATATTTATTACTATTCATAGTATATGTTAAAATAGTAAATTCAAATAAATAATTTACAAAGTTGGAACTGAAATTTTACTTTTGATATCTGAAAACTGTGTTTTGGCTGCAAAATTGCAAAGGGCTTCAAAAATGTATCATCATATGTCTACAGGTCTTTGGTAATTTTTTTAAATAAAAAAACATGAAGTTACCATTGAAAAATTGTGATGTTCACATCTGCCCCATGTTCACATGTGCCCCCCCCCCTAGTGTAAATGTATAAATACAGTATAGCACAAAAATATAAAATTATAACAGTAGGGGAGATGGAGGCACATGTGAACACGGGGCAAATGTGAACATCGCACTTTTTCGATAGTTATTATAAGTTTTTTTATTTGAAAAAAATTACTAAAGATGATAACACCTGTAGAGATATGGCAAAAATTTTTTGAAGCTCTATGACATTTTGTTTGTCCTCTGTAGCCAAAACACTGTTTTTAGATCTCAAAAGTAAAGTCTTTGTTCTAAGTTGATAAGCGAATAATTTTATTTATTTATTCATTTATTTGAATTTGAGTGTTTTAACATATAATATGAATACTAATAAATATTTTTTATACAGTTCTTTTTTTTCTAAAATTGAGAAATGTTAATGATTTATCAATTTAACAGAAGCAGCAATGTAGGGCAATTGTGAACAGATTAGTTGGGGGCAGATATGAACAGTTCATAAGTGCCCAAATAATAATTCTGTGATTCTGCTTCTTTCAGTTAACTTAATGAGAAATAATGTCAGTTCCTTTATCTACAATTTTCCTGAAATAGAAGATATTTTCCTCACACAAGTTGATTTTGTATTGAAACTTCCACAAACACATCTTTCAGCAAATACATAAAGAGCAACAAGCTCGTTAACGTTCAATTGTACTTTAAATAAATTTAATGTTTTCTAAAATGCAATAAGTGTTATGTTTTATTTTACTAAACGGTTTACAACAATATTTTTTATGCATTGTTAATACAAAAGTATTACCTTGAACAACTGTGCAAATTTTTCTATTACATTTGTTCTAAACTTGCATTGATGGCGTACTTTCATCTCTAAAACAGTTATGTATATGATACTTTGAATGGAGATAGATACCAGTAATATTTTAAGAAAGTAAAAATTTTAAACTGATAACTACCGTAATATCCAGATTGTACCCGCCCCTCTTTCAAAAGCAAAAGAATTTAGGGGAGGGGGGGTGTATTCGAGATTTTTTTTATCATTAAAAATCCCTTCTTTTTCTATAATTTACAAGTAAATAAGGCAAATAGTTTTCACTCTCTCTCACACACACACCTACAAATCATGGTTACAATACTTTCCTTACAGTACGTGATCGGAGAGTAATAAATTGTCATTACTAAAATATTACACTTGTGAAACTCTTATGTGTAACATTTCTTGAGAAGTATTGCTAAAAATCGTTTCGAAATTGAGATATGATTTTCAGACTATTCAAAATACATAAATAATATCTTCTTTTATAATAGTAAAAAATGCAAGTTGTCCATACTAAAATATTACTCTTGTGAAATTCGCATGTGTAACATTTGTAGAGAAATTTTGAAAAATCATTTCGAAATCCGGATATGATTTCTAGATTAATTCAAAATACATAAAGTATCTTCATTTTATAATAGTAAAAGCTTCAAATTTCACATTCACAATCTACTTCTTTTTACTTTAAGAAGATAGTTTATGTGACACACTATCCTCTTCGGTCACTGGGTCCCCATACGGGTACCTCTGTTTTTTCCTTATAAAAACTAAAGTGTCCGATATTTTACATTTTCACATCACTTCTTAATAACTGAATGTTTTTTGCGTTCAAAGCAACCGAATAAATGTCAGCACCTAAGCTGATTTCCACATAAAATAAACGTTATTTTCATCTGAGTTTTCAAAATGCCTAAAAATACCCAAAAGACAGTCTGACCAAGAAAGTAAGACATTTTCATATGTATTTAACTTAAATCTTTTTCAATAAAAATTTTTGAGGATTTGTACATTATTTACTTGTTTAAAGCTCTTAAATTTGTGATTGCGTTTATTTATGTTAATGTTTATTAAATTGGTGTTTTTAAGGGAGTTTCTAGTTTTAGATCCATATTAGGTAGCTTTCTTTACAAAAAAGCTACCTATTGCAGCCGTTCGGAGGAAAGCGATTTCAAAAAATTTTGGTATATTTTCATCGATCATGACCCCCAGACCGCGAAACCACCCTCCGTTCAAAATTGATATATATATATATATATATATATATATATCTGACCTATGTCACACTGTAACTCCCGTAATTATGAACCGATTTCCATGTAATTCGGTGTGTACATAGTACATACCAATGTCTCGACCGAGTTCGTTGGCCAGCTTCATCCGCCGTTTTGTTTCAAAATGGCGGCCATTTAAAATTTTAAAAAACATTTAAAACTTGAAATGTGGTAACAAAAAATTAAATATGGAAAAATATTTTTTTCTTATGTATTTGAACTTTATACAAAGATTCCGGAGCAGTTTTTGTTTCGTCTATATCTTAAAAAATGGCTGAGTTATAGCATTTTGAATTTCTAGCGTGGCTGACATTTTGAAACGTCCTGAATTTTGTCACGCGATAAAAGGCGTATTTATGAACCGATTTGGATGTAATTCGGTGTGTACATAGTACATACCAATCTCTCGACCGAGTTCGTTGGCCAGCTTCATCCGCTATTTTGTTTCAAAATGGCGGCCATTTAAAAAAATTTTAAAAATTTAAAATTTGAAATGTGGTACCAAAAAATTGAAAATGGAAAAATATTTTTTTCTTATGTATTTGACCTTTATACAAAGATTTCGGAGCAGTTTTTGTTTCGTCTATATCTTAAACAATGGCTGAGTTATAGCATTTTGAATTTCTAGCGTGGCTGACATTTTGAAACGTCCTGAATTTTGTCACCCGATAAAAGGCGTATTTATGAACCGATTTAGATGTAATTCGGTGTGTACATAGTACATACCAATCTCTCGACCGAGTTCGTTGGCCAGCTTCATCCGCTATTTTGTTTCAAAATGGCGGCCATTTAAAAAATTTTTAAAAATTAAAAATTTGAAATGTGGTACCAAAAAATTGAAAATTGAAAAATATTTTTTTCTTATGTATTTGAGCTTTATACAAAGATTTCGGAGCAGTTTTTGTTTCGTCTATATCTTAAACAATGGCTGAGTTATAGCATTTTGAATTTCTAGCGTGGCTGACATTTTGAAACGTCCTGAATTTTGTCACGCGATAAAAGGCGTATTTATGAACCAATTTGGATGTAATTCGGTGTGTACATAGTACATACCAATCTCTCGACCGAGTTCGTTGACCAGATTCATCCGCCATTTTGTTTCAAAATGGCGGCCATTTAAATTTTTAAGAAAAATTTAAATTTGAAATGTGGTACCAAAAATTGAAAATTGAAAAAATATTTTCTTCTTATGTGTTTGACCTTGATAAAAAGATTCGGGAGCAGTTTTTGTTTCGTCTATATCTTAAGAAATGGCTGAGTTATAGCATTTTGAATTTCTAGCGTGGCTGACATTTTGAAACGTCCTGATTTTTCTCATGTAATAACAGGCGTATTTATGAACCGATTTGGATGTACCTTGGTGTGTACATAGTACATACAAATATCTCGACCGAGTTCGTTGGCCAGCTTCATCCGCCATCTTGTTTCAAAATGGCGGCCATTTAAAAAAATTAAAAAATTAAAAAATTTAAATGAGATACCAAAAAATTGGAAAATGAAAAAGATTTTTTTTGTATGTGTTTGACCTTAATACAAAGATTCCGGAACAGTTTTTCTTTCGTCTATATCTAAAAAAAAAAAATGGCTGAGTAATAGCATTTTGAATTTCTCTTGTGGCTGACATTTTAAAACGACCTGATTTTTGTCACGCGATAACAGGCGTATTTATGAACCTATTTGCATGTAACTTGGTCTGTACATAGTACATACCAATGTCTCGACCCAGTTTGTTGGCCAGGTTCATTCGCCATCTTGTTTCAAAAGGGTTGCCATTTAAAAAAAATTAAATTTAAAATTCAAAATGAGGTATTAAAAAATTGGAAATTGAAAAAGATTTTTTTTTATGTGTTTGGCCTTGATACAAAGATTCCGGAGCAGTTTTTTTTCTGAAAATTTGTTCTTTTGTTGATATCTTAAAAAATGGTTGATTTATAGCACTTTGAATTTCTAGCATGGCTAACATTTTGAAACGATCTTGTATTTGTCATGCGATAACACACGTATTCGCCTATTTCGATGTAAGAAGGCATGTGGATAGTATACATCAACACCTCGACCAAATTCTCTGGCCAGATTCATCAGCCATCTTGTTTCAAAATGGCGACCATTAAATTAAAAAATATATATATATTTAAAGTGAGGTGCAAAAAAATTAGAAATTGAAAAAGGTTTCTTTCTTAAGTATTAGATCTTGATATAAGGATTCAGGAGAATTTTTTGCTTGTCTTTACCTTAAAAAATGGCTCAGATATAGCAGTTTCAATTTCTATTGTGGGTGACATTTTGAAAAATCTGATTTTTTGCATGCGACAGCACTCCTATATATTAACCGATTCCGATGTGAGTGAGCATGTGCACAGCAATTACTAAGGTCTCGACCAAGTTCACTGCTTAGCCTCATCCACCATGTTGTATTAAAATGACAGGCACTTTAAGAAATTGCCGAATTTGGCAGCCAAATATAAGTTACTTTAAAGAAAAGCAGCTTGGATAAAGCTGACTGATTTCGCGAAATTCTCATTCATTATATTGATAAAAATTAGTATTGAATCTCCTATATTCGGTTTCCACTAAATTGAGCTTCGTGTGTTTGCATGATATAAGTTGGCTTTTTTTAAATAAGGATTATGAAAGCTACCTCTTCCTCCCGGCACTGGCCGGAAGGACTTTTTTTTAACCTAAATTACTAAGCGTCTAAAGGATCAATTTCAGAAAACATATTTTTTCTGTCATTTACTATGTCATTTTGTCTGGAAAAAAATAATGAATAAGCATTTGTATTATTATTTTAGCTTCGGAACTGAAGAAGCTGTAGAAAGAAAATATTAAAATGTAGAAAACTAGTTGTTTTAAAATTGGTATGCCCTGCTTGATATTTTCATAGGAAAGGACGCAATCTTCATTTTAGTTTCAGATTTACTATTACACAAGACATTTTAAAGAATTTAGACTGATAGTTTTTCAACTCCTCGTATGAAAAAAGGTTATGCTGAGCAGAGTTTCCAGTTTGGCTAAATTATTTTATAATGAAAAAGAAGAAATATTACTTTGTGCAATCATAAAATCTCTGTTATTAAAAGAAGAAAAATTTACTATTCAGAATTTATCAATAAAAATTTGATTAAATTGGAAAAGATGATGCATAAGAGACTTACAAGGAGAGGGCCAACCTTGTTAATCACAGATTTTGATTATTTTAATATATGTTGTAGTGTAGAGACCCCTTAGTGTCAGGTTCAACGGATTTTATCCAACGCTCCTTAGTTCTTGAGAAACCGGGGGGGGGGGGGTGTCTAATATTAGTACACAACTTAAATACTTACTTTGCAAGCAGAATGTGGGTTAGTCGTAGCTCAGTTGGTATGGCGTTTACCGGCTGATCCGCGGGCCCGGGTTCGAAACCTGATTGCGCTACATTTGTTTTTCTCATTTTTTGTTTTATAAATATACTTGTAAGTATAACTTAATAATCTCATTGTCAATTAAAATTTTTAGTATTGTATATCAATTATAATTTTAACCTATTTAATTTTTTACTTTTAACTAAATAGTTGTAATAAAACATCATAAAACTGTTATTTTTTTAAAATCACTTTTAAAATGTATTTTATATATTCTTTATCGATGCAATGATATTGAAGAATTGTGTCAATTCGTGATTTTAAAGAAACATCATTTACGCATTGCTTTAACAAAGGAAGTCATGCGATAATACTATTATTCTGTTTTTAAAGTAACAAGCATAATTATATTAAAAAATAGCATCAGAATTAAATTACAATCGATTTTTTGCATATTAAAGATTTTTAAATTTGTAATAAGTATGCTTGCGCTTTCAATTATTTTTCTTTTCCCCTTTATCTTCTTTCTGCTTTTATTTTTATTTAATTTGAATATTCCTTTATTTTATCAAAACTAGATGGCGACACAACAGATTTTGTCACGATTTTGGAATTTTTATCATTCAATAATAGATCCAATTTCTTTTTAAACCTCTTTAAAGGATGAGAAATAATAGTTTACAAATAAAAAATGATAAATCCAAGTTTGTTAACATTATGATTAATGTATGATATTAAAAATTGTAATTGAAATTATTAAATTATAATTACAAGTATACTTATAAAGCAAAAAATGAGAAAAACAAATGCAGCGCATTCAGGTATCGAACCCGGGGTCGCGGAGCAGCCGGTAAACGCGTTACGAACTGAGCTACGACTAACCTATCATTTTGGCTGCAAAGTAAGTATTTAAGTTGTGTACTAATATTAGACCCCCGGTTTCTCAAGAACTAAGGAGCGTTAGATAAAATCCGTTGAACCTGACACTAAGGGGTCTCTACCCCACAACATATATTAAAATAATCAAAATCTGTGATTAACAAGGTTGGCTCTCTCCTTGTTAGTCAATATCGCTTAGCTTGTTTTGTTGGTAACATTATAGAGTAGCTGGGGGTAAAGATACGCACGGAGCAAAGATACGCAGTGGCTGATTTAATATGAAGCAACATTTCTACAATCATGGCCGCTGGGTGGCGGTTTGTGTTCAAGAATAGTAGTTGTGTGTTCAAACCTTCTGAAAAAAGTAGAACTCTGTGCCAAGAAAATGAGGTAAGGTTAAATTTTCGAATTTTGATCTAATATTTTTAAAACTCCCCTTTATTGTTTAGCGGTTAATATCTCGAGTTTTTACAAATCAAAACATTCAGTGGAGAACGGAAACTCTTTAGCTTCTAAATGCCGTATAGTTTACCTGGATCGCATTTGTTTAAACTTGTAGATAGCCGGTTAAGCAAAATAATACTGAATGGGGCAAAGATACGCACAAGTTTAAGATGTGGGGCTTTGCCCCATTGTTTTAGTTTGATGCAAAGCTTTCCACAATTACGTTGTGAAAAGCTTTATATTTTTTCTAAGTTAGTATTGTATAAAATATAACAGCTACTTAACTAACATAAGGTAGTTAACTACCTCTTCCTTTTTCTGGTTAAGTTTTTTTTTTTTTTTTTTTTTTTTTTTTTTTTTTTTTTTTTTATGTAGAGCGTAGGTATCTACCTACCTACTTTTAAAAATCAATATTCCTGTTTCATGAAACGCTTTTGTTTTGAATCTTAACCCTTACTCCTGTTAATGGTCTCTCAGACCGCTGCCTGCTTTATTCAGTTTTCACAGTTTAACTATTGATGTTAGTTTAATTGTAATTCGTTTGGAAACTTAGTAGTATCGCTAAAGACTTCTGAAAGAGGGAATTTTTATTATAATAGGCCTTTACATAAAGTTTAGCACAGAAACAGTATCTTATGAGTCAGTCAAACCTTTTATCCACTCTACGATCAAGCGGTCTAGGAGACCGCTCACAGTATTTATGGTACAATTTTTGTCACAGCAGTTAAGGGTTAAATGCTGTTTGCGGTCATACAGACGACTGTCTTTTCTTTTTTTCGCGGTTTAACTTGTAGTTTTTAGTTTAACTGTAGATGCTAGTGGAATTTACCATAGATTCTAGTTTAACTATAAATATTAATTTCTTCGGGTGTCTATAGTAGTAACGCCAGAGACTGCTGAATAGATGGGTTTTAATTAAATTAGTCTTGTACATAAAGTTTCGTACAGAAACAGCGTCTTATGAGACAGTTGGTACTTTTATTTATTCTACGATTAAGGGGTCTCTGAGACCGCTCACAGTATTTATGCAACAATTTTTCTCACAGCAGTTAGAGGTTAACTGCTATTTGCGATCGCACAGACAGCTGTTTTAACTTTTTTTCCATGCTTTAACTTATAATTTTCAGTTTAACTATAAATGCTAGTGAAATTTACTGATGCTTTTACATAACTCATTCGTTTCATTGGAAATGGGGCCAGAACACACAGTAATGGGACAAAAATACAAACTGCGTATCTTTGCCCCACCACAGCGTACTTTTACCTCAACCAATGGGACAAATATACGCAGAGCAATGTTTTTAAAAATTGCAGCATCTCACGGAATTATAATTTGACAGAATGTCGGTTGATGGTGGCACTTGCATGAGGTTCTAATCTAACATTTTAATCACTGGTTACACAAGTTCAGACCAATGTGTTCGTTAAAAATCAAAATTTATGGATAGTGCGTATCTTTGCCCCCACTTACTCTATATTATCTCTTCCGAAAACTACGAGAAATTTTAGTTTTCTTATATCATTCAAAAATTTCTCAGTTAAATACTCCCTTTAGAATAATTTTACAAATATGCTTCGTGATAATGGGATGATGTAAACGAATTAAATTCATTCGCTTTTAAAATACTAGTTACATTTGAAAATGTCTGTTTTGGATAATGCGACAAGCAAAAGTAATAGAGTAGATGGAGGCAAAGATACGCATTTTCCATACATTTTTATTTTTAACGCGCACATTGGTCTAAACTTATGTAATGAGTGATTAAAATGTTAGATTAGAATCTTAGGCAAGTACCACCATCAACCGACATTTTGTCAAATTATAATTCTGTGAGAAATTATAATTTTTAAATAACATTGATGTGCGTATCTTTGCCCCATCGGTTGAGATAAAAGTATGCAGTGGTGGGACAAAGGTACGCAGTGCATATTTTTGCCCCATTACTGTGGGTTTTTGCCCTATTTCTAATAAAACGAATGAGTTATGCAAAAGCATTAGTAAATTTCGCTAGTATTTAGGGGAAAGTAGGGTAATGACGCTCAGAAGGCTAATCCCGCCCACCCAAATATCTCTAAACAGAATAGAATTGAAAACGTGCGATCGGTACCGGCACCCAGCGAACTTCATCCTAAGTTCCCAGTAAGGATATAGTGACCGTCGAGAGGAAAGTATTTTTGTACCCTCACGTTATTAGTTTGAAGTTGTTTTAGAATAAAATTCTACACCATCTAATTTGAAGGAAAGTTTACACTCTTATTTTCAAGTGATAATTTACTCATTATTTCTAAAAAAATATATACATTTAGCTGTACATTCATTCATTTATTTATTTTTGTAGGGCTTTGTTACGTAAACGATAAATAACTCAAATGTTTTATTCAAATTTTGAGCGCAATTACCCTACCATGTCGGGCATTACCACTCAATCCATTGTTAATTAAATAAAACGATTAAAAAAAAATTCTAAAACTTTTATGCAGATTAGTTGATTGCAAACTGTTCTTTATGTTTTGGAGTTATACTTCATTAATAAAATATTCATTTTTTGTGTAAATTTGACTAGCTACTAATGTTTTCCCTAAAGTGAGCGTCATCCCCCTAATTTCCCCTATAGTTAAATTGAAAATTGTAAGTTAAACCATGAAAAAAAGAAAAGAAAACAGTGGTCTGTGAGATCGCAAATAGCAGTTAACCTCTAACTTCTGTGACAAAAATTGTTGCATAAATACTATGAGCGGTCTCAAAGACCCCTTGATGGTAGAATGAATAAATGGGTTGACTGGCTCATAAGATACTGGTTTTGCACTAAACTTTATGTAAAGGCGTATTATAATAAAAATTCTCCTCATTTAGAAGTCTTTAGCGATACTGCTAAGTTTTCAAACGAATCAAAATTAAATTAACTTTTAACTGATGTCACACGGTCTCCCAGACCTCGCAACTCCCAGCTGTAAACACTTTTACAGCTTTTTACTTTTCTGTACTGAAGTTAAATAATATGAATAAAATACTTTTTTCATGCAATTTAATTCGCATGCTCCTAAGAAAGTACAACGATATTGTTAGGACAAAATTTAAGTAAATTCAATCATTTGAGTTATTTTTTTTATTCATTTTATTCCAGGTGTCTGAGAGACCGGATCACATCAGTTGTGTGACAAATTTTAGTCACATAAGTTAAATGTTAACATCAATAGTTAAATTGCAAATTACACGTTAATCTATGAAAACTGAATATAGCAGTGGTCTGTGAGACCGTTAATAGGAGTTAAGGGTTCAGACTTAAAACAAAATTGTTTTATGAAACAAGAATATTGATTTTTAAAAGTATGTAGGTAGATACCAACGTTTTATATTTTAAACAAGTAATTAAATTTAAAAAATCAAAAAACCCGACTGTATAAAAGCCAACTAATTAATTATTTCTCATCAATGTGAAACTATTTTTTATATTGCTTACCTATTTTTTTATTTACTTGTATTGATGACTTTTAAGTTGTGTTTAATTATTGGTTCCTAACTATAAAAACTGTTTTGATGAAGCCTATAGATGTCCTTGAAGGTTAGAGTTGCAGTAAAGCTAGAAATCCTACATACACAACTTTCAGGTTGTGTAATATTTAAACGGAACTTGTGACTGTAAAATAGACAATGAACCATAGTATTAATTTTGAAAGATCTCTCCAATGATATGCCACTCAATATGGTGCGTAATTTTTCATTTCTACCACCATTTTGTATTTTACGGCCGCCATTTTGAATTTATAAAAACAAAATCTATCCTATAACCATCGGAAGATTAAGACGAATCGATAGAGACCTCATTCATAAAAATCCATCCAGCCGTTGGGATGTTTCGAGGGTATAAATAAATCCACATACACAGATACGCGTGAAACATATAACCCTTCTTTTCAGCCGGGTAATAGTAAAAACTAATCGTTTTATAGATTGTTTTATTCGCTAGATATCAAATCTATCTTCAAATACTACAGCCACTTAAATCGAGGTGTCATGGCCGAGCGGTTTAAGGGAACCAGTCTCTTCGGAGGCGTGGGTTCGAATCACATCGCTGCCAAAATGAAGATTTTGCTAATAATATTCTTTTTTTCCCGTAAAAGCCATAAAATTAAGCAGTTCCCATTTAAAGATTTCTTTTCGAGATATGCAAAATATTTTGGCTATAATTAAAATTCATTTCAGAAGAATAATTTTATTCCGCGTTCAAAGTGGCTGAATAAAGAAATTTAATTTCTAAATTATCATTTATTAAAATATTCAGAATCATAGGTTATTTTCAAACCCATATTAAAATAACAGAAGATTCTAATGGACATTTTTAAGGTAAAACAAAATCACGTGTTCTCAAATTGTGCATGCATTAGCATAATCACGGGCTGAACAGGTCCCGTGTTGCAGTTCCGCGGCAAAAATTACTTATAAAAATACAGATACGCCAGATAATTGTATAAGTAAATGAGTTTTTTTTTTAATGTTTAATTCTAATTTTATGTAATAATATATTAAATTTACAAAATGAAAATACTCGACAGCGTAAAAAGCGAACTAATTAATTATTTCTCATCAATATGAAACTATGTTTTATATTACTTACCTTTTATTTTATCTACTTGCATTGATGACTTTTAAGTTGTGTTTAATTATTAGTTCTTATCTACAAGAACTCTTTTGATGAGGCGCCCCACCAGTGGCCGAGAGGTTCTGCTCTCGAAGCTGGTAGACGGGAGGTGCTGGGTTCGATCCCGATCGCGCCCGTCGGCCTAATCGTTCGGAGTTTTCGTGGTTTTCTTCGAACCTTGGTTCTCCAAGCGTTAATACGGGTTAGGTTCCCTTAGAAAGACCCCCCCTTAGGGCACTCCCCCCCTTAGGGCCCATATCCCTCGTGTTGATAATTGGCCGACATAAATACAACCAACCAACCTTTTGATGAGGCCTATAGAAATCTATTATGAAGGTTAGAGTTACAGTAAAAGTAGCGATCCGAAGTACACAACTTCCAGGTTGTGTAATATTTAAACGGAGCTTCTGACTACAAAATGGTCAATAAAACATCGTCTTCATTTTGAAAGATCTATCGAATAATATGCGACTCAATATGGTGCGTAATTTTTTTTTCGTCTCTACCGCCATTTTGTTTTTTACGGCCACCACTTTGAATTTATAAAAACAAAACCTATTCTATAACCATCGGAAGATTAAGACGAATCGATAGAGACCTCATTCATAAAAATCCATCCAGCCGTTCGGATGTTTCGAGGGTATAAAAAATCCACTTACACAGATACGCGTGAAACACATAACCCTTCTTTTCAGTCCGGTAAAAACTCAACAAGAAAACGGAAAAGGTTGTTAACTAGCTTATATTAGTTAAGTAGCTATTACATTTTATACAATACTGAGTCATTCCATGTCAGTTCAGACAGGCATGTAACCAACCATCACAGATTTTTATGAAACTGCGTGTGTTTGTTCCTATTATTAAGATATGATCACCAGTATTTTTTTTTTACCCGTCGGTGAGATAGTTTCAAATTAAAAAAATTGTCAAAATTTTGAAAAACTGCCGTCATTTCGCAATCTTGACTGCTCGGTTTTCAAATGTAGCATATCATAAATATAATCATATTTCAATATCTACAAATCATCTTCAAATAATTTATGCATAATATATAGGTTACGCGGTTTATGAAAAAAAAAAGTACAGTTACGCTTATAACATTTTAAGTGTTTTCTAAAAAAAACGTTTAAACTTTGAAGTCGTGAAATTTTTATGAAAAATAATGCATTAACAAAAAAAGCATTATGAACAAAAGGCGGTATGCTTATTAAATTTATTTTTTGTGGGGGATATACTTAAAGGTGTCTTTTACCTGATTCTGAAATAAAAATAGTGGGATTTTGGGTGTTTTTAGTAGTATTGCCTATTTAAAAATATTTTGAGGCGCATTTCAAATTAAATCAAGCAGAGTCATTCCATGTCAGTTCCCCTAAGCCATTTAATTCACTGTCACAAATTTCAATGAAACTAGGTATGTTTATAGCTCATTTTAAAACTTAATCACCTTTAATTTTCTTGATCCTAAGTAAAATATTTTTTAAGAAAAAAAATATCAAAATTTTGAAAAATTGCTTAAAATTTTTTTAGTGACAGTTCTATATTCAAAGACTGCATAAAATAAATTCATTTCAATATAAAATCATTAAATAAGTTTCAAATAATGTATATCTAACAAATAATGTAGGCAGATTATTATTTTTTGTTTTTTGTCATGTCTAAACACTAAGAGTGTCTTTAATCTTGTGAATTTTAAATTTCAAGAATTTTGTGAAAAATAATGTGTTAATCAAAAATTTATTATTAACCGAAGGCAGGATGTTATTACTTTTTTTAATTGTACGTAAAAATATCTTTTAAATGGTTATAAAATAAAAATAGTGAAAATATGAGCAATTTAATTTTTTTTTCATAAAATGTGAATTTTTAATCATCAATATTGAAGCTTTTCATGAAAAGATGTACTATAATGTCTAAGATATAGTGTAATACTACTCTTGCTTAAATATAATATATACAATAATAAAATAACGAATATTATTTACAGCAAAAAAAATTAAATTAAATAATATTCAAAAGGCTTACTCTTTGTTACAGTAAAAATAATAAATGTATGAAAATTCACTTTCTAAACATGTCAAATTAAATTGTTTGTGGGCAGAAAGTATTTTTTTTTCCTTTAAACTAACACATTTTCCCCTTTTTTTTCTAGATGTAGGAATGGCTAACATAAGAAATTAATGGAGATAAAGATATATGCAATGCATCTTCTTTCTTTTCTAGGGATCAGTAAATATTCTCGCAGGATCTTATGTATGCACAAATTGTACTTATTTTTACTATTCTTCACCTTTTGAAATTACCATCCTCTTAATAAAGTGATTGTCGCACGAACATTTGACATAGGACATAGCTTTCCTTTCATAAGTACCAGTAAAATAGAAATTTTAATCCCTAAAATTTAAAAACACCACCCCTTAGAGGCAAAGTCTCTCAAAGTTTCAGTAATTGGAATGGATTCTTTTGTACTTATTTTCACCTCTCTTGTAGAGCTAGTTTTATGACACATAGTCCCAGTCCCTTTACCAACACTACACTGCTCAAGAGCCGATTTAAAATCAACAGCCCACTTTTATTAATAATAATTTCAGTTGTTCAAATAATAAATAAACTACATTCAAAAATCTTAATACCAACTTATTATCTTAAGACCATAATAATAACTAAACAACATAATAATATTAATTTAATAACATTATAAATCAGCTTTTAATTGAAAATGCATGAAATGGTCGCTTTAAATGTTGTTGTTCATCGTGTCAATAAAAAAATTAGTGAACCTAAGCTGACTGCAATGACACATCTACAAAACTAATTAATTCATGACCATCTGCTATCAAACCCGAAAGATCAAAAAGAAAAAAATCAGCTGCAGTGTGAATGTGACGTACTCAGTGTTGTTGAGATAGGAATGTCTTTGTGAAATTTTCACCTGTACCTCAATAAAATATAAACATGTACGCTTTTTTCATTCATCCAAGTTAAGTAAAACTATTATAAAATTTTGTTGTCATTACACCAGTAGTTAAACTTTCCTTACATACTGTTAGATAAGTTCTTTACTTTTAGATCTTATTGACATAATATCATAAATTTTACCATATGTATTCTCTATAAGTGTATAAACAATATATATATCAGTGGCGTGGCGTGAAAATTTTCGGTGGTCATCGCAATTATTTAAGTTTGTGGTGAAAAATTATTAACTCTAAAATTCAATGGTTGAATGTTCAAAAAAGAAACTTTAAATCTTACCTTCACTTATACATGAACTCCAAATGTTCTGCTAAAATTGGATCGTAGAGTTTTAAAAGCTTATTAAGAGTTTTAAAATAGTGCTTGGTCATCGCCGCATCCAGCGATGACCGGACGCCACGCCACTGATATATATATGCTCTATTAAACATAAATGGATAGTTTTTAAATAATTTGTTTGGGAACAGGGATAGATACACACACATTTATATACATATATATATGTGTGTTGAAAATCAATCTTTCAGCAATATTGTGATGAAATAAATCAAATTAAATATCATTATAAAACTTAATAAAATTACAAAAATTCATCTCATTTAGTTTTAAATAGTTTTATAGATATAGTTATTTGAAGGGTATAAATATAACGGATTATGAATTTTTTGCATATTTTGAAAGCACAATACGTCAAAAGTTTCTTCAAAACAGACAAATTTGTTTTGTTTTTTCAATATTAGCAGCTCATTGTAATCCAAATATGAGGTTAGGAGTGCCATTTTGTAAATTTGTATAGGGCGGTGAGGAGCAAACGATTTTTTATTTATTTATTTATTTATTTATTTTTATTTTTATTTTTTGGAAAGGGATAATTGCTCTTCGCCCTAGAGATTTTACTAAAAAACAATTTTGTTTACCTTTTTCATTAATAAACGAACATAAAAGATAATTTGGTAAATAAAATAAATGTATAAATAAAAATATTTCCGGGGATGATACATTGGATAAATTTTACATATCAAAATATTGATAATTTTAAATATGATTTAAATACTACTAAAGCCAACCAAAATCCCGCTATTTTTCATTCAGATCCAGTTATATTATAGTATTATATACAATTTAAAATTAAAAAAATTAGTCATAGAAATTCCGCCTTTGATTGATAACGCTTTTTTAATAATTTCATTATTTTTTGTAAAATATTTTTGATTTCAAAGAATATACAATTTTTTAGACACATTTAAAATTTTTTTAACATTACAGCAATATTTTTTTTTTCATAATTCACAATTTCATATTTTCATTGCACCTAACTAAAACGATAGGGCAAAGCCCCGCATCTTAAACTTGTGCATATCTTTGACCCAAGACGGATGCGTACTTTTACCCAATTATTCAGTATTTTGTTTAACCGGCTACGTACAAGTTTAACCCGGGAGAACTTGCTAGTGAGAATTTCTCTCACGGTGCCCAATTGCTTTTTTTTACTTTACATTCACTTAATATCAACTTTTTTTGCTTGGCTTAGTACTTTATTCTCAAAAGAGGTAGAATAACTGAAATAACACTTTCCATTTTAAAATGAAAAATGGTTTAAATAAGAGTCTTAAAAAAAGTACGACAGTGAGAGAAAATCTCATGCAGCGAGTTCTCCCGGGTTAAACAAGTGAGATCGAGCTAAACTTATACGACATTTAGAAGCTAAATAGTTTCCGTTCTCCACTGAATATTTGGATTTGTAAAAATTCGAGGTATTAACCGCTAAACAATAAAGTGACGTTTTAAAAATATTAGATCAAAATTCGAAAATTTAAACTTACCTCATTTTCTTGGCACAGAGGGCTACTTTTTTCATAAGGTTTGAACACATAACTGCTACACTTAAAACCAAACTGCCACCCAGCGGGCATGATTGTAGAAATGTTGCTTCATATTAAATCAGCCAGTGCGTATCTTTACCCCCACCTACTCTATAAGTAAAGAGCCAGAAGTTCTAGTCACTGATTTGCTTAAAATATTGTCTGGAAGACCATATTAGATATCCTCAAGTAATAAAGTGCCCTTAGATATCCTCAAGTAATAAAGTGCATCTCTCAAAAATTATAAAAAGACAAGGAATTTTAAATAAAAGAATAAATCGAGATCAAGGGATTATTTTTTTACTGAGTACACTGAAATTTACTTATTGCAATTTAATTACAATATTGTAGAAAATGTTGTTTGGCACAACAGCGAAATTTTGTGGCAGGCCGCCGCAGACTGTGACGTCGTGTTTTTTCTTTTTTGTATGCATTGACAAGCCGGTTTTAACCCTTTGCACTCGAGAGGTGACTCTCACTCACCACTAGTGTTATCAGGTGTCCCTCGTAAATTGGGACACCAAATGTTTTGGACACCACTAATATCTTACATTTTATTTCGCCATCTTTTATCACAGATTATTCGGCCATGAGATAAGGCGAAGAAAATTAGTTTAAAATACTGGTGTCCATCAGAGCATTTTGAGCACCCATTTACACGGGACACTAGTATGGTCAGTGAGAATCACCTCTGGAGTGCAAAGTTTTAAATGTTTTCGAGTCGGTTCACAATTTCCAATCATCGCAATGTTTATTAAAATCAGATGCGTAAGCTACAAATATTTTTTCGAGGAGGAGAATTCAAAAATTTCCAAACTTATAATTAAAAAATTTCCCAACTTAGGATTAAAAAATTTCCCAACGTAAAACAAATTGCTCTATTTTACAACTGAAATGATATGCACAAAATAATACTTACACGTAAAAAAAAATCCTTTTTAAAGGAATCTTGGAATCATTCAGCGTGAAAATAAAGGTCAAAGGTTAAGATACCCGACTGCTAAATGAATAGTTAAGGAAGCAATTTCAATCCATACAATAGTTGTAAAATTTAAAACTAGAACAACTGCAAGTATTTTGAGAAAACTATATAAATATCTGAAATAAAGTAGAGGATAATTTAACATATTGAAATTAATGCTAGTGAACTTAGATATTGACTTTTTTCACTTAACCTTTCCAGGGGCAAAATAGTTCTGTTACTGAAACATCGATCTGTTTTATTGACACCAGTGTTTACGAACAAATTTATTCTTAAATAGCTAACCAATTTTATTCACATACGATATAAAATCAAAATTTTATATAAAAATCTGGTGCCAATGCGGCATTTGGTAAGTAAAATTAAGTGGTATATATAATATACAGCCGATCTTCAAGGGGTTAACTTTATTCTTATCTTCAAAGAAGCCCGCCTAATGATCACATCGTCCAGCTTAATAAAATCCCCTCTTTCCCTTTCACATTTAAAAAGTATTAGGCTGTGAAGTCTATCATCGCTCATGATAATTCGTAATACATTTTTTTATAATTTTTATTGATTAAAGGTTCTTTTATTAGATGCAACACCATTAGCTGTTGTGAATGTTAAGATGCATTGTTTACAGACTTGATCCAAATAGTCTGACGGAATTTCTTGGCATGAGTGAAAAGTGAGTTATCATTATGGTTTGAACATAAATCAAATATTATTTATATTTGATTCTGGAATTCGTGTACATCAGGCTTCTGAGATCCAGGAGGAAAAATATTAATAACTTTTTAAAAATTACTGATACTCAAATTTGTCTTGCTGAATGGTAATTTAAATATGAAATGTTTTGGTGCAATATTCTATTAGATATATGAAACATACTCATTTAAGCAAAGGTTTCCAACATTTCTTTAATTCTTTCCTGTAAAACATATACATATCTTTAATGTCCATTGCTGCGTTATTATTTTTTTATTCTCTTTTTTATTCTTATGGTGCTTTTGGAAGTCGGCTTCGACATCTATACCCATCTCTTCCGTGAACAAAATTCAAATTTTTATCAGATTATACATTCAATAAAATTATCACTGATAGTTTGTACGGTTTGGATAGTACTTTTCATTATAGTGATGCAGTCAATGACATTAAAATTTGATGTCTCCAGAATTTCAGTTAAATTTTTTATTTCACTCAAGATGTACCGTAATTTCTGGTGTATAGCCCGCAGGTCAAACAATTCAGTTTGGACCCAGAAATTTTATTCAGTATTTGAAGACCAATATTTACCGTGATCTAAAAAGTTACATTTTATTTAAAAAAATTTCTGGGTCGAAACACGGTTGTTTGATCCGCGGGCTATACACCCGAAATTACGGTATCTCTTAAAAAAAGGTTCAATGAAATCAAAATTTCAGTCAAAATCAGAGAACCCCAATGCCAAATTGAGTCTGGCTGCTTTTTATATTTCTTTTGATAATTTGACTTATTTACTGTTACAGAGCTCAGAAATGTAGTCAGCAAACAATAAAAATTTCATATTTTTTTACTGTTATTTTACACAAGAAAAAGTCTTCCAAAACTCTATAATTTCCCATTTCTAGGCTCTTCCCAAGTTCACATATATTGGAGGGGGAGACTCCCTCCTCATAATCCTTCCATCGCGATGTCTCTAATTAAAATTTATACAAAGTATTAATTTGATAAATTTTTAAATACAAAATATCAAATTTTAGTTATTTTTACGTGACGAAATCACTTAACATGCCCAGTGGAGGCATGGGCTTCTTTTTTTAATACATGGTAATAAATTGCCAATAGCTGTGTTTCATAGCAATAAATTGACTTCAATGAAAATATTGATGGCGCACGTATTCGTGGGGTATGGCGGACTGGAAAAATTGCTGAAACACGTATTCTTGTGCTATGTCAATGAATGTGTGAATTGTTTTCCACATTTACTTTAACCGCTTAATTCTCGCTACCTTGATATTCACGGGCTGTGTCTTATATTCATATTGTTTTATTTCCACCAGTTTTATAAAATAGTGCCATTGGCTTTATTCTGGTATCATTTTAGCTGACATTAAATAAGGTGGATATTTCTTTTTCAAAAAAGTGGTGCCAATAAGCAATTTGAATTTTTAAACCGTAATTTAATGAGACCGTTAAGGGGTTAAATTCCATAGTTGACACTACTGCTGATTTTGACGCTTAGTACATATTCATATATTTAAAGTTTTGTCGTGTTCTTGTAAAAAATATAAAAAGAATATACGATTCAATGGCTACTTTAATAACATAACATAGTACTGTGGATCTTAACAACATACTGAAATTTTGTGGTGAATGACCATTTCTTGTGAAAATTACATTATAGAAATAAAAAAATAAAAGAAAATGGAAAAGAAAACTTTATATATCATTTCTGTTTCCCACTGAAATTTATAATAGGATTACCACTAAAACGAGCCCTTTCCAACAAAAATAAATTATCAAAATTGGAGCATCCGCTCGAAAAATACACATGGACACATGCATTATAAAAACATACAAAATAATTTTATAATCTCCTTTGTTAGAACTCGGTAACAATTTAAACATCTTTCAGAAATTTCCACATTCACTTATTGTGTTTTGGCATTCAACAGTGAGGTAAGGGCTGTGATGCGCAGTTGTTGATACATCAGAAGACTGTGGACAGTATTCTCGTGGGATTCTTTTCCTTTCTATCTTTCTTTCTCTCATAGATTCTTTTAAAATCTTATTTTTATTCTTATTTTTTTCTTATTTTTATTCTTATTTTTTTATTCTTACCGTAAATTGAATATATTTAATAAAATAAAATTTTAATATTTTTCGAATCTTTCTTTATTTTTTTTATAATAATTAAAATAAAATATTTACAATATATACAATATACAATACAGTCATTCAGGGTAACTTTGAACCATAGGGTGTAACTTTGCACCACCTCCAAATTTTAAATATTTTTGACACCAAAAGTATAAATAAGCTCCAGAACTATGCTCTGTTGGCAAAGTTCTAAACTGGGATTTCTACTCGTTATTTTAGAAAATAAATTAGCAATATTATGCGCAATTAATTGCGTCATCTAACTATATTTGTTAAGTACTATTTTCAAGTTAATTTTGAATGCTGTTTTGAAGTTATTGTAATCCAATTACAGTTTCATTGTAAGTAACAATATACTCATTTATCAGACATAGTATTATCTAAATGTTGTAAATGTGTTAATATTTTGTGATTATTTATTTATTAATAGTTAATAAAATGTAAAATAAGAAGGCATTAACATTTTACCACATTTTCAGGGTAACTTTGAGCCGGCTCAAAGTTATACTGATGTTTATAATTTACTGATTATAGGTGCTATTGTCAAAAAATTTCCCATATTTGCACGTATATTTTATATAAATGTCGAAAGTGTGTATTAGATATAACATGTAAATATTTTCACAAATATGTGTAAAATACATAAAATTCACTTAAAGGCGTTATTCGGGGCGGAGCTACACAAATTTGACATTTCATACATTCAACATTCTGTATTCTTATTTGAATAATACTAGTACTAGTATGTATTACTGTAACATACTTGCCAACTTTGTCCTAAACTTCCGTAAAATGTGAGTTAAATTGACCGAGGTTAAACAAGTTCGAACCAGAAATTTACAAAAAAATTAATTCAAATAGATTTCATAGAGGAACATGATTTTAAATATATAATGATACATCAAATAAATTTTCTGGTTAGTAACGCGCATAACCTGTGTTAACTTAACTCACATTTTACGGAAGTTTAGTTGAATGTTGGCAAGTATGCTGTAACTATGGATATATTATTGAGTTAAAACATTGAAAATTGTTTTTCACTGCATTTTTATGTTTTATATGAACAATAAACAGGTTTTTTTTTTATTTCTAAATATTCATGGTTCTCTTCTCCCACTTTTCTTATGCCTAAGATTTGTTGTAATATCATAAATTATATACAAATCTTGTGACGCTGGGAAATATAAATTCGGAATCTTTACATATCTGAAAACATTTTTTGGGGCTCAAAGTTGTCCTAACTGTAATACTTTTTTATAATGAATTATTTTAGATAATATTTATCATATGGTGCAAAGTTACCCTAAATGGCTGGGTAACTTTGAACTATGTTAAAAATTCATTTTTTATTGCTTTCATCATTATTATTCCATAATTTTGATAGTCATACAATAGTTTAGGATCATTTCTTCTCTTTTATGCCCCTAGTTGCCACAATATTCTTAAAATAAGAGTGTGGCATATGAAAATAGAGAAAATGCGGATCAAAGTTACCCTGAATTACTGTATATATAATATACACAATAATGCGGGCTTCTGAAATTTCAATGTAGAATTTGTTATATTATAAGTCTGTCAGTTTATTTTGTTAAGCAAATTTCAAAGTATTAGAGGCCTTGTAAGAGATTAAACTAGTTACTTTGATCTTCCATGTTATGTTTAATAATTAAAATAGTAACCTTTGTTGAGTTCGCCCTTAGTATATAGCGCTTCATATTTTAAACTCAAATAAATTTATTGCAGCCTTCAAGTGCATTCTAACTAGACTTTAGTTTTTCAGTTCAACGAAATTGAAGTTTTTTAATTATAAAATCATCTACTTAAATTAATTATTGTGAATGTGGTATTTTATTTTTTATATTAAAAAATATAAAACAGTGGTGGAATTAGGCTTTAATGAGCTCAAATTTAATTTTGTTTTTCCGTTTCTACGAGTAGTATGATATTTATATAGATCTCACTATGTTCAGAATTCATGATACCATTTGTTAGTATTTCTTTTGTTTCATATTGCATTTTAGTAGTAGAATGTTTGCGATTATATTTTAATTTTTTTCTTAATGGAGCTCACAAAGTTTATCTTAATGAGATTCGAATGCATTACTAATTTAACCGTTTTATACTGTGTGATGCAGGAAAGTGCATGACAACCTCCTGTTTAAAAACAACCCGTAGAGACCACTGCATATTTTATTTTTACTCTTTTAACGCATGTGAAACACACATATACATGTGATTACAAATAAATAAATAAAATGAAAATGAAAATAAAAACATTACCTATTTAGAAGTCTCTAGAAATTTTTTTAATTCTCCATTTTTAGAAAAAAAAATCTTTTCAAGTAATGATGAAAAAAAAAAAATCACTAAATGAAGGTGATTATCAAAGCAATATATTTTTTATAATTTTTGTACTTTTTTTTTCCCGCAGATTCAGTAATGACTATTGCTCCCTATGATGTTTTTTCTACTATTGAGGAAGCTTCACAATTCTTAAAAGTATGACTTCAACAACTTTACTTTATTTATTCTTTTCAAAGAATAGGTTCGTTGAAGTGATAATTATGGCGACTAACAGTTTCTCATTTTCTGAACTTTTTATAAAAAGAGGATTAATTTAAAAAATAAATAGCTTAAGAATCTTGAAATAGCAAGTCTGATAATGTTACGCAACAAATTAATGATAAAGAAAATGCAAACTGCTGTCTCTTTTATCTTTGCTGATTAATAGTTTACTGGATCTTTTGATGCCAGACGCTTAAATGAAAAGCTGATTAACTAAGGAGCAATCTGAAACGTGTAATTGTCTTTGATAATTTAAACTGTGTTTGTTCGTTTATTAATTTACACGTGTGGCAAATTAAAAGAATTTATAAATGTGCTAGTGTTAATAATAAGAAATTAGAGTGTCCATTTTTAGTAAGAGAGATGGAAGTTATTATAATTATTTACTTTTATGACGGCGTTCAGTGGTACGGGTGATGTACATGAATAAGAAAACTCCAACTCTAAATACGGGAACTAAAAATTTTATTTAAAAACTATTATTAAAAGAAAGTTACAACAGGGGGATTATAGTTTTAGTGGTTATGGAGAAATAGACCCCATTTAACAATAACGCGCCGAAGCGCGGTTGCCCTGGACAAACTGTCTTTTTTGGTGGGAGGTCATTTTTAAATAATCCATAATTTGGGGATTGAATGTACATCCTATGAACTTAATCTATTAATATTACGTTGATTTAAATATTGGAAAATCATGATTTACTTTCGTTTCACTTTAAAAATCTTAAGAAAATTATAAATTATGGCAGTATTTGTATAGTTTGACAAAATTGCCTTAATTTAATTTAAGAATTATAAAATGTAATCACAATAAAAACTCAAGTTTTAATATTTCTCATAAAGCATTAAAAGTTCATTTTTTATCCATTTGCTAACCTTTCCCTTGATACTGCCAGATCTCGTGTTTCAATTATTTCAGCCATTAAGTATTCGTAAAATTTCTTTCACTTTTGCTAAAAACATTTGAATTACTAAAATTTACACTTGATAGCTAAATAACATTCTGTAGACATTCGTTCAATTGTTTTACATTATTTATAAAATTTTTACAATCACTTATGCAAAACATAACTGACCTTGATTTAAATATATGATAATGTAGGTAACAGTATTACTTAGAGATATTACTACATGTAATTTTTGTACATGTTGTTGAGTGTTTAAATCTGGAAAATCTTACTGTTAGCTTATTTGAATCATTCTCGCAGATACTGCCAGCGCTAAAATGTGCAAAAGAAATGACGTTTTATCTTAAATTATTGCACTATACACAGTATTGCCGAATTCGACGGACAAATTCTGAGGAGTGATAGTAGGCATAATGAAGATGAAAACTTACCATAGAACATGGGGTCGCAAAACACGTATTTAATCAAAAATACAGAGTTTTCTATTCTAATTGAATTTGGGTTGACGGTAATAACTTACAGAAATCTGAAGTATATTTAATAAAACTTAATCGACATTCTCATCTTTGTTGTAAATGTGATAAAAAAAGTGGCAGAATTTTCCATTATACGCGCCAGCAGTACGTACCCTATTTTGGACTGAGATTACCGTTAATACGGTATCATCGATTAGGCGTAGATGCCTTATGTTCCCTCAGCCGTTGTTTTGAATTATTTGGCGATTTTTTGTTGGCGGGTTGGCGGTGTTTGTGGATGTGACAACCTCGATATGTGGAACCCCTTGTGACGTGTGTGTTCTGACGTGTTGTGTTCTGGCAACCCGTGAGAAGTGGTGGATTTTGTGGATGTATTTCGATATCGTGTTGTATCGTGCTGTCTTTTTATTTTTATGTTAAATTTATTGGATGTATTTGACTGACTATGGCTTCTGTAATCCGTTTAAAAGCTTTTGCTGAAGTAATTAATAATATGAGGATATTTTGACAAGAAAAGTAGGTTTGTTTATAGTGTGCCTGCCATTGCGTATTCATAAGCCTATTTTGGAAAATGAGGGTGATGTTATGAGAGAGATTTCGTGCTGGAGCTTTCAAGAAACCAGATGTCTGTTAATGTATGTTGATAATTTTATGTATATTTTGCTGCTTTAAGAGTTTTTTACTTTTTGCGATTGCTAGAAAGCGAGAACTGCTGAATTTTGAGAATGCTACACCGCGAGAAGTGCTGAATGCAGTGATGTTTTTTTCGGTTAATGTGCGCGAAACGCTCATACAAGATTACTGATTGCCACTTTAGCGAGTTTCGTTTTTTATGTATATTTTGCTGCTTTAAGAGTTTTTTACATTTTGAGATTGCTAGAAAGCGAGAACTGCTGAATTTTGAGAATGCTATACCGCGAGAAGTACTGAATGCACTGATGTTGTTTTTCGGTTAATGTGCGCGAAGGGCTCATACAAGATTACTGATTGCCACTTTAGCAAATTTTGTTTATTATTTACATTTTATTTTAGTGAAGCGAAACATGCGTATAAACCGGTGCTTGGCGACATTTACTACTTGGCGGAAAAGGGGTTTTTATGCCAAGAAAAATTCCAAGATGGCGGTCGTGGGAACTTATGACATCTGTTCCGTCGATTGCTTGAGCACCCTGTTTTTCCAGAACTTTTTGTGATGTTAAACATTTCACACAAAGCAAGATACGTTAGTGTGGGATATGCATTTTCATCGCAATGATTTTTTTTCTCGAAATTATTACTGTCAACCCAAGTTCCGTTAGGATGAAACACTCTGTATTTATGACTAAAAGGGGTTTGCGACCCCATATTCTATGGCAATTTTTCATCCACTTGATGCCTAGTAGCACCCATTGGAATTTGTCGGTTGAATTCGGCAACACACTCTATATTAGACTGAATTGAAGAATGCTGCTGAATTAAGTTTTTTGCAATTAATATTACATGTAATTCTATTTAATTTTGATATTTTATAATCCTTACATGCTTTAATATCGTCTACGGAACAGATGGTGTGATCTTGTTTCTGGTTTTGGCCAAATATTTAAAAATAAATAAATAAATACTTTAGACAGATAGCTTATGCAAAGTAGTTATGTGTTTAAAATGATTAACAGGATTATCTTATTCTATTTTTTCTTCTTGCTGCCATCTGCTGAATTATTAACTTTCTGTCTATGTACATGACTCATTTTTTTATGAAGTAGATGTTTATCCAATAAAATCTTGAAAAAACAAGATTATTTTTTAAATGGAATCTGAAATTAGCTTTAAAAAGCACTGAGTTAAAAATGCTATCGTTTAAATCAACTTTATAGACCAATTAATTGATACAAACTAGAACTACGGAAGCTCCGCCCATGATTTGTGAGTTTCTATGGACATATTATTTTTATGAAAAATCTTTATTCTTATTTTTATTATTTAATTATTTACATCTATTGTACGTTGATGCTATACCAAATTTGCATTCTAATATCTTTTTATTTGCCATTACTTTTTCAAAAAATATCCGTGAGGTCATTTCGTACTTTTCTAGGAGAATGAGGCATTTTTTTAAATATCGGGTTAAAAATCCATAGCAGCCAACTTTCCGGATTTTATTTTTTGAATCCACTAAGACTAGAATTATTATTAAATAAAAGAAGTTAATGAATAACCACACACAAATAAGAAACATTTCATTTAATATTTTTTTCTGGTTCAAGTTATGTTTCAATTTATGACTTGAAATAAACCGGAAGGTTGGAAGCTATGAAAAGGCTTTTAAATGTGGCGCACTTCTGAACGAGTGCTTTTTCTAAACAAATTTACTAAACTTTTCAGGCATAAATTTAACGAACTTTAACCCTCTCGCTGCGCAACCCGAGATATCATCGGGGAACGTAAAAGTAGCAAAATTTGCGGAACCCGAGATTTTCTCGGGCATGCATTTTTCCCGCCTAATTAACCCTCCTTGATTATTCCCACCAGTTATTTTTTTATTGTAAATTCTGCTTTATTTAATCAGAGCATTTTCCCGATTAAATTAGACAAAAATTTTTGTTTTGAAAACCGGTGACAAAATAATAAAAATTCTTAAAAGACGCTCGTCGCGAGGGTGTTAAATACGCAATTTTTGAAGCTATTTTGATAAAACACTTACGCAGCGAGAGGGTTAAATCAAAATTTTCAAGCCTGATTCTAATGATAACTGATTCTAATCGAAATTTCTGAGTATTTAAAATTTTTATTCTATTTTTATAACTTACCATTACATCATAAATAACATAATTGTGCCGATAAATATCATAAATACATAACGTATATACTCGCGTATGTGTCGACCCCAAAAATTTCAGACAAATATTATTTACCAGTATTTCTAATAATCATCTTTAACCCTTTCAGGGGCAAGGCATTTCTATTAGCAAAATACTGAAATGAATGAATAACACCGGAATTTATAAAAAAAATATTTGAAAATAAGTAAAATCTTTTCTTCACGTACTTAATAAAACGAAAATTTTCCAACCAAAATTCTGGTGTCAATGTCCCATTTAGGGATTAAAATTAGGTGGTCCAAAAATGTGGTGGTTCAAAGGTGGTCCACCGCCTTTGAAGGGATTAATTGTTCGTAAAAAATATCTGTGTATATATAAGGTGACGATTACTTACAAAATACTGATATTCAAACTGAAAGACAGATAATTATTTTTTTCTAATTTTAGGATCGTCTTAAAAACGAGTATATACGATATATATTTATGATATTTATCAGTACAATTAATATATTTATGATACGTAGAAATTCAGATTAAAATCCGTTACATGATTTCCGAACATTTTGCACTAAAGTTTAGTAAATTTCTGTATGTAACATTCAGTAAATTTGGTTAGAATGGTATAATGTCTGTATGAACAGAACATTGCCTATTGTATACATTCAATACGATAATTGTTCTGTTTATAATTATTTTGATTCAAAATGCTGCCTAAAGGATTTTTTTTTATTACGTATTGGTTGCTTTAGACTTCTGTAAAAAAAAAAAAAAAAAAAAAAAAATAACAATTATTTAGCAGAAAAGTAGAAAATCTTTTCAGGCTCCAAAAAATCAAACTGAGTATAATTATTAGCCATTCATTTAATAAAGCAACTGTTTTGCGTAAAAATTTGTTTAAATTGTTTATTAGTTTAATAGATGCTTCATAGTAAAATGTAAAAAGGATAAATGTAATAAAAAATAATGTCAAATGTAATAAAATTAAAGGATATGGAGAAAAAGACAAACCGAGATTTAAGTAAAAAGCGATATCATAAAATTGAATGTTGCATTTTTATACTTCATAATTTACCGTTGGTGACGAGTCTATTTATTAGGATGGGGGTTGGGGTTCAGTGGTTATGTTCCAAATTCACCACTCAAAATTCCCATCCCCCTTCTAATAAATAAATTCTTCTCCAACTATAAAACCAACGGTAATTCAAGAACAATGACATATTAAAGACCTCATTCTCCCTGATGGTGACCACAATTTTAGCATCGTTTCCGTATTTACGACGGTTTTAAAACCTATATATAACTACTTTTAGCCCCTTTTTAGTAAATTAAAATCATTTATTTTGATTTTGTATGGTTTAATTTTTTATATAGTTTCAAGGTGAATACGACGTTCCAAAAATATGGTGTAATTTTTTTGTTTAGGCTCAATTAAAATAAAGTATTTCGTTTCTGTTTTGGTATTAATTCGCTTAAAAATAATTGTTTTGAGTTCCGGTCTGGTTTCATTCTATCAGAAAAAAATTGTTCCGTTCCGTTTAGAAACCTTGAGAAATATAAGTCAATACAAAATATGATAATGCTAAATTATGAAATTCTTATTAGGTAGCTTTCATTACAAAAAGCTACCTATTGCAGCCGTTCGGACGAAAGCGATTTCAATAAAGTTTGGTATATTTTCATCGATCATGACCCCCCAGACCCCGAAACCACCCTCCGTTCAAAATTGACATATATATATATATATATATATATATATATATATATCTGACATTTGTCACACTGTAACTCTCGTATTTATGAACCGATTTGGATGTAATTCGGTGTGTACATAGTACATACCAATGTCTCGACCAAGTTCGTTGGCCAGCTTCATCCGCCATTTTGTTTCAAAATGGCGGCCATTTAAAAAATTAAAAAAAAAATTAAATTTGAAATGTGGTACAAAAAAATTGAAAATGGAAAAATATTTTTTTCTTATGTATTTGCCCTTTATACAAAGATTCCGGAGCAGATTTTGTTTCGTCTATATCTTAAAAAATGGCTGAGTTATAGCATTTTGAATTTCTAGCGTGGCTGACATTTGAAGCGTCCTGAATTTTGTCGCGCGATAAAAGGCGTATTTATGAACCGATTTGGATGTAACTTCGTTTATGCACAGTACATACCAATGTCTCGACCGAGTTTGTTGGCCAGCTTCATCCGCCATCTTGTTTAAAAATGGCGGCCATTTAAAGAATTAAAAAAAAATTTAATTTCAAATTGGATACCAAAAAATTGGAAAATGAAAAAGATTCTTTTCGTATGTGTTTTACCATAATACAAAGATTACGGAACAGTTTATGTTTCGTCTATATCTAAAAAAATGACTGAGTTATAGCATTTTGAATTTCTATTCTGGCTGACAATTTAAAACGACTTGATTTTTGTCACGTGATAACAGGCGTATTTATGAACCGATTTGGATGTAACTTGGTCTGTACATAGTACATACCAATGTCTCGACCGAGTTCGTTGCCCAGCTTCATTCGCCATCTTGTTTCAAAAGGGTTGCCATTAAAAAAAAAATTAAATTTAAAATGAGGTATTAAAAAATTGGAAAATGAAAAAGATTTTTTTTTATGTGTTTGGCCTTGATACAAAGATTCCGGAGCAGTTTTTGTTTCTGAAATTTTTTTTTGTTTATATCTTAAAAAATGGTTGAATTATAGCACTTTGAATTTCTAGCATAGCTAACATTTTGAAATGTTCTGGTATTTGTCACGCGATAACACACGTATTCGCCTATTTCCATGTAAGAAGGCATGTGGATACTATACATCAATATCTCGACCAAGTTCGCTGGCCAGCTTCATCAGCCATCTTGTTTCAAAATGGCGGCCATTAAATTAAAAAAAATATATATTTAAAGTGAGGTGCAAAAAAATTAGAAATTAAAAAAGGTTTCTTTCTTAAGTATTTGACCTTGATATAAGGATTCAGGAGCATTTTTTGTTTCTCTTTATCTTAAAAAATGGCTAAGATATGGGAATTTCAATATCTAATGTGGGTGACATTTTGAAAAATCTGATTTTTTGCCTGCGACAGAAGTCGTATATATCAGTCGATTCCGATGTGAGTGAGCATGTGCACAGCAATTACTGAGGCCTCGACCAAGTTCACTGCTTAGCCGCATCCACCATGTTGTCTTAAAATGGCAGGCACTTTAAGAAATCGCCGAATTTGGCAGCCAAATATAAGTTACTTTAAATAAAAGCAGCTTGGATAAAGCTGACAAATTTCGCGAAATTCTCATTCATAATGATTTAGTATTGATAAAAATTAGTATTGAATCTACTGTATTCGGTTTCCACTAAATTGAGCATTGCGTGTTTGAATACTATAAGTTGGCTTTTTTAAAATAAGGAATATGAAAGCTTCCTCTTCCTCCCGGCACTGGCCGTAAGGACTTTTTTATTTTTGTTCTATTCTTTCAACAACTGTACGAAATTATTGTTTTAATATAAAATGCTAAACTTTGTTATTCCAATTTCTTCATTGTTAATCTTAATGACAATTCTGTATCCTGTCAAAAAAAATAAAAATTACGGGAAGGAAAGTTACGGGGAGGGTCCATTTCTCCTCTAGGTACATGCCTTAAGCCTCTTATAGAATTAAAACGAGTTTATTCCCATACCTACATTTAAAAATAATTTCGTTTTTGGCCGTTTTATTAATTTGTGTGTACGCAATTCCTCATTTAACTTTTGACATGCATTATGGAAAAGTTAAGAATCAGATATAATTTATATGAATATGAATTACTTTTTAATTTATCTCTTAAATAATTGAAATTTAAAAAAATGTAAGTTTCCAACATTGAATTTTTAAAAATAAAAAACAAACTGTTTTACGGTCCTGTTTCGGAACTTAAAAAAATAAAAAAATAAAAAAATAAAAAAACAGTTTGGGTTCAGTTCCAGTTTTTATTCCATAAGAAATCATGATTATTTCCGTTTTCCAGTTTTTGGTTCGGTTCCAGTTTGACACCCAGCATCTAAATCTAAATGTTCGATTACAAGTAGTATTGCCAAAAGACTCAATGTAAGCAAGATGTTTCCATTTCCCACCCCGTGGAACCATTGCGTTGGACGCCATAGGTCCCGCTTTTTCCATAATGTACTGTCGTGGGGGAAAAAAAGTTAACACCCCTTACTAACTCTGCAAAAATTATCGTAGAAGAAAGTTACTGGTACCAAACGATTGGTAATAACGTGTATATTTAAATGATGTATATATAATTTGCTTAGGGGGCAATCTACATATTAAAACGAACCCTAACTTTGTTTTCTTTTCAATAGCAGTACACAATTCTGACAGCATAAATGAACTCTACACCCTTCAATTAGCCGAAAAATAAATTTTTATGCAATTTGTACCATAAGTTTCGAGAAATTAATTGTTTTAAAACGAGCTTATTTTAGGGGCTGTATCCAAATTGACGTTCTGTACTCGATTGTTGACCGAGAGAGTTCTTGATCAAGGCATCTTAAGCACCACTCACGCAGTCATTGAAAACTGCTAGATTACAGGATAGCATACGAAATTTCAAAATATCTAGTCACTTCTATCACAGACGGCCCTTTAAACCATCATTTTGCTGTTTTTTAAGCATAATTTGTAAACTACTTGGAAGAAAAAAATGGAATTTTGGATTTCCACAAAGGAGGACTTAATATATTTACATCCATCAAAAAAAAATTGTAGGTTGCAATTCATAATTTTTTCGAATATTAATTTCATAATTCATATCATAAAATTATAAAATTTGCGAATTCAACGTATTTATGTTTGGGTATTTTAGTATTATTGCTACACAAAAAATTAGCACATTAGGGGTATAATTTCTTTATATAATAATGAAAATGTAATTTAACATTCGAACCAATAAATTTTGAATGTTTATAATTGAAAAACTTATCATTCAAATGGCTTCAATTTTGGTGTCTAGGCATAGTTTGAAACGAAGATTTGAAATATCTTGTTAAAATTGGGTATTGCCATTAAAAAAAAAATGAAGTTTGGGTTTGCTTTAATACGTAGATGGCCCCCTAAGCAAATTTTATATACATTATTTAAAAGTAGACTTTATTTCCAATCGTTCGGTATCAGTACATTTCTCCTACGATAATTTTTTGAGGAGTAAGTAGGGATGTTTACTTTTTTTTTCCACGACTGTACATATATTTTTTTCATTTTCAATTGTGCCATACTATTCATTTGTCGATAATTTTTAGAGAAACGTTCTTAAAACACAGTGAATTCTGTTAAAAATCAGTAAGAATCGTTAATTTTTAAATACTCTTTAGATTTTCGTGTAGAATTTTTATGCCGAATTTTTTATAAAGTCTATTTTTTCTTAACATTTAGAAGCATTATTTATGATTAACACGTTGACGCCGGCGCGGTGGGTCACACTCGACTGTCTCAGAGCTGGCAAGTCTCCGGCCTTTTGGATACCAGTATTTTAATAAAGAAAATGTTGTTTTATTTAATTAGAGCAATTGGGCGATTTAAAGGAACAACATTTTCTCTAAAAAATTAGTGGTGTACAAAAAGCGGGAGACTTGACAACTCTGAGACAGTCGAGTATGACCCACCGCGCTGGCGTGAACGTGTTAAGGGTGTTACACCCTTAATCATAAAGAGGCATTTTTATATGATATGCCACAGGAATACATCATGAAGATTATTTATAAAAGATACTGGTAAGAACAATAAAATTTGTCCTATATACTACAACCCTTAGGTGTGCTCAAATTCTTCAATTTTCTCGCTTGGGAACACGAAAATTCCCGGCACAGTGACTTTCTTCATGCATGCTTAAATATTCAGCTAATCTAATTCAGATTTCAAAATTTCGATGAGGGTTTGTTAATTTTCCTGTAAATATGTTACACCTTTATAGTCTATTTCTTCCACAGATCACATGTTTAGATTTCCAAATTCCAAATATCTGTTTAAAACAATAACTACAACAATATATTCTGAACATTGTTCACTTTTATCGGAAAAGTAAAAAAAAAAATTAATTTGATACATAACAACGTTGTAAATTATTAGAAACCTTTCTCAAAATTTGAGTAAAATATTTCAGTTTTTTGTATGACAGGCACCAATACGATATGTTCGTAAATATAATATTGAAAAAAATTTAAGTTGCGGATATTATAATAAATGCTAACTATTATTTTAATTATTCTAAAGATTTTCAGGATACGTACGCTTCAAGGACTTTCAAGCACGTTTTATCAGTATTTTCGCAAAGAAATATTTGTCTTATTTAATGAAAAAAAAAACTATATTCAGATATAGAGACCAGTACATTACAAAATTCCTGGTGCTAAAACACCTAAAATCCCCTGAATTCCTTGATGTGTACGAACCCTGGATTTTCTGTGTTAAGCTTAGTCTAGTTGAGGGCTTCCTTTATTTACATAAACTTAATACATTTTGAAAGAAATTGTTTTTATACAGGATGTTTATTTTTTAACTGTCGCTATTCAGAACCATTTGTAGTTTGTTCTAATAACCGAAATGGCCCTAAACTTGGTAAGGGGACTAATGACGCCATGGGAAAAAAATTCCGAAAAACATATATTTCAAAACATCACCGATTGGGGAAATATGGCGCTGTTGTAGTCTAAACAGCCGAGAACAAGCATAAAACACTGGTAACAAATGCAAATTTATACCTACGTATGTGACATCAGCGCCATTAATTTGGTCTATACACTCGCTGAGGTAACGCGAGACTCATATTCAACCTGAGCTGAAAAAGTTTCTCGGAACTTTCTGCATGCGTTTGTAGTTCAAATTATTTTCGCTGTTGTCGCATACGTAGGAATAAATTTTGCATTTTCATTTGTTACCCGTGTTTTATGCTAATTCTCGGATGCGAATCCTAGAACAGCACCACATTTTACCCTATCGCCGGTGTTTTGAACTAATTTTTTTTTCGGAATCTTTTATCCTATGGCGTCAGTATTTCCCTTACAAATTTTACTGCGACTGAATATTGCCAGTTTTCAAAAAAACACCCTACTATATTCATAAGATTGTGACGATGTGTATGTATTTATTTAAAAGCAGTCGTTTCGTTTTTTTCACACTCCTGTCCCGCTTTTTTCGAAATTATATATGGAAACACTAACCGCAAGATGTTTTTCTAGAAGTTATCCATTTTTTGTTCTATGCTATGTATGGATAATAGATGTTGTACAATAGTATACACAGTTTGGAGGAGAAAAGTTGATAGTTTATATCTCCAAGCATTGAATGGAACTGTTCACAGAAAACGTCCAAAAATTCCGATTTTATTATATCTATTAAGGTAGTAATTTAAGTCTTTTCAATCATATAGGTTAATTAATAATAGTTCTTATTTTATCGAAGAAACTTACTTTATTAATTAAGAAATAAGAAATATTCCATAAGTATTTCTATTGATGAAAATTATACTTTCAACCAAAAATTGCTGGGGTTATTTTTAGCGAGTCATGGAGAATTTCAAAAAGTTAGAAATCACCGAAATATGCTTTTTATTTAATCTTTTGTATTCGTAATATTAAAGAGGAACGAGAATAACCTTTCAATTCATGGTGTATCATATCTACAACATAGCAATTATTTCTATAAATTTACACAAAAAGGTCCTTGTTCAACGCCAGAAGCAATTTGACGTACATCGCAAAAAAGACAAATGCTTCTTAAGGCGTATCATCAGTCAGGCTGAAAATCCCCCCCCCCCTCTAATGCTAAACCTATGGGTTTGGAATGATTCCTTTTTTTTTAACTTCTTGGAAAATTCTTTCTTTTTCTTCTGTTTTCTGTATGCTCATCTTAAAGAATGTATTTTTTTCTTTTTCATTGGGCAAAATATTTTTTAAATGCATTGTAAGTTTTATTTAAAGTGTTAAAATCTTACTTACAACTCGCCTGCTTCACTTAGATTTTAGCACGTAACATAAAATTAAATATTTATTTTAGAAACATTTTGGCAAATAAAAAAGGAAAAAAAGCGTTCTTCAAGAAGAGCATACAAAAAACAGCAGGTAAAAATTTTAGTTGTCCGATGAGAAAGTTGAAAAATATGGATGCATTCAAAGCTCATAGGTTTAGCATTAGAGAAGGGAGTTTGCGTACCGATTGATAACAAGCCTTAATATACAAAAATAGAATATAACCTCGAACAAAAATATCCAATAACCTCTTAAGAGTTACCCATGATTACACTGCAAATAAAGGCGTCTTAAATTCAGACGCATATGTGACTGAAAAGGTAATTCAGACACTTAAGTGTCTGAATATGAAATTTCAAACATCATAGGTGTATGTGTCTGAATTTAAGACATTTCAAAAGTCTGAATCACACCCATCTTTGATCAACCTGCATGTTCGGTAATAGGCACCGTTTATTTATTTATTTTTTTTCTTGTAAGCTTTATACACAGTAAAAAAATATTCGTTAAAATATGGAAAGTGTACTGCCGATTGAGACACCAATTTACTTATTTTCATGTAAATGTTTTTCCGTAAATTCCAGAAAAATGTCCATTTTTTGCGCATTTCTGTATTTAAAAAGTTCTATTTAAAAGAAAAAATATAATCTTTCAAGGATAAACCCATATATTTCATTCCCCACTTTTTAACTCACGTATATTAGACATGATTTCTTTTTTCTTATTCAAACCAGTGGCGTATCTAAGGGGTGAGCAGATGAGGCCACAGCCCCCTCCTTTATTTATAGAAAATGTCAAGTTTAATTACGAAAGTTTAGCAAAAATCTTAGAAAGTGGTGTTATTTCGCAGAAACTATGAAATTTTTCCTTTCAGCCACATTTAGCAGATAATTTTTAGTAGTCCGCTTAAAAAAATGCGGTGTATAACCAGAAAATTTAAAATTGTTAAGGCAGAAACCTGCTAAAAACGAAATTTTGCTCAGTCCTACATGATTCTATCTTAAAAAGTTTGATTGCATAATAGATGCGTTACCTATTACTATAAAACCTGTTTAAAGAGGAATTTTTTTTGTTTTCTGTGTTCTATTTTAGAAATTTTTACTATCTCAGCGTTCCCCTCCGAAATGTGTGTCTAGATGTGTCGCTAATTCAAACTTTTGTTGGTCTTATAATTCGATAGGTAATTTATTCATCAAAAACTGGAAAACTTACTTCTATCACACACTTTCTGATTAACATCACCTGCTAATTTCATGCTTTTAAGAGCGAAAATGAATTAAATTTTCTGCATTATCCAAACAGCAAACGTATTTCAAAAAAATCTTTCAAATATAAGTAGTGGCCCCATCTGGTGTTAGTCCAAGTAATCGAATATTTTTTTAGAATTACAGGTATCCCCGAACTTATCAAACTTATACGTAACTTGAATTTTACGTAGGTCGAATTTGTAAATTGATTAGGTAAAATTTCATAAGAAACTGCAATATTTATTAAATATATATATATATATAACCATTAATTAAACATTACCGACCATCATCAAAAACTGCAATATTGTGAATGATTGACTACACACCATAAACCAACAATACAGAACTGTATGTGTAAAATAAAGTACCGTATACCTAATTTCAAGAATTAACATGGAAGAAAAAAAAGAAGAATATGGATTCCGAAAAAATATAAAAACTTATATATTGAATTACGTTTTCAAGAGTACAGAATTCAATGATATAAGCAAATCGGTTGTTTTCTGTGGGAAAAAATCTATAAGCTGAAAAACAATTTTCCCCTGTACTCAAACAACCAATATAATCAAAATAATAGTTTCAAGATGAATACAGAACATTATAAAATGGCATGAAATGGAAAAAAACTACAACCCATTAAATATTTAATTTATAGCAATAGAAATCTTACAAAACATACCGTATTAATTCCCAGTAGATTTTCAAAATAAATTCCCGCAATCCGAATCCAAAAAGCATGATAAGATTAAGGTGAATATAACAGTTAAGTTAACACAGAAATTAAAAGCTATGGAGTCAATTAATTCATGTTGAAATATTGTGATAAATATAATTAATATAATATAAATAAATTATAATTACATTATTTATAATACCTAAAAACAATTTTAAATTGTATAATAACAATTTTACAACATTGCCAATATTCAGTGTTAATTACCACATAGTGAAAAAATTAAAATTATGACTATTAATAGAGGCTATTTAAAAATACAAAATTTATGGCGCTGCCATCTATTATTTTATATTAAAAACTATTATGATTATACAAATGTCACAGTAAGTAGAACCTAATACATGCTAATGAATTAAAATGTATCAACTCCTACACATATCCTAATAAACAATACCATACTGTATTTCATTATTCAGAAATTTTTTTTAAATAAATTAAATGTTAATACAATATATTCTATTATAATACCATTATATCTAAACTGAGAAATTAAAAAACTTTTTTAACTTGATAATATATAGAATATAGGCTATATGCTATAAAATAAAATAAATTATATATTATAAAAATATATAAATATAAGTCTTAATATTTAGCTTTACATATAAAAAATGAACAGGGAAAAAAATAAATAATTAAATAAATTATAAAATAAATAAATAAAAATGGATGTTTATATAAGATTGTCATATACTAAAATTCCAAATAGCCTAAAGATCAAATATATATAATGTGTGAATTATCCTTATATTAGTCATAAAAAACTAAAAAAAAAATATATATATATGATTGTGCCAATCAAACATATAAACCGATAATTAATCATGGAATACAATGTTGAAAATAAAACAATATTAAATAGTATAGAGGAATAATAATAATAAAAACTATTTACCCAATTTTAATACATACAGTATAACATTAGTTAATCAAATAAACCAATATGCATAATAATCACTAAAAAGTTGGTATACTATTATTAATTAATATGACATTGTCCTGAGTAGACTAAATTAAAAATAAGTTAATATTGAATTTGATTAAATAAGTTAAATTTAATATGAAAAAAAGAATTAAAAAAAAGAGGAAAAGTTACCAATTACATATAAAACATCAAATCAACATCCATATAAAATACGTATTAGAAATGTAGTTATAATACAAAAGCCATATTTTTTTACATAAATTAACCATTGCGTATTATCCAGACAACACCACCCTCCTCCGTACTCTAACATCTACCCACCCAACCATCCTATAGTAATTGTTTATTTTTATTTTACAATTTTTTATTTTTTATTAATATTTTATATATATTTTTTTTTTGTAATTTTGTTTACGCATGTGTTAATTATATATATATATATATATATATATAGATCATGTAAGTACTAACTGTATATTAATGAATATATGAATTTTTTTGGAAAACCATGATTTAATGCATCATAAATTAGTTTTTTAATATTATTATTAATTAGATGAGAAGAACATAAACATATTATTCTATATAAATGATTAAGTAGTATATTTCGATATACAGAATGATGAAGACAAGATTTAAAATTTGTAAATGTATTAACTTTGAATTTAAATTCTTTACGTTTATCATATAAATCAGTTATTGTTTTGTTGTCTTTTATTGTAATTTTAAGATCTAAGAAGTTAATAGTATTGTTAGATAAGAGGTTTTCCGTTAATTCCAAATTAGTGGGATAATCAACTGGAAATTGAGAAATTTTAAATTGATCAGTGGCAATTAAAATTATGTCAAACATATAACGATAAAAATGGAGATTATTATTTGTAAAAGTACGTTCATAGTGATATAAGTATAAGTCTGATAATAAACTGGATGTGCAACTACCTTGTGGTATACCGACGTGCTGTAAATATAATGTATTATCTTGCAATATATAATTATTATAGATAATAAAGTTTGTTAATGATTTAAAATAAGCGATATCAATATTAGATGGTAATTCCAGTTTTTTATAATACTTTATATATATATATATATATATATATATATATATATACATATATATATTAACGATAATAATAATAATTTTTAACAACTTAGAATTTAGTACAGTACCTTATTTATGATTATAATATATATATATCAGTGGCGTGGCGTCCGGTCATCGCTGGATGCGGCGATGATCAAGCAATATTTTAAAACTCTTAATAAGCTTTTAAAACTCTACGATCCAGTTTTAGCAGAACATTTGGAGTTCATGTATAAGTGAAGGTAAGATTTAAAGTTTCTTTTTTGAACATTCAACCATTGAATTTTAGAGTTAATAATTTTTCACCACAAACTTAAATAATTGCGATGACCACCGATAATTTTCACGCCACGCCACTGATATATATATATATATTATTTACACACTATTATTTCATAAATAAAACATCATGCAGCTTTATTTACTCGGATATAAACTATAAATGTATGAAAAAACATAAAAACAAACTGAAAGAACACTTTCAAATAAAAAATCTCTTATGGAATGCGGAATTTATAAATTTAACATTGATGAATTGATTTAAACAGTTTTCAATTTACATCAAGCGAAGAGGTGAAGCTAGAAGAAAAAATACACTCGTTTCTCTTCATCTAAACTTAAAAATTAGCTTTCGTTCTGGTTTTAATTCAACTAAAATAATTGTTGCTGTTGAACACCAGATATTTTGTCCTCATTTGTCAAAAGTAAATTGAAATTAAAATGCCATATATTCAAATTTCTAAAAAGAAATTGCGTAAAATGTTTAAAATTATACTAGATTGAAAAAAAAAGCTACTGTTACTTAAAATACATTGTTCGTGCTTGATAAATAATATTATTTCAAAATTCGGCTGATGAAACGCTTGCCGAATGGTTAGGACGCTCTTCTACTGACCAAATGGACTGCAGCTCGATCTCCGTCTCGGATAAGTGTTAAAACTTTACAGTAGTTTCAATGAATTGAATGTGGTCGTTGAAATATGGTTCCTTGAGGATTTGTATTTTTTATCTTTCAAATGGAAATAATTAAATACAGAAATATGCAAAATAAATGATTTTTTTTTTGGAATTTACATCAGAAAATTTCCTTTAACCACTTCACCGGCGAATGGTATGGGGAAACAGTGCTTTTACCCCCGTGTTATCTCGGGGTAGCCGGTGAAGTGGTTAAAGTATGTAAATAGTACTAGAGTCTGGAGTGGCAGTACAATTTCTATATTTTAAGGGATATGGGAACGTCCATTGTTATTCTTGTGACCATTAGAGCAAATTTTCACAAATACTTCCAATTATTTTATTACAAAATGTAATTAAAACAAAAATTGGTATAACCAGTTAAATACATTTATGTTCCACTTGCATAAAATATGTCTAATTTGTAACAAAAAGCATTTCCCTTGCCTATATAATCAATCAAAATTTTGTTACTCTTGTGACCAGAGTGTCACAAGAGTCATTTAATATATACAAAGGTAAAATGCTTTTTGTTACAAATTAGATATATGTTTGTGTGTGGAACACTGTGGTATTTAGCTGGTTATATCAATTTTTATGTTAATTATATTTTGTAATAAAATAATTGGAATTATATATGAAAACTTGCTCTAATTATCACAAGAGTAACGAATGGACGTTCCCATATATATATATATTTATTTACAGTGTATAACGCTTATAAAAAAAATTCTGTCGACGTGGTCAAACATGGATACCATTCAGACGTTTGAAATGTCTTAAATTCAGACGGATACAAGTGTCTTAAAAATTAAGACACTTTAAAATGTCTGAAAATTGAACACTCTGTTTCAGACACTTAAGTATCTGAATTTAAGACATTTCAGTTTAGAGTGTACGAAAAGCGTTCTTGAAGCTTTTCGTAACCATGGGTATTTCTTACAAAGTTATCTTACAATATTCTATTTTTGTATATCTTTAGAAATCACAAAAACTAATATATTTTCGAGTTTTAACCTCTTGAAGGGCTTATATTATATGTATCAGTTAATTTTAATTCCAAAACTATATGGAACCCGTCAAAACTTGACGGCAAACAACTTGATGGCACCAAACAAAAAAGTCTAACTCTTTAAAATGTTATTTACTGACACAACAACATCAATAAATCTGTCATTGTTTGGTACTATTTTCATATAAAATACATTCATATATACTACGATCATAAAATCCTTATCAGAATCGGTAGATAATAAAGCATGTAGTGCATACAAATGCATTCTGTGTGCACTAATGCTAGATAATGCCAAAAGTATACTGTACCATATATATGGGATATTCTCTGAAAAGTGGCGGTTTTTAAAAAAATCGCGGCCCAATAAAATTGCTTCAAAAATCTCAAAATATAGCCTACAAGTACATTATTGCTATATTTATCAAAAAATAATATGAACCAAACTGTATCTCATAGTTCTTCTGGTATTTTAATTTCAAAGCACTTCCATTGCTAAAATGTTTAAATAAATGATTAGCACCGGAATTTAAGAGCAAATTTATTTATAAATAAGACAAATTCTATATTTCACATTCCTGTTAAATAGATAAAAGTTTATAAAAAGTCTGGTGCCATAGTGGCGCTTAGGAATTAAAAGTAAGTGGTTTCATAAACATACCACCGCCCTTGAAAGGGTTAAAAAAGAAAATAAATTATAATTAGAAGTCATACTGTCAATAAATAATATTTTTCTTATTCTATGTCAATTGAAAAAATAAAGATATAACATTAACATTTAGAAGAGTTAATGTTTATTTGAATTAGTACAATTTTTTTTAAAACTTTCTCCCTGTAAAATAATGAAAATGAAACATGTATTACCTTTACTTACGGTAATTAAAAGTCGTAATTTTTTTAATGTGTATTTTATTGCATTAGATTTCCGTATTTTACTGTTTAGTACATATATAAATGGATTTAGATCATTCCCTCACAATTTAAATCATTCCTTCATATTAAAATTATGAGGGAACTATTGTGAGGGAATGACAAAATGCTTCTGAAAACCATGTTATACAAAAGTGATTAGTCTTAGGTATATTTTCAGTTACTAAATATCTTTTAAAACACATTTCTAATAATATAATAACATAAAAAGACATTTCATTAGTTTTTATTAAATATATAATAGATGAGGGGATGACGCGTAATAAAAATACTTACATTGATCTAGTACTACAAAGCCATATACTAACTATTCAAGAACGTTTTTGAACAAACAACAAGATGGATGCTTCACTTTACTCTAGTGCAAACTGTCTTAGACATATATAAAGCATGTGCTGCTTTCTACTAAGTAAATAATGATAAATTTATAGTTATGTGAGGGAATGACGTTAAATGCTATGGACATGATTAAAAAGTACCCTAATTCATTCATTATATAAGATATAAATATAATTAAATGACGAAATATGTATTTAAATGTGTTTAATGGATTTCGAAAAAAATAATTATAAATATACGTGCTGCAATGGTAGAGAAAGCATTTTCTTTCCTACATATATGAATGGGGACATAGTGAGGGAATGATATTTCCGCTAAAAAATACATTAAATTTATCAAATTTCAATTTCAATAAGCAAATAATTACAGTTTATATGTATGACTGATTAATATTGTTAGTTTAAATCAGTTTTTCTTTTCGTAATCTTAAAAATATATCTTCAAGGCCCCCGGGACCTAAAATTGCCACTTTTCAGAGAATGACTCATATCGGTATTATGCTGATCGATAGAAAAGCGCTGGAAAAGTTATTTGCATTGAAGTACAAACAGATTTTTACCACAGAAAACAGCGAATGCTTACATGCATAAACATATAAATACTCTATTTTTTTGTATTACACAACGTAAATCAAACGTCTTTATACTTATTGATTGCAATTTATATATTTTTTTAACCCTCCGAGCGTCTTGAGGGCTTTCCTGTGTTTTCATAAAAAGACTTATACAAATAATTGTAATTAAATGTTTCTTTCCCTGTTTGTTTCTAAAATACACTTCATGCTACTTTATTTGATAGACATCTTGAAATACAATTATGTTGAAAATATTTTTGTCTACAACAGATTAAAGTTGTTTTAGGGAAACTAAAAAACATGCCCAAACCGCTCAGAGGGTTAAAATATTTCTTAATTTATTTCTGAGTAATACAGTAGACTCCCTCAAATTCACAAACGCCTAAAATCCGCACATCTTTACAGGTGTAAACAATGAAAATTTCATTTCAGTAGGGGTAATTTACAGATTTTTTTAGTTTTCTTTCATCCTGTATATATTTCAATATGTAATTCTTAATAATATGACTGGGCTTGTGGTTTTCCGTAAAATAAGTATAAATTTACTTTTTAAAAAATCAAGATGTTGCTGATGTCACTGGTAATCACTATCTTTTTACCAAATATATTTATGTATTAATCAAGCTTTTTTGGTTATTATTACGATGATTTTGATGTGAATTAACAGAGAGTACTTTTCATAAGGAATGTTTCATTGAATAATTCAAGAAAAATGTATCTCATCTTTTTTATGCATATTCAAATATACATTATTAATTACTTACTTTTACTATTTTAATCAGCTCTTAAATTATCTTTCTTTTTATCTAACAAGGGAACCACTTTTGGTGTTGCTCGCACCTAGCAATGAGACCTGGTGCATTTTAAAGCCCTATATTATGAAGTTTGAGAATCAATAAAATTTTTCTGTTAAAATAATATTTCTTGGTTTTACAGCAGCATAACTTTAGGAAAATGCAATTTTCGAGACCACTTATCGGACTATTAACATTGAATTTTTTTAAAGAAAAGCATTTAAAAATAAAAATTAGTTAATAATAAGTATAAAATATTTTTAAAAGTTCGAAAATTCCTTCAAAAACTCACGAATTTGATTTTGAAAAATTGCAACATTATATTCATATTTTTGGCGGGGAAACAGTTGGCGTTTATTTTCAAAAGTAGAGCTTTACGGCAACCCTAGCCCAATGTCATAGCTGAATTTGTAATGGCTAGAAATTGCAATGTCCGATATATTTAGCAACAGAAATTTTTTCTAAATTGTGTAAAAATATTAATTTAATTTATGATTACTTTTACCAAAGGACCATTTAACCCTCCGTCTACCAGACGGGTCCATTGGACCCGACAGGTACATACAAAATATTCATTCAAACCAGAAATTTTTTTAAAATAAACTAAGTATATAAACCAGACAAAAATAAGGTATATAAATAAGTTAAATAGTTTTAAATAAAAATTCTGGTGTAGAACGTTTTATTAAAACTTGAATAAAATTCCCGGTAGATCTAGGGTTAATACAGCAACATTTCATTTTAAACATTCGAAACTTTATTCCATTCGATTTCAAAAGAAAATTGCATGCATATTTTCTATTTCACTAAAAAAATTGTTTTCAATGATCTTCGAAGCTTTTATAGAATTATATTTATTACTTATATATTTATCGTCTGCATAGAAAAAGAAATAAAAACCTAATATTTGTTTCTTATGCTATCAATTATTAAAAAAAAAAAATCGCAGTCTGTATATTAGTAATATGTACTGTGTATTTACTCTTTGGATAAAGCGGTCGGAAAAATTGTAGCGCCCTATTTGGCGACTTAACTCACTTTTGGCGTGAAATAAACAAATAAAAATGTAATAATAAAAAATTCAAAGTATAAAAAAGTATATAAAATATGATTTTAACAGAGAAATTTTATCGGTTCTCTAACTTTTATGTATAGGGCTACAAAACGCATCAGGTCTCGATGCTAGGTGCGAGCAACACCAAAAGTGGTTCCCTTGTAAGTTTATTAATGTACTTATTTTAATATTTTACTATATTACAATCATTCATTATAATTTTGATTGCATTACTGCATTCGAATTACTGTTTAAAAAATGTAAACAAAGCAATGATCAGAAATCCACAAAATTCTAAAGTCTGCACAACCTCTGCTCCCAAGCTGTGTGGATTTGAGGGAGTCTACTGTATTGTACTGAGTACTGTTTCGGCCAGGTGGTATGAACTCTGCAAATACAGAATTTAAAAAAAATTGTGCACACATAAGTGCAGTCACATATTAAAGTACCGTAATTTCCGGTGTAAAGAAAAGTACCGTAATTTCCTGTGTATAGCCCGCAGATCAAACAATTCAGTTTGGACCCAGTAGGTTTTATTAAGTATTTGAAGACCAATATTTACCGTGATCTAAAAAGTTACATTTTATTTTAACAAATTTCTGGGTCGAAACACGATTGTTTGATCCGCAGGCTATACACCGGAAATTACGGTATAACTTTTAAAAATATAAACAATGATTAAAGAGATGACCTGTAATATGCAAAATGATTAAAAACAAACAGTGTAGATTAATTTTCTTCTTTGTACACTACATACAGTGTTCTGTTACTTTTGGATAGTGTCTGAACCTGTATGTTCTAGAATGGTTGCAACCAACACGTTGCTACGTGGTAAACTGGCCACATAGCTAAAAACACTCGAGAGTAAATAAATCTCTAGTTTATCAATGTAATTCGTTAACTATTTACTGACATAACAACTTCAGTAAATCTGTGATTATTTGGTACTAATTTCATATAAAATACATTCATATATACTACGATCATAAAATCCTTATCAGAATCGGTAGATGATAAACCATGTAGTGCATACAAATGCATTCTGTGTGCACTAATGCTAGATAATGACAAAAGTGTACTGTACAATATATATTGTGCAATATGTTATCTATCGGCGACCTTTAATTTCTCAACTGTTGGTCGTAGACATATAGTACTTCCAATTACAGAAACGTTTCAAATAAGGTAAATATTCATGTTGTGGCATTATTTAAAGTAAAAAATCAATTTTATAGAAATTACGAAATCTAACTTTTTATACGGTACCCCAATCCCTATAGTTATATTTAGTAAAATTTTACACATATTTTAACAGGTATAACACAAAAAGTTTGACATCTGTACTACAAAACTTGACACAGTTAGTAAATTTCAAAGTCTCAGATTTTTGCACATGATTTTGTCTTTCATTGAGGGATCAGTTAAAAGATGAATTAAACTAATTCGAGATCAAAATCAGGGTGCAATTTCACTGCCATTGATCTACACTATATGGCCATTAATGACCGGCAACTTTCAATTTTAGACATTTTGTCGAATATTTAAAAATATACTTGTCAGATTCTTCTTGAATTTTAGGATTAAAAAGAACAGGCTTGATTTCATATTTATCAATGTCGATTTGATAAGGATGACAATTAGGGGGCAACAAAAAATTAAAGAAAAAATAATACTTAGGATCACCCTGTAAAACAAAATGCACGAAATGGTCTATCGCTACTGAATATACATAAGCAGACATTGTATAATATGTGTATTCATTTGTGTCAGAATAGCATGGACATTAATAGAGATATAGTGATTTTTTTAATAAAAAAAATTCTTGCAAGTTTTTTGCTTATAACATGCAGGGTTTTTAACCAAATTTAACGCCTGTTTCAGAAAAACTGGAAAAATGTAATAGAAATAAATTAGTGCAATTTGAACATAAATATATTAAATATTTAAGGAAATATGGGCACTTGTATAAATAAATTTTATCTCCGCATGCGCGAAAGTTAACAATTAACTTTTTGCATAATTTAATAGCCAACTGTATGCAGCAACTTATTGAAAAAATTCAATCAAATATCGTAAAAATTCAGAGAAATATCGGCGTTAGAGTGAGCTGTTTTTTAGTTTCTCGCTAAAACTCGCTGAATGATAAGGGATCTTCCACAAATAGTTATTTTTAAGTTATCTGACAGATTTCGGAGCAAGTTTTTTGACAAAGCCGTTTAATTATAGTTTACGGTTATGTTTAGGAAGATTTTGACTGTAAACTAGGATGAAAAGGAAAATTTAGTCCATACATCGATTGCATTTTGGTAAATTGGAGAGTTTATGGTAAAATTTTGCGAATTTAACCCAATACGCAAAACACTCTACAGTAAATTCTATCGGGTATATATGTATTTTCTGTATACACGTAATTAGTATGACAGTGGTGAAGGCAATCAAAAAAAATTTAAGATATATTGGACATTTTGCATGAGTTATGAGTCAATAACTTGTAATTTCATTTTTATAGTGATATTTCATTAGCTTTTTGAGAAATTCCGTTTTGCGTATGGAATTTTCACTGAAAAGTTTTCCATAAAATACATTTATTTAACTGAAATATTTACTTAACTATATTAAACTTTACTTAACATTTAGTTAATAGATATGTGCATTGGAAATTTACTGTATTTATTGATCAAGGTCTTTTTTTGTGCCGTTTATATCTAAAAGACAGTTTTGGAGGTTTTTGTTAGAAGGGGTAAAAAATTTAACGCTGAAACGTTTGGCACTTCCGGTTTTATTCACAGCTATCAAGTAGTTTTTAAATTCTGATAATTTAGATTTTTTCATAATAAAATAAATGTAAGCGCAGATTTGGAAAGTTAAAAATGTGGTGCTTTAATAAAATGTAATACAAAGAAAACGAAAATTTTAGACAAAAATCTCATTTAAACGTAATCAGATATTTTAATTTGTATACTATTTTTTATTTTTTATTGATACTTTATTTCAAAAAAGTCCTTCCGGCCAGTGCCGGGAGGAAGAGGTAGCTTTCATAATCCTTATTTAAAAAAAGCCAACTTATATCATGCAAACACACGAAGCTCAATTTAGTGGAAACCGAATATAGGAGATTCAATACTAATTTTTATCAATATAATGAATGAGAATTTCGCGAAATTAGTCAGCTTTATCCAAGCTGCTTTTCTTTAAAGTAACTTATATTTGTTTGCCAAATTCGGCAATTTCTTAAAGTGCCTGTCATTTCAAGACAACGTGGTGGATGAGGCTAAGCAGTGAACTTGGTCGAGACCTTAGTAATTGCTGTGCACATGCTCACTCACATCGGAATCGGTTAATATATAGGAGTGCTGTCGCATGCAAAAAATCAGATTTTTCAAAATGTCACCCACAATAGAAATTGAAACTGCTATATCTGAGCCATTTTTTAAGGTAAAGACAAACAAAAAATGCTCCTGAATCCTTATATCAAGATCAAATACTTAAGAAAGAAACCTTTTTCAATTTCTAATTTTTTTGCACCTCACTTTAAATATATATATATTTTTTTTATTTAATGGCCGCCATTTTGAAACAAGATGGCTGATGAATCTGGCCAGCGAACTTGGTCGAGGTGTTGATGTATACTATCCACATGCCTTCTTACATCGAAATAGGCGAATACGTGTGTTATCGCGTGACAAATACAAGATCGTTTCAAAATGTTAGCCATGCTAGAAATTCAAAGTGCTATAAATCAACCATTTTTTAAGATATAAACAAAAGAACAAATTTTCAGAAACAAAAACTGCTCCGGAATCTTTGTATCAAGGCCAAACACATAAAAAAAAACCTTTTTCATTTTCCAATATTTTAATACCTCATTTTAAATTTTAAATTTTAAATTACACTTTTTTTAATGGCAACCCTTTTGAAACAAGATCGCGAATGAAGCTGGACAACGAACTCGGTCGAGACATTGGTATGTACTATGTACAGACCAAGTTACATCCAAATAGGTTCATAAATACGCCTGTTATCGCGCGACAAAAATCAGGTCGTTTTAAAATGTCAGCCACAAGAGAAATTCAAAATGCTATTACTCAGCCATTTTTTTTTTTTAGATATAGACGAAAGAAAAACTGTTCCGGAATCTTTGTATTAAGGTCAAACACATACAAAAAAAAATCTTTTTCATTTTCCAATTTTTTGGTATCTCATTTAAATATTTTTATTTTTTAATTTTTTTAAATAGCCGCCATTTTGAAACAAGATGGCGGATGAAGTTTGCCAACGAACTCGGTCGAGATATTTGTATGTACTATGTACACACCAAGGTACATCCAAGTCGGTTTATAAATACGCCCGTTATTACGTGAGAAAAATCAGGACGTTTCAAAATGTCAGCCACGCTAGAAATTCAAAATGCTATAACTCAGCCATTTCTTAAGATATAGACGAAACAAAAACTGCTCCCGAATCTTTTTATCAAGGTCAAAGACATAAGAAAAAAATATTTTTTCAATTTTCAATTTTTGGTACCACATTTCAAATTTAAATTTTTCTTAAAAATATAAATGGCCGCCATTTTTAAACAAGATGGCGGGTGAAGCTGGCCAACGAACCCGGTCAAGACATTGGCATGTACTATGTATAAACGAAGTTACATCCAAATCGGTTCATAAATACGCCTTTTATCGCGTGACAAAATTCAGGACGTTTCAAAATGTCAGCCACGCTAGAAATTCAAAATGCTATAACTCAGCCATTTTTTAAGATATAGACGAAGCAAAAACTGCTCCGAAATCTTTGTATAAAGGTCAAATACATAAGAAAAAAATATTTTTCCATTTTCAATTTTTTGGTACCACATTTCAAATTTTAAATTTTTAAAATTTTTTTAAGTGGCCGCCATTTTGAAACAAAATGGCGGATGAAGCTGGCCAACGAACTCGGTCGAGAGATTGGTATGTACTATGTACACACCGAATTACATCCAATTCGGTTCATAAATACGCCTTTTATCGCGTGACAAAATTCAGGACGTTTCAAAATGTCAGCCACGCTAGAAATTCAAAATGCTATAACTCAGCCATTTTTTAAGATATAGACGAAACAAAAACTGCTCCGGAATCTTTGTATAAAGGTCAAATACATAAGAAAAAAATATGTTTCCATTTTTAATTTTTTGGTACCAAATTTCAAGTTTTAAATTTTTTTAAAAATTTTAAATGGCCGCCATTTTGAAACAAAATGGCGGATGAAGCTGGCCAACGAACTCGGTCGAGACATTGGTATGTACTATGTACACACCGAATTACATCGAAATCGGTTCATAATTACGGGAGTTACAGTGTGACATAGGTCAGATATATATATATATATATATATATATATATATATATATATATATATCAATTTTGAACGGAGGGTGGTTTCGGGGTCTGGGGGTCATGATCGATGAAAATATACCAAAATTTTTTGAAATCGCTTTCCTCCGAACGGCTGCAATAGGTAGCTTTTTTGTAAAGAAAGCTACCTAAAAGTTAGTATAAAAAAAAAGACCTGGATCGATAAGTACAGTAAATATTCAATTCACATAACTGTTAAGTAAATGTTAAATAAAGCTTAAAATAGTTAAGTAAATGTTTCAGTTAAATAAATGTATTTTATGGAAAATACACTTTTCTGTGAAAATTCAATATGCAAAACGTAATTTCTCAAAAAGCTATTGAAATATCACTATAAAAATCAAATTGCAAGTTATTGACTCTTAACTCATAAAATATGTATATCTTAGATTTTAGTTTATTATCTTTACCACTTTCATACAAATTACATGTATACATAAAATACATATATATGCGATAGAATTTACTGTAGAGTGTTGTGCGTATTGGGCTAAATTTCATAAAATTTTACCATAAACTCCTCAATTTACCTAAATGTAATCAATGTATGGACTATATTTTTCTTTTCATTGTAGTTTAGAGTCAAAATCTTCCTAAACATAACCGTAAACTATTAATACCTTTTTCAAAAAACGTGCTCCGAACGCTGTCTGATAACTTAAAAATAACTATTTGTGGACATTCCCTTATCATTCAGCGAGTTTTAGTGAGAAACTAAAAAAACAGCTCTCTCTAAAGTCTATATATCTCTGAATTTTTACGATATTTAACTGACTTTTTTTTTAATAAGTTGCTCCATAGAGTTGACTATTAAATTATGCAGAAAGTTTCTTGTTAACGTTCGCACACGCGCAGCTAAAGAATATTTCATACAGCTGCCCAAATTTCCTTAAATATTTAATATATTTATATTTCAATTGCACTATAGCGTTTCTACTACATTTTGTCAATTTTTCGGAAACTGGTGTTAAATTTGGTTAAAACCCCTTCATGTTATAAGCAAGAAATATGAATTTTTTTTTAATTTTTTAAAAAAAATCGCTGTATCTCTATTAATATACGTGCTATTCTTACACAAATGAATACACATATTGGACAATTTCTGCTTACGTATATTCCGTAGCGATAGATCATTTCCTGCATTTTATTTTACAGGGTGATCCCAAGTATTTTTTTTCTCTATTTTTTTGTTGGCCCCCAAATTGTCCTTCTTATCAAATTGACATTGATAAATATGAAGTCAAATTATTTCCTTTTAATCCTAAAATTCCAGAAGAATCTGACAAGTATATTTTTAAATATTCGACAAAATGTCTAAAATTGAAAGTTGCCGGTCATTAATGGCCATATAGTGTAGTCTCTAGTGAGTACGTTTTATTTTCCGGTTGTAGATTCTACCTACTTTGACATTTGAATGTTGTTCGACCCATAAAAGTTAACTCAAATTTTCAGACAAAATAACCCTCTTTGGTGATTCCCCTATTTCGCGATACCGGCTAATGGTGGTTTCGCCGTAAAAAAGGACATTGCACCCTGACTTTGATCTCGAATTACTTTAATTCATCTTTTAACTGATCCCTCAATGAAAGAAAAAAATCCTGTGCAAAATTCTCAAACTTAAAATTTAATAACTGTGTCAATTTTTGCAGTACAGATTTCAAAATTTTTGTATTATATCTGTTATGATATGTGTAAACTTTTACTAAATGTAATTTTAGGGACTGGGGAACCGTATGAAAAGTTAGATTTCGTAATTTTTATAAAATTGATTTTTTACTTTAAATAATGCCACAACATGAATAGTTAGCTCATTTGAAACGTTTTTGTAATTGGAAGTATTTGCCTACGGCCAACGGTTAGAAATTAAAGGTCGGCGATTGATAACATATTGCACCTTATATATCGGTATCATGCTGATCGATGGAAAAGCGCTTTTAAGTTATTTGCATTGAAGTACGTAAATACAGATTTTTACCACAGAAAACAGCGAATGATTACATGCATAAATACACAAAATTTTGTTTTATTACACAATCCAAATCAAATGTCTTTATATCAATTGATTGGAATATTTAAAAAATATATTTTTTTAAGTATTTCTTGATTTTATTATGTCTTTAATTTATTTCGGAGTAATATTGTACTGAGTACTGTTTCAGCCAGCTGTCGTGAACTATGCAAATAAAGAATAATAATAACAATAATAATAAAAAACACTTGCGCACACATAAGTTCACTCGCATATTAATGTATAAATTTTATAAATATAAACAATCAGTCGAGAAACAGTACAAAGTCTCTTAATTTTTAATTTGGATTACAACAATTCTTTAGATTAATTATGTTAACTTACTTATCATAAAGTACTTTTAGGTAGATTTCATATGAAATACTACTTATTACATTCTCCCCTATGTTAGAATTTCTGAAAATGTTTTACAGATCTACACCTATCATGACCCGTAGAACCGAAAACCACCCTCAGTAAAAAACTTTATCTATCTATCTATCTATCTATCTATCTATCTATCTATCTATATATATATATATATATATATATATATATATATATATATATTTCAGTTATCATTTCTTACACCTGGTGGATTTTTTAGCTAAATTTTGACGATATTGTTAAATAGTAATTAATTAATTTAATAGTGCATTTTAGTTATTTTAAATAATGTAATTACTTTCTATTTATTTTATTTTATATTAATTCCATTTATCATGGTATTTCAAAATGTATTAACTGCATCCTTATGTATCAATTACTGTGATTTCTTAACTGTTTTATTCACCTTAATCTTTACGATATTTTGGTAGCCAAGTGTGAGTGGATATATTGAAAAATACTGAAATATTAATCGGTATGTTGTGTATTATTTCTATTTTATATCCTATAAATATTTAAACAGGTTTTATTGATTTTTCCATTTCATATTATTTGTTTCTATTCAGTTTTCATTTTTAATCTATTCACTTGATTATAATGGTTGTTCGGGCACAGAGAAAAATAATTTTTAGCTTTAGCTTATTTTTCTCACAGAAAACGACCATATTGCTTATATCATTGAATTCTGTGCCCTTGAAAACGTAATTCAATATATAAGCTTTTCCATTATTTGTCGGTGTCCACTTTCTTATTTTTTCTTCCATAATAATTCTTATAATAAATTATTTGGAACTTTTTTTATACTTACAGCTTTAATTCATAATATTACGGTTTTTGATGGTGGTATGTTATGTTTAATTAATGGTTATATATATATATATATATCACTTTCTTCTGGACACGATAACTTTTTCAATTCTGCACAAATCTCTTCCAAACTGATACATAAAATTAAGAGGCATAAAATCTCGGAGAAGTTCGTTAATGGGCAATATCGGACCAAGGGGATGGAAATAAGGAGGGGTTTTGTGACAACCGAAAAAACCCCATAACTTCTTAATTTTTGTATAGATCAAATCAGTTTAAAGTTTTTATTACTTCTAAAAATAGAGCCAAAAATTTATGTATCATAGATTTTTGGTAAAATTAAAAATGGGCTCAAGGGACGCAAAAAATAGGGTTTTTAAGAGAAAAAATTCATAACTTCATCAATTCTCCAGATATCAAATCCAATTAGTTTTATTATGAATCTCCTTAATATTATCTACAGCTTTTATTTTCACAAGTTTTTGATAGGACCAATTCGTACCGCAAAAAATAAATAAATAAATAAATAAATAAAAACGAAAACAAAAAGAGGGGTTGAAGAATAAAAAAATTCATAACTCCGTCAATTCACAAGACGTAAAATCCCCATGTTTTTATCATATATCTTCTTAATATTGTCTACAACATTTATACAGACAAGTTTTTTATAGAACCAATTCTTACAGCAAAAACAAATTAAAAATACATAGTTGTTGAAGAAAAAAAAAATCATTTTATTAAGAGTGTATTCAAATCTAAACTGCTTAATTTCTTACTCATTTTTATATTCATTTTTGCTCTCAAACGCATCCAATTGGTAGATTCTCTTATTCAGAAACTATATAATGTACCGTAATGATCGATTTTTTGATAGAGGCAGAATATATTTCAAAAAATGATGTCAAAGTGGGCATTTTGAACAGAATTTTCCGAAGCGATTGTGTTAAAAACGAAAAATATTGTCTTATGGAGAAAATAATTGTTTATAAATCAAGTTTTAATTAATTGAACGAAAAATAAAAACACAGGTTGCTTATAAATCTCGGCAAAAATCATGTCAGCAAGTTTCATATGTTTTCTATTAAAAATGAATCTGAAAATGTGCCAGAAAATTTCGACTTGTTGAGCATGGAAAAGTAGTTTTTTTGAATACCGCCTTAACATGATTTTGATAAAACCAGCTATTATATAAAAATGAAATAAAAACTAGTCAAAAGCGACCAGATAAAATTGTTAAAGTGGGTTTATCTCTAATCATGATAACTTCGAAATCTACCTCCGCCTGTAGGCCGGGCCGGCTGGGATTTTTTTAAATACATGACTTGATTAAATTTTTTTGCATTACGGTTTAATTGTTTTAAACCTACAAACTGGTTAATTTATTTATTAGAAAACTAACCAATTGCTGAATAATGATCACCATCATGCTGGGAGAAAAATAGTGTAACAAGTTTTGTGCTTCGCACACTAATTGAGGAAGCATATAAAAAAATTTACTACACTAACTGAAAAATATCTGCATTAGGGTCCTGCATCAGGTCGGGTTACTTGCTTTTACCCGAACTCCCCGACTTAACCGAGACCTTCTTCCCGAACTTAACCGACTCGCGGTTTGGGTCGGATCAGTGGTAGATTTTTTGTTGCAGGCCGGATTCACTTTCATTGTTTTGGTTTGGGTTTTGACTCTAACGGGTCGACCCGAATTTCAAATGATATCCAAAGTATTTTTTCAGGTTAAAGATCTATGTACAATAACACCTCTAAAATGGCTTTTCTCCCAAAAGGCAGACATTTCTGTTTAGCAAACGCTTTTTAATTCCTAAAATTTCTGTATTTGAACGTTTATATAAGTTTGAATAGCAGGCACCTCTCAATCTAAACACATGTAACATGTGTATGTGCACGTAAACTATCAAAAATATGATAATGTGTTTTTGTGTGTATCAAAAACAAAATATTGATAATATTTTTCATATTTCAAAAATTATTTTTGCAAGTTCGGATCGTGTTGACTTCAAATCAAACGTCGTACAGGCACAGCAAATAAAAAAATGCTGAACTTTCACAGCGTCATTGACTTTTGACGAAATCGCATTTTTCCGCAACATTTTGAGGAAATTTGCATTTATTCTGCGATTCTTTGACAAAATTTGTGTTTTTCCGTGGCCATTTGACGAAAATCGCACTTTTTCTGCAGTCCTTTTAATAAAATTCTGCAAACTTTTGACGAAATTCGCGTTTTATCTCATGATCTTTCGACGAAATTCGTATATTTTCCACGATCTTTCGACGAAAGTTGCGTATTTCCCACGATCCTTTGACAAGATTTTATTGACAAGACATATATTTTACACAATCCTTTGATAAAAATCATATCTTTGACGAAAATCGTGTTTTTTTCAGGATCCTTTAACAAAAAATGCGTGTTTTCCGCGATCCTTAAACAAAATTCGAATTTTTTTCGCGATCCTTTGACGTAATTCGCGTTTTTTCCCTCGATCTTTCGACGAAATTCCTATATTTTACACGATCCTTTGACAAAAATCGTTTTATTTTTTTCGTGATTTTGTAACAAAAATTGTGTTTTTTTCCGCAATCCTCTGACGGAAATCGTATTTTTCCCACGATCCTTTCATGGAAAATTCATAAATTGCAGGGAAAAAGTTGCAACATTCTTCCTTATTTCTTCAGAAAAAATCGTTAAGATTGCCAGGTGATCATCGGAACAAACTTAAAATCCTTTAATCAGTTGCTTTAAAATATTGTGAAGTTCATCTGCGAACTGTCAGAAATTCTTCAACCAGTCGTTGCAAAAAATCGCAAAATCTGTCGATTGGTCGTTCTGGTTGATTAGGAAATCTTGTCATTTCAACTTGTGACTCACTGGCAAAATTCAGAATATTTTCTACCATGATTTGAAGAAATTCAGAAAATAATTTTGCAAAATCGCGCAAAAGAATAAAAAATCACTTTCTCGGGGGAGGGGGGGGGGAGGGGGGAGGGGAGGATCGGAAAAGAGACACGTAGAGAAAAATTTAATGAGGGGGAACACACGGCATTTTTTATTATGCAGCATTTTCCTATTTTGTGAAAGATTCATGAAATTCTGCATGGTATTGCAAATCTTGCCCCTCATCAAAATTGTACTCTCCACCCCACCACCCGCCTCCACACACATACATACTAAAAAAAAAAAAAAAATACGATTCATTTATGATTAATATCCATATGAGGTGTTTAAGGTTAAGAAAAAATTATTTTTTGTGTCTGATTGTTTGGACTGGCGATAGATTAAAAAAAAATATATATATATATATAAATCATGCCATACTGGACAGCACTGATATACTTAATTGCATGTGAATGTATTTTTGTTTTTTGGCAAAAGTTTTTTAAAGTAGGATTACACTCATTTAAGTATTTTGAAATTTATTCACTCTGATTTACTATTAGGGAGTATTCACAAACTTTTCTTTAGAGATTTTATAATTGTAACGGTCTTTGGATTCTCAAACAGAAACTATTTAGAAAGCTATCATAGGTGTGTATGATACGATAGGGCACAGGGAACGTTATTTTGGTAGTTTTTAACACAAATCGCAATCGTTTATCAATAAACAAATGAAAAACAGAGGTAACTTATTTTCAAATACTTTTTGAGTTATGAAGATCCCAAAATAAACAATTCAATTAATTTGTGATTCTGACATTGAATTTTAAACTTAATTTAATGTAAGCATTCAAATCCATTTATTTGTCAACAGAAAAATTGTAGTCTTTTCAAGCTAAATAGTTTTAAATTGTTTAGTACCTTTTATCGCGAAAAATTAAATCTCAGAATTAAATAAAATGTCAAGTGTGAGTATTACTCGCGTACAGAGGGTTCCGTACAATAAATATATGAATTAGTAATTGTATTATTTAAAAAAACCGTTGCTAAAAGAATACTAACACTTTGTAAAAAAATATGCAAAGTAGGGTTGGGTATAACAGTATATACTAGAAAAATATAAATTGATATACCATGAAAGTTAAAAGAGATATGGAACCTAAAAAATATCAAATACAGCTATTCTGTATAACTCATTTTTACTTTCTTCTAACTTTACAAGAAGAAAGTATTGGATTCGTGAAAATTTTCGAATTCCGGTTTTCGACGGATGTATACTTTTTATGGTACAGAGGTAATGAAAAACATGTTTTTACAAAATGTCTGTGAGTCTGTCTATCTGTGTGTGACACATATGTTGTGGGCGCTCTGTCTTAAGAACTATTGAACGGAATTTAATAAAACTTTAGACTGATTTAGTCCCTGATATAAATAGGTGCTGATTACTTTTTGGTGTAAATCGCCCAACAGGTAGCGCTACTATGCTGCAATTTTCCCGATTTCCGCAATAGCTGTATCGCAAGAACTAATGCATGAATTTTCATCAAACTTTAGATTCAGTTAGTCCCTGATATGAACTGATCCTGATACGTTTTTGGTGTAAATTGCCCAAGAGGTGCCACTGTAACTCAGAACTTTTCACGATTTCCGTAATAACTCTATCTCAAAAACTAATGCACGAACTTTCACCAAACTTCAAATTCAATTAGAAGTTCACGAAAGTTGTCCCTGATTAGATTTTCGTATAAATCGCCTAACCGGTGGTGCTACTGTGCTGCATTTATCAGGAAGTATTGACATTTATGAGATAGAAGAAAGTTTTGGGATTGACATATCCGACTAGTTTAATATTATATTAATCTCTTTATAATGAACTTAATTCGGTACTGACAATAAAAGAAATGCATATTTAAACTTCATTTGTCATTTCATAAAACTTAATTCATCATAGTAATAACCTTTCTTTCTAAAGTGCAGCTAAAACAAAATATTCGTTCAAAGTTCGCATTTGGCATTGTACTAAGCGCGCTTCGAAAGAAGGTCGCAAATTTGCAACGTCGCCTTGGTCCTTGCCGCGTTTTTCAGATGGGTTTCTAATTAACTTTTAAAGCCACCCAAGGCGTATTGAAAGAGCCATTCAATGCAAATTATCGTGAATCCCATAGTATTTATGTAATTCATTCTAATTAAGGGGTCTCAGGGAACTCAAAAATTGGGAAACATGAAAAAAAGAGACCATATTCAACATTTAATACCTTAAATTGCATATGATTTTAAAACACAATTTTTATTGAGATGAAAGGTATAAGTACGTTCTTTCATTTTATGTATTTAAAAATTTGAAAGATGAAGAATTAGCATTTACAGGGTGCTCCAAAGAGTCAGACATTTGATAAGCAGAATATTGGTATAACAGCTTACGTGCACGATTAGAAAATAAATATTGTAACTAGAATACAAATTTTGACGCCTACGTATACTTCAGATTATAATAATTACCCTGAACCTAATTAAATTTGTATTTAAAGCATTTTTATATTTTTAATACAAAGTTGTATTTAGCTAATAGAAAATTTTGAAAATTTGAAAAATATAATTACTTTAAAAATATTTTTTTGAACAATAAAAAGGGAATTTTAGGTCCAGTTTATACAGATTAATATAAAACGTATGTTTTGAAAATTTTATGAAAAAATATTCAACAGTTTATGAGATATCGTGCGCGTTATGCCAAAAAAAGTCAATTGCAGAAAAACGACTTAAAAGTTTCAAAAAGGCCGCTTAAGCTATTGAGCAGGTATAATTCTAAAAGCCATAAATTCTGTTCTAATGAGAATTTGAAGGAAACAATTATATTAAAATGTTCGGAAAAGATGGAAGATTAACATCTAAAAAAATTAAAATAAAAATTTTTTTGAAGTTTTAAGAGTCTTGAGACCCCTTGAATTAGTCTGTTTTTAACAATTTGACGTTTATTGCTAAAAATGTTAAACTATTATACTGTAACTGGCCATTGCATTACACACATACATCATTAAAAGTTGTTATCTAGGCTTTAAAAGCCAATGGTACATAGAGTACGTCGCCCCTGTCATTATGTGTGTCCAAACCGTCCATATCTTTAAGGGTTTATATCTCGGCTAATTACTGACGATTTTTTTCGAAAATCATGATCATCAATGCTGTTATACCTCTGCTACGATAGGTACCTCCAGCGCTGCTCAACAGTTTTGCTGAATGCCCGTAAATCGAAATTTGTGTGTAACGGAAAAATGCGATTTTCTTAAAAACTATGTGACCTAGAGTAATCGCCATAATTTTCCTGCAAGGTTTAAATTAACGTCTACTCCCTCTAATTTTTTCATAATTTTAGCTTCAGTAGATTCGGAGTTAGATGGGGGGGAACATATTTTTGCGCTACATTTTCGACTATATTTTTGAAAATGTATTACCTAAAATTAAAAGAAATGTATTTTTGAATTCAGCGTTATGAAAGCTTTCACACGATACCCCACACGATATACAAAGAAAAAATATTTTTTTCAAGCAACTGAATTTGCCCCTATACATTTTTACTAAATATATTTATAAATGTTTAATAATCTGAAAATATGTGGGTCAACAGTCTTTATTACTTCCCCGAATTTGAACTTTCCACGTTCCATAGTTTACGAGTAAAATGGCTGTGACAGACAGACGGACGGACAGACACAATAGTGATCTTATAATGGTTTCGTTTTTACTTTTAACCCTAAAATCTTCATTTGTTTAAGTATTTAATTTTTCAGTCTCTGAGTTTCCACGTTTACCATGCTTAATTTAACATCATGTATATTAATTTTTTTCAGTTGCATTTTCTAAAGAGCCAAGAATATTTTTAGTTAATCGATATATAACCAAAAACAAAAGTTTTCAGGAAATCGTTTCAGTTGCACTTTTTAGAGACCCATCATCGTTTTCGGTTAATTGATGTAGAACCAATAGAAAAGTTATCAGAACATAGAAATATGTTTAACCTAGCTATATGTGCTATTCAGCAGAGAAATTTTAAACTATGAAGCTATAGGGTGTTGTCAAAATAGTTACTCGTTACATTTCCAATGTATAAAGCTATAAACTGACTAAAAGCTATAAAATGACAGTTAAAAGAATAGATAATTGCATCACCAGCTAACAATAACAGAAAAAAAGTTTCTATAACACGAATAGATGTTAAGAGATATCTCAATAGAAAATGAACTGTTCGTAGTACAATAACATTACATTCAAATCTTAGCTTTGACGTTAATCGGGTTTTTTCTGCGATTAAATCTAAGTAACTAAATCAAAAGAAAAGTTAAAAATGGAATCACAGTAAATCAGAATAAACAAACAAACAATAAATTAACAAAATACCTATAAAGAGTAATCCAAAAAGCTTTGACGCCACGGCAGATAAGTTATGCTGTGTACATGGCCTAGTGAATCTATCTGTATCTAGACAGGAATATGTCTTGCATATGATTCATGACAATCTTGGAGGGGGCAAACATTTCATAGAGGGAGGCATTTTTTTTCTTTTGTTGTGCACATATGGGTACCAATTGATGCAATTATACTATCACATATAGTTTTAAAATTAACTCATAATTTTAAAATAAACTCACATACAGTTTCAAAATTAATGATTAATAATCAATCTCACTTTGAGAATGTTACAAAAGCAAGGCTTTAACAACTATTATTGTTAATTGTATATTTTTGTGCTTATAGTGTTTATTCAACAGTAATATTTCTATAATGATAATGGTAATAATATTTTAGTCAAATCTGACAAGTGATTTTGGGTTTTGTGCGATTTCTGAAATAAAACTCTGATGTGTAGTGATCAATACATTCTGAAATATCAAATTCCTTGAGGGGGGCGCCTCCCCCAAATGGCGCCTCCGGGGAATGGGTTTATAAGCATTGATTTTCGTCCACTCTCCCATTCCCTATAGGCTTAAAAAAATCCCTTTCTAAGATGTTTTCATTGATTTAATACATATTAGGATATAGCAATATATAGTTCTCTGTCTGATTTATTTTTGCATTTTTGTTTAAACATGTTATAAAAGATCAGAAACATAGGTTTATTTAGAAAATTTTACTGTAATTCAATTATATCAGTTTGATTTCTTTCCGATGTGAAGCGCAGTGTTGCCATATTGGGGACTTTTTTAATTCAGATTATTTGACTGTCACCACTCTTTTTAAATAGTATAATTCGCCTGATTTTTTGGAATTCTTAAACTATTTATAAATGGGTCGAATATTTCTATTTCAAAAAAGCGGTGACAATGAACAATCTGGGGACAAAAAAGTCCCCAGTCTGGCAACACTGGTGAAGCCCGCATAACAAGCTGTAGTTTTTAACATATGTTTTACTTATTTTTTCACATATTAACATATGTAAAATCTAAGATATGTTAGGAGCGCTTAACCTCTTCAGACCCGAAGTTAAAATAATACTACAAATTTTCATTTATTTGTTTTTCACAAAAAAATGTCATCATAGGTGACAGAAAAAAAGAAAGTTTCTGAAATTAATTCTTTACGGGACTAGTAATTTAGGTTCACAAATATGGATCAAAATTTACAAATCCCCTTAAAATATAAGTTTAATTATAACTAGCCTAAATTTCCACAATCTCAATTTTAAGGGCTTTAAATATGTGAATGATTTACAAATCCTCAAAATATTTTATTATAAAGGATTTAAGTTAAATACTATGAAAATTTCTCACTTTCTTGGACACACTGTCTTGAAGGCATTTTGCAAATTCAGATGAAAATAACATTTATTTTATAATTAAACCAGCATAGATGTTGCCATTTATTCGTTTGCTTTTAAAGCAAAAAAAAAAAACATCCAGCTATTAAGAAGTGAAGTCAAAATGTAAAAAATCTAAACAATCTACTTTTTAAGATATAAAGAATAGGGGTCCACATATGTGGACCGAGGTAGCGAAGAGGTTACTAGGTTACTACTGGAAAAAAAAATATGATTAATATAATTGAGATACATTAAAAAATTGCAGTAGAAACCTATGTTCCTGAGTTTGTATAAAAAATGTGAAGAATCTTCAAACAAAAGTAAATCTTACTGTCAGTAAATATAGATACAAAACTATATTAAAGCTATCAAAACATCTCTTAAGAATAATTTCAACCCTGGTGAGATGTGTAGTAAAAATCAATTTCTATTCTTAAATCCACAATGCACGATTTTTTCTTTTGGAAGTATGTTTTTTTATACTCATACTTAGGTTGGATACCACAAATGTTAAAGACTAATTTTCCGCCTTATTAAACAGCAGACTTCTGCGATTACTTAAGGCAGATACTTTTATTTAACCCTTTGTGACTCAACAACTCCAATTTGAAGAATATTTAGTCAGATGTTAGAATATATCATTTTAAGCATGTAAAAAAAATTAGAATATAAAAATAATAAATTATTTACTCAAAGGTACTTTTTCACATCTGCAATAAACAGAAAATTACATATTTGGCCTAAACAGTGCCAGATTTTTTAAATACAAAATAGTAAAGTGTACGTACGTACCTTTGTAAAAAATCTATTTTTGGACGTCCACAGCCTTTTTAAATTTACAAAATTTACTAAGTTCATTTTAGCAAGAACGATATGAAACGGCTCGAACAAAAAATTAAACTTTAACATTAATTTTTTTTTCTCAGTATCCACGTCTATTGAGAATTCTATGAACAATTTATATTAACAGCCGTATTGGGAGATAGCAGCAATAAGTAAAATCGTCTTTTAAAGTATACTCTATAAGTAACACTGGCTTTCGGGTATGTTGCATATATGCAACGCGGTGATACAAATTGTTACATATAGTGATAGCCAAGAACTGAGTTAATTTATTAAAGGTTTGATTTTATTTGATTCATATATGCGCTACTACGCAAAAATTGAAGAAATCTTTTTTAAATTAGTTTACCCCATTTTACAGAACTCATAGAGTATAAAGCATTTTTAGCGCAATACTTTAAAAAATCATGTTGTTAATGGTTAAAGTTGTTTAAAGATGTTAAAATGGTTTAAAGTTTTAAAACGTATATCTTTTCTAAAAGATGTTGATTTTCGCTCCTAAAATAGTTTAATAATTGGGCTGTCAATGAAATAGTGTCATCTTTAAGTCACGATATTACTGACGCACGATAAAATTCTCGACAGAAATAAATATACTTTAATAACACTTTTCCCTATTTTCCGCATTTTATTTTGGGGATGTATAAAACCATTCTCGTGCTTTCGTATCTCATGATTTACGCTTTTTTCCCATCTTCTCACTTCTTTTTCACATTCTGTCACAGATTGTGATACATATTTATAAACATACTTGTGCTTTATAAGTGAGCAATAATTCAATAAGAAGTATCTAAATGTTGTTATCATTAATAAAGATGGGAAAAGGAATAAGGAGCCTTAAGTGCGCCAAGGGCTTTAGTGAAAAATCGCCAAGCAACTTACGGATTTTCCGGATCTGTCTCGGAAGCAACAGGCATAAATGTTTCGGACGGGGATGCCATCACACTCCGAATTGTGCTCCTGCTAAAATCAGCCGCGAGGAGTTCTCTGCTTTCCCCCCTGACAGAGATCTGAAATTTCTGAGACATTTATAGAAAATGTGTTATTAAGGAGAAAGTTTCTTTCTGTAAGTGAAAGTTTGCTTTTGTTTTTAGTAGTGGAAAATTAATGCTTATTTAAATATTTGTTTCTTCCTATGAAGTTTATAAGTTAAAATATTATATAAGGATTTTGATGTATATTGTTTAACGTTTTCTGTAAAAACATACTAAATAATATTTTGAACTGATTTGAATTATTACTATTTTTAGTAATAATTAAAGAAATATAATTTAAAAGTTTTATGGAAAAGGTTAAACAATGTTTAAAAATAATATTATATAATATTTTTATTTATAAACTTTGATAGTTTATTTGATAAATTTGTTTTCTTTATTAACCTTGTAAAATTAATACATGTTTAATTTTTATGATTTTATTTGAAGTTTATATATTAACATAATAATAATTAAAATTATAATAATAGTTAAAAAATGCGTTTAAATTTTTTTATAAAAAATAAAAAATAATATTTATTAAGTTGTTATTAGAAATTAATAGTTATGTAAATCTTCACAGTATTTTTCTTCTAAAGTAAAAAGAATAATAATGCACAAATTGCTCTTCAAAATAAGTTTTCTTTGGATAATATTTTACTCGAATGTTTTACATTTAAAAATAAAAATATTGTACTCATTTCATTAATTACTATTTTTAGTAATAATTTAATAAATATAATTTAATATTCTTGTTAAAAATGTTAAACGGTATCTTAAAACTATATATTTTATAAACTTTATTTATACACATACATGAGGGGTTTTCTTCCGTCAAAATTGAATTTTAGCTGCTAACTTTTATGTTTTTTTTCATGCAGATACCACATTTAATAAAATATAAAAGTACATTTTTACTTATGTAATCGCCGAATTCTGCGCTTATGCAGAGCAAAAATTTCTATTACATTTTTGCAGTAACAAAAAAAAGTGTAAGCTATGCTGCCATATTAACGCGTACAGTTATGAAAAAATGCGCAGCAGTTGGCCGATTGTCACCACTAAATTTAAAAAGTATTATTCGCCTTATTAAATCTAAAAAATTTTGTCATTGAATAAGACGACGCGTAATTACCAAATTTATTGGTAACAGTCGGCCCACTGCTGCGCATCTTTTCCAGTACTCATACGTATTTAATTTTTAATGTCTTTCTATAAAATATTGCATATTAATTAAAGAAGATATTTTTTAACATTTTATATGAAACTATTGATTGATATTTGTTAAAGTATTACTAGAAACTAGTTATTTAATTAAGTATAATTGTACAGTGTTTTTCTTGTAAAATTGAATGCATTTGGGTGATATAAAGTTAAAATGAACATGAAAATAAATAAGGTGTAAGGTAAAACTTTATTTCTTTTATTTTTATAAAAAAAATTATTGCACTAATTTGAGTAATTGCTATTTTTAGTAATATTTTCATAAATATAAATTAATATTTTTTGTTGGTAATTTTAGAAAATATTTTTTTTTAATATTTTATAATATTTTATTTTATAGTCTTAACAAAGAGATTATTTGAAGTAAGTTATAAGTGAATTTGTTTTCTCTTTCAACATCGGCCAATTAATGCATCTTTAATTTTTAATGTTTTCTATAAAGTTTATTAAATAAAATTTTATGCAATATTTTAAAAAAAATGTTTCTTTAACATTTCTTATGAAAAATAGTGAATAATATTTATTAAATTATTACTAGAACATAGATATTTAAATCTGTACAGTATTCCTTTTATGAAATTTAAAATATTAATGAAAGAAAGATGCTTAAAAATGAACTTTCGTAAGAGAATATTTTACATGGTTCTTTTCCATTTTACAAGAATTGTATTTCCCTGATTTGGATAATTACAATTTTAATAATATTTTCTTATGAATTATTTAATGTCATTTATATAAAATGTACAACATATAACATGTACAACAAATAATAACAAATGTATAACAAATGTACAACAATAAACAACATTTGAAAACGTTATTAAATGAAATTTTTATTTATAAACTTCAGATCAAGATTATTTGATGTTATAATGATGTTATGATGATGAATATAAATATAAATTTGTTTTATTTTTCAACGTTGGCAAATTTTTGTATAATTTGTTATTTTTTCTATAAAGGTATTATACATTATTATATATACATTTATATAAATATTTACATATTATATAATATTTTAAAAACGTATTGTTTAACATTTTCGAGAAAAATCTGTCATTACATTTATTAAATCATTACTAAAAAAAATGGTTATTTAAATCTTCACAATACTTTTCACGTGAAGATTAAATCATTCGGATATAATTTACTTTTAAATTATATAATTCATTTTTAGTATTTAATACATATAATTATTTCTTGTGGATTTTCTAAGCAGTATTATTTATTTATAGTTTTTTTGATACATTCCTCAGTTTCCTTTGAGCGAAAGTAACTTAAAAAATTATATTTTGTATTAAACGTATATGATTAATACTATTTATTTTTAAACGACTTTTATTTTGTTTATTAAATAATTTCAATTATTGTTATTTTTATTTGATTTTTTATGATATTTTTATTTTCAATTTATGAATTAAGAACTAATAATTTATTATTATTTACGCATAAAAAACTTATATTTTAAAATCGTGCGTAATATTTTGTGAAAAAATTAGAGAAAATAAAGTGTGAAAAACATTATTAAATATAATTATTTTTATTTTATATTTCTTAAACTGATTAATAACATAATTATTAGGCTTAACAGTAACATTTTAATGAAAAATGAGAAAAATAAACTCGTTCATGATTGAGAAAATGTACCTCAATAATTTCTCTCTTGTTCTGCTCTTTCTCATCCTCTTTATATATATATATATATATATATATACATATATATGACGTGAGTTTGAAAACTCGCCTTATCCAGAAAATCAGACTTTGGGAAATCGCAAAAAACCTCTGACTGTGTCCATTGATTTTCATTGTAAACCAAGATATTACAATAGAGAAAACACGATTTTTTTTTTTTTTAATTTTAGATAAGGCGAGTTTTGAATCCCACGTCTTCATATATATATATATATACGCTACATAGCAAAATTTATCAAACACTTTCAATTTTAGACATTTTGTTAAATATCTAGAAAAATACTTGTCGAATTCTTCGGGAACTTCAGAAATATAAAAAACGTGTTTGGCATCATACTTTTCAAAGAGGATTTGATCGCGAGAACAATCAGGTGACCACAAAAAAATCTTAATAATAATAGTGATATTTGCTATCAACCTGTAAAAAAATGCTTGAAATCATCTTTTCCTGTATTGCATGACTAAGTGGATTTTGTACAACATCCTGTTCTTTTTTGTAAGAATAGCACGTATACTCATGCAGATATAAAGGTTTCTTTAAAAACTTCAAGAAATTTCTACATGTTTTTGTTCATAGCATGCAGGGTTTTCAACAATATTGATGCTACTTTCAGGAAATTTGACAAAATACAGTAGAAACAATATACTATAATTATATTATAAATATACTGACTATTGGATGAAATATGAGCATTTGTAAGAATTAATTTTTAACAGCGCATGCATGAACGATTAATTTTTGTTGTTGTTGTTGTCAACAATATGGAGCAACTCATAAAAGTCACTGAAATATCGTGAAAACTCCGAATAATATCAGTTATATAGTAAGCTGCATTTTAGTTACGTTCTAAAACTAGCCGAATAATAATGAATTTTACACACATTGTCATTTTTTAATAACTGACTTCCCACAACGCTGTTAGTATTTAACATATGCCCATGCGTAACTTTGAAACGGATACTTCGATTTTTATCATACTTTTTTTTCTGGAATGGGCTCGTGCTGAGGATTCTTTCAAAGAGAACTGGATCATCAGCAACAAATGAAAATTAAAATAAATAAATAATGAAAAATGATAATTTGTGGAAAATCCCTTATCACCCAGCTACTTTAAGAAAGCAACTGAAAATTGGCTCACATCAACAATATTTATTAGAATATTCACGATTTTCAACTTGCTTTTTCATATTAGGTTTCACTATATAGTTCACTACAAAATTATGCAAAATAAATTTTATCTTATCTTTCGCGCAAGCGCAGTCAAAATGTATTTCATTAGTGGTTCTACTTTATCAAATATCTCTATATAATAAAAGGCAGAGTAACGCATCCGAGGCGAACCCATCGATTTTGCCAATCTCCGATAAGATGGAGTCACGTTAGGCTTAATTTCGATTTCAGATGTGTAAGAGAAAACTTATCTGCTTAAATACAAATATTTTCTACCTGAAATCCCTTCTGTTCAACATAATTTTCTTTAAAAGATTCAAAACTAACAAAATTTCAATGATTTGCGCACTTGAAAAACAATCGAGTTAAAAACATACATTAGCGTAAAATGTAAACAAGCGGTAGCGAGTCATTCACTTGATTAATTGAAAAGAAATTAAACCATGGAGCTATGGCGCAAATCAAATATGGTGATCCTCTTTCGGCCTCGAAGCTTCTAACGGTTTTAGATTGATATGTCGTCTCCTTTTAATCTTCTTGGCTCCATGAAAGAAACAAACATATTTTTGCCAAACTGCGTTCCATAAAACAAATCACTTGGCTCTATGATCAGCATTAGCGGTATGGTGATTCATTCATTTTGAGATTCATTCATTGAAAATTTGTTTGAAGTAATTTGGCAATACTTACAGATCCGTTATTAGATTATTTTGAATCATGAAGTTCATGTTTTGAATGAGCGATCCCATATAATGAGCAGCCACTGATCCATAAAGAATTATATAAAAATAGTGTTCTGTTCAATAATATGAATTTGCAAATATACTTTTAAACAATTTTTATAGAATTAAATGTATTTTTTCTATAACGCGTGTTGGTTATAAATGCAATGCAATTTTTATGCTGTAATAATTAAAATTTGGGATGTAATTCTAATTTTTTTCAAAGGAGGCATTTTTCGCTTTTGTTTACGTTTATAAGCAGTATGGCAAAAGGGGAGGGAAGTTTATAAGTTCAATTTAGTTTTTGAAAGAAAGATTCAATCTGAAATATTTTGTACTGGATAACGTTTTGTTGCTAAAGATTGTTTTGGCGCAATCTCTCGGGATTTAATATAGAAAAAGAAGCGTTGTATTGAAATTGTACCTTTTTATGCATTTTATCAGCTTTGCATTGAAAATAAAATGAATAATTCTTATCAATTCTTATTTTAATTAAAATAGAAAGATATATATAATACCGCTTTAACATAGGAAGTTTCTAGGGGAAAGAAAATCATATTAATGTAATTAATAGTTGCAATTTTACATTACTTTTCCAATTAATTTTACTTATTATGCAATTTATTTGGAGAAACGATGTAGATTAAAATCATTAAAAATTTTCTGTTTAGTGCGCTACAGAATAATTCAAAATTAGTTTCTGAGTAGTAAAATAATTTGTAAGTCACAAGTTTAACATCGGGTAAAGAATAATATATAAAAATAGTGTTCTGTTCAGTAATATGAATTTGTAAATATACTTTTAAACAAGTTTTATAGAATTAAATGTATTTTTTTCTATAACATGCACACATATATATATGTATTGGTTACAAATACAATACAATTTTTATGCTATAATATTTAAAATTTGGGATGTAACTCTAATTTTCTTCAAAGGAGGCATATTTCAGTATTTCTATTGTATTTTGTCAATTTTTATGAAACTGGCTTTTACGTTTGGTTGAAAACCCTGCATGGTAAAAACAATAAACATTCCGAAAATTCTTTATTTTTTAAAGAGACCTTTATATTTCCATGAATATATGTGCCATTCTTATACAAATTAACACAAATGTATAAAAATATACAGATAACAAACCCTGTAACAATGTTTTACAGGGTTATCTCTAATATTGTTTTTTATTAAATTTGTTGTTGGCCCCCTAATTGCCTCGTAATTCATCTTATGCTGGGAATATATTAATAAACATGTTCTTTATATTCCTAAAGTTCCAGAAGAATTTGTAACGATTTTCTCTAGATATTTGATAAAGCGTCTAAAATCGAAACTCTCCAGTGACTTTTGGATATATAGAGTATACAGTGTGTCCACGTATAATCTGACCGACCTTTATTTTTGAAATCGTTGGTCCTAGATGCATACTTCCAATTACAAAAATGGTCAAAATTAGGTGCAGGGTTAAGTTAAAAAAAAGTTTGAAGCGAAAAAACAATTTAGTGAAGAATTACAGAACCTAAATTTTTATACGGTCCCCCGGTCCTATAAATTATATTTAGTAAAATTTTTCTGTTACACTGGCAAGTAAGGCAAAAAAAGTCCCGTTATTCTACGATTAAAATTGACAGAGTAATAGCTGTTTAAAGTTGGAGTATACTTTTTGCTGCATATTAGGGGTCATTACAAATTTATTAGAAATATAATTTCGTCAGATATATTAAAGAAATGGTTGAAAGTAAAATTAGCATTGCAATATAAATTTGAAATCTTTAATCATTCTGACACATTACTGCAAAATGCACAATTTGTACTGAACATCATAAGAGGATAAAAATAACAGATTTTTTGTTAAATAAAAGGATGAAAATCAACAGCTTCAATTCTTTACAAAAGATACATATTTTAAATTGCTGTTAGATTACACTGTCTTTCAAATTTTGAGTTGTGGCATGTTTTTTAGCTTTTGCAAATTGATTCTTATGTAATTTTTAGCACTGAATCTGAAAATGACCTTCATTTTAAACCGTCACGTCAGGAATTTTCTCAAATCGCAAATTTCAAAGTTAAAAAGCTAAAAGTTAAAATTGATCCCCCCACCCCTCCCAGCCTCATTGGACCCCCGAGTTGTTTAGCTGTAAGAAACCCAGTGTAAGCCAAAAAATCTAATAAATTATTGAATTAAATAAAATTAAACCGAATAAGAAAATATCACATCTATTTTATAGTACCAGATTTTTCGCTATTTTTTAACCTTGAAATTTACGATTTGCGAAAGATTCTGACATGATGGTTAAAAGTGAAGGTAATGTTTTTATTCAGCGTTAAAAAATACATAAAAAGTAATTATAAAATTTAAAAAACACAACCATTGCAGGTTTATGTTACCTAATCTAAAACTCTTTCTTAAACTTCTTGACGGTAATCTATCCGAATTTTTTTGTGTTTTTCTCTAATATAAGTATGTATAAGATGGTAAGAGTCGAAAATCATAATAATATTGCATTGTCATCGGATTTAATTCAGTAAATAAAATTTAACTTCGATCGGACTTTTGAAAGTAAGTTAAAGTTCTAGTACACATTTTAAACTGGAAAGATGATCATTGCAAGTTAAATAAAACCTTATGAAAATAACACAATTTTAGTTAAAATAAATCATAGCCTCATATCCTTACAAAATAAAACATTTGTTAAAATACAATTATTTTAACTAATCTGAAACTTAACTAATAAAACTTAATCGTAATATTTGTATGGTTTCTTTAACCCCTTAACAGTGTGGCCCGAACTGGATTCGGGCAAGAACACTTTGCTTGCTTCGTTATTAAAAGCATTTTGATACCACTAATTTGTAACTGTAAATTTATCTTTATTGTTATCAGATATTTTTCGATTAAGTAAGGTAAATATTTTAGTATAGAAAAATTGGTGTCCAGCCCCATTTTTATATTTTTTTGTAAGAAAACAAATATCACTGTTAAGGGGTTAAAAGCGAAGATACCTTGAAATAAGTTTAAGTACTTTAAATACGATCCCTGAAAGCACGGCAGAAATCATCTGTTTTGAGATGCATAAAAGTGATTTAAGTCGTGCATTTCAAAGTTTCATAACTCGGTCAATTTTAATGTTAGTGAATGGGACTTTTTTTTGACTTACTTGTTAGTGTCACAGTAAAGTTTTACTAAATATCACTTATAGGACCAGGGGACCATATGAAAATTTAAATTTCGTAATTTTTTAATAATTTTTTTTTCCTTGAAACAAATCGCTTTAAAAATAATTCTTTACCTTATTTAAACCATTTTTGTAATTGGGAGTATGCATCTAGGACCAACGGTTGCGAAAATAAAGGTCGGTCAGGTTATACGTGGACACACTGTATACTATATACATACCGGGTGTCCTAAAAAGGACTGACTGATTTTAAAATTCGGTAACTTGCAAACGGTGACAGATATTTAAAAAATTCTTGCAGGAGGGTTATGCATGAGGTCAAAAGTTTTTTTACAGTGATTTTCAATTTTAGTTCGAATTAGAAAAAATAGATGGCGCTGCGTTCAATAGACGCTAAATACAGATTCGATTTTTTAGCTTTTCTCTTCTTCCATGCCGAAAAAGGAGATTAAAATGTATTGAGTGGTTCCCGAAGTACCAAAAATCGAGCCTGGATTTAGCGTCTATTGATCGCAGCGCCATCTATTGTTTGTAATTCGAACTAAAATCGAAAATCACTGTAAAGAACTTTTGACCTCATGCACAACCTTCCTGCAAGAATTTTTTAAATATCTGTCACCGTTTGCAAGATATCGAATTTAAAAATCAGTCAGTCCTTTTTAGGACACCCAGTATATAAATAGCAAATAGAGAAGTTGTAAAAATAGATAGCAGTGAAGTAAAATTGCTAATACTGAGTATCAAGGTAGCGAAAAATTCAGAATAGATTTCAGATAAGTTTCAATCTTAGCAGGTAGATCAAAAATTGTAATTTCATTATTGTTGCGTAAGATTTTCTATTTAAGGCAAGATTTCGTTAAACCTACGCTCCGCTTTCACAGATTTTGCTGTTTAATCATAAGAGGTTATCGGATTTTCAAAATAATTAGTAGAAAAAAATAAAAACTGCATTAAATGTAATTAAAATATTTTAAAAACAGTATTAAATTATTATAAACATTAATTATGTCACACAAAAGAAATATTACTTCTGGGAATGAATAAGGGGATTAAAGAAAGTTTGCCGAAGAATAATCTCAATGTAAAGTTTACTTGAAATTAGAAGCAGTCTAAGATTAGTTGGATTTCTCGAAAAATTATTATTTCGCAAAATATTATTCGCATGAATATGATAAAGCTGGAAGAAAATATGAATTGAATAATGAACAAAAAAAAGATAAAGTAAATTGAGATGAAATGAATGTGAATGAAGTTGAATATAATCTAAATAAGTAAATCTAAATACGAAAAGAATTTTAATTAACACACAGAAGGAAAACTAAGTTCAGAAAAGGATAAATCTACATACGTACGGTCTCGCAATTTAGTTTTCCAGCATTAAAAGAAATATCAAAGGTATTAAATATGAAATAAAATTTGAAGTTTTTTTAAGTAAAAGCAAATGCTAATTTAATTACGCGAGAAATGTTTGTAATTTTTAAATGAATAGAGGTAAAAAATTTACGAATCGTTTCCTTAGTACATAACTACTATATTGATTTTCAAAAGCTTTAATATCCTTCAAATAATAATATCGGAATTTATTAAGACTGCTTTTTTATTCAGTTTGATATGGATGCAGATATATTTATCTTTGGCATATGTTTTTTTCGCAATTTGTAATAATTATTATAATACATTTATACATTATAATACATTTATACATTTAAATCTACACCAATTCCTATCAGGCATTACTGTACTGAAACTTGTGGTACCCGTGTATATCTGTGTCTGCAGTGTTTCATTATTGTAAAAAACCATAATATAGTTTTCAAGAATCGATCCTTAAAAATACACTTACTATCGTTTTATGGAAAACCTGTCATTTTCATTTTATTAGCAAATGAGTACTTGCGTGTTGTCTAGTAAAATATAATATACCATTAAAACAGAGTCCACATACATGCATCTGTGATAAAAGTTCGTATAATTATCATTTTGGATTTCTGCTAATTCGTTTAAAAAAAAAATCTGTTTCTTTTAAGACGTTATAAAAATTCATAAAAGAATCATGTAACTGATCTTTCTGATATGTCTTCTACACTGTTCACTATTTTTTTGGTCCCGAATGTATCCACATTCGGGAATCAGTGTAGAATGTCTGATATTTCAAAGACATGGTATTATATGAATTTTTATAACGTCTTAAAGTAGACAGACATTTTTTAAATGAATTTTCAGAAATTTTTTAATTGAATTTTCAGAAATCTGAAACGATAATCGTACGATTTTTTATTACAGATACATGTATGTCAATTGCATTTTAGTGGTATATTATGCAGGGTTAACACAAATGAATGACCGGATTTTGAAAATATAAAATTTTAAAATCCGGTCTTTCATTTATGCTAACCTCGTATTTTATTAGACAAAAGGAAAGTACTTATTTGCTTATAAAATGAAAATGACTTGTTTTTCCATAAAACAGTAGTAAGTGTATTTTTAAGGATAGAATTAGAGCCTTCCTTAAAAACTATATTACGATCTTTTAAATAATGAAATATTGCTGACGCAGACATACACGGGTACCCCATTATTTGGTGCAGTAATTCCTGATGGGAATCGGTGTAGAATTAAATGTACAGTGTAAGACAGGCATTAACAAAGCAACTTTTGTTAACTATTTTTCAGAATGTTATAATGTATCTGTCGCATTTTTTAAAAAACCTTTCGTGCTTGGCGCCCTATAAATAGTATATCTCTTTACAATTTCTATAATTCTATCTTTACAATTACTATCGTTATTACTTGTGTGTGGTAATGATTATATATGTCTAGATTTATTATGCCACATTATTTATGTTCCATCATTTAGTAATGAAATAAAAAAAGGGGTTTTCTTACAGCTTCATACATTGTTGCTGAGACTTTTATTTCAAATATGCTTTTATGGCTTCAAATTTGAAAATAGCATCTACTTGTAAGAAACAATAATTTATGATTGCAGACAAAAAAAAATACTGGAACGTTTGCTATCTTTATTTAATCTTGTCGTAATAATTACACAGCATTTTCCAAAAGTCATACAAATAATTAAATAGCTTATTGTTATATTGACACATTGCGAACGGGAAATTTGTATCAAATCTGAATTTTAAAACAGTAGAAGCTCCTCCCTGTTCTGAAAGTCTTTTGTAAATTGGTACTCTAGATAGGTTCCCAAGTTTATGCATCGCTAAATATCTTTCATCGAATTTAATATAAAAAGTCTTACAACCTAAAAAAAATATCGACAGAATGATATAAATGTATTTGATGTAAGGTAGAAGCCCCGCCCTTAGTCAATGATGTTTTTTGAATGAAAACGAGAATTCTCGTTTCCCGTCGTGAATGTGTTAAAAATACACAAAATAACTTCTGACATTAGATTTCAGTAAACATTCATTTTTGCCATTTAGCCATCATTTTGCCATGATTGCTACTTTTTTTCTTTGATTAAAAAGTAATTTTTAACCGAATAAAAAAAAAAAAATTCGACGCGAAAGTGTTAATTCAAGATTCAAGAGCTAATGACGCACATGCCTTTTTGTTATTCATGTCCAATCAACTTTCTGTTAATCTTTTAAGTTTATGCATTACAACGTTGTAAAAATTCGGTTCCACAATATCAAACTAACACAAAACTTGTGTAATTGTAAGAAAACGCTAAGAATTGTTTAAATTTGTATTTATGTATGGACAATTAAATTGACTTTATTTTCCTTTAGTTTCTTACTCAAATATTTATTTATACCAACGGTATTCACTATGTGGTCCGTTGGACGCATAGATGCCCGTATTTTTAACAGAAAATTTCACCTTATTTAATCTTATAATTTCTGGAAAAGCAAATTAATGGAAACATATAATTTTTAGTAAGGCGTAATAAATAGTAAAGGAAATATTAATTATTTTTTGGTCTGAGAAAAGAGTTTTCGCAAAAAGTAGTGAGTACCACTGAATTAAACAATACACAGTGAGACTTTTCCTACACGAAAACGTTATTATTTAATTTGTTCTTTAAATTCTAGTTCTCGTGGAAATAGTGTTCAGAAACTCAAATATGAGCTTTTCATTTTCTCCCCAAATACTGCTTATCGTTTGAAAACGAGAAAACAATCTCCTTAAGAAAGAAATGGAGAATTTGATGGGATTCCTTAAACATCATTCCTTTAGAGATGTATTTAACTGTTTAACTTAAGAGGAACAAAGGTTTTTAGAACTTAAGGCAAACTGAGAGAAACTGAAATAAATTTAAATTCTGAATTAGGAACTTTAAAGTAGTTCAAAGAGTTATTATTCACATGTTATTAAAGGGGTGCGACAGAAAGTGTTCTAGGAACCCTTTAAAATTAGCACAAATACTCTTAAAATTTAATGTTAACTTCATGGTACTTTAGAGATAATTTATAACAAGAAAATAATATAGTGAAAAATTTGATAATTTTATTGAGTGAAAAGGGCTTTCGCGTTTTGTTTTTTCACTGAAATTTTCGAAGAAATAAAGAAAGGTTGCTGCACTAAAAACACGTCTTTTCTTTTTTAATTTTAGAAATCAATGAAAAAAAAAAAAAAAAACCGCTCAAAGTATTGTAAATTGGCAGGTTTTGAGATCCTTTTGTTTTTTGTCAGTTTTTGATCCTTAATTGTTTTTTAGGATAAAAAAAAAATGCAATTATTTTTCATAATCTTTTTTAAATGCATGGTAGTATTTTAATAAATACAGTGTATCCTAAAATGCTGATCTTCATTTAAAAGGAAATAACTTGGAAACGAAGATCGATAGAAGAAGAAAACAAGTTGTATGTATATTTTGAAAGGAGTAAAAATTTTGTACGGAATTGTCAAAATTGGTTAGAAATGTTGCCGACAGGTTGCTCTGTACGCTGTATACTGTAAAAAAAAATATATGTAAAGTTACTAAAGTTTTTCTAGGAAAATGGGATTCCTAGAACTTTTTATGTAACGGCAACAAGAAAAATCCCTGTAACAGACGCTGTTACAAGAATTTTTGTTGTTGCCGTTACATAAAAAGTTCTAGGAATCCCAGTTTCCTAAAAAAACTTTAGTAGCTTTACAGTTTTTTTTACAGTGTAGTCGGAGAGGTGTCCTTAATCCTTAAACGAGAGCTCTGAAGTGTAAATAATTCAGTCTTCGGATACTTTTGTTGGTGAAACGTGAAAGAAGATTAACATGCTGGAGGAAGTGAATGAAATCATATATTTCATGGAGCAACGTGTTTCTCTGGTACTCGAATGTCACCGATTAAATCATACTCCTTCGGAAATATAGCACATTTTTCATCCCGAAACGGACAGGCCGCTTGGCTGATGAGTTAAGGGGGAAATTTTGGTCCCAAGCAAAATGCAGTTACTCCTGAAAGTCTCGCAACAGTTTCCGAAGTTATTTAGCATAATCAGAAGGAATCCATCCAAAGAGTTGCAGTGGAGTCCGAATTAAAATGATACGGTACCCGCAGAATATCGAGGAGCACCTTGTACATGTTTTTGTTCAAGATCCAATGTCGCCAAGCCGTAACATATAGAGCTGTGTCGCAAATTATATACTCACAATGATTTATGATGATGGGATGCATGTTGGCTGCATATGGTTCATAGATGACGCCCATTTTCACCTGTATGATTTGTATGAACATACAAAACTGGTGACTTTGGTATATCAACAATTTCTCATTTATGTCAAGCACGATTACTAAATTCCCCAAAAGTTAAAGTTTGGGCTGCAGCATCTGGCAGTTACATTATTTGCCTTTTTTGCAAGAAATGATTACTACGAGTACTTAGCGGTTCGTTGCGGTATTGGAACAATTTGTCGCCACACTAGTAGTGTTAGAGGATCGAGCAGAGAATTTGTGTTTCATGCGAGGTGGAAGCCGATCACACTGTACTACAGTGGATTTTTCAATTCCTTGAAAGAATACTCCTTGGACAGTGTCATTGATTTGATCTATTCCGCATTTACTGGAACATGAGTAAGGTGATAATGACAGTTTTCACTGAGCTGTGAGGTCGAATGAATGGCAGCGAGGGGAGATAATCGAAATGGCGGAAGTGCAAAGTGACGAAAGTTGGTAAGACGAGGGTTTGATAACAAGTTTTATTTATTTTTTATTTTTTATATATTTTTCGAAAATTGAAGAAATTTGGAGAATTAGCAATTTCTCTGTTGTAGAACAGTATTTAATTTTAAATGAATAATATTAGTTCGATAAATTTTGGTTGTATTGTTTATCTTTTATCATTTTAATATGCATTTTGGAGAATGACCCTTTCTTCTTTGTTTAGGGTGATTCTTATTGCCAGAAAATTGTAGGAAGATAACGCATGTTAGGTTGAGTGATAACATTCGACTGATAGAAAGAGAAGGGGGACATTTTCTTCACTTTAAGTAAGTTTAAGTTTTATTTGATGGTGTTATCTACCGATGTTTTCTATTCATGAAAAAATGGAATTATTTTAGGGTATTTGATAATTTTTGAATATGTTTTCGAACTTTTAATTTTTATATTGCATTTTTTTTTAATGAAAAGCTATTTATCACACTTTTCTACAAAATAATTTTAATCCAATCAATTATTTATAAAGTTTTAGAGAAATTTACGAAATTGTCACACGTTATTTTTTTTTTTCTTTCGGGAGCGAATATTTTTAAAAAGAATATTTTAACTATTATATAAGAGAAAAATAAATTAAAAATGTACTTTAATTTTAAAATTTGACTTGTTACGGTTTCTTTGGTTTCTTTTTTTGCGCAATATATGTATTTTTAGAATATTAATATATTGTTTTATAAAGCATGTACTACTATCAAAATACTACTACTACTGCTAATAATAATAGCACATAACATTGAAACAACAATATTAGCACATACTATTGAAAAAAAAATAATAAAAGAAATATTTCGTTGTATTGAAAAATAAATAGTATAACTTGAGGTGAGATACCATGTTGTAATAGATGCCGTGTCGCATAGTTTTCATATGCGCAGGCAATATAGGGAAACGCTTCTCAGCTGTAAGGAAGAGGGTTCCCTAATGATCTTTAATTTCCATTGCCGTTCTTTTTTTAAAATTTTAAGCCGTACTTTTTTATTGCTATTTCGTCTTAACACTTCTGGTAAGTGTTCAAAATATTTTACGTGACTTCTTTATGTGCCTATATGTCTTAGTTTAAACACCAGAGAAATAAATCTCACGTTTTTAGAGAGTGCTAGTACCTGGCTATTCTGCAAAGCATAAATGGTGCCCGGCTCCAGCTTCTTCACGTCAGTGTGTGTGTGTGTGGGGGGGGGGGGGGTATTGCCCAATACATTGGGGTGAGTAGACGAAAATTTTTGGGAGGGTAAGATGTTGGTTATTTTCCGTTACGGTCAAATGCCTGGTTGTTTCTTCATTGTTTAAATTACTCTTAGCTATTAACTTGTCCACAATTTTAATCAGATAATTTAAATCAGTGACTAAATCGTGATTTTAATAATTAAAAAAATCATTGATTAAAATTATAAATTTTCTAAATGTTTAAAATGACTTAAAGAAATATTAAAATCTAAGGTGAACATAATTTGAAAGGTTTCTATATGTATTCTGTCTTATAAATAAACTTCATTGGCCTTATAAATAATTGTTTAATAATTATTTATTTTAATCATTGTTAAAAATTTTATGTTAAATGCAGTTATAAATAATTTTAATAAATTTAAATATCGGTAGTATATAATATAGTTTTAGATAAGCAGGGTTTCTGCCCCCTAAGAGCTATGCGCGCCAACTTCCATCCAGGCACCGCAGACTCAAAAAACACACTAATTTGATCTGCTTTGAAAAGATTACGAAAGATTAAATCATAATTAAACGACTAGTGGCAATCTCCTAATCAGGTTTCCATTCATTTCCCTTTGGGAGAGGAAATTTAAGACAGAATCAATCGTTGTCGAGACAGCTAACTGCTACTTTCGTGATTGATTGAAAAAAAAATCAACCCAAACAATTTAAAATTACCTTGCAAAAAATGGCTAAGTAAATAATTTTATAAAGACGCTATAAGTAATTTATTTTAAATTAGACATTTTAAATGTATCGTTTTAAATATGACGTAATTTTCACCAAAGTTTTTTTTCTCATTTTAATATTCAAATAAAAATAATTTTAATGGCGTATAAAAGCCAAACGAAATCGGTGAGACAATAGCAACTGCGAATTTCCAGGTGTCTCAAGCCTTTCTAAAAAGAAATTAGATAAGAAGTCAAATGGTAGAAAGACAGAATCTTCAACTGACGATGATATAGATGATGATTAAATTCCCTCCCAAGATCCAGAAGACGAGGATTTTTTTAAAGTGAATAATTGTTCAGAGTGCCTAAGAGGGTGCAATAAAACCTCGGGAAATTGTGATTGGATCAAGTGCATTCAGTGAAACTGTTGATTATATAAAAGCTGCTCAAAATTCCTAAACAAATGTGCAGTTTGTGGCAGACCTGAAATATTTCTAAAAAGAACAAAGGGATATATGAAAAACATTAACAAAAAAGCTTGACTCTAAAGCACTTTATCACTGTGGCTTTACCGTAGTTAAACTTGTTATAATGTTTAAAAATAGGCATACTTAATAGCCGTAATTCTTTTAAATGTTAAGTAGAACATAATATATTAAATAAATATTATACAAATAAATAAACATAACATAAATAATTATGTAATAAATAAATATTAGTTTGTTCTTTAATTATATTGCCAACGTTTGTTACATTCATATTTTTGTAATTTCCTAATATTAAGTAAGTTAACAACTTAAGTATGTCTAAAATATTAAAGTTACTTTCATTCGTCCCATTATGCTTTATACTACTTAAACAAAAATTACTGTTTACATTGAAACTCCATACGGCATCTTACCCCTAGATAGTTGGCCATCTTACCCATACCTATGGGTAAGATTCCGAAATGCAAGAGTTTACAAAAACAAAAATTTTCGATGCTTTCTATAACATCTGTAAAATGAAGTAAGTTTTTAAATCGTACATAAGAATCTAACCTTTAACAAGAAATCAATGAATAACAAATATAAACAACAGGCGATTTTTAAAACAATTCAGTCAAAAACTACGGCATTTTCACCCAATCTACCCTATATAAATAAAATAAAGATTCTCTTTAGCCCTGTTTAGTATATATTAAACTGTTTACTATGCATTCATATACTTTAACAGTGTTAGAACTTTTCATAAAATTAAATTGATTTAGTGAAAATGTAGATTTCTGCATAATGTTTATGACAGAGATAGTTTATTGTAAAAGATCAATATAAATTAGATGTTTCTTTTTTAAGATGTTTCTGTTCTAATTTAACAACTTTATCAACGCTGTAAATTACATCGACATAAAAAATTTAGGTAGTTTTGATAGAAATTTCAACCTGTATTTTACCGACATTTGATGTAATAGAACGCAGATTTCAAAATCTTCAACAAACATCATTTCAAGTTTCTGTGAAGATATGTCCAAAGGAATAAATTTATTGTAAGTTTTATATAGAAAAACTTTAATTATATTTTAGAATAATATAAGACTTTTTATGTATATAATTTTACAGATTTATTATGAAAATCATATACACTCTCAGAAAGTAACTGTAAATTTATGACCGTTTGCCCTTCAATTTTCACGGGTAACAGCTTTATTTGATGAAAAACGGTCTGATCCATTAAATAAGCGGCCTTATCCTAGATACTTAGAAATTTAAGGGCAATCCACATATTCTTACAGTTCTAGTCCATCTGTTAGCAAAAATACGGTACGACACCATACATTTTCCTCCTCTAGGGTGTAACATTTCATTTTAGTCTTGTTTCGAAAAATAATGTCACTTAACTGCGACCGTAACGCATTTTTTAACCCGCCAAAAAAGCGATTATGTGATGATTATCTAACATGCTACGTGCTAAGTGCATATATGTTTTAAAATGCACAATACCCGTTTTAAGGAATTGTGTTACTTTGCTCCGTAAATTTACGGACTGCACAAAATGATGGGCATGGATTTTTTTTTACGGGGTATGACTGGAATCTCTGCTGTCGACCTCTGTCCGTAATTATACAGGGATATTTTTAACAGTGTATGCACTTAAAATAATAAAACATTGTAAAAAATCACCATAAAATTAAAACAAAACACAGGACGCGTTTCGAGCTAAAAACATAACAGCTCGTCATCAGCTACAGCATACACGTGTCCGTAAACGAACAAGTTCAAAAATGAACTGAAGATAAAGAATGTTGCGAAGAATGCGACAGATGGCGCTACCTGATAGAGGGATATGCAATAGGGAAATGTGTTGAAAAAAGATAGAAGAGAAAATGAAATGGAAAAAATGGAAATAAAAGAAAAAATAAAAATAAAAGAAGTAAATTAAAAATATAAATAAAAATAATAAATAAAGAACTATAAAAGAACAAGAAAAAAATCCAAATTATAATTTTTTTTTTTTTTTCAACAAAATAAAAAGAAAAGAAACAAGAGAAAAGGGAAAAGAATTACAAAATTAATTTCCACGCTGGAGATAGGAAAGGAGATGATGGGAGATCATTGACAAGATTAGCAGAATTTTTTGAAATAAAATATGCTTCATGAAAATCCAAGTGAGAGGGAGAGGCAGGGGAAGAAATAATTTTGGCCATGGAGAAATTGAAACAATGACTGGAAGACCAACAGTGAGAAGCAATCGAAGATTTAGAGATTTCTTGATTTGCAATATATCTCTGATGCTCGCCTAATCTGAATTTTAAAGCTCTCTTTGTTTGACCAATATAAACTAAATTGCAAGAGCAAGGAATGAAATAAACACCCCACCGGTTCTCAGTAGGAACAGGATCTTTTAGAGAAGAGAATTTAATTTTATTCATAGGTTTGAAGATATCTATAGAATGTTGGGGAAAGTTTTTTACTTTTCATAATGCACCAACTATACTAAATTTTCAACGCCTTTTAGCAAGTATTGTGTTAGAATAATATTTTAAAGTTTTATATGTTTTTAACTAAATTCAGATATTCTCTGCATGAGATATGTAATCAAGAGTCTATACATATTTTTTAGACAATAGATACATCCATTTCTCTAACATTAGTGACCATTCTAATTTTTTATAGCTGAATTTAATTTTCACTAGTCTTCCAAAATAATGATATCTGTACAGTGTTTACTCATATGTTTTAAAAACACAGATTTAACCATACATTTTAAACGACCTCACATACATATAGAATTATTTCATACTGATAGAATATATTATTTTTTTAAATAAATTTTTAAAACAATTCAAACATAAGTTTGGATACACAAAATATGAATAATTATAGTACAATACATCAGAGGAAATATATAAAATGAAAAATAAACAGTAACGGGATTTCTTTTCGCGGTATAAATGCATGTTGAGAATGTCCTTGCAAAGGTTGTTAACTCCTTTGTGAAGTTCACTAAAGGTGGGTCTAGTTGGATATTAGAAAAAATAATGAAATTAGGATTGTTTACAGCTAAATATCGCACAGTTTGAATTTTTTTTACCTTTTGAAATATGTATAATGTTTTCGCTATTGTAAGTATTGAAAACGATATATAGATAGTATGTAAGTGAAAAAGCTTACAGATTTTATTTCAATATATTATTGATATATTAAAAAACTTACATAAATTCTTTTCCCCGTATATCACACATCTTATTTACTTGCATTTTGTGTGTTAGATACACTAAATTGTGACTAAAATTTTTATTTTTTTCAAAACATATGAACTATCCTACATAAATTAAGTTTATCATATAGACTATGTTACATAAACAACATTTTAGCCTTTGGAATATCTTAGAAAATGTAAAACTTGAATTAACTAATAAATGTTTCATGTCTTACATAATTTTAATGCTTTCTAAATTAAATTTTCTTTGCGGTGAAATGAATGCGTTGTATTTTATTATTGTTGTTATATGTTATTTAAACTACAAGAGAAATGACTTTAATGCAAGGCCTTATCTGATAATCACGTGATACTTCTAATCAGTGCCAAGATAAAACATGATGTTGCGAGTTATGAGTCATCGATGTGGTGTCCCCCACAGGTGACGTCACTGATAACATACCATTATTTGTAATATTGTTTGCATTGCTAATCCAAATGTATAGAAAAATGAACTACATGAATTAACATTTAATGAATAATTAATATCAATAATTTTCTATATATTAATTAAATTACTATTAATTCACATGTATTTTATATAGAATGTGTGTTATATACACGTGATAATGCAAGTTCTTATTTATTAACTGATGGTGGTGTTATCGATAACATACCATTATTTATACTTTTTATGTTCTCTCAAACATATACACTGGTGGACAAAACTTAAGGACCACTGTTATTTTCAATGATTAAAGTTAGAAATAGATACTCAGCAGCACGTGTAAATTTTCATGAATGCGGGATGTACTCTGTCTTGTGAAACTTTTGCAAATTTTGTACTTCCGCTTTTCTCGATCACGTGACAGCAGAGATGAGAGATTTTAGGCAATCGGCGAGTGCTGTGAGTTGTCATTAGATGTAAAAATTGAAGGAGATGCAGCGAAGCTTGATCATTGAAATTTTGAAAATGTCTTCGAAGCATCATTTAGATGATATTACTTGCGGTAGAATAATCAAAAAGTTGGAAGAAGGACGCAAAATGAGAGATGTTGCCCGTGAATTTAACATCGCCCACAGTATTGTTTCTAGGCTACGACCAGCATTCCAAAAGAGTGGAATATGTACTAGGCGCAAGGAAGGAGGTTGTTCTAGCAGTATGAAGTCTCAAGAAGATCGCTATATTGTTATTTCGGCAAAAAGGAACCGACGCAGTACAACTGATCAATTAGCAAATTAACTTTGTGCTGCCACAGGAACTAAAATATCGTTGTTGTAAAATATCGTTGAAAACTGTTGCAAGACGTTTGAAAAAGTGTGGACTATACGCCTGAAGAACTGTTGTGTGTGCCCCACTCTCGAGATGCCAACGTAGCGCCCATTTACAGTGGTTCCGTATGCATCGCAATTGGGCTGATGACGACTGGTCTATCGTGCTTTTCTCAGATGAGAGTACATTCAGTCTATCATCTGATTGTAGACGTAAACTGATGTGGCACGAGGTTGGTGGTGCTTACTGCCGCGAAAATATTCTAGAAAGAGATCAATATGCGACTTCAAGTATCATTGTGTGGGCAGACATCATGCTCAAAGTGCTTGACCAAGTGTCCATGACCGGTAGACGGTACATTGAAGACGTCCTGCTTCCATATGTTCGACTTTTTCGAGGTGCTGTCGGCGAAAAGTTTCTTTTTATGGACGACAACGCACTTTGTCATCGCCCAGAGTCTGTACAAGATTGTCTTGAGGCCGAAGATATCCATCGCATAGACTGGCCAGCACGTACCACTGATCTTAATCCCATTGAAAATGTATGGGATGCCTCGGGGTCACGTATTGCTGCTCGACAATTTCCTCCGACAAACAAGGAAATCCTCATCTGTGCAGTGAAGGAGGAATGGGGCAACTTGCCTCAACAGCTACTGAATCATGTTGTTCTGAGTATGCGACGCCGTGTTGAAATTGTCCAGGCATGTGATTTCCGCGTTTTTGCACACCAGTATATTCTTAGAGAAAATGATATTTCATTTAATCGAAACATTTTTGCGATTTAAGAGAACAACATTTTCTCTAAGAATATACTGGTGTGCAAAAACGCGGAAATCACATGCCTGGTTGTCTCGCAGTACACGGTGGCCACATCTCTTATTGATATGGCACTGACGATTGTTAATTGTGAGTATTTTGCTTTCTTTGTATAGTCATGTTTTCGGACAATATTCACGTTTCAGAAAAAGAACCTCTGGTATCTGTATACATCCTTTCTGGAATTGTATACATCCTTTCAACAAAATTTTTATATTAAACCCTGTGTAACATTCTGTTAATACTATTGCTTGCTTCTTAACCCACAATCTTACGTAAATTCTCATTTAAGCGTACATTTCTTCTTTGTCCTTAAATTTTGTCCATCAGTGTACATGCACAGCTTTATCTATCTTACAATTTAATAATTATTTTTTGATTATTTTTTTACTCCTTAATATAGCGGTGTTATTTTATTATATATTAATTAACTATTTTGCAATCAACTTACTAGAGAAGGTATTATTCTAGATCTAAACAATATTCACATTCGCTCCAGTTACACAATTTAAAATATGCAACTACATAGTTATGCTAATTTATACTTTTATTTGGAGACACCCGAGATGGATTCTAAATTGCACTAATTTATACTGTTAATTTGAGACGCACTATATGCATTATTCTACATTACTCGATAAGTAAATTTTAGCTATTTTCATACAACAGATAACTCACTTATATGTGTTTTCAGCATAAATAATTTATTATGAAAGAATTATATTTAATACTTTTGGAAAAAACTGCCACAAATTATTCGCAACCGTTTCAGTTACATAATTTCAAATATATAGATATATTAACTACATAATTGTACTACTTTTAGCTTTTATTTAGACACACACTATATGAATTTTTCATTACTCGATAAGTAAATTTTAGCTATTTTTCATGCAAAAAATAACTCACACATATATTATTTGCCCATAAAGTAGTTCTGGTGAAATAATTATATCCAATATTTTTAGAAAAGACGACCATAATGTATGTCTAACTTTTATTTACAAGATAGAGGTATTTTCTCAAGAATAAGCCGAATTTTAAAATGCTACATGTATAATTTTCTATATTATCTTATACCTCAATAATATATATTTATTTCAACATGTAAGAGATAAAAAAAAATCGTTAAAGCTTACTTTTACAGATATAGACTGCAATGATATCAAAGCATTGAGAAATATGTAGAATTACGAAAATTACGCTGAAATGTTATTAAAAAATTAAGCACACATAAGATAATAAATTCAAAAATCGTTCTTAATGTAATATATAACGATTAAATATCAGATTTCGATACCACGAATTAGATTTATGCATATTGTGCAATACACACTGGAAATGCATTTAAAAATTTTGTGATACATACGGGGGAAAGGGATAAAATTATCCTTTATGTCTATAGCACCTAAAGAAGACTAAAATTTGATTAATATATTATTAGATAGTGATGGTGAAAACCCAAACTATTGGCTTATTAGGTTTATTAGGAGCTTTTCTAGAGTTTTATATGATTTAAAAAATCATAAATCTATCGTCTAATATTGTTATCTATTCTTACAGCGATTTTCAAGGGAAGACTTATTGAAGAACCATAGTAAATACAGAAGTCACCATCTAGCAGATATCTGAAACACCCCTGATGTTATTAACACTATTTCTACCAAGAGGTGTCAAAAGACGCTTTTCGGATTTTAATTTAAAATTATTCTCCAAGTTTAATCATTTCTCCACAACTATTTTTTTTTACTTTTCACACAGTAGTTGTTAAATTAATTCAGCGATATCATTTTCCTCCAGCTCATCCTGGATCAAAAATATGTATATGGTATACATATTTCTACCATGAGGTGTCTTCGGACACCTTACAGATTTCATAATTTCTCATTTCTAAGGATTTGATAATTTCTAAGATTAAAAAAAAATACATATAAATATTAACACCATTTTACAGCATCGTATCAATTATAATCAAATTAGAGAATATCGATTTCATTTGTAACGGAAAATACAGAGGTTGCTGCATAACTTCGATATTCGCTTGTTTTCCGTCATGTTGCATTTTAGTGTAGATCATTGCAGTGACTAGTTCTAAAAAATTGAATTACGCATTTTGTTCTCCAATTCTGGTAGTGAGTTCAATACACATGAATTTTGTTTCCATTCGTGTAAAAATTGCGGTATTGAATAAGCAAAGAAATTTATTACACTGCTGTTTTTATTATTACTGTTGTTGTTGTTGTTGTTACGAAGATTAAATTTTTGTACATGAAACTTAAAGTTTGTTGAGTTAATAATATTAAAATGTTTGATTTTCTAATAAAAATTAAGAAAATGAAGAAGGTAATATTTTTTTAACTGTTGTTCCTGTTGACGTAAAACATGTTTGATTACATTTATGTATATTTATATTTTGTAGATTGTTGAATTAAGCTAGAATTTATAACCTGATTAAATAATCTCTAATAAATATGCATCAATGTATTAATATATATATTACTCAAATTACCTACATTTAACTGATAATTTGAAATTTCAACAGTTTTGGTAATTCTTTGCATATTCAAACGCAAAGGTGTCAAAAGACACCTCTTGGTAGAAATAGGTATGCACAAAATCGTGGTAGAAATAGTGTTAACCAATGTGTAGCTCATGATTAACCCATTTATGAGTGAATTTTTGTTTTCACAAATTTGTTGGTAAAATCACTTTAAAATGTTGCAAAATGAGCAGGAAAAATACTAAAAAAAATTACGCTAAAATATTTTTGTATTTATTCGATAAAATATAAACGCACTAAATATGGGAATATGCATATGTGTAAAAATGCATAATTATATGTTTTGTCTAATTTTATATAAATTAAGTTTTTAAATTGTATATTATATAATATAATTAGTATTTTTATGAACCACTAAAAAATATATTTATTTCTTTACAGAGACTAATAGCATTATAAGTATAATTAAGAATAATTTAAGAATAATCTTATTTGAGGCTAAAAAACAATTTATTTCAAAATCCTCTTGAAAAGGACTTTACGTAAGTAACTGTCTCCTAAATGGCTAATAGAAATATATACCCATTTGCGCCTAGAGCCCTATATTTTGAACGTTACAAAAATGCCTAAAAATTAGGCTTGGAAATATAATTTCGCAATTTAAGAAAATACGTATTTTAAAGAAACCTACAAGCTAAGACTATGACTTATTTGTTTGTATCCTTGTTACAAAAAATACAAAAAAAACTTACTTTTTACATTTCGCGATCTTCAGAAATCAAAAATCTATAAGTACCGAAAAATGAGCTTTATTTAATTAAATAAATATCAATCTTATGCTGTCATCTCTCGGTAATAGATAAAGACATTAATGGACAATAACTGCATACAATTTTCATGTTGTAAAGAAGAAAATAATTATAAAAATTTATTAAAATACGAAACGTCTCAAAAATGGGACGCTATGCATAAATGGGTTAAGAATGGTATATATGATAGTTTAAGTACGAGTAGTCAAAGATATGCAAAAGCCAATATATTCCTAATACACCAGATTATAGGGACAGTGAGGCACCACTAACATCATGTACTGCAGGTGTGTAAAACTGTGGCCCGCCGGATACCTCTTATATTTTAATGAAATTTTCAACTTCTTGAATGACTGAGATTCGATGTTTAGATAAGGTCTATAATAATAATGCTATAATAATTGTAGAATTTTAGTGGTATCCAGGCGGGCCACAGTTTGACACCCCTGATGTACGGGGGTGTCAATAACCTATAACACCGATCAATGTCGCAACTTTTACCATATGGTATGAAATGGTATGCAACAAAGCAAATTGTTGAAGATATTCTATCTTCACTCGACGAATTAGAAACTGCATATATTTTTGAGATGAACCTCGATTATCAAAGCATCTAAACGCATTACACAATGAATGTCCTATTATAACTGAAGCAGTGCAAGAAGAATTGCCTTCAGGGAAGACTTTTAAGTGGAGAGTTAGCCGGATTATCGATTTTGTAAAAGAAAACCCTGAAAACCTTACACAGCCACCTCATCTGGTTGGAACAGTTTTCGAATCCTCAAACATACGACTTCTCATTTTATGGGCATGATGCCCACTAGGCTGAAAGTGGACCAAAGTATTCCGTCACATAAATATGATTTCTATCGTTTAAATTTTATAGCTACTTACTTACGCATATTAATTATTAAATAAATACCATATAGCTACACTATATTAATTTTAGGAATGTATTTTACTTTTTTACACTATTATAAATATATAAATAATATATATTATAAATAATATCCGAGATTGGGTTTTTTGAAAGATCTTGCAGTGCGTGCGCAGCACGCAAGCTAAATCCTCGTGTGATATACCATCGAAAAACCCTCGGACCACTCTTTCATATTATGGACCTTTCTACATCCCTCACTCAAATTTGCCTTCGGGGGGTCGATTTTTTAACTCAGCTCCTAATTAAGCTGCAGCAAAATTCGACCTAATTTGAAGACTTAACCGAAGGTGAAACATTTCGCGGGCCCTCGATTGGTAAGGTCTATTTTTGACCCCGTACTATTAGAGGGGCATTCTCCCCGTGTGTGTGTGTGTGGGGGGGTGGAAATGAATGTTTTCATGTGACAGATCGCTTTAAAGCCTTTGGCCTGTATATTACTAAGTACTCACTCATATGCTCTTAACTCACTTTTTCATCAGTAGAGGTAATTTTAAAGTTTTAATTTGTTCATTATTACCATTCATTGTTTGTTCATTGTTACATTATTACATATAATTTCCCAAAATTTATGAAAAAACTTTACATAACAAATCTCAACAATTAGCAGCTTCTCCCTCATTTTTACACAGTGAGCGGGTACGTATTTCAGACGAAATTGAGTTAAAGACATAAAATCATACACAGTTAAGGATCATTTTAAAATTTTTCCACGGGCGCGGGCCACGCTGGGCGGATGAGTTAGTATATATATATATATATATATATATATATATATATACATATATATATACATATAAGCATTATAAAGCAACACAAACTATCACTTACAAATGTGAATTGAAAATCAAAATGAAGTTTTATCCTTTATTAAAAATGCCTAAAATTTTACAATTCCAAGCAAGATAAGGAATTGAAAAAACAGTTAAAAACCGCTTATCTTAAAAATATTGGAAAATATTGCAAATAATTAAATATTTCTGGATTCAAGGCAGAATCCTCACGTCCAAATTCCTTAAATTCTATAAAATTAATGTAGGATTTCATCATTGCATGAGTGGTAACAAGCTAAAAATGCAGTACCTGGGCTGTTGTACATAATAAAACCAGAAAAGAAGATGTTAAAAATATCAAGCGATAAAAATGAATGGATTAACGCTAGAAAGACCATAGCGGTCATTTCGACCGCTACCAAATAAATCTATTTCGATTCGAAAGAGAAGTTTCTTTATAAAATAAATTAAATTGATTCCCCATGTTAATAAGTTAAATAAGTAAGTTAAATAGTTTTACATAAAAATTCTTGGTGTAAAATATTTTTTATATTTTATAATACTTGGATAACATTTCCAGTCATTTTAGTGTTAAAGATCGCATCCTGTGCTAGTATCCAAGTCAGTTCAGTTATGACACAGCAAATTTCAAAAGAGCTAGTTATGATTTCCACATGTTGTAGAAGCAGTTTAAGAATAAAACTGCTAAATCAGCAAAAGAGTAATAGTACAGTATGAATAAGCTGATTGAGTTCAGACATAGTTCTGCCCTCTATTATTACTTATTACAATTAAATAGTAATGCCATGGTATTATATAAAAAAAAGTAAACAAAAACATAAAAAAATAATAATAAACTAACTAATAATGTTATGTGATGGATTAAACATTCAGAAGAGTAACATAACGAAGTTAATATAAATCATGAATATTAAAGAAGAAATAAAGAAATATTTCATATACATGATGAGTTATTTAATTATCATTCAATTTTAAATAGATATATAACTAAATTCACTATACTATAGCAGAATCATAAATTTAACTAAATTAATATTCAAGTAAACACTCCTTAAGAGTGCAGAATAATAAAAATAACTAGTAAATCTGAAGATCAGGAGCCTCAACGTCAACACTGCAAGTCATACAATAATTTAACACACTTTGCGTAATATTCGATTTCCTACAAATTTCAATTTACAGTTTTTAAATTACACAACTATTTATAAGGATAAAACATAATTCGAAGGTTTCAGAAATTATAAGCTTTAAATTAAACATGTTGTTCTGCAATGATATTCTAAACTTCTCCTTATTCTGGTAAATTTTTAGATAATGAAGTATATTTCTTCAGGGGGACACTGCCCTATAAACGCCCCGTAATCTCATTAAACTTACATTTGTAATTCCCTGTTGATTGTGCAAATGGTTATAGTATATCATATATTTCTTTTTACACTCTGATTTTATTATGATAAGCAACAGTTTGGACACAGATTTTATGCTATTCTAATATCCAAATAGCAGTATTTACTTATCTGTCAATTACAAACACCTGCATCTGATGCGTAAGGAACTTCTGGAAATGTTAACTTATTCATCTAACTTATATCCAAATTAGAAATGTAGCGTTTTTACAATTTTTGCTTCCGAAAAACAGTTTTGATTGTCGTTATATAACATTTTGATCTAATATTTTATCTAAATACATTTTAATCTACTCACTAGCATTAGCTTACTAAAATCACCCCAAAATAGGCATATTTGGAGGGTTTTAAACCCAATGAATAATCATTCACCATCGCATCCGCCGCCAGTTGACTAAATAGCTAACGAGATTTGGCGCTGTAAAGTATTTTTTTGTGATAGCCTTTTAATGATACCCGCATTTAGTTTAAAACCGTAATTTTACTAACATCGTTCATATTATATGAAAACTTATGTTGCAGACCAAATTACGAAAGATTAACCAATCGTTTGTTCCCCTCAGCCAGACATTCTGTTTATTCTCTTCGCAATCGGGATTATTTGAAGGATTTTTTATAGATTATGAAAGACAGTTGCTAAGTAAATGATAAAAGAGAAGGCGAAAAATATATTTATCATGTCAAATAAGTAAATTTATAAGCAAAATGTTATTGGAATACATATATAATATTCCACCGAAAGTTATACACCTAATTTTAAAAAATCTAACAAATGTATTGACAAAATTTCAACCTAATAGGAATAATTTAAAATCTTTAATTGGCAAATTTCAGCATCCATAATTTTCCATTTAAATCTAGTAATCAAATGCGCGATTTTCTTTCAGCATATGGGAATTTGAAACTTGTCTGAATTGAAATAGAAAATCATTATGGCGCAAAATAAAATGCCCTATATATTTCGAATGAATGCACTCCAAAAATAATACAGCTAAATCCGAATGAATTAACTACTTCGCAGAAATTTTCTATAGAACACCGCCTTCCTCCGTAGTCTAACATCTACCCACCCAATTATCCTATTATATATATATATATATATATTTTTTGTATTTTTGTATTAATTTTATGTTTTTATGTTATGTTATTTTATTTTTTATATTGTTTTTATTTTTTATTAAATAAATATAGCAAAAAATACGCAATGGGTTAACATCATGTTTAACATCTACCTACCCAACCATCCATTTGTTAGATCATTGATATACTAATTGTATATTAGAGAATATATGATTCTTTTAGGAAAACCATGATATAATGCATCATAAATAAGTTGTTTAGTGTTTTTGTTAATAAGATGAGAAGAGCATAAACTGTTTATTCTAAACATATGATTAAGGAATATATTGCGGTGAACAGATATATAAAGACATGATTTGAAATAGGTAAAAGAATTAGCCTTGATATTAAAATCTTTGCTTTTGTCATAAATATCGGTAATCGTTTTGTTATCTTTCAGTAAAAGTTTTTATTCTAAAAAGTTAATAGTATTGTTGGATAAAAGTTTTTCCGTTAGTTCTAAATTAATAGGATAATCTACTGGAATCTACATTCATAATGATAGAACTATAAGTCTGATAGTAAAGCCGAAGTACATCCACCTTGTGGTATTGCGACTTACTGTATATAAATTGTATTATCTTGCAAAATAAAGTTATTATAGATAATGAAATTAATTAGTGTTTGAAGATGACATGAATCCACATTAATACGTAGAGTCATATAATGTTTACATTTTTAAAACAATCTATTTATTATATTATGGAGATCTAATTATTAGAAGAAATATTGGATGTAAGAGGTTAGTAATAATAAGATTTGCATATGATTGCATAATTATTTGGATATTTATCTACATAAGTAATCACAGAATTTTTTAGAAAATTAGTAATTTGTTGGAAAAGATGCCTTGTATTAACCTTGAAGATGCCTTGTAACCAGATCCGAAACGATGTTCTTCAGAGCACTAGTCAATTGATCAATAACCAATATTTTCTATTGATTAAAATATTCAATAGATTTATTGTACGAAATTGAAAGCTTATATTTAAATAAAGAAATGTCTTATGTGAACTGATTTAAAACAAAATTCATGTTACATTTTGCAGGAAGTCTATATTTTGTTACATAACCCATTAGTTTTTTCAGTGTTAGATCATTTACAATATTTGGATTTCCAGTGATTATGTGTTCATAATCAATATTAATTCATTTTTGTAAGACGGGTCATAGTCGTTACATGAAAAAGTATTTTTTTAAAATAATAATTTTTTTTTACATCTTTCTTCCTATGGTGATTGGATATTTAAATGTTCTTGATATTTAAAGATTATCAATAGCGAATTTACATTTTTTTTTCATTAATTATTGAATTAATAATAATTTTATTAAATATTTGATTTGAAAAATTTATTAACTTTTGAGTATTTGTGTTTTGAATTTTGGTTTTTGTGTAAATTAAAGTTAAAAATATTAGCCCTTGTCATAATGAGATAAAAAATATATATCAGAGAAATGTTTAGAGTATGACTTACTTAAAAATACATTTAAATATTGTACCAGCACTTTGTGAAATAGCAAAGATGCAGTTTCGAAATAATAACCAATTATAATAATTCAAATAATTACGTTGAAGATCATTTATTTGTTTAGCAATATATTTTTTAGAAGTAATTGTTGAAGAAAAACATTTTCCAGGATTATCACGAGTGGTTTTTTGATTTAAATCATGATTAAGACAGGGTTCGTACGCTTCAAGCAGTTTCAAGCACATTGTACCAGAATTTTCATAAGGAAATATTTGCCTTACTGAATGAAAAAACAATTCTATCTTCAGACATAACGATTAGTACTTTGCGAAATTTCTGGTACTCAAACACCTACAATTTCGTGAATCCCTTGATGTATACGAACCCTGTAAGAGTGGAATATATTCGAGGATAACACAGACTTGCAAAAAAATACTTTTTGAAAATTGCATTAATTTTTATAACTAATTTTTATGTTTTTTTTATTGCTGATTCCGAAAATGAAATCCATTTTTTCCTATCACGTAAGGATTTTCCCCAAAATTATTGCATATTTTTAAAGAAATGCTGAAATCACGAAATTTTGACATTTCATTTAAATTTCATTTATTTATAAATCTATATAAATTACATTTATATCTGAGTTCAAGTAATAGTTAAGTATATTTAGAAGCTTACAAGTCCTTAGAACAATGTTTTTTTTTTACATCAAAAGTTTTTTTACAGCTTTTCGTATTGTGAACTTCGCAGGGATTGTCTTTTTATAGCATCCAGCAATAGTCGGCTATCATGCTGATATTCCATTTGCCTTGGTATCACCTTTCCATTTCCTTTATATCCTGGTGAAATCTTTCACCTTGTTCCTCACTAACTGTACCTAAATTTTCAGGAAAATAGTCTCGGTGTGAATCGAGAAAATGAACTTTAAAACTCATATTACACCCTAAAATCTTGAAAATTTTTACCATCTCTTCTACAATAGATTTATAGTTTGAGTCATTTTTGTTGCCAAGAAAGCTAGTAATAACTAGTTTGAAAGATTTCTAGGCTTTTCTTTCGTTTGTTTTCATTTTATTCTCAAAATTTTCATCTTTCATCATTTTCCTGATGTCTGGTCCTATAAAGACAGCTTCCTTCAGTTTTGCTTTGGATAAATCCGGGAACTGCTCACAAAGGTATTTGAAACATTCACCATCTTTTGGTAAAGCCTTGACAAATTGTTTCATAAGACCTAATTTTATATGAAGCGGTGGAAGTAACGCTTTTTTTGGATCAATAAGATTTTTCCTTTACCAGGTCCATGAGGGGCAGGACGTTTGGCAGACGGAATGTCAGGATAAAATATTTCCATTTTGTTCTTTAAATTGAAACCTTTCACATTGCAAATACAAAAATAGCAATCATCACTGTGATTTTTAGGTTCTTTCCAAACCATTGGTATACCAAACCGAAAAGATTGCTTTTTACCTTGAAACCATTGCCTTAATTCTTCTACACAAATACGACAAACTTTATGTAGAGGCCAAGGCTTGTCTTGATCGCCCAATTTCATGCCAAAATAAGCGAAATACACTTTTTTTTTTTTTTACAAAATCAGATATGCTTCTTTGTTGTTTTTTCACTGTATAGTTACCACAAATATAACAGAAACAATTCGGTGAATTAGCACATCCTCTGGAAGCCATGTTCTCCAATGCAGCAAATGCTAGAAATAAAATTTACTACTATAACTTGTAACTCATAGGCTGAAAAAAAAAACACATGTGTACAGCACAGGATAAAGAAAGACGCTGATTCAGGAGTAGACATAAGGTCAGTGAAAAGACGTGTGAAGAAGGGATGGCGAGCAGAAACCTGCAAGCAGGAGAGATCCAATTTCAACTGGTTTCTTTTGTCTTGAATATTGTATTTAATAGGCACTTTACCTAATAAAAGAAATATTTTGTATTGAAATAGTTTCTTATTTCTTTTTTATTAGTTTAGTGCACCAATTTACTATTTTAAGTCCATAAATTTATTTTTCAAACTCATATAAATAATAATTTTTGGTCCGAAATATACTAAATTCATAACAAAATAGATGGCGATTTGTGATGAAACTGTACGTTATGGAATGTTTTCATTATTTTTCTAATAATCAGCATCCAAAAAACTATAAAAAATACCACTTACTATGCCGGCAATTTTTTCATCGCAGGCTTGTGTAATCAGTAATATTAATAACAGATTAAAAAAAAAAACTTAATAGATCGATTGAATTTTTCACTGTTATAGTGGATATATAGGGGATAAATATTGGATAGATAGTATTATAGTAATTCATATCTGATGGCTCAAAAAACAGACATTTTGATATAGATTTTTTTAATTTGAATGATTTCAATTGTTGTATTTTAAATTTATGTGTATAGAAATGTTGAATTTCAGCTGCAGATTGACTGTGTTTAGATGTGTTTTTAGTAGAATCTGCTTGATGTTGGTTAATTCGTTTATGTAGTGCACCAGATGTTTGTCCAATACATTTAATTTTGCATAAATTATACCTTATGCTATAAGTCACATTAAAAACTTTAGAAAAGTGAGAGAAATTAGGGTCTGAAACAAATGCATGGGGAGGGGACACACTTTGCATTTTGCAGAGCAATATTTTTGAAAAGGTGGAGGAGGAGGCTAAAATAGGTGGCTGAAGAAAGATCTAGGAAGAACCATATTATTGTTCCTGTACCGGGTACTATACTGTATGAATGCATAGTCTATCTTGCTAGGAACAAGAATTTTACTAGGAACTACCATTGTTTATTTAGACGTAAGAATGTTATGAAACATATAAAATACATAAGCAAAACAGGAAAGAAAGAAAAAAGGAAAAAAAAGAGGTGATTATACAAATAATTATTAGAAAGTGATAGTTTACGCTTTATATAATTTCTCAATGTGGCTACCAATCATTACTGTGAAAATTCCCCATTGGTAAATAACTTCTTGCCATATCTTCGTCAGCATGTTCATATCTATCAAACCAAGTGCAATGCTGATTTTTCCTTTCAATTTAGGAAAGTATTTCGAAAGCAGCCGATTGTAAACATAATCTTTAACAAAAGTTTGGCCCCAGTTAACCCAGTTTAAGTTACCCCAACTAAATTCTACGGATGAAAGCTCTGTTGATCGCTTTCGCCACGCTATAATACGTGAACGTCCAATCCAAACTGGAACTTGCGTACTGAGGTAAGAAGTATATCTGGAAACTTAGGATACATTTCTACTAATCTGTAGATGAACTGGTACCATACTATTAATATTTCACAATTTTTTCTGTAATGAAATTACCTAACTAATTTGCGGCCTCCCTGTACTTTTCTTTTTTGGGAAGGGTAGAAGGTTGCTCACATTGCTTCGTAATTATCATATATTTCCCATTCATATACTGTGTTCCAAATTAGTGTAAGGCACCCCACTAATTATAAAATACCAATTTAGAGTAAGAGGAAGAAATATATTTTATAAACATTCGCTTAAGTCTTCAAAAAATGAGACGTAAATGTAATGATTATAAATTGTGTTCTTATCATTCCTTAACTATTTCAAAAATTTCTTATTATGAACTCTAATGAGAAGAACATATTCTTGCTTATTTAAATAATAATTATTATAAATGGTTTATTTGACATTTATAATACTCAGAAAAATGTATTGTGCTAATATTTGGCATCATTTTTCTACATTTTAATGTTAATTTCCTTAGAATGTGCTATTATTAAGTTCCTGAGACATTGCGTTACATTTTCAGGTAATAAACTGAGAAAAGACTTTTTAACTCGTAACTGGAGACGCGAGTCAAGAAGACTTCGCGTTGTTCATTGGCTCTGATTATCACGTGGTTTTTTGTCCTTGAATACCATCATCTCCTCAGTACTTTCAAGTATATCTTTTATCAGTACGTTGGCAGAAGTCCAAGTCTGAATCCACGCCTATATCCGAGTTAGTCTTTTTCAAATATTTTGTTGCTATTTATGGATTCAGATTGACTCTACGTCTCTGAAACAGTGACTTAAAAATATATAACGCACCGGTTAATTTCTATGTATTTAGCATTGCAATCCGTTTCTTTTGTCTATAATAATATATTGTTGTTTAAAAGGAAATGGATAATACTCAACCAGGATCTTCCAGAAAAAAAAATCGGCCATGTGATCCAGATTTTGAAAAAACTGTTATGCAATGGTTTGAAGAATGCGAAATGTAGGAAGATGACTCTAATATTAGCGATGCAAAAACGATTACAAACGATCATGAAAAAGAAAGTGAAAAAGAAAGTGAAGAAAATTCAGACGCAAATTCAGAAGAGGAAGACGACATGGTTGACATGAAAAATTATTTCTATGGGAAAGAATATCTTCATTTTTGTTTGTTTAATTCTAACAGTTATTAACATTAGTGTCATCCCATGATATCTAAACGAAGTAAGTACTCATTAAAAGGTTGTTTAGGTTTTTCTTATATTATCTTTCCAACAATTAATATTATAACATTTAACATTTTTAATATAATTATTTTTAATATTTTGGTAATTACATGATTTCCAGACTATATTGCGTTTCCAAAATAAATTCCAATGCTATTTAAAAAAGAAAAAAAAATTATTGGACTCATTTTGACTCTATGTCTCTGACCACGTAAGGAAATTCATGTCTCCAGTTACGGGTTAACACAGAAAATCCTTCTGGAATATTACAATGTGTTACCCTTAGTTTTAATTTTCAATCATTCACCGAGATAAAATATTGAATTATTTTGAAGAACGAAACTAATTCTTCTTTTTTTTTTTTATATCTGAGGCTTATAATGGTTATACTTAAAAGCACTAAATATCCATTATTTCATTACCTTATTTTAAAATTATGACAAATTGTAGCATTTTACAGGAAACGTATTAGATATTTTGCATTGAAAGAAAAGTTCCGGCATAAATAACTTAATTACTTACTAATAAAAACTTCGGCCAAAATGTTCATCATGTATGGCATAAGGAATGCTCATTTTTATAATCATTTCATTCAAACCGGTTATATTGTAGTTTTCGCGAATGATTTTATAGAAATGAGATGCCAAAATTTCGTGACATTTTTAAACACTGTACAGTAAACAAATGTACAGTCCTGGAAAAAAAAGTATATCGCTCTATTTATTCTCCCTCACATCATCGTATAAAACTGCGATTGGTACCAAATCGATCAGTAATAAAGTCTACTAGTTAATGCTATCAAAATACATCAAAAGTTTCAATAGTAACACCTAATTTTGACGTCATATTTGGATGCTTTCATAAATTTGACCTTCGAATACAAAATGGGAAGCTATTCGTCGAGTAGACTTCGAATTATTCTGGTTTAAAATTTGGAACTCCTAATGTTGTATTCATATTTAATCCTTCAAAACAGATTACAATGCAGGTAGTTTTTTAAACATGACCCAAGTAGTACTTGGCGGAATAAGCTGTAATTTTGGATCCGCATATTTAAAGCTTGTAAAAACTGATTTAGGATTTAAAAAAATCGTAGGCTACAATTCATGTTTTTTTTTTTTTTTTTTTTTTTTTAAATACAGATTTCAAAATATACGGTAAATAAACCTACAGTATGGCCATGTAGCAGTGGTGCGCCACTAATTTTTAAAGTTTAAAAAAACCACTAACGCATCTTCTGATAAAAATAATGAAATAAATCTGATTGGCTAAATTCCTTAATTGTTAACAGTCCCAAAATCTGGTCAGAATAATTATTTCGTTCTGTTGGTGTGGTGGAGAATTTTATTTTCTAGAGTGTCTTAAGAAATGTATTTTTTACCAAATTCTTATAGGTTTCTTTAAAAGGTAAGTTTTCATTTAAAATATTGTTTCATTAATAGTATGTTTTACTTTGCATTAACACTAGAAGGACGCTGAGTATCAAATGAATACATTTTGGTTCGAACCAGAACTGTATTTAAAAAATAGGTTTAAAAGATGCAAAAATAAAAAAGTTAAATAAATAAGTTAAACCTTTTTGAATAAAAATTCTGGTGTACAATATTTTTGTAAACCTTGAGTGCAAATGCCTTTTATATTTTATTACACTCTAAATATTATTTAAATAAGCCTAAAACTTAAATAAGAGTATTTTATTAATTTTGAGACGTGACACGCTTCTGTGTCACTGTTTCATAAATTTTAGCAGAGTGATTGGATCCAATACGTTAGAACATACTAAATTTTATTTCATGTTTAAATTATTTAAATTAATTATTTTCTGTGATTCTAATCTTTGCACATAATTATTTACTTTTTTCTTCATGCACAAGTGATTTATTTTACTTCATGAGTAGCGAAAGGGAAACTACACTAAGTCAACCGACATGCAATTGTTAAAAAAAGTTAATAGCTAAAATATTTTATACATCAATGTTAGCTAATAGGTTAGTTGGTTAATAGGTAGAACTTTTTCAAAGTTTAATTGACTCTATTCATAAAATTGTATTAATTTTTATCTACACTAAAGCTTTTTTTTTGAGTAAAATTAAAATTTGTTTTCATTAAGTTCTAATCATATGGGAAAAGTGTAAGAATTAAAAAAAAAAAAAGTTAATTATTTTCCATGCGCGGAAAAACGTAATTTGAATCAAACTCAATAAGAGGGTTTTTTAAAAGGGGTTCCGCTATACATATAGAAACAGGTTCACATGATCGCAAAGATAAAACAATAAAATGATGGTGTCCTTTGGCTCCTAAACAGGCCTTCTTTTGCAATAAATATCACACGCGTTTAGGAAAACATAAATCATTCTAATATTTAAATTATTCGTTTAAATAACTATTTTTTTAAATGATTAACATTCATGATGACCCAGTAACCAGGGCCTAATTAGTGAAGTTTGTCGCAGAAAACATAGTAATTTTCTGCCAAAAACTGAGCACACCACTTTATAATACCACTTTATTCGAAAAAAAAAATTGACTTTATTTAATTGCATAGTTCTGAAATTAAATAAAGCTAACATTTGTTTTACTAAAAAGTGCTGAAAATGTCCCGAGGTAATCATAGCTGCCAATATCCGCTTTTATGTACCAAAAAATTTTTATAGTAAATTTTACCTATTTAAATCGCCGTAATTGGCCAATTACATAAGGCAAAAATTTTTATTTCATTTTTCTGGTACAAAAAAGAGGAAGAGTTGGCAGCTATGAGCAGTAATCAGACTCTGTCTGTGGTAGAAAATAGCTTTCGGCACCCAGAGACCATATAAAAATTTAAATTTCGTAAAAAAAAAAAAAATTATAACGGATTTCACAAATTTATCTACTTATTATAAAAGCTGAGTGCACGTGACCGACGGAACGATGCCGGTGCGAACCACTCTGGTCTGCGAAACGACCGTAGCTAAACGCCATGTTAGGCTTAATGAAAAACATATCTTAACATATGACAGCTAAATGATAATTTTTTCTACTTAAAATCATGTCTGTTCAGCATATTTTCATATAAAACATGTGTATCATATCCATTTATAATGTATTAAGTTCTAAATTAAAATTAAGCTATTAGAAATCAAATCTAAACAAACGATACTGTTGCCATTCAGATTCAAATTCCAGCAAATTAAGAAACAAATGAATGACTCTTTGACGATTCATCAAAAAAAAATACGGCTAACATCTGATTCTGCTTTAAATATATTTTTTAAAGCATATTAAAGCCTTTAAGTTTTTTGAAATGCGTTTTTCATTTTTTGAAATGCGTTTTTCAATGCGTTTACATTTATAAGCAGCAATTTTATTTACGACTGTTTACATTTACAAGCAGTCAGTTTACGACATACATATGAAATATTACGTAATTTATTGAATAAATATTTTAAAAAACATTATTTAATGATTATTCATCATTATTCATATGAATCATTCATATGGATATTGATTCATATCAATGATTCATGTATTTCACTCTTCTGTAGTGGCAACAGTGAAACGCTGTTTCTTTAGGAAAAACAACAGAGGGATAAACGTGCTGATTTTTCGCCACTACTCGCTTTCATCTGTCAATAGTTATTTTTGAATGTTTTAAAAGTTTTTTTAATTTTTTATTATGGGCTTTCGGAAAGAAGGCGCCAATTGACCAGGAAAAGAATTGCGCGATCGCGGCAATCAACGGATTTCTCAGTTTGCCTGATAAACTCAGCTGAGTTTACACCGAACAGAATTAAACACCCATATGCACAATTTTTTGTTTATTTTTTATCTAAACTATGCATATTTTAAGTTCATGCTCATAAAGTGTTTATCACTCACAGGAACGTTTAATTATAATAAAGATTTAAAAATCAAAATTACATTTTTTTTTAATTTTACTAAATTTTTGTACCGTTAAAAAACATAGCTTTTTGTATGTGTATTACTTTCAATGATGCACATAATGGTGTTTTAGTTTTGGCCAAATATATGAATCAAATTTTAAAGTTTCATCTAAAATTAAAAAATAAACATCTGATTTTTTAAAGAAATGCCATATGTTTTTTGTTTTATTTTTAAGTTTCTTATTTCACCTATGCTGCATTTTTTAAGCTGAATTTAATATATTTCTGTGAATTATTTTTTGCTGTTTGAAAAATGCAACAGCTTTTTTTTTTTTTTTTCAACTATGCATATATTTTTAAAAGCATTTACAGACATGCCACTTTCCAGCGAAAACAGGGAATTCCATTTTTTCGGCACAATTTATCATCTCTGGGATTGATGCAAATCAGTATTAAAATTTGTTGACATTTTTAGGACGAGAAGGGGGGGGGTGGTAGCAGAATTTGACAAAATAAAAATGCGAGTACAAGCAACTGCAATTTGAGTTTATTTCTAATCCTTTCCCATGACCTGTGCATTTAGTCCATGTATAGAAACAAACAGGATGAAAAAAACATATAGCCAGGAGCTTGCAAAAATCATCAAAATATCGTAGAAAAAGGGTGGTGTCATCAAACGAATATGAATTCCATCAAAGGATCGCAGAAAAAGCACAATTTTTCCCAAAGGGTCCTTTAGAATGCATGTTTCGTCTAAGGATCATGGAATATGTGAATGTCGCCAAATAATCGTGGAAAAAACATGAATTTCATCAGATGACTGCAGAAAAAATGCATTATTTGATCAAAGTATCGCGAAAAACGTGAATTTCGTCAAATAATCACAGAAAAAATATGTTTTGATTAGAGGATCACAGAGAAAACGAGATTTTCATCGAAAGGTTGCAAAAGTGTAAGTTTCAACATAAGAACCTAAAAAAAAAATGTAAATTTTGAAATCGGGGGATCTTGAAGCTTATTGGTTCATCAGTATCAGGTGAACCGTTAGTCAGCTAAATTTTCTGTTACGTAACTAATTTGCTGCATACATTCGGATGCACCTGTGCTTCTGTCAACGTATTTTGATTGTAAGGTAAGTCTCGCTTGCTCTGCTGTTTATTTCTTTCTTTTTTTTTTTTTTTAGGATTTTTGCATTAGCTGTTTAAAATGCACCCTTTATTGGTGAATATATCGATTTTTACATTGTTTACCGTTTTAGAGACAGACGATTCAGCCAACGGCTGCCGAAAAAATTCAGAGTCTGAAAACATCGAGGGTGTATTACCAAACATCCATCAAAATTTAAATTTAATTCAGTTAGAAGAGAAGTACCATACCTTGACGATGTTTCAGACCCTGACTAGGATCCCTTTTTCTAAACTTTAAATTATTGATTTTTTTTTAAATTTTAACTGATTGTTTTTTATGTAAATATTTGAAAATTTTTTTGTATGAAACTCCCCCCTTTTTTTATGAATCGCCGTCTCATTTATTGGTATTTCTTTATATTTATCCTTTTAATTTTATTTTATGTTTCATAAATTTTTTGGCAGTTGTGAGCGAGATTTTACCTGCATTCGTAACAAATTTTTCAAGATGGCAGTAAAACTTCGTTTTTAAATCTTTATGTTACTTATAAATCCATGTTTTTACATCATTTTCTATTTTTTTGTGCAAATCATTGATTTATAAATAACATAAATATTTAAAAATTGAGTTTTTCCGTCATCTTGAAAAGATTTTTGGCACAATTTTTTTCGTCAAGCGGCACAGGATGCGAAACTCTTCCCTGAATTTTGTCAAAGAAACGTGAGAGGTGTAATTCATCAAAAAGGCGCAGGAAAAACGTGTATTTTGCAACAAATCCCGATAAAAACACTCATTTCGTGAAAGGATTGTGGTAAAAACAGTCATTTTTTTAAAAGGCTGCTAAAAAAACATGAATTTCATCAGAGATGTGCAGAAAAAAACGAGAATTTCACCATAAACATTAAATTATTGATTTTTTTTTTGTTTGTAAATTTTAACTGATTGTTTGTTTTTTGTGTAAGTATTTTTAGTTTTTTTTTATATATTTTTTTCTGTATGAAACTCCCCTTTTTCCTGAATCGCCGTCTCATTTATTGGTATTTATTTATATTTATCTTTTTATTTTATATTAGTAAGTTTTTTGGTAGTTGTGAGCAAGATTTTACCGGCATTCGTAACAAATTTTTCAAGATGGCGGAAAAACTTCGGTTTTAAATCTTTGTTATTTATAAATCCATGTTTTTACATCATTTTCTATTTTTTGGGCAAAATCATTGATTTATAAATAACAAAGATTTAAAAATGATGTTTTTCTGCCATCTTGAAAAGATTTTGAACAATTTTTTTTTTGCCAAGTGGCACTCTTCCCAGAATTTTGTCAAAGAAACGCGAGAGGTGTAATTCGTCAAAAGGGCCCAGAAAAAAAGCAAAATTTTCAACAAATCCCAATAAAAACACTCATTTCGTCAAAAGGCTGCGAAAAAAACACGAATTTCATCAAAGATGTGCAGAAAAAATGAGAATTTTGCCATAGGGTTATTGGAAAAAGCTCTTTTTTTCCCCCCCGCATGAGGTGGTTCATATTTTCTTCATTTGAAGGTTGACTTTTACAAACACTATTTTTTTTAATGCTTTTGAGGACTTGCCACTATCTGAATAATCATGCATATCAATCACCTGTTTAATTGAGTCTGACTTAATGTTGTAAACTTACAATAACACTTTCCCGTCATTTTGGACGGGGCCATATGCTAGTTTTAATATAATGAGGAACAACATTTGAAAAATTTTTGCATTTGGATCAATATCTCTAAAACTAGTTGGTTAGGAATTAGCTTTGGGTAAGCGATAAAATGGGATATCCTGTATATATACAAAAAAAAATAATTTCGATTTGTAGGATATTAGATAATTTGTAAAGTGAGATCAAAATTAAAAGGATTTCCACAACTGATGTTGAAGCCCCTGACTGGTTGATTTTCTTGTAAAATCCTGTATAGCCATCTAAATTTCTAAAAACGTTTTATTTGTTGTATATATTTTGCTTTAAGTCATAAAGCGAATTATAACTTCTGTACAATACTCACTACACTCAAGTATTGAATGGAATCATTTTTGGAGACCCTCTACTGGCACATCAAAAATTTAGTATGTCCACTACTAGTGCATCAAAAATTTAATGTGCCCACTACTGGTGGATCAGAAATTTAGTATGCCCACTAGTGGAGGTAGGTAAGGCTTTTTTTCACACTTTTCACAAGGCATATATTTTGGCACTTTGAATGTTTAGTCTGATAGACGAAGTTTAGGTCTAGGCTAAAACCTTACATACCATTTGAAGTTTACTAATTTTTTTAAGATGATTAGATAAATGTTCTTAAGTGATTCACTATTGGTGCATTTTTTTTTTGTCTTATTTGAAATCAGTTTTTTTATTTGGCAAGCTTTAAAACTTTTGCTTATTTTTTACTTTTCAAAATAACCTGAACCCTTAAAAAAAAGTATATATATATATTTTTTTTTAGAAAATTTTAAAGAGCATTTTGAAGGGAGCTTTCTAGCGCTAAATTCTGCCTTTTTTGTTATATAATGAATATTAGATTTACTTTAACAGGAGTCGAATTCTATAAGGAGAATTTTATTGTTCCTACAACTATTTTGAAAATAGTATCTTCATCGTAACTATCTATAGAATATATTAAATTAAATTATCATGAAGATTACTAATTAAGGGTTTTGATAGCAACAATAAAAATTTCCCTATATAATGCAATCCTTGCTTTAGTGATTTATAACTAAAAATCTGTTTAAAATCAGTTATATTGTTAATCTCGTAGTTGGATTTATTGATAACATTTAACGCGATTAAAATCAAGTTACAAAATCTGCAACCAACATATCTCATTTTCGGTCTGGAACACATGAGAAATAATGACCTTACCATTCAAATAGAAATTCAAAGTCACTGATCACAAGCTTATAGTTGTGAAACTAGTTTCAAATATTTCAGCTTCTATCCTGCATTTCCGCTCAAATATTTTATCGCAGACAGCTTACCTATGTCTGCTGACAGAATTAAGCGTGTCTTTCACACTTCTCGATTATCACAGTGAATAATTTTTTATTTTTGTTTATAGTAATGCAAGTTAAATTCATGAAAGTATACGTATGTTTCTAGCATTTTTGAATTTGTAGAAAAGCAGTACTAATTTTATTTTAATTGATTAGGGGGGATAATAATTAATTATTATCAAACCAAAACTAAATAAAATTCGTGTGCAATAAAAGCTGGCTCACTATTGATGTTCGATAATAGTCTATATATGTATACTTGATTGAAAGCGTATAAGTTACGCATACATTTATTTCGTGAACGCATCTAGCTACACTCATGAAAATGGTGTATAGATATAGAAAAGTGGGTATGTGCTACAGAATGAGATCACTCGGAGCGCTTCTGCCGGTGAAAAGCAGAATTTAGCGATCCTGTCTTAAAAGTTTGTGGAGATAACCACTGTAGTAAATTCGAAAGCTGTTTAGTGTCTTCAATTTAGTAGGCAATGACGCTTCATGTGCAGGAATAGCCTAAACAAAAGAAAAAAGGGTAAATGTGAGTTGGTGCGCTTTATGTCATTGCTTCGTCGAGAAAGAAATATTTGCGGTCAACGGGACGTTGACATATTCAAATATATGCAATGACATTCTTTTTCTCTATCTTAATCAGGTTTTATTGCCATTTCTACGTTGCAAAAAAAAAAAATCATTTTGGGTATAATACTTTCACACCAGCTTCCAGTATTATACAGTAAAATTAACAATAATAAACCGTAAATAAGCAGCAGTATACCATCTTATAAATGAATTAAGTCATGTATCACTGCTTAACGGTATTCTACTTACGGCATTCTTATTTACGGTTTATTATTGTTAATTTTATGTAATAATTCTGGCAGCTGGTGTGATAGTATTATGCTATAAAATCAGGAATTTTTATTTTAGAGTGTAGCTATTTTTCACACGGCAATTTCCCCTGTAACGAAATTATCATTGTAAAATCAACGAGAATCAACGACGGGATTTAATTTAACTTTTCGCTTCCAGTTCAGGCTATTCGTGCACATAGAATATCATTTTCGAATAAATCGAGGAGTCTGATTACATTTTTATTTGGATTTTTACAAATACCTTCAATAGTTTTTGAAATAGGATCGCCAAGTTCCGCAATTCGCTGGTAATAACGCTGCGAATTCTCACCTTGTGTAGCGCATACTCCCTTTCCTATGTATATGCACAAAATTTTAGGTAGCTTTCATTACAAAAAGCTACATATTACAGCCGTTCGGAGGAAAACGATTCAGAAAAATTTTGGTATATTTTCACCGATCGTCACTCTGTAACTCTCGTATTTATGAACCGATTATGATGTAATTTGGTTTATACGTGGTACATACCAATGTCTCGACCGAGTTCGTTGGCCATCATCATCTTCCATCTTGTTTCAAAATGGCGGCGATTCAAAAAATTCAAAAAATTTTTAATTTAAAATAAGGTACAAAAAAATTAGAAATTGAAAAAGATTTTTTTCTTATCCGTTTGAACTTGACACAAAGATTTCGGAGCATTTTTTGTTTCCTCTATATAATAAAAAATGACTGAGTTAAAGCACTTTGAATTTTTTGTGTGGTGACATTTTGAAACGATCTGATATTTGTCACGCGATAACACGCGTATTTATGAACCGCTTTGGATGTAACTTGGTGTGTACATAGCAGATACCGATGTCTCAACGGAGTTTGTAGGCCAACTTCATCCTCCATCTTGTTTCATAATGGCGGTCATTTAAATTAAAAAAATTAAAATGAGGTACAAAAACATTAGAAATTGAAAAATATTTTTTTCCTATGTGTTTGATCTTGCTGCAAAGATGTCGGAGCGTTTTCTGCTTCGTCTACATCTTAAAAAATGGCTGAGTTCTAGCACTTTGAATTTCTAGCATGGCCGACATTTTGAAACGATCTGATTTTTGTCACGCGATAACACGCGTATTTAATAACCGATTTGGATGTGACAAGGCATGTGCATAGTATATAGCAATGTCTCGACCAAATTCGTTGGCCAGCTTCATTCGCCATCTTGTTTAAAAATGGCGTGCATTAAATTTAAAAAGATTAATTTAAAATGAGGTACAAAAAAATTACAAATTGAAAAAGGTTTCTTTCTTAAGTGTTTGACCTTCATACAAGAATTCTGGAGCATTTTTTGTTTTGTCTTTATCTTAAAAAATGGCTGAGATATAGCAGTTTGAATTTCTAATGTGGATGGCATTTGGAAAAATCTGATTTTTTGCCTGCGACAGCAATCGTATATATCAACCGATTCCGATGTGAGTGGGCATGTGAACAGGAATTATTAAGGTCTCGACCGAGTTCATTGGTTAGCTTCACCCATCATGTTGTTTTAAAATGGCAGGCACTTCAAGATATCACCAAATTTGGCGACAAAATATAAATGACTTTAATTAAAACTAGCTTAGATAAAGCTGACTAATTTCGCGAAATTCTCATTCATATTAAGTATTTACAAAAATTAGTATTGAATCTTCTATAATCGGGTTTCACTAATTTGAGCTTCGTGTGTTTGAATAATATAGTCTTGTTTTTTAAAAATAAGGAATACGAAAGCTACCTCTTCCTCCCGGCACTCGCCGGAAGGACTTTTTAACTATACCTGCATTTTTTCACAAATTAAATAGCTGCGCATCTTATATGCTTTCCAACTTCTAAATATAGTATAAGATAAAATAGGTGGCATAAATTTAAGGTCATATTAATGTGTTTGAATTTATATATTTTTTTTTATGATCGATATTCCAGTGTAAAATGCTATGCATAGTTTATATGTATATATACGCAAAATATATCTATAAAAAATAGGAAAAAAAGGAACGTTCCATGCTATTTAATCCCAGATCATTGCAAAGAGACACAAAAGATACCATCGATTGAGAATTGTGTCTTCTTTATTTTTTCTGACAATAAGGCTGATGGACTGCAGTTATATTGAACCGAAAAAAATAAATTTATGAAATGAAAATGAATAATCAACATTATTTGCATAAAAAAAGTTTAACTCCTTATAGTTTTGGCGGTTAATGAGTTAAATGACATCAGTCGCTTAAGAGTATATTATTTAAGGACACCAAATTGCTGGAATGCTCTTTTAGGCGTTTTACTCACTGTTCCAACTAGGGTGACCCAATCAGTAGTTGATCAAATAAAGTCAATGCTACGGGGTCTTTATTATAATTCCTTCCTTTTAAGTTTTAGAAGTAAGCTAATATGATTGCTACAACCTTTAATGAATGTCCTATACTGGACAAAAATGAAATACGCTGAAATTAAATAGCAACAAAATTATAAATAAATAGATTTTTTAATTGTCGTTTTCCCAGAGGTTTATCAGGTGAAAGAAGGCAATCAGAAATCTAAAAATTAATCTTTAAAATATCATCCTTGGGTTGTGATTAACAATAATTCTTATAAAAATATTAGTTGAAATAAGCAAGATGGAAGTGGAATACACTATGACGCAAAAGTTTAGACAATGAAGAAATTCTTACATACTTTGAAAAATATTTATTCAATTTTCAAATCACTGCTTGAAATTAATGTGCTGTACATATAAACAATATTTATAACAAAGAAAAGTGGAATTGTGCATATTGCAATAAATTAAATGGTAACAAAAATAAACTGCTGTCTCAAAAGTTTAGACACAAATTAAATAAAATCGAAATAAACAATTTTTAAAACCTGGTTGCGCATCCATGCTTATGTATTACGTCATATACACGAGATTGCATGGAAGAAACTAAATCTTGCATAGTTTGTGGATCGATATCGTACCATGCATTCTCAATAGATGTCTTAAGTTCCTTTTCAGAAGAGTATTGTCTAGCGTTGCTATAAACTTTGCGACACATGATGCTCCAAAGGTTTTCTATAGGGTTAAGATCTGGGCTACATGCTGGCCAGTCGAGAACTCTTATATTATGGGAATTAAACCAAGATTTTGAATGTTTTGCAGTGTGAATTGAAGCATTGTCTTGCTGAAATTCCCACTGAGGACCCCCTAGAAGCTCAGCAAATGGCAGTAGGTTTTCTTCTAATGTCTGTGTATAATGCTGTGAAGTTTGACGACCACTGGTGAAGGTCAGAGATACTTGTCCATTATAGCAAAAGGCTGCCCAAACCATCACCGAGCCCCCTCCTTGTCTGCGACTAAAAAAACGTCGAGGTTCCTTCCGCAAGTCATGCCAATACGATAAACAACCATCTGGACCATCCAGATTCCACTTTTTTTCATCGCTAAATATGACTGACTGCCATTTCTCTCCATATGACATATGCTTTCGAGCCCACATAAGTCTTTGTAACTTATGATGTGGTTTCAGAGCTGGTTTCTTCTGCATTTTGCTATAAACGATTGTTCCTTTTTCCAAAATTCGTCTACGAATCGTATCCTTTGATACAGAGAGTCCCGATGAGCTTTGAACTCCACGTACGCTCATTTGTTGAGTACTCGCTAGTCTTTGTATCAGGCGATCCTCTCGTACATTTGTCACACGTGGCCTCCCAGACCGACATTTTGCTTTATATTCGGAACCACTCGATAAAACTCGATAAATAGATTATTTTGACCTATTAATAATAGCAGAAATTTCAGAAACGCTCTTCCCTTCACCTTTCAACTGCCAAATCCTTGAAACCTCATTCACTTGAATTTCTTTAGCTCTCGGCATGTCGACTATGAAGCGCAATCGTTTGCAGAACTTAAGTACTCCAAATTTGTGACATCATCGATTCTAAATTTGCATATGCCAGCGAATATTCAAAGAAATTTAGAATAGTGTCTAAACTTTTGCGACAAGCACATTTGAATTTTTATGAAAAAAAAATAGTATTATAGCAAATAAAACGACTGTCTTTTGTACATAGCATTTTAAATCAGTTTTTGAATATATTTAAAAGTTTTTGTAATTCTGACGTCATAATTCTACATTTTAAAGCTGAATGACGTCATTGTCTAAACTTTTGCGTCATAGTGTATTTTAATTTACCGTAATTCCCTCCAGCTAATATACTAAACTAATATAAAAACTAAATAGTTGCACTTTCTAGAAAAAAAAATCATAAAGAGGCTTCTCTTACAGAAGAGAGCTGACAACAATGTGACAACAGGTGCACTAACATAAAAAAAACTATTATGCCTAGCGTAATGTATAAAATTAATTTCCGCCTGAAATGGCGCAATATTTCAAAAAAATTGTCAACTACTGGAAAGTTATCAACTACTGGCGGGGTCACCCTAGTTCCACAGATTTTATATACGGAAGAGATCAGGTATTTAGTGAGCTAGTTGAGACGCGTAGGGTGCATTGGTGTCTATTAAATCAGTCTCGTATGTAATCAGCCATATAACTATGTTTTCATTCATATTTTGTATAATAATTGTATATTCACACATCTTTTTTCTCTTGCGTTAGTATTAAGTATCTCAAACGTAATTTTCATGCATAGTTACTATTTTTATGCCAGAAATATGATTTGTGACAGTAGGATTTGTGAATTGCAACCTATAAATATTTTAACAAATATCTATCTCTCTAGAATTCCAATAAGTGTCTATAAAATTTCCAGTTTCTCCTTCAAGAATATTTTAGGTTAGGCCTTATAATACATATTCAATAACCGGTTTTAGGGACTATATAGTCATAAAAAAATTATTAAATTCGTATAAAAAATACGCGAGCGTAAGTTTAGTTTATATGAATCGATGTTCATCACTGTTATATGTAACAGCAACCTCAATCATCTTATAGAATATTTAAATTATTTATTTAGCGTTTTTTCTATTACTGATGATGATTTCTATGTAACGTATTAATAAAATTTTCTTCATTTAAATTTTAAAGCAAAACATTTCACTTTTGACATCAGAAGTCTTAGATAAAATTTAAAAACTGAACATCTACGAAACTACTGTTGTATAATTGTGTATATTTCTTATGGCAGACTTCACAGAAATAAGTGATTTTGAATGTTGACAACAATGTATGTTGGGAAGTAACTTTTTTAGAATATAATCAATAAGAAGAGTCAGTTCAGAATACTTAACATAAAAAATGAATGCATTTCCACCTCGTATAGAAAATCCAAGGATGGAAAAGTCTAATGGAAGGAAGTCTAAAATTTATTTAACTAAAATGTGGTAAAAGTAACTCTAGGCGGTAATCAGGCTCTGCCTGTGGTAGAAATTTACTTTCTTTCTGCAACAAATTTCATTACCACCAAAATCTTCCGACGAGAATAGTCTCAAAAGGAGAAAAATGTTTTATCTTCCCTCCTCTCCCGTAATTAGATGATTGCCTACTTATTTATATTACAAAGTAATATCAGGGTTCGTACGGGTACCATTATTTTCAAGGCCAAGTATCAGAATTTTTTTATTGAAAAATAAATCTAGTTTAAACGGATGAAATTTGGACTTATTTCAGGAGAGATTTTTCATAAGAAAATATTGGTACCGAAGAATTTCTTAGTCTGGCAATTCAAGCACCCGTACGAATCCTGTAATATAATAACTAATACAATATAATAAGTATCATAAGTAGTATATATAGAAAGTAAAATAATTTATATTACAAAGTAATGAATAGGGCAGAAATTTCTTTGAGTTAAAGAATTTTAAAACTTTTGAGTATGGAGATGAAAAGGAAAGAGAAAATTTCGATTTGTAGAGAGTAGTTATTTATATGTTTTATTATTTATTTATTGTTACTACAAACTTACAAATAGTGAAAAAACCATGTATTTTAAGTAAATAATTTAAAGATTTTAAACTTTATATGCTGGAGAAGACAAAGGGGTTATTGAAAATTTTGGTAAGGGCGGGAGATAATAGTTTAGATAGATTTATTTTTAAAGCAAATATCAACCGGTGCGTGGAAGACTTTCTTCCTGAAAGAAACAAAATATGAATAGTCAAAAGCAATGATACTTACAACTACACTTTTTGATTAAAAACATTTGACCTGATATTGACCTGATGACCTTTTCATTGTTTTAAATAACTTTCGAAAACTTTTTCCCTACCATTTAAAAGCCTGCAAATAAATCGGATTTTTTGTATCATACTCCACATTTGCTTTTATAGCGTATTATGATTTCATACATAATTTATTATTTTTACAAAATTAAAAAAAAAATATTTTTTATTAGACATTCTAAAAACGGAAAAATGCGTTTTTATGCTATAAAACGATGAAAATTCATAAAATTCGATACATTCCAACTTGATTTGTTTTGATCATAAAATGATGAAATGTTTGCTCATTAACTTGTTAGCGTATGGAGAAATTTTTTCTATGTATAATTTATAGCACACAGGGTCCTTATAAAAATGTGCTGTAGACTACATGCAATAAAACATTCAGTGTAGAAGGCATAATCATTTACATAAAAAATTAATGCCCTTCTTCCGCGTGTATACGATCCAACGACGGAAATTTGATTTTATCTCAATCGAGCGCACTTAATTAAGAAGGTTCTTTCAATGAACTCTTGACAATTATAATACTAATCCTTTATTTCCCGATTTATTGTTATTAGAGCTTCTTTCACTAAGAAAATATTTATAAATTTTGCGTCAAACACGACATGGAACGAATTATAGGCACGCTTGGCTTCTGACTGCTGGTTTATATTTGCAGAAATTGGAATCGGAGAAGAAATAATAGTTGTGTACTGATTGGTGTCAGATTCAGTTTTGTTAAAACGTCTGACGTCCGAGGCCCAGTGATTTTATGTATATTGCAAAATTTTCAACCCGCACCACCGCAGGGAATACAAATAATGAATCATGGCACATTCAGCACACTAACGATATCGATGTCTTAAGTGTTAAATATTTCAGATGGTAGTAGGAACATACGGACTACGGTGTAAAAAAATCATGATTAAAAAAATAATAAGAAATCGGATTTTTAAAAAGAAAAATCAGATTCTATTTAAATCGGATTGTTATGATTTTTTCCCTGCCTTAACCCATTAACGCCCAGGGGCATATTTTTAGATCGCTTAACTTAATGGCAAGAAAGCATTTTTCACACCAGTAAATATGAAGATAAATATATACAGTAGAACCTCGATTATCCGAAGTAATTAGGACCGACCATCTTTCAGAAAATCGAAATTTTCGGATAATCGAGAATGCTTCAATTTTAAGATAAAAGAGAAACATATGCAATATTTCTGATTATGGTAACAAGTGCTTGATAAAAAATGAAGCAATAGTAAAATAGAAACAAGAATAAATTACCTGAATTTTAATTTTGAAATTAAGTACCTTTTACGTATATCACAAGGGTCTGAAAAAATATTTTATTTTGTCGCAGTTTCGATTGCCTTTGCTTTGAAGCTCTATGACGGAATTTTTAAATATTATTAGTTCACCAGTATCACAGTCTTCCTGCTGCTCCAGCCATGCCAAACCTTTTGCAAAACAGTCAAAAGCTTCAGAATTGCTAATTTGTTCGTTTTCTTCGTCCACTCCGTAGCTTACGGGAGATCAAGTTAAATTCAAAGGAACTCTAAGAAAGCGGATCAAAAATATTTATATGTACTCGTAGTTCGGAAAGGACCGCTTGCACACAAGTAATATGATACGTAAAGAAAAAAAGCTTTCAAAATGGATGTTGCACACAAGAAATGTGATAGTAAAAAAAAAAAAAAAAAAAAAAAAAAAAAAAAAAAAAAATCTTTAATATGGATTTCGGTTAACCGAGAGTTTCGGTTAAAAGAGTTTCGGATAAAAGAGGTTCTACTGTACTTTATTTCACGAAACAAATTCCTTGATAAAGTAAGATAAAAATTACTCTTCTTTTAAAAGTGGTAGGAAATACAAAATTTAAATATTTACGAAGAAAATCATTCGGGTGTTAATGCGTTATGGTATTGAATAGTTGTCATGATTTGTAGGTTTCTAAAACAATTAAACATATAATTAGATGGTATTAGAAATAATCTATATTCTTATGCTTTGCATGAAATTAATCAATTTATCTGTAGTAATTATAGAAATAACATAAACTGCAAATAAATAATTTCTCTAGTTAAAGGCACAAATGTTAAATCAAAGAAAACTCAAGGCTTCTTTTCTTTTCTTGTACTTTATAAAATCACTGTGCTTGAATAAATCTAAACTTAATGTGCATCCTCATGCGAATGACGATTAAAAATATTATGGAAATTAATTACATTTGGTTATTTATACATACACACAGTGTAAATATAATCTTAAGGAATGGATTGCAGTTATACTCATAACTTCAATCTACTTCTCAAAATATTAATTACAAAATGTATATATGAAAATACAATGCTGGCGAAAATTATGGACACTTTTGGCGCTTATGTTTTCTAACTATGTATGATTATAGAAAATGCTACGTTTCACAAAATACAAACTCTTATATATAATTTTAACTCTTAAATGCCTGACTTTTCAAAAATCATTTTAATAATGTTTTTCGGCTTTCATTTTTTAAATAAATCATGGGAAAAATACTTTAAAAAATCATATTTTGTTTTAAGTATGGTTTACGGCCAAAACACAGTTTGTTACTAATCGACAATACTGGTCTTTAATTGAAAAAATAATTTTCTTTGATTTAAACACACAAGAATTTTTAGAACTATCTTAACAAATAAATTTTATTGCTCACGGCAGAACAAAATAGCGTATTCCGCAAGCTTCCAAACAAAACAAAAAGAACATGTAGCAAAATGTGAAAAAATAACTCTATCTGTATTCTTAAACAGCGCAAGTGTTGCCATCTACATGTTGAAAATTTATTTAATAATAGTTTCAGAATATATTTTATTGGCAAAATCACGCATTATATCTTAAATATTATTCTAATAATATTTTAGAAGCCTAAATTGGGTATGTTGCCGAAAGACAACACCCGGCATTTAAGCTTTAAAGAGAATTTAATAATGATTTCAATACAGAAAACAAAATCCAAATACTTGCAATAAAAAAAAAATTAAGCGGCAATAATTATATACATTAGATATTGATGATTGTAGTGAGTTATCAGTACTTAGTAGGGTAGCCTTTTTTCTATTACAGCTTCACATCGATGTTTCATTGAACTGACGTGAGTTTTAAACTCTTCCTTCGTTATTACATGATGCCAGCAAACAATTATAGCCTCAATTAAAGAGATCTCTGATGGAAGTATAAGTTTTGGTTCTAGAATAGTGTCAATGTATTTTCTTGCATTCAGTGTTCCATCGATTACATGAAGACGACCAATGCCGTCTGCTGACACGCATGACCAAATCCTAACACTAACTAGGTTCTTCATAGTTGCCTGAATGCAGTCATGATGTATCTCTTCTCCTATTCTACGTCTTACATATTTTCGACCATTACTACCGAATAACAATATATTAGTTTTATCACTCCATATACCTTATGACCACTGATCATCTGTCCAATTAATGTGTTCTTTTGCCCACTGTACTCTCTTTTGCGCAACTGTAAATTGAGATAAGGCTTTTTTCGTGGAATTCTACCTCTTAGTCCAACATATGATAATATTCTCTTGAATGTTATTGAACTGACAGAAACACCAGCATCATTCGGTATACTTCTGATGACCACTGATGATATTCTTCTAACTTGGAGACATAGTTTTTTATTCTTCTGTCATCAACAGATTTGATGCAACTTTTTCGGCCTTTTTCTGCTTTGTTTTTTATTGAATTTGTCTCCTGATATCGTACACAAAATTTTCAGACTCCAGATGCAGTCACTGAACAACCCAACTGTCTTGCAATTTCAACATAGGAAAAACCACATTCTCGTAACACAATAATTTTAATTCTCATTCTAGGTGTCCAGCCTACTTTTGTATTTGATGTCATTGCTTTTTGACTAAATATTAAAAATATTTACAGAAATTCCTATTAAAATATTAAAAAGTTTAACAAAAATTTCTACTTGTAAATTGATTACATGAAAAACAGTCTTCCTTCTGCAGAACAAAGCACAATAATGACTTTTTCCAACTTTAAGCATGATGTCATCTTCTGCTGGCAGTTACTAACATTTGATTGATTCCCAGAACAAGAACAGTGACTGGCCAGGAAAGTTAGAAATTACAATCCACTACATCACTGTGTTTATTTTTCAGACTAAAGTACTCATAACTTTTTTTGTATCGCAAATATTTGAATTTTTTTTTTTTTTTGTATTGAAATCAGTATCAAATTCTCTTTTAAATGTTATATAAGAGTTTGCATTTTGTGAAACGTAACGTTTTCTATAAGCATACATAGTTAGAAAACATAAAAATTTTGAAAAGTGTTCACAATTTTGACCACCACTGCATATACCATCGGAATGTCACATTCTCCTTGAATTTATATTAAAATTAAATTAAATAAACTTGCTAAAAAGCTGCAATTAATACGTTAAAGATGTCACAAATCTAAAACATGTTATTATAGATAAAAACACAGTTTTAAAAACTTAAAACTTAAAACAATTTTGAAGTTTTAATTTTTTACAACTGTGTTTTTATACCTAAAACCATCTTTTAGATTTGTGACACATTTAACGTATTAAATGCACCTTTTTAGAACTTTCAATTGATTTTATTTCAAAATATTATTTATTAGCATTAATACCTTCTCAACAGGGAATATTGGCATTTAGTACTTGTGTGTTTTGATGTCTTTCTTATCCCTAACCAATTTCTTCATTTTTATATACAAATCAAAGAGTGGATTCTTTCAACTTCTACTGAAGTAGTTCTTACTTTGCTTAACATTCTAATACAAATCAGTTTTTTATTTTTCATGTTCAATAGCATTCTTTCACAACAGATCTTGAACTGATGCTATCGTTTTTTCAGTCTCCTTTCGCTCCAATTTATATTTATATATTTATTTGTAAATTTAGAATGAGAAATTAAGAGATTATTTATTTTATCTAGCCATAATTATTATGTTTCTTGTGTTTATTTTATATAAAGAATGAATAATTTGAGTATTCAAAGAAAATAGTTTTCACAATGTGAATTATAATGGATTTAATTAAATATCAGTTTTAAATAACATACTTCGTATGCATGATACAAACTTACTAGTTACGAGCTATTGTATTTTATTGTTTACAAGCTTAGGAATTAAGTTTGTAAATAATTATTTTAAGTTCCTTTCATTTGTTTAATCGTAAAATATCTTTAGAAACAATACAATTTATGTTCATATTAGATTTTAATACTGTTCAAATCATTTTAATAATAAAGAAAATTTATGATTTTAATCAATGATTACTTAAAAAAATCATTTGACTAAAATCACGATGTAAATCATTGATTTAATCTTCTGATTAAATCGACCAAGACTAATCCTCCAGACGTTTCCTACTGGAAAAAAAATTAAATCACTGTCAAACTGTACAACTGTGGATACCATGTAAAACCCGTTAAGTTTGGCGCAAACAAAATTTAAATTATATTCAACTCTAGGTGGGAGAGACAATCCTTTATTCGCTGCGAGATCTGCTCAACGAAGGCCTTAGAAGAAACTTCCTGGTAAACTAGATTTTTTTCTCGGATGAGTTATTTTTATTCAGTCGTTTTTAAAGTATCCGGTCATTTTTCTAGTACTGAGAGACATATCGTCAACTCAGAGCAAAATTCCTTCCATGTATGAAAAAAGAAAAGAAGAAAATATCATCGCCTCAGACCAACAGTAAGGCATCTAGTAATAATCAAGAATGAAATGTCTGACTTACTGCTATGAAAAACTGTGTCTGTATCTAGCGGAACAGCAGGGAATTTTTATAAAACACATGTGACATATAGTATTAAACATACATTTGTGTTACAGAAGTTATTCCACTAGATGGAAACACAGTTTCGCATTGCAGTAAGTCAGACATCTCATTTTTTATTATTACTAGATGTCCTACTGTTGCTCTGAGGTGACGATATTTGGATCTGTAAATTTTCTTCTTTTCTTTGTTGACATAATGAAGGAATTTGGGCCCTGGATTTCATTGCAAGCATATTATCTGCCTTGTTAGGTTTTATATAGATGGTAAATCGTCAAATGAAATCAAATGAAGGAAATCAAATAAGTAGTACTACATAGAGTCAAAACGTATTTTATTAAATAAGTTTTCTGATTTAAAATATGTTTATTTGACATGACAAAAATCGGACGGTTGGCAGCTACGCAGGTATCTTTCTCCATGCTGAACCTCGATTTCTCTTCATAAGTGTTACAATAATGACGATATTTTAGTGAAACATCTTATGTAATAACTTTGCTTTCTATGAAATATCGTGAAATTAAGGGAAATACTGTATTGCACTATAATTTGACTAGTGGCACCGTTTAAACTGTCACTTATCTTTCACAATTTCATACCTTTCATAAGAATCTAGCTCAGTATTATTTGAAGGTGCATAGTAGCCATTTCGTAGCTGCTAACCTTCTGTTTTATTTCACGTCATATAAATGCATTTTGAACTTAAAAACATATTTAGCAAAATGTCTCCTGCTTCTACTGGCACTTATTTAATTTTATTTATTAAAATTTCTGGTTCAAAATATGTTTATTTCAATTATAAAAAAAAGCTGAATTTTACCAGCTATGTATCCTATATTTTTCACTGAATAAGTAGATTTTGGTATATGCAAATATTGTTTGTTTTGACATGTATTAGCATCAATTTACTGTTCTGGTCACCAGTTCAGATACTCCCTATAAATAAATAATAAATGTGGTTGCGTGTGCATATTCAGAATACATGTTTTCATCAAAAATTATAGATATTAATAAAAATGGCATGCAATTACTTATAGATTTATACTTTCCCATTATATAATACATGTTTATATTACAACAAGCAATGTTTCTCAAAGCAGAAACGTTTTACAATCACTTTTTAAATAACATTTTTTTTTTACATGAGAGAATTTTTTTATTCGGATGAAAAAGGGATTCTGCAACATAGGGCTTTTCCTGTTATTTAATGCCCACAAAATTGCGTAAATGTCATGTAATAGCAGACAAATGTTTTATATATTTCTTAAAACTCGATTGAAGTTGTTACTTAATATTCATTTTCAGATATTTTGAATTGAAATTAGAATTCATTAACTATCTTTCAGAACATGCTATATTCATAATTTTAAATAAAAACAGCCTTTATTAAATCGAAAAGAAGCAAGAAAATTTAATGAATAAATTTGCTAATATCACTTAATTTTCACGATACAAGCAGGAAATCTAAAAAAAATTAATATATATATAAAATATTTTATTTTTCATTTTAATCTAATTAATTTCCTTTTACCTAAAAATATATTATTCCTTTAGAAAACGCAATGCATACTTCTGTTCTTTGCTGCTATATCTTAAAATGAATTCTGCTGGAGCTGAACTAAATGAATACGTTTATTAAAATGAACAAATATAGATTTTTTTTTAACATGGTTTATTTAAAATTTTTAATTCGTGTTTAAATTTGCAGATGCTTTTGAACTTTTTTCAAACTATCAAAACTAAATTCTAGTTTTATGAATTTCGAATATTCCGAAAACTGTTTATTTGAAATATTTCATCTTTTTTTACACTTTAATAAATATATATATAAGTTAATTCATATCTAAACACATAAAATAGGACAGGTTAGCTTTACATGTGTGCACCGGCTCCAAAAAGAGTGAAACGCTCTTCAATGTTCTATATGTTGGAGGTACAGGGAAACGTAAGTTGCAAAAGTGTTCAAAATAAAGTAAGAATAAAAAATATGGTGATGTTATAGTTCTGCCCTTAATTTTTTTTAAAAGTTACACTTTTTAACTTTCGAAAAATGTTTATGAATTCGGTTTGTCTGGCCGTCTGTCTTGCCGGTCTGTCCGTGCTCTAACTCACGTAAATATACATGTGTTGCCATGTAGGTTATATATATTATTAAGGTTCACCGTGGTATGTTCGGTATTGAAAATGAAAAATGTAGCTTTTATAGTTCATTTACAGGAGCACTAAAAAAATTTCGTTACATAATTGTACATAAGGGAAAATTGTTTGTGGTGTATTTTAATAATGATACACTATTTCAAACATAATGAAAATATTACGTATTTTTGCAGTGCACTAAAACATGCTTTCTGTAGAATATGGAGTGCAAAACACCCTTACAGTGCTGCCACGAGCGACTATTTTTATATTCTATTCGCACCACTATTTTAAGAAAATAAATTTTGTAGTATATTTCTCTTGCAGATGTTGTCAAAGTGTATGTGAAATTTTTTTGTTTTAAAAAAATGGTACCAGATAGAATTAAAAAATAGAAACCTGTGGCATCCCTGACTTTATCATTCACTTGCAGGGCCAAAAGAATACGGTTACATAATGGTTTATAATGAAAAATTGTTTGCAGCCTATTTTAATGATGTTACACCAATTGAAGCAAAATAAAATTTATGTTCATTATTCAGATGCACTATAAGATGCTTAATGTAGAATATGACGTGCATAAAAGTTTTGACTCATTTGCAAAAACACACAAATATTTCGGTTACAGTGCTGTGTATTAGTAATAAATGAAGTGCTTTTTCAGTAGTGGTATGCGTTTTTAAGTTTAACTAATCTTTTGCATACTTAGTGGTGCGTCTAAATTATATAGATCACATCACTCACCCGCAAGAAAAGTGACACATCTCGACAAAAGTAAATTTCACAGGAGAGGCAAACGAAAATTAGCATGATTTTACTGTAATATAAAATTATAGCACCTAGCGCTGCATGCAGGAATAAAAACATGCATAAAACCCTAAAGAATGAAGACGTAAAATGAGGTTTGGAGGGTCCTTTTCTGCGGTCACAAATGGACCTATAGCGTAATAAAGTGCATTTTCTGTATAACTACACTTATGAAACTCTTTGTGTAGCAAGACGCACCTATGACAGACCTGTTCGTAGAATAAAACGCAAAATGAATTCTTGCGAAATGTGTCACTTTTCTTGTGGGTGAGCGATATGTAGGGCTGAACAAAACAATTCAAGTGAATTTCTGCTTATTGCCGGAAATTGCTGAAGGGATATTTTCAACTGTTCTATGCGTTCCCTAACTAAACTAAATTTTTTCATACTATGTAGGCTATATATACTCATGTAGTTTGTATACAGGGCTAAACAAAATAATTCCGATATTTTTCCGACTATAGATGGTAATTGTTGAAATTGGAGTTTAAATGTGTTATGCGTTTTCGAAATTGCTTACTTAGATATCATCTTTCCCCTTATTAAAAGACAAAGTTTTGTAACTGTATTCTAGATTAGTTGGAAAGAGTTTCATAATCTATGCTTAACGTACGATTTTCATTCTTTTGAAGTTTCATTCGGTCTCTGTGGGCTATAAATTATATTTGGAACTTCTTCTACATCCTCTGACAAGTACAGCAGCAAACGATCAATATACACCCAGTTTAGATTCTTTGAATTTTATAAAATTTCAAAGCTTTTCGGCACTAAAAACGACAGACGTTTTTGTATCGCCGGAAAGCTCAGAAATTTTATAAAATTCAAAGTATCATAAATCAGTGATTTTTGGCCGTAGAAGAATAGCATTTTTTCTGTAGTACTTATCAGAGCACGGAGAAAGCATAATAATAACTAATATACTTCTAATTACTAATACTTACTAATACTTCTATATATACTTCTAAATATAACTTACATGTCCAAAAGACTAAACCGACAGATAAAACTTTTAGAAGTGTAACTTTCTAAAAATTAACGGCAGGATTATTTCATCAACATATTCTTAATTTCTACCCTATTTTGAAAACTTTTGTAATTTACATTGCCTACGTATCTCCATTAGGTAAAAATTAAGGCGCGTTTCAATCTTTTCGGAACGCTCTGTAAGCATTTGTACATTATATGTACAGATAAATGTTATCTGTAAAGACTACACTGTATACTGTAGACTTTAGAGTGTTCATTCTCCTACAAATTCCTGGAGATAATTGCAAAAGAGAAAGCAATGTTTACGAAAACCTCATGACACAGATCGCAGTCATCGATAAGTTGAATAACAGAATAAAAATTCTTCTATAAAATTTTTGCACAGTAACGTGTATATCTTATGATCTTATACCGATATCTAATATCAAAGAAGTTGTACAGGGTGGTTACAATTAAACTGAAAGTACTCAGAGTCTCATAGCTCCGGTTCTACTGAACGGATCCGAATGAAACTTGAGATATATGTTACGTAGATCATGCAGCCGAGGTTTTCGTAAAAATAAAAGTTTAAAATTTCGCCATCACATGGCGCTGTACTGCTGAAACCATATGCAAATGAATAAGCTAGTGCAATTTCGCTATAAAAGCAGTACTTATGGTTCAAAGAAATCATTCGTCCGCAGTGAACATGCCGCTGAACAAGAAGGACCGCGCCTTGATCGTAAAACATTTTTATCAGAATGAGAGCAATCCTTCGTCAGACCTCCATGCTTATCGGGGGATGAAAAACTTAAGGGGAGGACCCATGTCCGTAAATGCAGTTAAATTCATGATTCGTAATTTTGAAAAAAAAAAACTGTTTCTCTGGATGCTGCACCGGGAAGCGGACGGCGTGCAACTGAGCCGGTGATTGTGGAGCAAGTTGCAATTGCAACAGCTGAAGCAACTGCGAATTCTTCAAGTGCTACTGTAAGTGGCCGCTGAATAGCAAGAGCATTCCATGGGCAACCGTGCGCATGATTTTACGCAAAATTCTGAAGCTCTACCCTTACAAGATGCACATCTTGCAACAGTTGAAACCGCAAGATCACTCTGCATCTCTTGATTTTGCGTTGCGTTTTCTGGCGAGGATGCAAGTGGATGTGCACTGGCCATCGCATATCTTATGAACATACGAGGCTCATTTTCACTTAGATGATGCTGTGAACACACAGAACCGCCGCATATGGGGTTCCACCAAATGCAGCAACTGTTCTTACGGCGAAATGTGTAAAGAGTCTGATTCAAGCCAACTTCTCTCATGAACATGTCATCTCGCGTACTTTCCCCATTACCTGTCCAGCAAGGTCACCAGATCTGAACCCTTGTGGCTTCTGACTGTGGGGTTTTCTCAAAGATCATGTTTATCAAGGACGTGTAACTAATTTAGCGGACTTGACAAGCAGCATCGTACGCCATGTCTCCCTCATTCCTACTGATATGTTGCGTGCAGCCGTTGATAACGCGGTGGTACGCTTTCGGCATATTGTTGACCGACAAGGTATGCACATTGAGCACACAGGTGTGTAAATAAATAAAATATTCAGATATTTCTTGATTTTTGAATTGTTATGTACCATTTTACATTGTTAAAATGCCACATGGTGGCAAAATGTGACACCTTTTTTTTTACGGAAACCTCGGCCGTATGAACTACATAACACACATCTGAAGTTTCATTCGGATCCGTTCAGTAGAACTAGAGTTATGAGCCTCTGACTACCTTCAGTTTAATTTTAACCACACCGTATATCTTACAGCCGATGCAAAGCAAAAAAATTTTCTAGAATCTTGGAAAAAAGTCGAATCTTTTCTGCTTTTCTAAATCTTCTTAAAAAAACATCTAATAATCAGAATGAAGAAGGGTCAATCCATTTCAAGTGGTCCAGCACTGGTTGCTCGACCATTTTTAAAAAATCTGAAATTTTTGTACAACAACCCTAACATGATGGAAGTTCAAAATGACTATTATTTTAATTTTATTCGTTTTTGTTTGTGCATGGCGGCCATCTTTGTTTCCTCGTCTGCAGCAATTTTTTCACATGAAGGTTTTACAGAATTGTAAATAATTCATCGTTTATTTCTCCAATTCAAGTGCGGATTAAAGAAAGTTGTACAGAATACATTGGGCTAAAAATCTGGTAATAGAGTAGTTTCCGAAACTAACTCCTTATTGGTGAAATTTAAGCATAAGTTTCAGTTTTTTTCCAAAGCTTCTTCGTTTACAAGAGGAAATATTTCTAGCAAGGAAAACTATCAACATGACATTTTTTTTTTTTTTTTTTTTTTTTTTTTTTTTTTTTTTTTTTTTTTTTTTACAAATAGGCCGGAAGTACTTGTACTCACACGCCAAGTTCCAGATCTGGGACTTGCTTTCTTTGCGCTAAAAAAAAAATTCCAAATTTTTCAAAAATGTCAAAAATCGCACTTTTGAGGCTTTGATATTTCTCGTGGGGCACGAGATAAAAATCTGAAGTTCTGGTTTCTGAGAGTATTGTATGGTAGTGTTATGCACAAGAAATTTCAGGAAGGAGATTTGACTACAAGCTGAGCTATGGAAAGGGCAACATGTCAAAACAATATTGCCAAACTATTGTTTTGTTGTAGTCACAGGTAAGTATTTATCGCAGAGTGCCATTTAAATTTATTTTTTTGATTATCTTTAAATAATATTAACAGAAAATAAAGCCTTTTGCAAAGCTTAGCAATTCATTTAAAAAATAATTATGCCTAAGGCCTACATTTTGCATGGCTTCAGCAATTTTTGTTGTAATTTTAGTAACTAAAAAAACCTCATCACTTTTACATAAAGAAAAAAGATATTTTTATACAAGACGTGAGACAAAAACAGAATAGGGAAAGAGAAAAGCTGTTAATGTTGGCACACTTGTTGAGACATGATCAAACGTGTCAAAACACATTTCCTGCTTGTTGGTTTAAAAACCACAATTTTAGTGCTGCTTGCCAGTCCCTGGAACTTGTTCCTACCATAAGTATGTTCCTGTAAATGAAACATTATACGGTGTTACCCTGCATCAACCTCAGGTAATTTCCAGAAAGTAAAGATATCAAAAGCCCTTTCAAAATTTATACTGCAGAAAAAGGACATTTTTGCATAAGAAGTAAGATAGGAATTATTAATGAAGTGAGACTTGCACATAGTGATTTCAAAGTTTATTTCTATGAGCCAGCAGGGCCAAGATCTTCAGTCAAGTTATCAAGAGATGACAAGACTTGGTTCCTACAAATAAAATTTTGAGAAAGACCAAAATTGTGGTTTTTAAACCAACAAGCAAGAATGTGTTTTGACAAGTTTGATCATGTCTCAAAGAGTATGACAACATGAAGAGCTTTTCTCTTTCCCTATTCTGCTTTTGTCTCAGGTCTTGCATAAAAATATTTTTTTTTCTTTATGTAAAAGTGCTGAGGTTTCTTTTAGTTACTAAAATTACTTACAACAAATATTATTGAAACCATACAAAACGGACCTTAGGCATAAATATTTTTTTAATTAATTGCTAAGCTTAGCAAAGGGCTTTATTTTCTGTTATCATTATTTAAAGATAATCAAAAACATAAATTTAAATGACACTCTGAGATAAATACTTAGCTCTGACTACAACAAAACAATAGCTTGGCAATATTGTTTTGACATGTTGCCCTTGCCATATCTCAGCTTGTAGTGAAATCTCCATCCTGAAATTTCTTGTGCATAACACTACCATACAATACTCTCAGAAACCAGAACTTTAGATTTTTATCTCGTGCCTCACCAGAGATATCAAAGCCTCAAAAGTGCGATTTTTGACATTTTTGAAAAATTGGGATTTTTTTTTTAGCGAAGAGAAAGCAAGTCTCAGATCTGGAACTTGGCGTGTGAGTACAAGTACTCTCGGCATATTTGTATAAAAAATTATGTCATGTTGACAGTTTTCCTTGATAGAAAAATTTCCTTTTGTAAACGGACAAATTTTGGAAAAAAACTGAAACTTTATGCTTAAATTTCACCAATAAGGATTTATTTTCGGAAACTACTCTATTACCAAATTTTTCGCCCAATGTATTCTGTACAAATTGCTTCAAACCGCACTTGAATTGGAGAAATAAATGATGAATTATTTACAATTCCGTAAACCCTTCTTGTGAGAAAATTGCTGCAGACGATGAAACAAAGATGGCCGCCATGCACAAACAAAAATTAATAAAATTGAAATAATAGTCATTTTGAACTTTTATCATGTTAGGGTTGTTGTACAAAAAATTTCAGATTTTTAAAAATTGGTCAAGCAACGAATGAATGATTTTCTGTACCACTTGAAATGGATTGACCCAGAATTACTTTTCTAAACAACTGGGGGAAGCGTGTGTTTTATGAAACATAGAGTTAGTTCAAGGGTACCACGTGGTGTATTTTTATGGAACTCAATGCAAAACTGAAGCTATTTAATGCATTTATTTGGTGATATATTTAAAGAATATAACCAAATTTTTCTAAGAAAAAGCACACAACAGCAATTAAATTTATTCATACAGGGCTCCCAAATGGTCCGCCAACTGAATACCAATATCATTTTAGAAAAATTTTCTTTTTAGATTTTTCTTACAAACCAACCCAGAATCATCTTTGAAAGTTAATTCTAGCGCAAACCTACCATAAAATTTTCTGTTAAAATTTATTAGTATTCAGTTGGCGGACCATTTTGGAACCCTGTTCATAGTGTATATATAATGTTACATGTTTTTTTTCTCAATGCATGTTTCTATGGGATATGGTGGAATATCAAACATTTCCAAACAGATATGTACAGTGATATGAAATTATTCATTATGTAGTGTTTTTTCATGAAATATGTACTTTAACACGTTGAATGCCCCGGTGTCTGACATTGAAGCTGAAAATTTTACAACGTTTTAAGTAATTTTTAAGAAAGTATAATCCTGTAATACATAAAAGATAAGTAAATTTTAAATAAATTTTCAATAATTACTTAAAACAATACATATATTTTTAGTTTTATATCATATTTTAGACTGTCAGTCATCGGTGAATAACGCGTTCTAAACGGAAAGTTCAGTATCAGTCATCGGTGACTGACGTGACGCTTAACGTATTAACACTCACAACCAAATCTGACCAAAACATTTTTTAAGAAACACAACTAATCATAAAATATAAAAAAATATCGCTAATAGGAATCAATTTCTAGGGTAATAGTGAAAATATTTTATTTTTTAAATATTTAGCAGCTTGGAAATATAAGCTATTATGAAACTTTTTGCATTTATACTGCGCAATAAGGATGAACTATCCATATTTTAAGGGTATTATTTAAAAATTTTCCGGTGTTGTGCACGAAATGACTGTAATTTGTATTTCCTGGTATTTGATAACTTCTTGGGAAATTTTGCAAATGTGCGGCATAATACCAAGAAAATTAAATTCATGAGAAAGCTGGTTTCATGTTACAAATTGTGACCAGTAATCATGCTGCAATAGCTTTTCCATATTTTCACAAAAATGTTACACCTTAGGAGTATTTAACTTCTTTTACAATTCCGAGTTAAATAATCATTGAATATATATAACTTTCTGTAGAGGTCTAGCGAGATGTAAGGAAGGCAACCCTTACTTACTGCGAAAATGGACTTTCCCTAGGTAGTCACACAGAACCATGTGATACGTGCTGGCGGTCGGCCAACAACATCAGCAGCAGGTATTCGTTAGTCATATGTTCGTTTATCATATATGCATTGTTGTTATGCATATGCGTCTAAAAGTAAAAAAGAGCAGCGTGGTATTATTCGCTAGTGGCAGAAGGAGTTCTATTTCGAGAAGTGCATCTGTGAATGAAGGTAGTGTACGGAGAACTCATATGTAGGACGGACAAAAGCAACTTTGCGGGGGAATCTTATGAATATTCTGTGCGCAGTGTTGCAATATACACCGTATAGCCCGGATTTTTCACCACTTAACCTTCCCATCTTTGTTCCACTGCAAAAGGCATTGAAAAGTCGCCGTTTTTAATCGGACAGCTAATTCATGGACTATGTTCGAAACTGGTTCTTATTTCAGCGAAATGACTTCTATGAGTAAAGTATTCAACCATTGGTGAAACAATGAGAAATGTGCATTTGTAGCTTTGGAGATTACGTTTGAAATTAACTATGCAATTTTATTCTGTGGCTCCTTTTCCAATTTAATTTTATCCACCCTAATACATTGTTCATTTAATATTTCTTCTACATTCCTAGAAAAAACTTTCGCTTATGTATGTTTCTTTAATGCATCACGCTTTATACAGATGAGTGTTCTTTTCTATGTTTCTGTTACTGTAAAAGATTAAAAATTCGTCAATCCTAGGTTTTACATTAAATACTAGCATTCACGGAAGCGAGGTGGTAAATACTTCTGAATAACGGACACCACAGGACCACGAAATTTGCTCAATGTTTGGAGGTTTCCTATATTCAGAGGTAAAATCATTACAAATATATATGTTTTGAGGGCTGAAATCGTGTTCGCTAAATAGAGGTGTCCACTATTCAGGAGTGTCGGTCATGGAAATTTTAACATACTCGGTTTTATCGATAGATACGATGGTGTATCAATAAGTTTTTGCTCTCACATAGAAATAATTGAGTGAAATTTATGAAAGTGCTACATTGCATTAGTCCTTTTCTATATAATCACCGAGAACAGTAACACATTTCTGAAAACGGTATTTCAAAGAGAGGTATAAGGATGTATTCCAGGAGGTGCGATAGTAGACCCAAAGGGGGGCATTTTTCTAACTTTTACCGACCCCAACATGCGAGGCCTGTGACCACTTATTCATGCTACGCACCTCCTGAGACCCTCCCAACAAATTTGCCCCCCCAGAGGGCATGAATGATGTCCGCAAAATTTAGAAAAGTGCTCCCCTCCCCCCAGTGGGCAGATTTGGGGGGGAGTGGCTCGGGAGGTGTATAGCATGAATAAGGGGTCACAGGCCTTTCCAACAATACGTCACATTTGGGGGTCGGTAAAAGTTAGAAAAATGCCACCCTTTGGGTTTACTATCATGCCTCCTGGAATACATCCTCCACCCTCTCTTTGAAATACCGGTTGTACAAATGTGTTACGCATACTGACTATATAGAAAAGGAGATATAATATGTAGAAATTTCATAAAATTCACTCAATTATTTCTATGTGAGGGCAAAACTTATTGATACACCCTCGTATGAAATCGTATACCAAAAGGAAGTGTGGTTAAAATCAAAAAAGTGCTTGGTAAAGTTTCTATTTACTTATGGAAAAGGTTAAATTTATTTTATAACTAAGAAAATAGTTTTGATTAAAAAAAAAGGTAATTTTTGAAAAACGTACTTTATTTCTTATTATAAAAACACAATTGATTTGCTTTTAATTATGATTTGATAATATTGAATAACAATTCCGATTAATAGATTTCATTTTTTTTTCACGAATACTTTTACTCCAGCTAAATAAAATTGATTTTTACTAATGAATGTTAGCTTTATCAATATTGAAAGCCTAATTTTTGTAATTCCGCTTTAAAACCCCCAACAAATAATTATCAATATTGATCCTTATTCACAAAATATTGCAGGGTGGCGTTTGGTCAGGGAAAAACACAGTCAAAAAAGGTGTTTAATACCAGCATTTTGTTAAAAAGAAATTTGGCTTCTTTAATCCCTTTATATTATTAGAAGTATTTTCTAGAAGAAAATACTGGTAGTTTCCTCTTTTTTTGACTGTGTTTTTCCCTGACCACTCGCCACCTTGCATTAGTACGTGTCAGTATATATCTAATTAATTTAGCAAAAGTCCGAAATAAAAACGTTTACAAAAAATTTTCACACAAATTTATAATATCTTCCTCATCAATGCTATGATTTTCCGATTAAACCTAGAATTTACCAACTCGCTGTACTAAATAACAGAATTTTCTGGCATAAATACAGGGACTTACGAACCTTTGCCCTTTTATTGTATTATTTATTTAGAAAGATGAAACAAATTTTTGTCTACCCCAAAACACCGGTCTTGTAATATTGTATTTATATTCTCCGTAAAATGAATGCAAATGGCTAGTTTTATCATCCGAGAAGTAAAATTCTTTAAATTTTGTCATTAATATCTGTCGCGGAACTGCAAATTTGTTTCATTCTGAAATTATTTTTGTTTTGCATGAATTGCTTTTCACTTTCACGATGTTAGAATCTTCTCTAAACTGGCTTATTTATTGAAGTAGTTTTGGGTTTCTTTAATAAACCAATACTTAATTATACAAATTTGCTAGGAATTCACTCTTTCATTATTTTCTGTGACTTAATTTATCGAAAAAATATTCGACTGTAACGGAATTATCGATAAAGAATTATTTCATAAATGTGGAACAACATGTTATTAGCGGCTGCATTGATTTATTTTTATATTAACACCTATTTAAGCCACTGAAACATAGTTTTAAGTTTAAAAGAAATTTTTCAAAAGAAAATTGCTTTCCTAAATGTCAGTTTGTGTTTGAATAGAAACTCTTTAATATTTGTCAAAATATTCCATTAATCAATGTACATTTATGAGTTATTTTAACTTGTTAAAAGTTTACTCATTTTTTTTTTTTCGATCTATGCTAAAATGAACTGGACGTTTTTAAAATCCAATAACAAGTAAAAGGTGACAGTTATTGAAGTTTTTCTTGCGTAGATTAATATGTGAACTCGGGAAATTTTTAATAGGATTCCTTTTTTAAATTCTAAATATTACCGATGGGTGTCGTTGGGCTATCTCAAACTGTTATAACGCTTGAACAAATGCGCCAAATGGATCAAAGTTCACACAGCTTTTAAACTTAATTTTTTTAACTATTGCAACAACAAAAAATAAAGAGTTTTTACAAAAAATAACGAGTTTATCTCTGCCGGGGATACTTAGAACTAAATGGAGAAGCAACATAAAAAAAAAATTTGACTTCGTTTATTACTCTCCAGCAAGAACTTCAGTAGGTACAACCGCTTACTAGTTACTCACTTTTCAAACAGCTCGGTTTATTTTAGGATAACTTGTATCACGTTTGTACAATACAAATTGGTATACGTCACAATACTCTTTTAACATTCTTGAAGAGTAGTCTTGTTTACAAAGTTTATATCAAAGGTACAAGCTCTCACTGATCTTCCGTACTATCTGGATTAATTTGACCCAGTTTAACAACGTTTCGAAACAGAAAGTTTCTCTTATGAATCTATATTTATTTAATTCCAGGTTTCTGTGTGGAACGTATTTAATTTCATTTCTTAAATTTTTCTGGTGCTAAATGTGTTAAACCTGGGTTAATGAACTCATATATTACGGAAAATCAGTGGGAGCTTGGCACCTCTGTTATATACATATTGTCAGTACATAACTTTAAAAGAAATAAAATTATTTTAAACAATTCTGCAATATGCTGTAAAAATTTGTTGTATTATACTTTTAAAATAAAAGTCCCATATAAGGAATATTTTACAACGAAAATAAAAAATAAAATATTGCGTTTTTTTTATTAAATAGAGGACTCTAACCTCTTGAGCCTCCGGAAGTCAGAAATGAAAATTGATATATTTGATCGGCTTATTAAACACAAGCAGGAATGACTGAGTATAAACTCGGTCAAAGTTAGCTTAATGTTCAACTCGATAGAATATTATCACTGTATTATTCTCTCTGTATTATTGCTATAAAGCATGTTATATTATGACAGTATTACTTACAAAAACAATCAATATAAAAAGTATGTAGTAAATGCTTCTAAATTTTATACTATTTACGCATTTACAACGAAAGGACCTCAATCCAAATTACATTTTTAGGTCAACTCTGATTGGTTTAACCATGTATCTCGAGTCCTGTTAACCTGTTAAGAATTTCTAAAAAATTCTTTCACATTCTGAATGCTTATTTTTTGACAAAAATAGCCAAATTTAGCGACATTCTTGCATTTGGCGCCGAGAATGTGTTTCGTAATCGTGAAAGTCGATTTTTCGGCCAAATGTTGTCAATATTTCGCGGTTTCGTGACCCTGACCCGTAGTGACCCATAATGATGCCATCAAACCTGCTCGAACATGTGACTTAGTTCAATGGTTTAGTAATCAAAAACTATAGGATACAAAATTTAGTCAGAACCATTTAAGCCGTTTTGTAGATGAAATTAGCTTGACCCGCAGTAAATCCAAAATGACACACTAATCTAATTTTCTCGAACATGTGACACAGCCGCGTCGTCTTCTCGAGCCCGAAAACGATAGAATACAAACTTTAATCAAAATCGTTAGAGCCGTTTTCTAGATAAAGTTAGCTTGATCCGTAGTGACTTAAAAAGGACACACTAATCGAAATTTCTCAAAGATGTGACCTAGTTCAATGGTCTTGTATCTTGGAACGGCATAATACAAAATTTTGTCTAAATTGTTTGAGACGTTTTTTAGATACAATTAGCTTGACCCTGACCCATTGTGACCCAAAATGACCCACTAATGGGATGTTCTTGAACCTGCGACCTAGTCCAATGTTCTTCTTGAGCCCGAAAACGATAGAAAACAAATTTTAGTCAAAATCGTTAAGAGCCATTTTTTAGATAAAATTAGTTTGACCCGCAGTGACCCACTAACCTAATTTCTTGAACACGTTACCCAGCCCAGTGGTCTTCTCAAGACCGAAAACGTTAAAATACAAAATTCATTCAAAATCGTTAGCGCCTTTTTTGGATAAAACGAAAATGAACCCACGCTTCACCCATAGTGACCCAAATATGACCCAATAATCGAAATTTCTCGAACATGTGACCTAGCCCAATAGTCTTCTCGTGCTCCAAAACTGTTGGATATAAAATTTAGTTAAAATCGTTTGAGCCATTTTTTAGATATAATTAACTTGACCTTGACCCATTTTGACCCCAAATAACCCGCTAATCGAATTTTCTCGAACATGCGACCTAACCCAATGGTCTTCTCAATCCCGAAAACGATAGAATAGAAAATTTAATCAAAATACTTAGAGCCGTTTTCTAGACAAAATTAACTTGACCCGCAGTGACCCAAAAATGACCCACTAATCGAAATTTCTCAAACATTTGACCTATTCCAATGATCTTCTAGTGCTCTGAAACGGTAGAATACAAAATTTTGTTAAAATCGTTTGAACCGTTTTTAGATGCAATTAGCTTGACTCTGACCCATTGTGACCCAAAATGACCCACTAATCGAATTTTTCTCGAACATGTGACTTAGCCTAATGGTCTTCTCGTAATCCAAAATTATAGAATACAAAATTTAGTCAAATCGTTAGAGCCGTTTTTTAGATAAAATGGGCTTGACCCATAGTGACCCAAATATGAACCACTAATCGAAATTTCTCGAACATGTGACTTAGCCCGATAGTCTTCTCGTGTCCCAAAATGGTTGGATATAAAATTTAATTAAAGTCTTTTGGGCCGTTTTTAGGTATAATTAGCTTGACCCCGACCCATTATGACCCAAAATGACCCATTAATCTAATTTTCTCGAATATGTGACCTAGCCCAATGTTTTTCTCCTGCCCGAAAATGGTAACATACAAAATTTAGTCATAATCGTTAGAGCCGTTTTTAAGATAAAATTTACATACACACACAATTTTTGCTCGTATTATAGTATAAGATAAGTTAATATATTTTGCTACCTGTAAATGTCAGTAAGATTTTGAAATCCTTAAATACATGAAGAAAGGTTTTAAAAGGTAAATTAAAAAAAGCTTCATAATGATGTTCTCAAACATAATCTTCGTATTTAATATATTTCAATAGATGTAGCAGTTGTTATCTTGGGATAATCTTCATCTTTCTTTTCAAATAAATTAAATATTTACTGAAACAAAAAGTTGCTTTTGAAATCAAAGAAGCATTGTAACTGAAGACTGTTTAATTTGATAGCAAATAAAAGTAAAACTTACACAAATAATATTGTCTAACCCCTTGAGGGGCAAGCAATTTTGTTTCTGTTAATGTTGAATTCCCATCGGAAATTTGGAAAAAAATTATTTCAAAATAAGAAAACGCAATTTTTCAGCTTTTTTCCACCAAAGTTATAAAAGTAGAACTTTTAAAAATTTTATGTTCCAAATCTTGATTGAAATTAAATGGGATATAATAAATCTCACCGCCCCTCAAGGGGCTAAATAGCAAATATAGCTGCAGATAAACTAATATTTAGCATAAATAATAATTTTATTGCCTTTTAAATATATTCTAAAGATACGTGTCAAAAATTTTATCAAGTTTCAAACGCTCCTCAGGGTTTTGAATAAGAGATTTTTCTTAAAGCAATATTTAGTTTAGTTAGTGAAAAAATTCTGCGTTTAAATATCACGACCATTACTTTACAAAATTTCTGGTATTCAAATACCCTTGAATTCCCTGCGGTGTATGGACCTTTGTCGGTATAATATTATTAATGTTAGTCTGTCATGAGTCATTATAAAATCATATATTTATATTTCAGTATAAATAAATTATACTTTAGAAAAAACAGTTTTGGGATAATATCATGATACTGAAAGTTATGTGCTCATGACAATACTTTTCTATAAAGTAAACGAAATTCTCCTAATACAGAAATTTGCATGCTAAAAGCTAAACCACTGGTTAGTTTCGGTATTTAATTCAGAAATTAAGTCTTAAATCATATTATATTATTTCTTAGTTCACAAAGTTCATTTGTGTTAAATGATAAAAAATGGAATTGTTTTAAATGACTTTTAGGAATTTAATATAAAATATAAAAGAGAAGACGAAGCTATTTTTTTTTCTTCAACAACAAATCTTTTGTAAGAATCAGAAATGTATTTTTTTTTTTACATTCCTCGCATAAATTTAAATACTTTTTCCTACGAATTTTATCTTGAATTTGATTAAAAAAAATCAAGTTAAAAGCATAACGACGTTTAATTTGAAATGAATAATTTAGGAATGTAAGAAATGAAAGCATTACTTTTGCTTCATTTGAACAATTCATTATCTCAAAGAAAGTATTAAGTGATTTTATTCTTCTTTAAATGAAACTATTCACTTTCAAGAAAGTAAACATGGTCCATTTTAATTCTTTATTTTGTTTATCTTTACCTTGAACAACTAAAAGAGCCCTTTGTGCTTTTAAAACTAGAAATTTTTCGATCGCAATAAATAGGAAATTGTGAATTAAGCATGTGGAAAAGTGAAAACACTAATCTTTTGTTTTTGATTAAATAAATCGGTGAAAGGAATTCGCTTCAAATATATAAATCAAAAACATATTTCAGCACGTTCAATAGCAGAAAATAACTGGATCTGCTTAGAATAAAATTTTAGAATCGTTCTCTGAAAAATTAATACTGCTCAGTGCTTGACTTGCGATTAAATGTAAATAAAATTAAGTTACAAAAATGTGTTCTAAGATATATTGTTTTAGAAACTTGAGCGTTTAGGAGCGAAGTAGAGCAGATCATTTTTTTTTTCGTTCAACTAAGTTTGAAACAAAAACTTACTCTATAGACAATGATTCGTTCAGTGCACTAACAAATCAAGTTTTGTGTTAAACATTTGAGCAACAGAATAGCTGTAGTAATCGATGATTCTGAATAAAATGCATGGGATATCATTAACTTTGCATCCATATATATTTGGAAATTGTTTTATTGACTTGCAATTACCAAGTTTGAGAGAAAATCTTGCTCTATAGACAATGGTTTGTTTGGTGCACTAACAAATCAAGTTTTGTGTTAAAATTTTGAGCGACAGAATAGCAGTAGTAACCTGTGATTCTGAATAAAATGCATGGGATACCATTAACTTTGCATTCATATATATTTAGAAATTGTTTTATTGACTTGATCTACATTGAGTCTAAACGACGCATTCGTCTGATTTATGTCCAGCTTTGTAATATATTCATAATTTTTACAACAAGCTAATGTAAAAAGATTAGTAGAACAAAGTTAAAATTGCCTTATAATTTAGGAATTACTTTGAAGAAATCAGTGTAGCTGTCAAGCTCCCACTAAGCTTTCATAATATGTGGATTAATTTGACCCATGTTAATCACGTTTCGAACAAGAAAATTTATTTGATGAATCTTTATTTATTTAATTTCAAAATTCTACGTGGAACGTATTTAATTTTATTTCTTGGAAAAACCTAGGACCAAATGTTTTGAACCTGGGGCAAATTAACCCACATATTACGGAAGATTAGTTGAAGTTGCACCTAAGAATCAATGAAACTGAATAGGCATCAAGCTTCATTCTGAAGAAGACTCAAAAAACATACAAAAATTCAGTTGCTTTAAAAAATGTAATTTACATCACCATAGTTGTCAAATGCTACTATTTTTTGAACACTAGTACTTTAGAACAGTAATCTTTGCCTCATTTTATCACAGAGATTAATTAGACGAAGTTTGGTTTTCCAAAATTCTAGAGGGACAAATCGTACCAATTAGTAACAATGGATTACTTAGTTAGATGTATTGAAAGTGCACATACAGGGTGTTCCAAACTTATATATCAGAAATGAAAAGGCAGGTAGAGGAGACCTAAGTAAGGACATTTCGTGTAGGAATGTGGGTGTAGAAATGCAGCGTTGAGGCAGTAGAGGGCGCTGTTAAGTTAGGCGGATAAAAGCGCTTCACTGGCTTAAAACGTCATTCCTTAAAGGATTTCAAGCAAGAGGCATCGTTCCACCAAAGCGGAGCTTGTCCACATGAATTTCATGTATGGGGCTAAGCAAGGGAATGGCTCACACACAACCGCTCTCGAGCTTGTCGAAGGACTATCCTCAACTGTACGTAACACTGCTTCTTCTATTGCAGGAATCTCGCAATATCTTACTGTGCCCATATCACACCTGGAAGCCTAAAACTATCCACTCGCAAACAACTTCCAATGAAAACGCTCAAATGTTCGGAGATCTGGCAGAATCCTACCCAGGAATTGTTCCATGTTAATCCTCTGAGCAGCCAATCCCTTTCCTTGCGCAACCCCATACATGAAACGCATATCGGTAAGCTCCGCATTGGTGTAACGATGCATTTTGTTCGAAATCGGTGCAGGAAATGACGATTCAAGACAGCAAAGAGCATTCATCCACCTCACTCAACAGCACCATCTGCTACCTCAACGCTGCATTTCCGCACCCATATTCCTATACGAAATCTGCTTATTTAGATCCCCTCTACTTACCTTTACATTTCTGACACATAATTTTGTAAAAATAAATTAGAGTTCTATACAAACACCTATTAGATACTGCTATAGTGAAAGAATTGGTGCTTCATTTTATTTATACATGTGCCCAGGTTGTATTTTTGCTTTAATGCATACAATGCTTTTCTGTTTAAAAGAATTCTTTCTGGTTTTTGTCATTATTAAACCACACATTATAAGATATTCGAAAAGAGCAAATTAGATCTTAAATTAAAATTTAATACCGGTATTATCAATTTTCATATTGACAGTCTGACGCAAATGTGATCCATTAATATGTTCTACATGAGAGAAAAATACTACATGAAAGTGCGAGGAAAATATACGAAAATTGGTACGCAGATGAAAACTCTTATCTGAGAAAGAAAATTTATTTTAATTTTAGAATTTCAATAACTTATAACTATTGGAAAACAGAACTTTTAAATATAAAAATAGCAAATACAGCCTTTGTGCAACAATATTAAAAAGCAGAAAACCAACGTTTAAAAATGCACAAATAATACATGAAAAGCAACAAATAGCTGTTTCGAATCTACTAGCGAGATTCTTCTTCAGTGCAAAATAGGGGGAGGTACAGCGTGCTAGAAAAAGCAAGGCTGAGCTAAATAACAGAGACTTATGAGACACTTACAAGTGGTTTATATACCCGATGCGGTCAGCGCTAAAAACAACCAACAACCAAAACAATGCGCTAAAAACAACCAATGAGAGAGAAGCAGAGGAAACGACTGAGTGGCTGAGTGGACAAGTAGCGACATCTGCCGGAGAAGGAGAGAAAAAGAAACAGAAAAAGGGGGAAATTAAATTAATGCTTTCCAAATACTTGGAGAATCAGGAGTATTAGATAAGTAATTGACTGAAGAGTGAGAATTTTTAATGCTGTGGTAAGCTTCAGAAAACTCAAAATAAAGGTTAGAAAAACATTTTTGGATAATGATGGCTGAGGAAAAATTGAACCTATGTTGAAAAGACCAACAGTGTTGAGCAATAGAAGAACGTTTAAGCCCCTGATTTTTAACATAACTTTCGGCTTAGATGCCGTATATCCCCTTGGCCGCCATCTTGGATATTTTGAGATTTCTTGGCGATTATATGTTGGCGATCTTTATCGATATGGAACCCGTGCGACGTGTGTTTACTGGCGTGCGTGCTCTGGCAACCAGCAAGATTGTGCTTGAGAAGGACTTCGTTTGGGATTTTGTGCATGTGCTTTGGTATCGTGTTGTATCGTTCTGTCTTTTTATTTTTATGGTAACTTTATTGGATGTATTTGATTGACTATGAGTTCTGTAGACCATTTAAACGCTCTTGCTGATGTAATTAAGAAATATGAGAAAATTTTGAATGATAAAGGAGGTTTGTTTACAATGCGTAGTCATAAGCCTATTTTGGGAAATAAATATGATGCTAGGAGGTATTTCGTGCTTGAACCTTCAAAAAAGATGTCTGTTAAGGTATGTTGATAATTTTATGTATATTTTGTTGTTTTATTTTATAGTAATGATTTCTATTAGTCGTTTATTCTATATTTCTCATGCATTTTGGAGATTGGTGCACACCAACATACGTGCATTTACTAACTGCCGCTTTAACGAGTATTGTGCATATTTGTGATTGATGCAGAAGGAGTTAGCTGAATCCAGTGATGTTTGTTTTTCGGTTAATGAACGCGTAGCGCTCATACGACGTTTAGAGATTTCCACTTTAGCGAGTTTTGTTTATTATTTACATTTTATATTACAGAGCACGTTTAGTGTGGCCAATATAAGAAAGACCACACTGGCAAGAGATTTCGTAAATACTCCGGTTATCTAGGCGATAAACGGGGTGTTTAAGATTTGAAAAAGTGATTTTATTAACAGGAGAAAAAATAACATTAAAATCACACTTTCTTAAGATTTTAGCAACTTGCTGACTGATTTTGAGGGAAAAAGGCAACACAACTGAAGTATTAGAGTTTGCTTTAGAATGCAGAATGGACAGAGTGGACAGGTTTCGTCAATTTCTTATAAATAGAATCTATATTATTACAGGAATAACAACAGCAATAGCTTTGAGGTAATTAAGTTCAGCACTAAGTAACTGAGGAGTGGAAAAAAAAATTGTAGCCTGAAAAACAAAAGTATTAAATGCAGCGAATTTCTGGTTAGGGGGATAAGAAGAATACCTATGAGGTGGGAGACTGACAGCAAAAGGTTTACGAAAGACGGTATTCTGAAAGCCATTTTCACAATGAATAACAAGAGCATTCAGGAAACAAAGACAGTTATTGGTCTCAATTTCAGAGGTAAATTGAATGCAGGGATCAATGGAATTTATAATACAGAGAATATGATTAATATCCAAATTTATTTCAGCCAGGATATAAACATCATCAACATAAGGAACATAGAACGGAAATTTTAAAATTTGACAAAGTTTGACCTCAAAATAGTGCGTATAAATATTGCGTAAAATTGGACTAAGAGGATTACCCATAGCAAGCAGTCAATCATACGGAAGAAATTTCCATTAAAAACAAAAGTATTTTGCGAGAAGCAAGCACGAGTGAGAAGGATAAACTCTTCGATTTCAAAACAAGAGAAATGGAATTCACAAAACCTTTTCTTGAGGCAATCTAAAGCCCCCTCAACCGGAACGTTAGTAAACAATGATTTAACATCAAAAGAAACCATCATGCGGCCCTGCGGTTTAAAATTATGAAGTTTTTTAACATAATCAAAAGAATTCTTAACAGTGAAACAGTTACTGCTCAAAAGTGGGGAAAAAACAGAAACTAAATATTTGGCAAGCTTCTAAAAAGCTGTACCGATACTAGAGACAATAGGTCTAAAAGGAATGTCAGGTTAATGGACCTTAAGTAAAGCATAATACCTGGCACAATGTGCAATAGAAGGAATAAGAGACTTCTTAAAGTCAGCAGGAATAATGGAAGAAGAGTGATAGCAGACTTAATAGAGTTAATTTCACTAGTGGAAGGGTCTTTGCGGATATCCACATAAGGACCATCATTAATTCCAAATACGTAGATTTGTCGAGAAGAACAATTTTTCTGTCTCCGTTATTCATTCTTTACCTAATCTAATTGCTCCTATTGAAAGGGCGTTTAAGCACATCGCTCTATCTTCTTTTCAAAAAGAGTTCATTATGCATCTCATTGCCAATACTGTTGATTTCAATTCTAATGTTTATAAGCCCAATCTTTAAAATCTTGTTAAACAATGTCTGAACTGATCCAAACTTAATCATTACCAAAGCTGATAAAGGTGGTTAGATTGTTCGTCTCGACAAATCTACGTATTTGGAAATATCCCATAAATTAATTAATGATGGTCCTTATATGGATATCCGCAAAAACCCTTCCACTACTTAAATTAACTCTATTAAGTCTGCCATCAAGATTTCTTCCATTATTGCTGCACTGTAAAATAAAATCCGTTAAATTTATGGCAAAAACTGCTGGCAGCAATGTTGCCAGCAGTTTTTACGTAAAAATTGCAGTAAAATTCTATGTAAATTTCATCGCATATTTTCCTTCATTTCAACGGTTATAATTGTAGTAAATTTCACAGCCATATTTTCGTACAAATTACCATAATAAATGCTGTAATTTTAACAGCAAATTCTCCGTAAAAGAACTGAAAGAATTATGTGATTATAGCGGCCAAATCTCCGTAAAAAATAACGAAGGATTTGAGATTTTATCTTCAGGACAAGGCTTGTCTCAGTGACGTCACCTCTTGTAGAGCCACAATGGGACACCTCATTCAGGGTGTCTCAGACCGTGAACGGATGGCACCCCTAATCCAGTGTGCTAACACAAACTCCTCCTACGGTGCAAGGAGAAGTTTACGCTCAAGGGAACTCCAGTCTCGCTCTATTACAATGCGAGATTTAAGAAATCCCTGGCCTCTGTTTTAGTATGACAACGGAAGCAAGCTGGAATATGTGTTTATAAGAAGCTTCTAACGTGGTGGGAGTTGATATTTTTTTTGTGAGTAAAAAATTATCCACAACAAAATTGTAATTTAAATCTCTCATACCTTTCCATCAAAATCGATTTATATTTTTAGTTTGTTAGAAATTTTGTAAGAAATTATTTTAAAGCTGGTAAAAAATTGAGAGCAAGTAAGAAATTTTATAGCTTCCAGTCTTAAAAATAATGTATTCCACTTAAATAAAACTCTAAAGAAAGGTTTTAAAAGTTCCATTATTTTGATTTTTTTTAAATTAAAAATATATTTTTTATTAAATTTAAGTCATATATATGTGTACATTTCTTAAAATATTGACGCACTACAAACATGTTAACACGAACATAAATTAGCTATATAAGTTTATTATTGTTATTGTATATATATATACATATAGGTGTCTCTACTTAAAAACGAATACCCTACTTTTGAAACTGTACCTGTATTATTTTTATAATAAAAAATGAAATACTTAAAAAAGCAGTATACAAAATAGTATAAAAGGCACAGTAGGTGACAGCTCTGCACTTTGAGCATTAAAAAAAATAAACAAACATGTGTTATAAGAAAGGAGCTTGTATTATTATCTAGCAATAAATAAAAAGTGTTACAAACAAGTTCCGACAAGAGAGACGACACGTATTCAAAGCCGCCGGGAGCCGTGTCGGGCCCAGGATCAACCCTCCCCCCAAACACACGCACACACTCTCGTTAACCATAAAAAGCATGCGAATCTTTAATAATACCTAGCCGACTTCGGTGACGACTTGGCTCGTCTCTCAGAACATTTATAGACATTTTTTTCTCTTTTTTTAAAAATTATGGTATACATAGAAAATATTAAAAAAAAATAACATACAGTATGTATTGTAAGCGATGTGCCCCTTTGAGCTCCTTGGACCCCGAAAGAATGTTCCTGCGCGCAGACGTCGGTCAGTAAAATGAATGATGTGATCTAATTGGTTGTTCGCATGAAAGGATGTTGAAATCGGAAACACTCGTTAAATCTACTGTTATATTTGCGGTATTTTTACATACGGATATGTTACGTTGCAATCTACTGCAATAAATGCAGGGAATTTGACAATCATTTTTTACAGTGTGCTAACTTTAAGAAGTCTCTTACTCATTCTATTGAACATTGTGCCACATTTTATGCTTTACCTAAGATCCATAAACCTGACATTCCTTTTAGACCTATTGTCTCTAATATCGGTACAGATTCTTATACGCTTGCCAAATATTTGGTTTTTTTGTTTTTTCCCCACTTTTGAGCAGTAACTGTTTCACTGTTAAGAATTCTTTTGATTTTGTTAAAAAAAAAAAACTTCATAATTGTAAGCCGCAGGGCCACATGATGGTTTCCTTTGATGCTAAATCATTATTTACTAATGTTCCGGTTGAGGGGGCTTTAGATTGCCTCAAGAAAAGGCTTTGTGAATTCCATTTGTCTTATTTTGAAATCGAGGAGCTTATCCTTCTCACTCGCGTTTGCTTGTCTCAAAATACTTTTGTTTTTAATGGAAATTTCTTCCGTATGATTGACGGTTTGGCTATGGGTAATTCTCTTAGTCCAATTTTATGCGATATTTATATGCACTATTTTGAGGTCAAACTTTCTGAAATTTTAAAATATCCGTTCTATGTTCGTTATGTTGATGATGCTAATGTCCTGGCTGAAATGAATTCGGATATTAATCATATTCTCTCTATTATGACTTCCACTGATCCCTGCATTCAATTTACCTTTGAAATTGAGACCAATAACTATCTTTCTTTCCTGGATGTCGCCCCACCAGTGGCTGAGAAGTTCTGCTATCGAAGCTGGTAGACGGGAAGTGCTGGGTTCGATCCCAATCGCGCCTGTCGGCCTAATCGTTCGGAGTTTTCGTGGTTTTCTTCGAACCGTGGATTTCCATGCGTTAATACGGATTAGGTTCCCTTAGAAAGACCTCCACGGAAGGCACTCCCCCTAGGGCCTATATCCCTCGTGTAGATAATTGGCCGTCAACAATCAACCCAACTCAACCCTTTCCTGGATGTCCTCGTTTATCGCTGTGAAAATGGCTTACAGACTACCGTCTTTCGTAAATCTTTTGCTGTCAGTCCCCCACCTCATAGGTATTCTTCTCATCCCCCTAACCAGAAATTCGTTGCATTCAATACTTTTGTTTTTCGGGTTACCAATATTTGTTCCACTGCTCAGTTACTTAGTGCTGAACTTAATTACCTCAAAGCTATTGTTGTTGATCGTGGTTATTCCTGTAATATTACAGATTCTATTTATAAGAAATTGACGAAACCTGTCCATTCTGAAAACCATTCTTATTCCAACTCTAATAGTTCAGTTGTGTTGCCATTTTCCCTAAAATCAGTCAGCAAGTTGCTAAAATCTTAAGAAAGTTTTATTTTAATGTTATTTTTTCTCCTATTAATAAAATCACTTTTTCAAATTTTAAACACCCTATTGATCGCCTAGATAACCCCTGATAGCCTAGGGTATTTTCCAAATCTCTTGCCAGTGCGGTCTTTCTAATATTGGCCAGACTAAACGTGCACTTAGATTTGGTTTAAAAGCGCATGAATGTTATGTTAAAAATCAGGAGCTTAAACGTTCTTCTATTGCTCAACATTGTTGGTCTTTTCAACATAGGTTCAATTTTTCCTCAGCCATCATTATCCAAAAATGTTCTTCTAACCTTGATGTTTATTTTTGGGAAGATTATCACACCATTAAAAATTTTCACTCTTTAGTCAGTGACTTATCTTTTATTCCTGATTTTCCAAGTATGTGGAAAGTATTAATTTAACCATTTGCGCTCGGCGTCTCTTATACAAATTTTATTCGATCGGCACCACTTTTTTAAAAGAAGTTTCGTTCAAGTACACAATTTCAAAAATGCTCTGATTAAATAAGGTACATTTTATTTTCCTTTATTACTAGTGCCAAAATCAAATTTTGCAAAGAAAGATTATGCCTCCGTTCCGGAGCCCTCGAGTTCAAAGGGTTCTATTTCTCCGGTAGATGTCGTTACTTGTCCAATCAGTCGTTTCCCCTGCTTCTCTCTCATTGGTTGTTTTTGGCGCATACTTTACCCGAATCGGGTATATAAGTCACTGTCATTTTGCTCAGCCTTTCTTTTTCTAGCACGCTGTGCCTCCCTCTATCTTGCACTGAAGAAGAATCTCGCTAGTAGATTCGAAACAGCTGCACTGTAAATTAAAATAGCTGAAATTCAAACAGATAAGTGTCTTAAACGGAGTGTTCAATTTTCAGACATTTTAAAATGTCTTAAGTTTTTCAGACACTTTTTGCGTCTGAATTTCAGACACTTCAAACGTCTGAATCGCATCCATTTTTTTTTTTTAAGCATCATACGTAGCCATGTTTGACCACCTAGAAATCCTAGAAAAATATTTGGCTGTGGTCCTGCCCCTTCCACCCCATACAGTTTGATGTTTTTTTGGTGCTCCCAATTTTGCCGTGCAATTTTCGTTAAGCTGATAATTTAAATCTTTTACGACATTGTACTGATTATAATCAATATCTTGAACTTCAGGAGTAGAACAAGATTAAAAACAAAAAATATTTATCTAAATATTAGTTTTTTTTTTTTTAATTCATTTTTTGTAATCTTATTTTACTTTAAAAGTTCGAAATATTGATTATAATCAGTACTATTTCGAAACAGATTTAAAATATAAGCTTTACAAATATTGCACATCAAATTTGGGGGCACTACAATCGTAGGAGGACGGGGCACTGCCCAGTATGCCCATGCTTTAAGGGTGTTCTCAAATCCAAAAAGGCAACTTTCTGACATAAGTTTTAATTTATTTTTGTTCGAAAATGCATGAAACTAGCTGGTGTTGTTGTTCAGAAACTATGTCATCGAGCTGTTTTTTCCATTTTTTTGCAAACGAAATAGATATTTTAGAAAATAGTATCAAAGTAGACGTTTTGAACCGAGTTTCCGCGCGAGCGGAGAATAAGCACTCAAAAGCGGGGGGAATAACGTGTCTGTCACGTGATTAAAAACGCTTATAACTCAATAGGTAATTGGTTGATCAAAAAATGGAAAAAACAGTTCGATTCCAAATCGCTTCCATGGCCAGGCTTTCCAATATCATATCTTTCCGTTAAAAAATGAATTTGTAAATGTGTCGAAACATTTTGCGCTTGTTGAGCAGAACAGTTGAAAACAGCCTTAAACAAGGTTTTTTTTTTTGCAAAAAATGCAGCCCTGCACAGAGTTGGGCAAAATACATCGAAAAATCATTTTCGATACAAAATACAAAATACATTAGTTTTAGAACCTAAAATACAAAATACAAAATACTTTTTGAATTTAAAATATTCAAATACAAAATACGTGTATTTTCAAAATACATTTAAAATACAAAATACATTTAAAATTTAAAAAGTTTGCGCATAAGGTTTGGCCTGCACGGGCCGTGTCTGAGGAGCCTTTTCATTCACGACACTCTGACCGAGGCGGGCCTGGATTTCACTCTTTCCGGGTCAGGCATGGGTTTTTTTCTGAAGGCTCAGACCGGGCAGGGCTTCGACACCACTCTTTCCGATCCGGGCCTGACTTCTTTTTTTCCGGGCCGAATCGGGGGTTAACTGTCCAAAATTTTCAAACTCGGTCTCGACTCAGCCCGTGTGGAAATGTTTGGCCTGCCCCGGCCCGGTCTGGCCTATGCAAAAATCTGTAAAATCTGGCACGGCCCAACAACGAAGTTTCTACATAAGGTTTGTGCATAAGCCCAACGAAGTTTGTGCATAAGGTTAGACGACTGCACGAGCCGTGCCTGGCAGGCAAATTTTTATTCATGACACTCTGACCGGGCCTGTCCTGGACTTCACGCCTTCCGGGTCAGGCATGGGTTTTTTCTGAAGGCTTGGACCGGGCAGGACTTCGACATCACTCTTTTCGGACCGGGTCTGACTTCTTTTTTTTTCGGGCCGAATCGGGACTTAATTTCATGCTTCATAGAGGTCTGCACTGTCTAAAATTTTCAAGCTCGGTTCCGACCCAGCCCATATGAAAATGTTTGGCCCGCCCCAGCCCGGTCTGGCCTAAGCAAAAATCAGTAAAATCTGGCACAGCCCAACAATTTTTACACGAAATGTATATTTTTAAAAATCCCCATTATTCTACAATTAAAATGCTAAATTCATTATTTTTAAAGAATAGTACATCTAGGCAATAAATTATAGCACAGAAAAAGAAACTCTGAAAAAAAAACCCTGCCTATGACGAATCCTGTCTAAAACAGAAAAAATGAACGGGCCTGCAGGGCCGGACCGGGTCGATAAAAAAAATTACGCGGGCCTACCGGCCCGATATGGATAGTTTCAACAATAATATATGATGGCAATAAAAATGTGAGCTTTTTTCAATGAATATATTTTCCCCGAGAATAAGTATAAATGTGAGTCGCGAGGCGATGCTAGTTTGACAACATCAATTATGAAATTAACATTTCTGGCGTAGAGATCGGCATCGGACACTTACATGGTGTCTGAGCCCGGGCTTAATTTTTTCACCAGACTCAAGCTGGGCCGAGATCCGGTTTGCATAGTCGAGTCGGCCCGGAACCGGACTTAATTGTTTTTCAGGATGTGTAGGGCAGGCAATATGTTTTGTAAAATTATTAATAGCGGTAATGAACTTCTGTTAAAGGAATCTTTGGAAATATGCCTTAAGTTGGTTCTCCAATTCACTGCTCAACAACGCGAAACTTTCTGGCACATTTTCTGATTGATTTTTAACTGTAAAGGCATAAAATTGACAAGCTTGACTATAGAGGAATTTGGAATCGAATAGCATTTTCCATTTTTGATAAATAAAATACATATCGAGATATAAGAGATTCTTGTCACGTGACTGCACATTTTTCTCCTTTCCTGTGGTATCGCTTCCCAAAATTCGATTCAAAACGTTAACTTTGAAAGTAGTTTCTCAAAGATATTTTGCCTTTATCAAAAATGGAAAACGTCATTCGTTTACATAGTTTCTGAATAAGAACACCTGCCAATTTTATGCGTTTCCGAAAAGAAATGAATTCAGAAATGTGTCAAAAAGTAGCTCCTTTGGATTTGTGAAAAGTCTAAATAAATGACAGAGAAATAATTTCACGAATCTACTTTTTATTATACAACTTCAAAAGTTATGATGTTTTTAATCCTCCTTTTTTTCTTTTTTTTTCTATACTACATTAATTTTTTAATGAATCCTTATTTGAATGTTGAAACATCTAAGAATCTATGTAATCATTAATGTTGCTATTGTCTATTTTCTGTCTTGCGAACACATAGTAATTTTAAAATATACTGTAAAATTATCCCATAAATATGTATGCAGTATTGTTTAAAAGGATCTTAATTGTGTGTTAAGAAAAATCAGAATTTTTTGTAGCAATTGAATCGGGCCGGATCGGGCCTGATTTATTTGACTTTTTCACGGGCCAGGCCTGTTTTCATTGATTTTTGTACGGGCCGAACCGTGAACTGTGAAAATAGAAACGGGCCGGGCCGAACTTTTCATTTTTACACCGGGCCGGGCTGAACTTTGCATTTTTTACACCGGAACGGGCCCGGGTCTGGAAATTCCGCCCGTGCAGACCTCTAATGTGGATTAGCGATTTACTGATAACTAAGACTTTTCCATACAAATACAGATTCATTTAAAAAATAAATATCGCATTCCAGTATGCTTTTTTAAAACTGAAGAGTATAAACATGAAAATAAAGCTAAAATAAGTATTTTTTGTCAGAAATCCTCGTACAAGAAGTTTTTTAACCATATTGGTGTAAAAATCAATATTTCGTAGAAATTCAGTTGGGCCAGGTTAATCAAGGTTTTGTACGGGCTGGGATCAGGCCAAACTTTCAGCTTTTATATTGGGCCGCCGAGCTTTTCAGAGTTTTTAACTTTTATACCGGGCCGGGCTCGGGACGAACCTTTAGCTTTAATACCGGGCTGTGCCAATATTTTTTTGTACTGGACGGGCCGGTCTAAAAAGATTTTTCTACGGGTTGGGGTCGGGGCGGGCCCGGTTATTTCGGGCTGTGTATGTTTGCATAGTAATAGTAAGAAAAATAATTGTTTTTTTTTTTCATTTTAAACAATATAGTGAACTTTCTTTTTAAAATAGGTTACCAAACCAGGGGTGTAGTGGAGGATATACAGAGGTATGCGCCGCATACCATCTGGATTATTTTTAAGAAACTCTGTATACTCTCTGTTTCACCAATAAAGCTATAGCTTCTACCTCTGGTTTCACAGCCTAAGAGAGACTGCTTAGACGAGGATATTAAGAACATAGATTCCCCCCCCCTCCACCCCGACATATTTTATTAAGTTTTTTAAAAGAACAATTTTCAACTGCAACTGAATCCGCCGGAAACCGCGACTTTTCTTACGATTTCATCACTGTATCAAACCCGTCCCGCAAGAGTCAACCAGAACAGACCTGAACCCGAATTAGGACCAAGCCAACTCGAATCCGGCCCACAACGAAAAAAATTAGCTTCCACCCGACCCAAACAGCACCGCGGGTTGGTTTGCGTTCGGGTAAAATCTAGTTACTTACCTGGTGCAGAACAGTAATTCACGTTCATTTTACTTAATCCACTTAGTTATTTAATATCGCTCATTTTTACGTGCAGTACACGATAATATATTAAAATTTCGTGATGATAGCTTAATTGTCTAGAAAGTTAACGCTTATAAAACCAAAAAAAAAAAAAAAAAAAAAAAAAAAAAAAAAAAAAAAAAAAAGGTTTATATTATTGTCCTGGAGAAATTGAAACATTATCACCTGCAAATTGAAACCTTTCTAAAAAAAAGAAGAGTAAGAGCGAGACTGAAAATCAAAGCATCAGTTCAGGAATTATGCGTGTATATTAACGAATTGCATAAACCCCTTTGTTTAATGTTGGTTAAAAAATATACATAATTCCTTAATGCCTGGATCACTGCAACGCAAATATAAGTGCTTCCCATGAATAAAAAATAAAAAATAATTTAAAGAGAATATAAAATAAACAACATGCTAAAGGTTTTTGTTTAAATCCTAAGAATATCATAATATGTGGAAATGACACCAAATAAGGTTTTTTTTCTTTTTTTTCTTCTTTTACTAGTGAACTTTAGTAATGTTCTTTTAGTGTTTAATTAAATAAAATGCCTGTCATCAATGCATCGCTCTTCGTCGTAGTCTGTCTTAAAGTTCCTCCAATCTTGAATAAGTGATTTTATTAAAATGACTTGAAATTTTCATAACATATTGAATATCTTCGTCATTTATATTGTAAAACTGTATTTAAACATATACATACTATATTTGTAATAATAAATATATCAACAAATATCAACAAATATATCAACAAATATTTATTTAACAAAATTCCCTATCAATAAATAAATATCGCGAGTGGGGTAAATTATTCCCAGACGTTAATCAATGAATACAAAGCAGCTATAAAAAATAATGTTTCAATCAATATATAACGGTATAAAACCAAAAGTCTTACCTTTAAATGTGTTTAAAAGTTAGTTATGGCTTCAAAAGTTCCACTTATAACGGGTGACCTTGTTTTACACATTGGGCGTGTTGTCTTAACTTTTTAACTCCATTATCAACAGAAATTATTTAAAAAAAAAATCCCGTCTAATACAGCGTAACTGTATTATCCCAATTAATTCACTTGATAAATTACCATCGGGAGCTGAGCCATTCTTTCACGAGTCTTCTAAATAACTAACTGCAATATATTTCTATTGTATTTAAAAAATAGAATACACAGCAAAACTCTAAATGATTCTTCCTGTTTATCACAGAATAGTTTTTGTCATTCTCATAGCAGCGTTAGAACTATAAAAACAAGAACGATAGAATTGTAACCATTCAGCAAAAATGCTTCAGCAGAGCAGATGCATTCATTATAATCCCAAGTCTAAACAAAATAGTCAGGCGCATATTTTGCTTTTGTGAATCTTAGATTTGCGGTTTAAACGAAGCAGCTTGAAATCGGCAGAAATGTATTTTGAGTATTTTCAAAATACAAAATACTTGGAAAAATCATTTCAAAATACATTACCAAAATACTTTCCTTTAGTCAGTTTAAAATACAAAATACAAGATACAAATGTATTTTGAAAATGTATTTCAAATACATGTATTTTCGATACTCCCCAACTCTGGCCCTGCATTATGGTTATCTAAATTGAGATGTCCGATATTCAGGAGTATCCGTTGTGGAGGTTAATGAACATTCCCGAATATCAGACACCTCTGTTTAACGAGTACTTTTTTAATCCACTATACATACATATTTGTGTATTTTTACCTCACAAATGCCGACATCTCCGTTTATCGGACATATTCCGCGGTCCCAAAGTGTCCGATAAATATACATATATATATATTATAATCTTGTCCTTTTCTAAAAGTTCAAATTATTTATTATACCCGGTTGAATGTCGAAAAAGATTTAAAATATCAGATGTACGAAAATTGCACCCCCCCCCCCAAAAAAAAATGAAAATTCTTAATTTAAAAATTAGATTTAAAAAAAATTATATTGCCGCAATTTTACAGATATATCAGATGATAATCATAACAGCTATTTAACTATGAATAAATAAATAAATATTCTACTTTAATAACATTGAGAAAAAAATTGCTTCGGTATTTTGTTAAATATATTTGCGTTTTTAATCTTGTTCTGCTCTAAAAGTTTAAATCTTTCATTATAATCAGTACAAGATTTAAAATATCAGCTTTACGAAAATTTTATACAAAATCTCACCCCCTCCACGAAAAAAAAAATGAAAATCCTTATCATTTAAAAATTATATTTTTAAAAAATTTATATATTGCCACATGCACAAGTTTTTATGTAGATCAGAGGGTAATCACAAAAGCTATTCAACTATCAATAAAAATAAATAAATACATATTCTATATTAATAACATGAAGAAAAAATAACTTATAGTTTCCAAACTTCTTTCGCCTTAAATATATATATAGTAACATCTAACTATCATTTTTGTATTTTTCGTATAAGTGCATGTAAATAAAGTTATTTTAAGTGCAAAATCTAGTTATAGCTTTTTACTTTTTCCCATTATAAATTTCAAATTACTTTTTTTATTAAAAATGATCAAAAAATCAGTATTAGAGTTGATTGCAAATCAAATACATATATATATATTCACTGGCAGCTTTAGACGAGTCTCATGTACTTTATTTATCTTTTTTTAATCTGCGGTTTTATGTCAGGAAGTAAGAAAGAATTAGGTGATCTTTATCTTCCAAAGCTTTTTTTTATTATTATGTCCTCGTTTACTGAGAGATACAAATTAGCCATTGAAAATAAAAACTGCCATTGAATATATAATTTGTAGTAAAAGACAACGTCATAAGTTTCAAAATATATACTTCTAAAATTAGTGTTTTTTTTTTCCTTGCGAACAGATTCAAAACTAGTTGAATTTCATGCAAGATTTTGTTTAGTACAACAAATAAAATCATGAAAGACACAAATTTTAGTACTATAAAGAAATTATGGCACTTACTTCAATCGCTGTTTGCAAGAGGTAAGAAAAATTCCTCGATTTGGAATTTTAAAAACTACCAAAGTGCGGGAGAAATACTTGCATCATTTTAGAAGAAAATCCCGTAATATATCCGACTAGCAATATTTAAAGAATGAAATGTTCCATCCTCAAAATATAACCTGCCAGACAAAAGTTTCTTTTTTTTCCCCAGCTTTGACAGGACGAAGACGAATAACACAATATTATTGATACGATACAAATTAGCACTAAGTCCATTGCACACGCCTTGTAGAGTTCCCAGGTGTAATCTTCAAGTGTTGTTTACTTCTGTGTCTATCACGCCCTTATATCGACGACAGCTTATAAGAAACATTTGGTGTCAAGCACACACGTCAGATGTATGTATTCAATTTATAAATAAACTAAGTGAATACGAATCAAAATCATAGAACTTCACATTCCGCAAAAAACGAATTAAAATACACGCGTACATAAAAACAAACTTTCAGTTTGAACTACAACGTATACTAATTCGAACGAAAGACACCTAAAACAAATGCGCAACTGAGAGTGCCCCTAGTGGTTATTGCGTCGGAAAAATCAAAACGTCTTAAATTAAGACACGTTTCAAGCAACGAAGTGTCTTAAAATAAGACGCTTTCGGATATTTTAGACACTATTCTCAGTTCGTTTACACAATGATCATAGTAAGACACTTATGTATCTTAAATTAAGACATCTATAATGTCTTAATTTTCAGATTAAGACACTTAAGTGTCTAAAATTCTTTTTCAGTCACATATGTGTCTAAATTTAATACGCCTCTATTTGCAGTGTGTTTGCTGCTTTTCATGCCTTATTTGTGCATTTTTAAACGTTGTTTTTCTGCTTATTAAAACAGAACTTTTATTGAATCTCTGCGATACAGAGCCTGTCAGCTATTAAATTTTTCCTTGAGATGTGAAAATCAAATTGATTTCACAATCGTTTACTATTTGTCTTTCTTTGAAACTGCCAAACGGCAGCAAAACAACTATTAATTGTGTTCCATGCATGTCCGATATTAGAAAAATCTGCAACCTATAATAAAGAAAGCATTCCGATACCTTTCAGATTTTCATGATCATGATAACCCTGGTGTAAGACAAAGCATTATCTTGCTGAAAATTTCATCTTTCAGAAGATAGGGTAGTACTACAGCGTCTAGAATACCTAGTGTGGAAATACGCTAACCAAACTGTACTAAAAATTTGTATCCCTTAAATGTGCGACGATACTGCTAAAATCCCAAGTGTCGATCGCAGTGACATCTGCGGGATTTCCGTATTACTAATATTACATTGTATAGACTAGCAATTTCTTCCAGTTGTAGAAAATATCCTGCAGAAGTCCTTCATATTTCAGCAGCATCGTTGCACATTTAAGGGATACAATATTTTAGCGCTTTTTTAAGTATTACAGGGATAGCCGGTTTCCACACTATATATTCTAGGCGCTATAGTAGTACATTACATCAGTTGAGCCGACTACGTGAAATTGGAGAACTGGGGATTATTTTGTGGTTGTGAAACCTATAGTAACCCAAACCATATAAATGTGTGATGACTATTGTATTTCTTTTGGATGCGTCGAAAGATATATCATTTGTTAGATGAGGGTTGGCCAACTGTGGCATGCCGGATATAACTAAAATTTTACAGAAAATGTCGACTTCTTAAATCGCAGAGCTTCGATGATTAGATAAAACAATGATTACTATAAAATGTCAATGGTTTCGAACGTGTCACAGTTGGCCACGCCTGTTTATATATATCCTCTATATAGATAGATATATCCTTTATTAGCTATTCAGAATCCTTTCATCCGATCATTATAAACTATTTATGAATTCAAACAGTTTAAAAATTTCTCCTTAGTATATATCTCTGAAATCAATAACAGCTTTTCATATCTGTACTATTTCATGTGATATAATATAATCATCATCATTTTAATCAAGACACATTCAGAAGACTTCTTACAGGAAATATATTTCTCAAGCAAACTTTTATCGTTACTTTTTCCCTTTTCAATCATCAACACGTAAAACAATAAAAAAGCTTTTTATTGAATTTATTAATTTTTATTTTAAAAATATTATCAAGCCAAAATAATTTGAATTTTAAATTTTTCCATTTTTTGGCAATAAAAATTGTTTTTACTATAAAATTCCAGATAATGGTGAAAATTCATACAAAGCACCGTATCTCGGTTACGTTCAGCTGCACAAAAATTTTTATTGTTTTACTTTGTAGAGCATAAAGAAAAGATTTTGTTCTAAAAGTAACTTATAACACCTAAGTGCCGCATAAGAAATTAAAATTGCGTAACTTTTAGAAAAAAAATTTTATTAACATAAATGGCATTTGCTATCATTGAAAACAATATTTGAAACGTTTTTGTATTTAGAAATGTATTTTTAAAATTAGCAGCTTTGAATTAACTTTTCGACAACGATAAGAGGGGACACCCAGTAAAATATATCAAACATACATAGATACAAAAATACACAGAAAACCTTGTTGAATTGAGAATCACCTTCATTCTGAATTTGCTTTAAAATAATTTATTGACAGTTTTATTATTAACAAAACCTACAAGAAATAAATTTCCTCAATATTCCTTCGAACATGCCACAAAATTTATTACAAATGACATTCATTAGCAAAATTCTTGGAAGCATTTGCAAATCTTTCATTTCTTTATGTTTTGATACAAATAAACTTGTTTACGGTACATCAAGGTATGTAATAGTTGTTGAAATATTATGTTTTTGGTACTAGGAAATAAATCACTGTAATAATACAGAATTATTTTATCCTTATTCTTATCCTTTGATTAAATTCTTATTCTTTCAAAAAACATACTAGTAACATGCTAAATTAACATGTATGTTAAAAGACTACCGCGAAGAACCTTCAAAGACCCTTATTAACACTTTTTAATGTAGTTGAAACGTGTTTATTAACGGTTTGTCTGTCTGTCTGCCATTTATCCATGCTCTAAGTTGCATAAATGTACTAGGATTGCCATGTAATTGATATATGTTATTGACGTTGAGAATGGCATGTTTCTTATTGAAAATGAAGTGTGTAGCATTTATAGCTCTTTTACAGGCTTAAACGAACTTAGTGTGCACTCAAAAGAATTCCGTTACATTACGGCCTACGGGGTGAAATCGTTTTAGTGTATTTTAATGACGTTATACTATTTAAAACATACTGAAAATTATTTAAACACTGAACTGGATTAAAAGATACGTTCTGTAAAATATGGTGTGCGTAGCATTTAGAGTTCACTTACAGGGACACACAAAATAATTCAGTTACAGTACCGTCAACGAACAATAATTGTTAGAAGCGCGTCTTCTGTTGTGGTACGCGTTTTTAATTGTAACTTATTTTTTGCATATTACTTGTTGTTTGTAACTGCTATAAATCTTAAACAGAGCTGCACAAAAGATATCGAGTACATTTCCGTTCATTGGAGGAAATTGTTGAAGGGGAATTTTCAACTAAGCAAAGTGTTTCCTAACTGAACTAAATTTTAGCATACTATGTAGTATATATGAAAATCAATAGGATACATACAGGACTCCACACAAAAAAATCGCATATTTTTCCTACTATTTTTAGTACTACTGAAACTACTGTCTTTGTAACTACTGAATTTGGATTATTACATGTGTTATGCGTTTTCCTTATTGTTTACTTATGAATTATCCTTCACCTTATTAAACGGCAAAGTTTTGTTACAGTATTCTGAACGTGTTGGAAAGTATTTCATAATCTATGCTTGCCGCATGATTTTTCGTTCTTGCATATTTCGAAACTGCATTTAAACATGAATATACAGACACCGAACAAAATTTAGAATACAGATAAATGATGTTGGTTAATTTTTGCGGCGATAAATCGCATTATATGCGACAGTAATTCATAAGCGGATCGAGAAGGACGTATCGTAAATTAATTGTGAGAGTCGAGCTGCTTGATGAATTGTTTCTTTTGTAAGATGGATTAAATTAAAGATTTAACTGAGTGGCAGAAGAGAGTAGTTGCTTTTTTAGCATTCATAAAGGCATGCTGAAGAGGATATGGGTAAATTTGCTGGTATGTTACACAATATGGTAAAATATATGTTTGGCATGTTTCACATATATTGATTTGGATTCCTTTGTAGAAGTTAATAAAATATCAAATCAGCAAGGCTGCATTCAAATTAGTGATGTAACGAATAGTGATTTGGCCGAATAGCCGAATACCGAATATTCGGCCAAGTTTTAGGCCGAATACCGAATATTCGGCGGCCGAATACTGACTTTAATATAAATGACTTTTATTTTAATTGTTTAATTTTTTTTTCAATTTTAAAATAAAAAATTAAATTAAGGACTAATTGAAATTAATTTTTTGTTTGAGTTTTCAAAAATCATAGCAGCTGAATGTATTTTTTGTTATACTTTAAATGTCTTAAAAATACTTTAAAGATAACATATGACTTTTAAAAATGTGAATAATAATTTAATTCATAATTTTTTATTTAATCCATAGATAGTTCTAGTAATTTATATATATATATACTATCTAAAATAGAACTCATTACCTCTGTAAAAATGAAACTTTTTTTATTTTAGTAAAATCCTTTCACCCCCTAAAAGTAAGAACTTGCATGTGTCCTCTGTCTTTTTATATCCTTTTTCATGCAACTTAAACGTAGTAAATTTACACTCTGTATGTCAAAAAAAAAAAAAAAAGGTTATTTTCTTTAAATATAATTATTCATTCCATTAAAATATTATATATTCTTTTCTGCTACCAAGATATACTTTTCTCTTTTCTTTCTCTCAAAATTAACTAGCCCCTCATAATACTTCCTCCACCCCATATTTCAGAATGAGATCTTTTTATTAATGTATTTAGGTATAATTTTTTAATATTGTTTGTCGAAAATATTTAAAATCATATTTCGTTTTGATTTTCTGGAACATATCTAACCAAATATCTTAAAATATTCGGCCAAATATGCCACTATTCGGCTACAGGTATTCGGTCAAATGTCCCACTATTCGGCCACAGGTATTCGGCCGAATATCTGTTCAATATTCGGCCGGCCGAATATTCGGCAAAAGGGCCGAATAGGCCGAATACCGAATAGTGGCCGAATATTCGTTACATCCCTAATTCAAATATTGGATAAACGGGTCAAATATTGGATAAACCTTTCTCTTTCTAACTTTGTGTGTATCCACTTATGAACAAAGCATTTTTCCAGAATGCTAATTTTCACGTGTACAGAGGAAAATTTGTTACGAGCCAGTTTTACTAGCATCCAAGACTTCTGTCATTTTCCCTGGACATCAAAGTCCAGTCCCCATATTAGAACAGCAAGCAAAGCGCATCTATAGACATCCTGACAATCTCAGATATCTCCAGAAAAAACTGATGACAGAGTGACTTGAAGTCGATGTAAGCATCATTCAATGCCACGAAGCATTTGAGCTGTTATTCGTGCAAAATGTAGGTAATACTAATCGTGCAAATTGACGTGGCCATAATTTTTTTCAAAAATGTGATACATCAATTTTCGCAACACTGTTTGTGTTCTACACAATGGTATGATTAATAAGTCAAAGTAGAACCGGTGCAAACTTACTATGCAAATGTGGGATAGATTTTTATTTGTTTCAAGAAAGGACTGTGTTCTTTTACTTATTGTAAATATTTTCAAATGTCACAATAATTTTATCTTTTTATGATATTTAGCGCAGAAATTAATTCCACCATTTTTTTACTATTTTTTTATTACATGAAATTCAAACTAATTTTGCCTGACGACCTAAAAAAATTCTAAATTTTTTAAACCGTTAAACTGTTTTCCTATTCATCAGGGTTCCGTACATGAAAAGTAAAATCGGAACCACTGTAAGATCCCTCGTGTGTCTGTCTGTCCGTCTGTCACAGCTGTTTTTCTCATAAACTATGGAACGTAATAACGTAAAACGTATAAATTTCAAATTTGGCAGCAGTAATTAAAGCTATATATATATATATATTGACCCACATATTTATAGATTATTAACAATCCACAAATATAATTAGAAAAATTAAATAACTTGGGCTAATTAGGTTAATGGCTAATTAAGTAACTTGAAAAAAAAAATCTTTTATTTGTATATCGTGTGAAAGCTTTCGTAACGCCGAACTCAAAATGCATTTCTTTTAATTTTAGGTATTATATTTTCAGCGATAGTATTATCGAAAATGTAATGCAAAAATATGTTCGCTTTACTCTATTTCCAAATCTATTGAAATTAAAATTATGAAAAAGTTAAGTGCAGCAGAAGTTTATTTAAACCTTGCAGGAAAACTATAACGATTAACCTAGGTCACATAGTTTTTGAGAAAATCGCATTTTCCCGTTACACACAAATTTTGATTTGCGGGCGTTCAGCAGAGGAGTTGAAAAGCGCTGGAGGTACAGTCGTGGGAAAAAAAAGTAAACACCCCCTACTAACTTCTCAACAAATTATCGTAAACGAAAGTTACTGGTACCGAACGATTGGAAATAAAGTCTACTTTTAAATGATGTATATACAATTTTCTTAGGGGCAATCTACATATTAAAACGAACCCAAACATCATTTTTTTCAATAGCAATACCCAATTTTAACGAGATATTTCATATCTTCGGTTCAAACTATGCCTAGACACTAAATTTCAAGTCATCTGAGTGATAAGTTTTTGAATTATAAACATTCAAAATTTAGTGCTTCTAATGTTAAATTACATTTTCATATTTTTATTTATATCTCCTGAAATTATGCTCCTAATGTGCTAATTTTTTGTGTAGCAATAATTCTAATATACCCAAACATAAATACGCTGAATTTGTAATTTTTATAATTTTATGATATGAATTCTGAAATTAATATTCGAAAAAATTATGAATTGCAACCTACAATTTTTTTGATGGATTTAGATTTATTAAGTCCTGCTTTATGGAAATCCAAAATTTCACATTTTTCTTCCAAGTAGTTTTCAAATTATGCTTAAAAAACGGCAAAATAATGGTTTAAGGGGCCGTCTATGATAGAAGTGAGTAGATATTTGGAAATTTCTTCTACTGTCCTGTAATATAACCGACTTCATTGACTGCTTGAGTGGTCCTTAAGGTGCCTTGATCAAGAAGCCTTGGCTCTCTCAGTTAACAATCGAGTACCAAACTTAAATTTGTATATAGCCCTTAAAATACGCTCGTTTTAAAATAATTAATTTCTCGGTAACTTATTGTATGAATTGCATAAAAATTTCTTTTTAGGCAAATTGGAGAGTGTAGAGTTCATTTATGCTGTCAGAATTGTGTACTGCTATTGAAAAAAACAAAGTTATGGTTCGTTTTAATATGTAGATGGCCCCCTAAGCAAATTTTATATACATCATATAAAAGTAGACTTTATTTCCAATCCCCAAACAGCAAATAATCCTTGGCCGAACTTCCGCCGAAAGTCCTAACTGGACTACATTTCGTCCTGGCGATCTCATTTTCTGGGGTCGGCAGATATGACTTCTTGTCCGCAAGGCAAATCACTCTTCGAGCATCGCCTCCCGACTACAATTCTGTCGGTTATGAAGCCTTTGCGTATTACTTTTCGATAATTTGGTCACTTGGTAATCTTTTACCGAGTACATTTCAATATCATATGATCTCTTGCCGGTTAGCTAATCATATCGAATGGAAGAATTTGTACGATGCAAAAATATCATTTACAACGTAAAACAATTCGTTTTAATTCAAAAAATAAATATTGTTAATTGGGAACATTCCCCTCTATAAGATACAGAAATATTTCCATATCGAGGATGTAACTAATTGAAATGTAATAAATCTTGTTTTGTTTAAAGTCAAAATACTGCTGTTAAATAATTTTACAATTAAAATTACAATTAATTTTCTATTGTAAGATACAAATAAAATTACATTTAATTTAAAAATTATGTTCTTGCTTATAAGTGACTCACACTGTTGATATACAAATATTATTGTATCTTACAAAGAATAATTAAGTGTATTATTCATCCCAAGATCAGCAATATTTAGAATTTAAATTAAACAAAATGTCTTACCTTTTAATTAATTTCGCCCTCGATATGAAGACATTTTTGTATTTTATAGCGGAAAATATTTCCGCCTAACAATATTTATTGTTTGAATTAAAACGAAATTTGATACATTTTAATTTGATAATTTTTGCATCTTACAATGTAAAATATTCTCATTTAGCATTGCGTCCAAGCAGTGAAAATTCCATCATTTAAAGCGTCTCATTAAATTTTGGTTATGTATGGAAAAATTTTCTTTTTTTCAATATCTAAATAATTATTTTAATTTAAAGAAAATTTCAATCTTTTTTTTTTTTTTTTTTTTTTTTTTTCTTTTGCTTTTATAAAGCTAGAAAATGAAATATATCACTATCTGGAGAAGAAAAAAAAAGAAGTTCAACTTCTTTATAATTTATACAATAACATTATCTGATTTTTTTTTCCCAAATAAATTAAATTTTTAATCAGAAATTTCTAATTCGTAACTAAGAAAATACATTTAGAGCAAATATTTTGTTGCTGTAATAGTCTAAATTTCAGATATTATCCTGATATAATTTAAATTTCAGATCTTATAATTTTCAATTTATTTATACAGTAATTCTTTAATTAAAAAAATTGTTCAGTCATTTTTTTAACTTTTAAAAAGGTATAAAATTAAATTAATCACTATTTGGAAAACAAAAATAATAAACTTATTTATAATTTATACAATACATTATCTGAATTATTTTTAAATAAATTAATTTTTAAATCAGGAATTTCTAATTCACAACTAAGAAAGAATCATTTAGAGCAAATAGTTTGTTGTTGTAATAGTTTAAATTTCAGATATTATCCTGATATAATCTAAATTTCAGATCTTATAATTTTCAATTTATTCATCTAATAATTATTTTAACAAAAAAAATGTTCAGTCATCTTTTTTTAACTTTTTAAATGTATAAAATTAAATTTCTCACTATCTAGGGGAAAAAAGGATGATCAACTTCTTTATAATTTATACAATAACATTATCTAAACTATTTCTAAATAAATTAATTTTTAAATCAGAAATTTCTAATTCATAATTAAGAAAATACATTCAGAATAAATAGTTTGTTGTTGTAACAGTCTAAATTTCTAATATAATCTAAATTTTAGATCTTATAATTTTCAATTTATTTATCTAATAATAATTTTAATTTAAAAAAAATGTTCAGACATTTTTAAAACTTTTAAAAGGTATAAAATTAATTTTTTTACTTTTTTGGGGGAAAAAAAAGATGATCAACTTCATTATAATTTATACTGAAGTATTTCTAAATAAATTAATTTTTAAATAAAAATTTCTAATTCATAACTAAGAAAATACATTTAAAGCAAATAGTTTGTTGTTGTAATAGTCTAAATTTTAGATATTATCTGATATAATCTAAATTTCAGATGTTATAATTTTTAATTTAGTTATCTAAATCAACAAAACAGCAAATAACTCTAATCATTTTATTAAGTATAATTTTAAGTATGAATGTCTATACGTTATTATTGAAAAAAAAGAAATAAAGAACAAACAAGCGCTTTTAAATTGTTATTTACTCTTACACTAATTGCCCCGCTATCTGTAAGTTTTTAAGAGATTTAAGTTTATTGATTTGTAAATAATAATGTATTCTCACCAAAGAACATTTCTTGGAAACTATTTTTTTTTCCGCTCCGATTGTCCATTTAGAAATGATGTCCTTGAAACGTGAAAACGTATTTTGAGCGGGAGGGAGATAAGGTATTGTAGGGCATTGGACAGTTTATCCACGTGACACACATCCCCTATCATCACTGCAGGGGGTATCTATACAGCGGAAACAAACAATAACACCTCAGTAAAAAGATTCATTTTTCATTACTTTCCGATTGCCGACCGATTACATGCATAAGAATAAAGCCCGATTAATTGACTTGTAGTAATAATACAATTTCCTGCCGACGTTTTCCCACGACATTGTCCAGATAAATCGTTAGATTTTGTTCAGACGATATTATGTGAAGCTCTACATTCGACTACTCATCTTTTGCCGACAATTCTGGTATTAGGCCGAAATTTAGCCGATATCTCTTGCTACTGGGTAGGTACTAGTACGTTTCTTCTACGATAATTTGTTGAGGAGTTAGTAGGGGGTGTTTACTTTTTTTTCCCACGACTGTACCTATCATCGCAGAGGTATAAAACGATTGTTGATAATGACTTTCGAAAAAAATTGTCGGTGATTAACCGGGATATTAACCCTTAAAGGCAAGGACGGTTTGGACATACATAAAGACACGGGCGTCGTACTCTATGCGCCACCAGCTTTTAAAGCCTAGATAACAACTTTTAATGATATATTTTTGTAATGCAGTGTCCAGTTACTAATTCATATATTTACTGTATGGAACCCCCTGCGCGCGAGTAATAATCGCACTTGTTCGGTTAATTTTTCATTTAAAGTAATTTAATTCATGTCATTAAGTTCAGTTTCGTTCCAATTTTTAAGGTTTAAATAACCATAAGGAAAAATAGTGAAAAATATACGTTCCAAATGCAATTATTCAATTTTAAAAGTGAAGTAAGATAAGAAAAAAATTATTTATAAAATATAACTCTTAATATAGGATCAGATTCTTATTTATGGATTTCCGCTCCAGGCTGACCCTTGATTTGGACATATGCTGCATTGTAACGAAAGCGAAATTCAGCACCATAGACTATAATCCATCTTAGATGTGGAGTTTAAAAATTATTTTTTTCTTATTTATAGATAAATTACAGTTACGAATATTGAAGATACATAACTTCTGAATAAAAACGTTTTAGCAATGGAAACAGTATATCATTTTAAAAAGCAGAAAAACCAACGTATAAAAATGTACAAATAATACATGAAAAGCAGCAAACAGCTGTTTCGAACCTACTAGCGAGGTACTTCTTCGGTGCAAGATGGGGAAAAAGGAACAGAGTGCTAGAAAACGCAAGACTGAGCAAAGTTATAGACAGAGACGCACTGAATTATATACCCCTGCGGGTAGCGAAGGCGCCAAAAACAACCAACGAGAGAGAAGCAGTGGAAACGACTGGGTGGACAAGTAGAGAAGGGGAGAAAAAGAAACCAAAAAAGGAGGAAATTAAATTAATTATGTTTTTCCCCAATTTTGAGCAGTAACAGTTTCACTGTTAAGAATCCTTTTGATTTTTTTAAAAAAACTTCATAATTTTAAGCCACAGGGTCACATAATGATTTCTTTTGATGTTAAATCGTTATTTACAAACGTTCCGGTTGAGGGGACTTTAGATTGCCTCAAGAAAAGGCTTTGTGAATTTCATTTCTCTTATTTTGAAATCGAGGAGCTTATCCTTCTCACTCGCGTTTGCTTATCGCAAAATACTTTTGTTTTCAATGGTAAATTCTTTCGTATGATTGACTGTTTGGCTATGGGTAATCTTCTTAGTCCAATTTTATGCGATATTTATATGCACTATTTTTAGGTCAATTTTTTTGAAATTTTTTAATTTCCGTTCTATGTTCGTTATGTTGATGATGTTTATGTCCTGGTTGAAATGAATTCGGATATTAATCATATTCTCTGTATTATGAATTCCATTGATCCCTGCATTCAATTTACCTCTGAAATTGAAACCAATAACTGTCTTTCTTTCCTGGATGTCCTCGTAATTCGTTGTGAAAATGGCTTTCAGACTACCGTCTTTCATAAACATTTTGCTGTCAATCTCCCACCTCACAGGTATTCTTCCCATCCCCCTAACCAGAAATTCGCTGCTTTCAATAGTTTTGTTTTTCGGGCTACCAATATTTGTGTCACTCCTCAGTTACTTAGTGCTGAACTTAATTATCTCAAAGCTATTGCTGTTGACCGTGGTTATTCCTCTAATATTATTGATTCTATTTATAAGAAATTGACGAAATCCGTCCATTCTGAAAAGCATTCTAATTCCAACTCTAATAATTCAGTTGTGTTACCATTTTTTCTAAAATCAGTCAGCAAGATGCTAAAATCTTAAGGAGGTTTCATTTTCATTTTATTTTTTCTCCTGTTAATAAAAACACTTTTAAAACCTCAAACACTCCATTGATCGCCTAAATAACTGGGGTATTTACCAGATCTTTGCCAGTGTGGCCTTTCTTATATTGGCCAGACTAAACATGCTCTTAGATTTCGTTTAAAAGAGCATGAAGGTTATGTTAAAAATCAGGAGCTCAAACGCTCTTCTATTGCTCAACATTCTTGGTCTTCTCAACATAGGTTCGATTTTTCCTCAGCCATCATATCCAAAGATGTTCTTCTAACCTTGATCTTGATTTTTGGGAAGCTTACCACATCATTAAAAATTCTCACTGTTTAGTCAATCACTTATCTAGTACTCCTGATTTTCCAAGTATTTGGAAAGCATTAATTTTATTTACCCCTTGTAAAACCTTCGACTAACAGATGGAAGTGGTAGCGTGGAACTTCAGTCATGCGGAGGCCCAAGTAATATTTAAATCAAACAATTTATTTAAATGACATAAGATAAATTAATTTTTCTTGATTAATACTTGAAATACAACTATTTTATATTTCTGGGTACTGTACAGCTGGCGACAATGTTCATTAAAAGTATAATGTTCAGAGTATAGGATTAGCATTCAAATTCTACTGGATTCTTTCTCGATATAAATCCAAAATCCTGTCACGATAGTCTCGTAAGAAACAGCTGCCTCTGTTTTCTTGTGTATACCAATCCGCTGTCAACTACTCATATCTCGCGGTTTCCATCAGAGAAATCTTACCCTGCCCAAATCGGCAGACTGCTTCGGACCTGTCCGAAATCTCAGCCCCAAACTTTTTGAGAGCAACTCCCTCCTTGGGATTCCAAACACATCTTCCCGTTAACTTGCCTTTCTTAAAACCAAGGCTATCTATATCCCACTCAGAACCCACCCAGTGTTTAGGTTGAATGACATCAGTAACAAGCTTCAGTATCATAGGCCAAGAATGACCCTCGCTGCTAGCGTGAGAAAATTGCGCATCTAGATTCATTTTTAAATTGTCCTGGGAAAATATCGGCAAGCTTGCTACTTAAAAGGGATTCCGTAACTCCTCTTTTTTTTCGTGCCTTTCTCCTTTTCAGTCAACCTTTAAGATTGGTTTAGATGGATTGATTCTTTTTATCATTTCCTGCAGAACCTTGAGACTTAGAAATATTTTGAGCTGTTATGCTTATGCATTGCTTTTCCTATCTAGAGTTCTCTTTTGAAAATATATGGGACTTTTTTTTGTGAATTCCATTGGATTCGTCACAATACCCCCGCCTTTAAATGATATTTCGGCTGCAAGACGTAATATCTGCAAAGAAAAAGTTAGCTCATATATTAGGGTAGCCCTCCTTTATATATCTCACTCACCTCTTTCACAAAAAACTTTTCATTCAATTTACATTTAACTTACTAATGCTGAGTACATTTGATTATGAAATTTCACTTTTAAAAGACAAAACACATTTAAAATTTTACACTATGACATCTACACAAAATAAGATGAAATTTAATATGTACACTTAGTTAAATCGAATTCGACTCACTTGATCCGGCACTAAATTTCTAACTGATAGAGCCTGTTATGTGAAGGCCTATTTCTATATTTAGGATAGTGTTTCGAACGTGAATCCTCGTTTGTCAACATATTTATTTTCTCCGCGTTTTTCCCTTGTGGTTTTTGTCTATTTACACGATAATTTTGCAACTTTTCATGTCTACCTGTGGCGCTCGCCACACAATAAGCCGTGGACATTTTAGAGTCGCCCGTCCTCCGACTAATCCGTCTCGTAACTCTTTCGCGCTCTTTATTCCCGTCCAAATCCTTTACTAGATTTTCTGACCTGAGATACTTTTTGTTCTCGTTATTTCTACGCCAAAATTCTCTTTTGTTCCTTCTCAGTGTTTTTTTCACCGACGTATCTCTTTTATTATCCGATCTATATATAATTTGACACGCCCTATTTGCCTTTGAAAATCCTCACACTCATGATGCGATTTTTCTAACCCCTTTTTCAGTTTGACTTCTCGTATGGACCAACCCATCTCATGATCCCCTTTGACATCTTTTTTCTTTTATTCGATCCTAAAACCTGTAGGCCGTGAGACAAGGACGAAAAGGCCGTTTAAAAAATTAAGTTCGTTCCTCACAAAAGAGGGTTATGTTTTGCAACTTCAATAAAACAGATAATATTGTCACAACTCAAAAAATACAATGTTCATGGTCCGATAATTGCACATTATTTAATTAACGGCAAAAATAAAGCGAGATGTTGTCTCTTTTTTTCGACCAATAAGATGGCGTCTTCGTGTATGCTGCGGGATGACTTTACCTTAATTTTGCTTTCACTATGCGACTTTCGGATTTTAACTCACGGAGCAAAACAGCAATTTTTATACTATGACTATTTAACCATTCGAATTCGATATAAAATAAATAGTTTTTGAAGAATATGAAAAAAGGAGGATGCGTTTTATATATATCATGATTTTTTTTAACATATTAAGATATTTGCTTTATCATTTAAATAAATTTCAAACCCATTTCCAAAAATTTTACATGCTGTTCTTAAATATGTATTGCACAGGTGCTTTTTTTCATTTATATGTTCTGCTTGTGTTAATAAATTTATCATAGCATTTTCCCAGTTTTTATTAATATTTAAGACAATTAACCAAATTTCACTATGGCGCCATCTAGTATCGAGAGAAACAAAATTAAATCATTCAAGTATATTTTTTTTCTGATAAATAAAATTTCCTTTTTCTAAAAGCAATTGTTGCTGTTTCAAAAACAATGTAAATTTGCTATCAAAATTTATAAAATTATAAACAGATTATACTTGACAGAAAAAATCTAAATGCTGACAAAAATAATAAATAATTTAGAAAAACACCAAGTATGTTCCCTTTAAAATGATAGTTGTAAATACTAAGCATTTAATTGCTTTTTTTTCCTAGTTTAAAAGAAAAAAATTGTAAATTTGGCGTCATTTTATAATTGTCCATACAACCAAACATATTAAGTTTGAGCAAAAAAGAAGTAAGTTAAAACTCAAGAATTTGGTTCTATTTTGAAAAACACAAATTGTAATCAAAACAAAAATGGAAATGGTTAAAAATATTTTAACAAGACCTTTTTCTTTTTTTCCGTACAGAAGTCAGATATGTAAATTTGTAGATCTCTGTACCATTTAAATATTGTTAGGTTCATTGTAATAATGTCGAAATTTAAAGTTTTATTAAATTAATATATGCAATACTTTAATTTTCTTTATTTTGCAGCATCAATATTAATTTATCAAACGCTAAATTTAATAAATTAAATTACTGCAATTGGTAAACTTTTTTACTTATTAAATTAATCATGGCAATTATGTCTTAATATTATTATTCTCTATACTTTAAATAATAACTTTCATATGCATTGCATGTTTTTTTAAATCTAATAACCTAATTTCATTTTTATTAACAAATAGCATTTTAAATTCATTAAATTGTGTTATAATTAAATCTGAGGTCTTTACCTTCATTTTTAAATAAATATTATTCGTATTAATTTAATTTCAAGATAAATCAATTATGCCTTTGAATTAATAAATTTATATTTATATTCCAGATCCTTGCCACGTATATTTAACAATATTTCTTCATCTTTTTTTTCAAGGATGCTTCCAAAATTAAGTTTGAACTTGTCTCACACTGAGAAAGTTTTTCAATTTTTCTTTTACCCGTGGATTTATCCAAAATGTAACTATTTTTTCTGCATAAAATGCAAACTTTAGGTATTTTTAGATTTAGAGTCTTCATGGTGGTTTTTCATACTACTCTTACTTCGCAAAAATCGTTTGTTGGGAATGTTATGTTCATCATCAGTAATATTTTGAGTATCCGGAAGAACATTCCGTTTTTGATAATTTTGTTGTACGTTTCACGGCAGCAGCAATTCTCACCTTGTCTGTGAATCGCATATAGCACTTTCTGTGATACAGGATTTTTTCAATCGCTATATCTGACATGCTGTTAACTTGTTCAGCGATTTTTTTTTCAACGGAATCAGTTGAAGCCACTGATATGCACAGCTTTTTATTTTTGTCCAGCTAACAGCCGAACAAGTCTGCAAATCATTTTCAGTGTCATTCACAATGTGAATGGCACATTCCATCGTAAATAAATTAAAAGTCAAACAGCCGGAATTCGAAAGTTTGTGTCGATTTGTTTACAAACAACTCTCTCGTTCTCCCCTCTTCCGTTTCCTCATTGGTTAGTTAGCGATGAACTGTCTCGCAGCAAACGAATCGCAGCCGAGTCATTGGTTTAAAAAAGTAGAAAAAGCATCTTTGTTTTATGTCTTTAATTAATTAATGTGCACACATTATACCATGAACATTGCATTTTTAGAAACAGAGGAATATTTTCTGTATTTTCAAAGTGACAGATATTACCCCCCCCCCCCTTTCATGAGGAACGAAATTAAACGATAGACTGGCTTGTCCCACGGCCTACTGATCTTCCTTTTTCGTGGGTGATACGGTATTATCCTTCCTTCCCTCCCGATTCTCATATCTCGTTTTTGACCGGGTACCTCCCATTTCCTTTCTTTCTCCCAAGTTCACGCTCGTCAATTTTGAGTTGTCCTCTCTCATCTTATTCTCGTCCCTTCAGGATAGATTCGCGTTTTCGTGTTTCGCTTTATTATGGATGACCACTGCATCTGACATCTGCATTTTTCCCCTTTTAATATCTTTAATTAATTTTTGAGTCTTGTTACCCAAAATATAGTAGGACAAATTCGTATTTCTGTCCGTCACGATAGCTTTTGTTTTTAGGCTCCCGAGTCCTTCAGTTTTTAAAACAACTTCGGCGGTCGGTAAGCGACGAGTATTGTTCATTAACGGCTGTCTAACTCGAATTGTGCCACCGTCTAATTGATTGGGTTTAATAAATTTCCTCGAAATCACATCATATTGACTTCCACTATCTCTTAAAGTTGTGCATTCCCTTCCGTTGATTAGCGCACGGCTTAGATAAGGCTTAAAACTTTCTTCAAAATTTGTACTTCCGCTAATATGATGAACGCTGGTAATTTGCTCTCCATTTCTTTTGTTTTCGGGACAATTGACCTTCAAATGGTTTGGGCTCGAGCAAATGAAACACCTAATAGCCCTTTTTCGCTCAAAGATTTTTTACCTTTTTTTCTATATATTTCGTTCTCTCCAGTTAGTTTTGGTTTCGTAATGCCCCCCTCACGTTTCGTCTTCATTTTCCATTTTCTCATCCCGCGAATTTTCTTCGAATTTTAGCTTTTTGTTCCACGATTTTTTGACGCCCCTTTTATAGTTTCGTATTCGTCCAGATCCTTAGCTAGTGTTCCTGGATCTTTATATTTTGCCCACGAATCTATAAAATGTTCCCCTAATTCCGCTGGAGCACGCCTCTTAATCTGTTCGGTGATTAGCAAATCTTTTAACTCTTTAAAATTAGTAACCTCAAGACCATTTAACCACCCTTCTAGAAAGCTATTTAGTTCAAAAATGAGGTCTTTCCACGGGCTGTTCTGGTCTCGTAAATGTTTAACTAATTTTTGTCTGTAAGCCTCGCCACTCAATCTAAAGCGAACTAACAGGTTTGACTTCACATGTTGAAAGTTGTCAACCCGGTCTGTCGGTTCGCGCAAGATCAATTCATCTATTTGTACGGGCAACAAAGCTAATAAATGCGTTACCAGATCCTCATTTTCTATCCCAGACCTTAATGCCTGTCGTTCAAACAAGTTTAAAAATAGAGTTATATCCGAACGTTCTGGATCAAAACGATGCATTATAGTTTTTAGCGCTAATTTAGGTCTTTCCAATCCATTACTGGAAGTCGAGTTACGCCTCCCTGAATTTTGCGTTAATTTTAATTGCTCTAATTGAAAATTTCTCTCTTTTTCTTTCTCTTCTTTTTCTTTTTTCTCTCTTTCTAAAAGAAGTAAATCTTCCCTATCTTTCACTATATATCCCACTTGCGTTAATGCAAAGTCGGCATCATAATCGTCCGCGGCCTCTATCTTTTGGATAATCGTCGTGATTATGTCACTTTCTTCTATCAGAACTCCTAATACCTCTGCTAAATTTTGCAGATAAGCCTTTCGGCAATATTTCAATGCCGTTATTTTCGCCATTATCTATCGATTTTATATTCCTACCGATACTACAAAGAGAACCTAACGATTTCCCTCTTTATTTATTATTTTTTTTTTCAACTACCTCGGAAGATGTGAATTTGACACTTCACCAAGAATATTCTAACCTTATCTACCGTTATACAATGGTTTTCAAACGTATTCACAATATACATAAATAAATTAGCAATACTATAATAAATTTCAGACATTCTACGTTTTAGTGTTAGTTTCGAAAAAGAAGTATAATTTTTCCACTTTTTACATTTCCTGCACCCACAAAGTATAGAACATAAAAAAAAATATTTCCAAATGCTATAGGTAAACAATTTTCCCTATTTTACTCAGAATTGAACACTCCTTGCAACCTTTTCATATGCTTTTTCTATTTTGAATACAAGTATATATTTAGGAAATTTAATCATTAAATAATCCAAATTGCTTCTAAAATATTTTTCAAGCAAACTTTCCTCAAAATGGCACTTTTCTTACATGACATATTTTTTTTTCTCGCCTTAAGAATCTAGTTCGATTCTAGTTTTCTGTATTCTTAATTTTAAAAAAAAATTCAAAATTTAAAACCAATGACAAGGGGTATCAGCTCCCTTGTACAATAATTAATTAATAAGTTAATAATTTTCTTATTTTAACTAACCAATTTTTTCAATTTTAAAATTTTCATTTACCTCAAAACAAAAGTTTTCCTTTAAAATATTAATTTCTTATCAACATTTCAATTAATTAATAGGTTAAGAGCCACTCAAAATAATGAGCTTACCTTTTGTTTTGCTGGGGCATTTCCTCTCGGGAACTGTTCTGCACGGCACTGCACTGCACTGTAGTCTCCTTTCACTGCACACAGTCTTGCATCTGGATATCGTCTAGAGCACCTTTTTGGGGAACTGTCCGGCACGATACTGGTGTCACTTTTCTCTACGCACAGTCTTGCGTCTGGTGCTCTTTTTTAGAGGAACTGTTCGGTACGATACTGGTGTCGCTTTTCCCTACACACAGTCTTACGTCTGGAGCACTTTCTTGGGGGAACTGCCAGGCACTATACTGGTGTCGTTTTTCTATGCACACGGTCTTGCATCTGGAGCTCTTTCTTAGTGGAACTGTCCGGCACGATACTGGTGTCGCTTTTTTCTACACACGGTCTTGCGTCTGGAGCTCTTTCTCTTAAGCTAGTCTTTTAATGTTCAGAGTCCTTGCTGTGCATCCCACCTTCTGCCACCAAGTGTTAAAACCTTCGACTAACAGGTGGAAGTGGTAGCGTGGAACTTCAGTCAAGCGGAGGCCCAAGTAATATTTAAATCAAACAATTTATTTAAATGACATAAGATAAATTAATTTTTCTTGATTAATACTTGAAATACAACTATTTTATATTTCTGGGCACTTTACAGCTGGCGACAATGTTCATTAAAAGTATAATGTTCAGAGTATAGGATTAGCATTCAAATTCTACTGGATTCTTTCTCGATATAAATCCAAAATCCTGTCACGATAGTCTCGTAAGAAACAGCTGCCTCTGTTTTCTTGTGTATACCAATCCGTTGTCAACTACTCATATCTCGCGGTTTCCACCGGAGAAATCTTACCCTGCCCGAATCGGCAGACTGCTTCAGACCTGTCCGAAATCTCAGTCCCAAACTTTTTGAGAGCAACTCCCTCCTTGGGATTCCAAACACATCTTCCCGTTAACTTGCCTTTCTTAAAACCAAGGCTATCTATATCCCACTCAGGACCCACTCAGTGTCTAGGTTGAATGACATCACTAGCAAGCTTCAATATCATAGGCCAAGAGAGACCCTCGCTGCTAGCGTGAGAAAATTTCGCATCTAGTTTCATTTTTAAATTGTCCTGGGAAAATATCGGCAAGCTTGCTACTTAAAAGGGATTCCGTAACTCCTCTTTTTTTTCGTGCCTTTCTCCTTTTCAGTCAACCTTTAAGATTGGTTTAGATGGATTGATTCTTTTTATCATTTCCTGCAGAACCTTGAGACTTAGAAATATTTTGAGCTGTTATGCTTATACATTGCTTTTCCTATCTAGAGTTCTCTTTTGAAAATATATGGGACTTTTTTTTGTGAATTCCATTGGATTCGTCACACCCTTTTTTGGTTTCTTTTTCTCTCTTTCTCCGGTAGATGTCGCTACTTGTCCACACAGTCGTTTCCACCTCTTCACTTTCATTGGTGGTTTTTGCCGCCTTCACTACCCGCATAGGGTATATAAGTCTCTGTATATAACTTTGTTCAGCCTTGCTTTTTCTAGAACGCTGTTCCTTTTTCCTTATCTTGCACTGAAGAAGAATCTCGCTAGTAGATTCGAAACGGCTGTTTGCTGCTTTTCATGTATTATTTGTGTATTTTTAAACGACGGTTTTTCTGCTTTTTAATATTGTTGCACAAAGGTTTATTTGCTATTTTTAAGTATATCATTTATTTTGGAAACATAAAAAAATTTATCAAATGCAAAAATTAACTCGCGCTATTTTCAAGTAAATAAATTTTGTAATTTTATTAATTTAAGAAAGAAGTAAATTTTACTGAGATATAAATTCATCTCAAGAATTTTACAAATTCATATTAATTTATTCTCAAAAGCATTAAAAGATTATTGTAAAAGAATTAAAGAAATTATTAGACGATTTCAAATATCTATATCTCAATTGAGAAATTAAAATAAAAGATAGAATTTATATCATTACGCGTTATGTAATTGTTCTATTTTAAAACTCACTAGTATCATGGAGACATAAATTAAATAAAAAACTTTCCGGCATGTCATGTGTCGGGAGGAAAAGGTAGCTTTCATGTTCCTTGTTTTTTAAAATATAACTTATTTTACTCCAACACACTAACTTTGACTTTGTGAAACTATTATAGATGATCCAAAAGCAATTTTCTTCAATGCTGAATACGAATAAGATTTTTGCCAAATTAGTCAGATAAATCCAAATTGGCTTCATTTAGAATGATTTATGTTTGGTCGCCAAATATGGCGATATTTTGATGTGCTCGCTATTTTAAAGCAACATGGAGGATGAAGCTAACCAATGAGCTTGGCCAAGACCGGTAAGTCCTGTACACATGCCTAGTGACATCGAAATCAGTTACCATAATCCAATGCTATAGTATGGCAAAAAAAAAAAAAGTTTCAAATTATCTGACACTCTAGAATTTTAAACAGCTATATATCACCCATATTCTTAGATAGAGACGATAAAAAATTCTCGGCAATCCTTGCATTAGTGTCAAATACTTAAAAGAAAATGCTTTTTTAATTTCTAATTTTTCTCTAGTTCTTTTTTTAATTTTTAAATTACCGCCATCTTGAATCAAGATGGAGAATGAAGCTGGGTAATGAACTCTGTAGAGATCTTCGTATGTTCTGTACACATGCTTAGTCACATCCAAATCGGAACACGCTTGCTATCGCATTGCAAAAATCAGATTGTTTAAAAATATCAGCCACCCTAGAAATTCAAACTGCTATATCTCCGCCATTTTTAAGATAAAGATGAAACAAAAGTGCACCGGAATCCTTGTTTCAAGTTCAAACACTTAAAGAAAAGACAATTCGATTTCTAATTTTTGTACCGCTTTTTAAACTTTTAAACATTTTTAAATGGCCGCCATTTAGAAACAAGATGACAACTCAGTCAAGACCGTGGTATGTACTGTACACCATAGATTAACATACAAGATGGGACATTTATGGCAAAATCTGTAATGGCAACAGTACTAGCGTCACTACCGACAAGGAGGGAGAATTAACAGGCCTCCGAAATTTACAGATGTAAAAAATATGTTTACGCTCTATATTTTGAGCATCTATTCTTCCTAAAACGAACCAGAGGCAGACGATATTCTATTTATGCTTTATTTATTTAGCTACTTTTTCTTTATCGTTTTTGTATTCACCTTTAACTTACAAAATGATAATTAGAATAATAATTTAAAAGAAAAAACCTAGAAAATTCTTTTAAGAATGTAAATATGTAAGTTTATGAGGTTAAATTGTATAAAATCATATTCAGGTATTGTGTTTATTTATTCATATCGAATAAAATTTTATTGAGTGTAATGTCAGTAAGGTTAGTTGGGGTAACTGGAACCACGAGGTAACTGGGCCATAGGCTATTTTATAAAAAACTGCTGGTGTTTTTTAAGTTTTAGCTTTTGTGAACAATGCCTCTTAATTTCTACTTCCTAAAACAACGTGTATCAACTCAGTCATAACTCTCACTTTGTTGTGATAGGTTGTCAAAATTTTACGTTTCTTTTTTTTTAAACAACGTCAATATGGTTGAAATTCCACGGCTTATTATTAAAATACTGTAAGTACTTTTATTAAACAATCATTTTTTTAAAGATTAGACATATAACTACATTAATATTATTAGGTATCTATACATATTTACTTCATGTTTCAAATGTAAGCCCGGTGTCCCGGTTACCCCATAAATTTTTCAAGAATGGGGTAACTGGGAGATGTATTCGGGATAACTGGACCATGTTGGATCAAGTTAAACCAATAGTTATAAGTAATTTTTAGGGTTCAGTACTTGAAAAGTAAAAACGGAACCGTTATAAGATCACTCTTGTGTCTGTCCGTCTGTCTGTCTGTCTGTCTGCCTGTCACAGCCACTTTACTCGTAAACTATGGAACGTGGAAAGTTCAAATTCGGGGAAGTAATAAAGACTGTTGACCCACATATTTTCAGATTATTAAACATTTATAAATAAAGTTAGTAAAAATGTATAGGGGCAAATTCAGCTGCTTGAAAAAAAAATATTTTCTTTGTATATCGTGCGAGGTATCGTGTGAAAGCTTTCTTAACGCTGAATTCATAAATACATTTCTTTTAATTTTAGGTATTACATTTTCAAAAATGTAGTTGAAAATGTAGCGCAAAAATATGTCGCCCCCCCCCCCCCCATCTGATGCCGAATCTACTGAAACTAAAATTATGAAAAAATTAGAGGGAGTAGACATTAATTTAAACCTTGCAGGAAAATTATAGCAATTACCTTGGGTCACAGAGTTTTTGAGAAAAGCGCATTTTTCCGTTACACACAAATTTCGATTTACGCGCATTCAGCAAAACTGTTGATCAGCGCTGGAGATACCTATCGTATCAGAAGTATAAAAGTATTGTTGATCATGATTTTCGAAAAAAATCGTCAGTAATTAGCCGAGAAATGAACCCTTAAAGATATGGACTGTTTGGATATGGGTCAATCCATTTCAAGTGGTCCAGCATTGGTTGCTCGACCATTTTTAAAAAATCTAAAATTTTTTGTACAACAACCGTAACATGATGGAAGTTCAAAATGACTATTATTTTAATTTTATTAATTTTTGTTTGTGCATGGCGGCCATCTTTGTTTCATCGTCTGCAGCAATTTTCTCACAAGAAGGGTTTACAGAATTGTAAATAATTCATCGCTTATTTATCCAATTCAACTGCGGATTAAAGCAATTTGTATAGAATACATTGGGCTAAAAATCTAGTAATGGAGTAGTTTCCGAAACTAACTGCTTATTCGTAAAATTTAAGCATAAAATTTACGTTTTTTTCCAAAATTTGTCCCTTTACAAGAGGAAATTTTTCTAGCAAGGAATACTGTCAACATGACATAATTTTTTTTACAAATAGGCCGAAAGTACTTGTACTCACAGCCGAGTTCCAGATCTAGGACTTGCTTTCTCTTTGCTAAAAAAAATTCCAAATTTTCCAAAAATGACAAAAATCGCACTTTTCAGGCTTTGATATCTCTGGTGGGCAGGAGATAAAAATCTGATTTTTTTTTTTTTTTTTTTTTTTTTTTTTTTTAAGAGTATTGTATGGTAGTTTTATGCACAAGAAATTTCAAGATGGAGATTTGACTATAAGCTGAGATATGGCAAGGGCAACATATCTAAACAATACTGCCAAACTATTGTTTTGTTGTAGTCACAGCTAAGTATTTCTCTCAGAGTGTCATTTAAATTTATGTTTTTGATTATCTTTAAATAATAGTAACAGAAAATAAAGCCCTTTACAAGCTTAGCAATTAATAAAAAAAATAATTATGCCTAAGGCCATACATTTTGTATGGTTTCAGTAATTTTTGTTGTAAGTAATTTTAGTAACTAAAAGAAACCTCAGCGCTTTTGCATAAAGAAAAAAAAATATTTTTATACAAGATCTGAGACAAAACCAACATAGGGAAAAAGAAAAGCTGTTATTATTGTCATACTTGTTGAGACATGATCAAACGTGTCAAAAAACATTCTTGCTTGTTGGTTTAAAAACCACAATTTTGATCTTTCTCAAAATTTTATTTGTAGGAACCAAGTCTTGTCATCTCTTGATAACTTGATTGAAGATTTTGGCCCTGCTGGCTCATAGAAATATACTTTGAAATCACTATGTGCAAGTCTCAATTCATTAATAATTCCTAGCTTACTTTTTACGAAAAAATGTGATTTTTCTGCAGTTTAAATTTTGAAAAGGCTTTGGGTATCTTTACTTTTTTAAAATTACTTGAGGCTGATGCATGGTAACATCGCATAATGTTTCATTTACAGGAACATACTTATGGTAGGAACAAGTTTCAGGGACTGGCAAGCAGCATTAAAATTGTGGTTATTTAACCAACAAGCAGGAATGTGTTTTGACAAGTTTGATCATGTCTCAACAAGTATGCAACATTAACAGATTTCTCTTTCCCTATTCTGTTTTGGTCTCAGGTCTTGTATATATATATATATATATATATATATATATACCGGGTGTCCTAAAAAGGACTGACTGATTTTAAAATTCAATAACTTGCAAACGGTTACAGATATTTAAAAATTTCTTGCAGGAGGTTTATGCATAAGGTCAAAAGTTTTATTACAGTGATTTTCGATTTTAGTTCGAATTACAAACAATAGATGGCGCTGTAAGAAATAGTCGCTAAATACAGGCCCGATTTTTGGTCCTTTCTCTTGTTTCATGCGGAAAAAGGAGATGGAAATGTATTTTCCGGGCCACGAAGTACCAAAAATCGAGTCTGAATTTAGTGTCTATTGATCGCAGCTCCATCTATTGTTTGTAATTTGAACTAAAATATAAAATCACTGTAAAAAAAAAAAAAAAAAAAAAATGACCTTATGCATAACCCTCCTGCAAGAATTTTTTAAATATCTGTTACCTTTTACAAGTTATTGAATTTTAAAATTAGTCAGTCCTTTTTGGGACACCCGGTATATATATATATGTATATATATATATATATATATATATGTAAAAGTGCTGAGGTGTCTTTTAGTTCCTAAATTTACAACAAAAATTACAACAAACCATACAAAATGTAAGCCTTCGGCAGAATTATTTTTTTAACCCTTAACTGGTGAGGTGGGGTGTTTTTCACCCCAGACAAATTTAAATTCTAAAATATTGCCATTTTACATTACTAGATGGCGCTACGAGTCCATGTACTTTTTTTTCAAGCTATGTAGCAAATGACTCGGCATAATTGAGCAAGTTATCTCTGAGTGTAGTCCAGTATTTTGCGTTCCGGGGTGTAATCAACCCCACCTCACCAAAATTGAAAGTTTTTTACGTATTTCAGAAATTTCTTTTGACAGTAATTATGGCTTTTTTTCCGCAAAAAATGAATGTTAATGACCCTGGTTTTAGTGACTGGGTTAATACAATCCTCAATGAAGAAAGTGAGCTGAGTGGAAATGATGACACAGTCAATGATCCAAATTTTCTAAGTGACCACAGCAGTAATTCCGAAATATGTGGAAGTGACAACACAGAAAATGACGCAAATTTTGAAAGTCATCATAGCAGCGAGTCCGAAATATGTGGAAGTGACGAAGAATTTTTTGTACCAATAAAAAAGGCTCGTGCATATGATAAATCTGGAGACTTTGATCATCCATCATCTGGGCAATCCAAATCCTCATCGAATTATTACGGACGAAATAGGTACAAGTGTTCAAATGTACCTTCAATTAGTAGAACACGTACAAGAGCACATAATATTATATCTCACTTACCAGGAAACATAGGACTTGCTCGTCAGTTCGGTAAATCTTGTGCTCAGTCCGATGCTTGGAGTTTAATTTTCGCAGAAGATATCTTGACCGAGATAGTACTTCGAAGTAACGAGAAGTTAATTAAAATTAGGCAGAAAATTTCTGATGCTGACAGAATGGACTATAGAGATTTAGATTTGACAGAATTGAAAGCTTTCTTGAGACTTCTGTTTTTAACAGCCATTTTCAAGTCTAATGATAAGGATCTGAAATCACTATTCTCGACTGATGGAACAGGAAGAGAAATATTTCGATGCTGTATGCCCTTGAAAAGAATGTATGTGTTATTAATATGTCTTCGGTTTGACAACGAAGAAAATAGAAACGTAAGGAAGGAAACTGATCCTTCTGCGGCGATTTCTTGGGTATTTCACACATTTGTAGAAAACTGTCAAAAAAATTACTCGATAGGAGAATATGCTTGTATAGATGAAATGCTAGTTGGATTTCGTGGCAGATGCAGATTTAGGATGTACATACCAAGTAAGCCTAGAAAGTATGGAATAAAACTTGTTGTTTTATGCGATGCTAAGACTCACTATTTTTGGAATGGATATATTTATGCTGGAAAGGGCAGTGATGGAAATACTCTTTCAGAGATAGAAAAAAAAATTGCTAAGCCAACTCAAACTGTACTCAATCTGGTGAAGCCCTTAGAAGGCACCAACAGAAACATTACTGCCGACAATTGGTTTACTTCTGTAGAACTATTATCTGAACTGAAGAAAAGAGGTCTCACATATGTAGGAACAATTAAGAAAAATAAGAAAGAGATCCCTTCGTCTTTTTTGCCTGCAAAAAAAAGAGAAACTAATTCTTGCCTATTTGGATTTTCAAATGATGTTACACTTGTTTCCTTCGTACCAAAGAGAAATAAAGCTGTGATTTTAGTTTCATCTATGCACCACGATAAATCAATAGACTCTGAAAGTGGAAAACCTGAGATAATAGAATTCTACAATATTACCAAAGGAGGAGTGGATGCACTAGATGAGAAATGCACAAAATACTCAACAAGCCGGCGAACACGAAGGTGGCCCATGGCCATTTTCTTCAATCTTTTAAATATTTCTCTTGTTAATTCCTACGTAATCTTCTCTTCATTCCCAGATAATCCTAAACAAAGCAGATTTGATTTCATAAAATCATTGGCACAAGAATTAATAGCATCGCAACTGCAGAGACGTTTAATGAATATTCGACTTCCTCGTGCTATAAAAAGTATGATTCACAATATTCTAAAAATAAAGCCAGAAACTGGTAAGAAAAGAGTCCTGAGCAATCAAACTATGTGTGCAAAGTGCCCAAGACAAAATGACCGAAAAACTAAATCTATTTGTGCAGTTTGTGAACTGCCTGTATGTGCGTCGTGTTCAGCACCCATTTGCGATGAATGCAGAAATGAAAGAAATGAAGACTTGTAATTTTTACTTTAAAAAACTTTTTTTTATGTTTATTGTTATTTTATACTTAATTCAGTTATTTATCTTCTATATGGTGTAGCTTGATTGTAATTTTGATATTATTTTTTTTTATATAGCAATTGTGCATGAGCTCTATATTTGCACACAAAATTTTTGTGGTATTTAGATACGTGAATTTATATGTATATGTATGTACACTTACAGAACTTTTTTTGTTGTTTTTATATAATTATATAATGCAAAATTCACAGGAAATTTTCTTATTTTAATTCGCCAAATTTTGTGGAGTGTGTAAGAAGTCAAACTTTGGGGTGTCATACACCCCACCTCACCACTTATGTTATAAAAAATCACCTCACCACTTAAGGGTTAATTAATTGCAAAAGATTAATTTTCTGTTACTGATATTTAAAGATAACCTAAAAAATAAAGTTAAATGATACTCTGGGATAAATACTTTTCTGTGACTACAACAAAACAATAGTTTGGCAGTATTGTTTTGACATGTTGCCCTTGCCATATCTCAGCTTGTAGTCAAATCTCCATCCTAAAATTTGCCCCACCAGTGGTCGAGAGGTTCTGCTCTCGAAGCTGGTAGACAGGAAGTGCTGGGTTCGATCCCAATCGCGCCCGTCGGCCTAATCGTTCGGAGTTTTCGTGGTTTTCTTCGAACCTTGGTTCTCCAAGCGTTAATACGGGTTGGGTTCCCTTAGAAAGACCTCCACGGAAGGCACTCCCCCCTTAGGGCCTATATCCCACGTGCAGATAATTGGCCGACATAAATACAACCAACCAACCAACCATCCTTAAATTTCTTGTGCATAACACTACCATACAATACTCTTATAAAAAAAATTCAGATTTTTATCTCGTGCCCCACCAGAGATATCAAAGCCTGAAAAGTGCGATTTTTGTCATTTTTGAAAAATTTGGGATTTTTTTAGCGAAGAGAAAGCAAGTCCCAGATCTGGAACTCGGCGTGTGTCTACAAGTACTTTCGGCCTATTTGTAAAAAAAAAATTATGTCATGTTGACAGTTTTCCTTGCTAGAAAAATTTCCTATTGTAAACGGACAAATTTTGGAAAAAAACTGAAACTTTATGCTTAAATTTTACCAATAAGCAGTTAGTTTCGGAAACTACTCCATTACCAAATTTTTAGCCGCTCAATGTATTCTGTACAAATTGCTTTAATCCGCACTTGAATTGGATAAATAAGCGATGAATTATTTACAATTCTGTAAACCCTTCTTGTGAGAAAATTGCTGCAGACGATGAAACAAAGATGGCCGCCATGCACAAACGAAAATTAATAAAATTAAAATAATAGTCATTTTGAACTTCCATCATGTTAGCGTTGTTGTACAAAAAATTTCAGATTTTTTAAAAATGGTCGAGCAACGAATATGACATTTTCTGGACCACTTGAAATGGATTGACCCATTTATATACTGACATGGGCGGCGTACACTATGTACCATCGGCTTTTAAAGCCTAGATTACAACGTTTAATGATATATGAGTGTAATGAAATGGACAGTAACAGTATAAATGCAATAAACGTCAAATTGTTATAAGCAGACTAATTCAAGGGGTCTCAGGACTCTTAAAGCTTCAAAAAAATTTTAATTTTAATTTTTTTAGATGTTAATCTTCCTTTTTTTCTGAACATTTTAATACAATTGTTTCTTTCAAATTCTTAGCTTACGCGGCTTAAGCGGCATTTTCGAAACTTTTAAGTCATTTTTCTCCAATTGACTTTTTTTGGGTAACGCGCGCGATATCTTAAAAACATTTGAATATATTTTCATGAAATTTTCAGAACATACGTTTTATGTTAATATGTATAAACTGAACCTAAAATTTCCTTTTTATTGTTCAAAAAAATATTTTTTAAAGTGATTATGCTGTTCAAATTTTCAAAATTTTCTATTAGCTAAATACAACTTTGTATTAAAAAAATAAAAATGCTTTAAATACAAATTTATTTATGTTCAGGGTAATTATTTTAATCTGAAGTATAAGTAAGCACCAAAATTTTTATTCTAGTTACAATATTTATTTTCTAATCGTGCGCATAAGCTGTTATACCAATATTCCGCTTGTCAAATGTCTGACTTTTTGGAGCACCCTGTAAATGCTAATTCTTCATCTTGCAAATTTTTTAATACATAAAATGAAACAACATACTTATATCTTTAATCTCGACTAAAATTGTGTTTTAAAATTATATACATTTTAAGATATTAAATGTTGAAAATAGTCTCTTTTTTCATTTTTTCCAATTTTTGAGATCTCTGAGACCCTTTAACTAGAATGAATTACATAAATACTATTGGATTCGGGACAGTTTGCATTGAATGACTCTTTCAATACGCCTAGAGTGCTTTAAAAGTTAATTAAAAACCTATCTGGAAAACGCGGCAAGGACCAAGGCGGCGTTGCAAATTTGTGACCCCCTTTTGAAGCGGGCTTAGCTCAATGCCAAATGTAAACTTTGAATGAATGTTTTGTTTTAGCTGCACTGTAGAAAGAAATGTATTACTATGCTGAATTTAGTTTTATGAAATGCCAAATGAAATTTAAATATGCATTTCTTTTATTGTCAGTACCGAAAAAAGTTCATTATAAAGGGATTAAGATAATATTAAGTTAGTTGGATGTGTCAATCCAAAAACTTTCTTCTATCTAATACATGTCAATACTTCCTGATAAATGGAGCACAGCAGCGCCACCGGTTAGGCGATTTATACCAAAATCTAATCAGGGACAACTTTCGTGAACTTCTAATTGAATTTGAAGTTTGGTGAAAATTCATGCATTAGTTTTTGAGATAAAGCTATTACGGAAATCGTGAAAAGTTCTGAGTTGCAGTGGAACCTCTTGGGCAATTTACACCAAAAACTTATCAGGATCAGTTTATATCAGGGACTAACTGAATCTAAAGTTCGATGAAAATTCATGCATTAGTTCTTGAGATACAGCTATAGCGGAAATCTGGAAAATTGCAGCATAATAGCGCCACCTGCTGAGCGATTTACACAAAAAATTAATGAACACCAATCTATATCAGGGACTAACTGAATCTAAAGTTTTATTAAATTCCGTTCTATAGTTCTTAGAGCGCCCACAAAATTTGTGTCACACACAGATAGACAGACTCACAGGCAGACGTTTTGTAAAAACATGTTTTTCATTACTTCTGTACCCTAAAACGTATAAATCCGTCGAAAATTCGAAAATTATCACGACTCCAATACTTTCTTCTTGTAAAGATAAAAGAAAGTAAAAATGAGTTACACAGAATGGCTGTATTTGATATTTTTTAGGTTCCATATCTCTTTGAACTTTCATGGTATATCCATTTACATTTTTCTAGTATATACTGTTACACCCAACCCTACTTTTCATAGTTTTTTACAAAGTGTTAGTATTCTTTTAGCAACGGTTTTTTTCATAATACAATTACTAATTCATATATTTATTGTACGGATCCCTCTGTGCGCGAGTAATACTCGCACTTGACGGTTTATTTTGTGTTTCTCTTACTAACGGGAAGTAAATTTCTCCATTGTTTTTTTGCTCACAATAAAGAAATTGTTAGAATACCTTATTAAAATTACGTAATGAAATTTAAAAAAAACCATATTGAGTGGTATCAAACTACATTTCTTGACCCCTTGAGAGGCGGCGATGCCGTTATGGCATCACTTAATTTTAATTCCTAATTGCCACATTGGCACCTGAATTTTATAATGAAAATTTCACCTTTATTAAGTACGCGAAAATATACTTCTACTTGTTTTCAGATAGATTATATTGTAAATATTGGTATCATTAAATTATTTGAATATTTTACGAATGCAAGTACCTTGCCCCTGAAAGCAAGATAGCCAGACCTTGAAATTGTACTATACACAGGGGTCGCATTCTATAGGGAAACTTTTATCGTTCCTACCACTATTTTGAAAATAATATCTTCATCGCACCTTTTTTTAAGGGTTTTGTTAAAAACAATAAAATTTCCCCAATATAATGCGACCCCTGGATAAAGATAAAGTACTTAAGTACTTACGTGGCCGTTTGTTTATAGATTTACCTTGCTATTTTTTTCCTTAAAATACCCATGTGGCTTTTATACTTATTATCTATACTAAAGTAGATAAGTACTTCCTTAAGTTTTATGTTTTTGGTATAAATAAATCTAATATTTTCACTTTTAGTGCTTTTTTTAGACACATTGACAGCAAAAGTTTCCCTTACAACGCTGTTTATTGGCATATAATTTACATGATCTGCCTGGTTTAAATTTTTTTTAAGTTGTTTACACTTTTTCAAACAGGACCTGATATCCGATATGAAAAAATATGAACGCGTGTGGAACATAGACCCCTTCCCCTGGTCCAGTCACCCCATTTTTGGGGGCAACTGGACCAATGAGGAAAGAAAGATGAAATATGTTTTTCTTTATATTTTTAAATATTAAAATGTAATTTTGAGCATTTCTGTCTGATAGAGGGAACCTAATTGAACACATTTACAGAAGTTCAGACTTTAATTCAAATGAACATTAGCTTTTTGAAGCTGAATTGTCAGAAGCTCCAGAGTCACATTGTAAAATCATGTCCCAGTTGCCCCAACTAACCTTACCACTATTTATTTTTACTTTTAGATTTATATAATTCTAAAAATTTGTCGAAAGGAATTTTTCCCCATCTGTAATTTTATTATTGTTTCTTATATGTTAATATTATAAATATAATTGAATTGATTATACGTTATTTACATTTAAAACAATTTTTTTTTTTTTATCTGTAAGAAAGTGAAAATGCGTAAATTTTAAAAGATTATTGTAATGTTAAAATTCATTAATTAATAACACATCGGCTAAAAAATTTTCCTACCAAATGGGGATATTTATCAAATTTTATGGGACTTGTAAAGTGCAATGCTTCATATATTTTTATATTACACTATTGCTTTTGATTTATAGGATTCAAGACGAAATATTTACCTTGATTTTCGTTGCACTTAAATCGTTCACTCATCATGTAAAGGGAAAAAAATATATCCGTGTACGAACATAGAATATATATTATATATATACTAGGGGGCTCTGCCCCCTGCAAGCTACGCTCGCCAACCCCCGTTCAGACACCGCATAATCTAAAAACACGCTAATCTGATCGGTTTTAAAAATATTATAGAAGGCTGAATTATACTGAAAAAAAGCTGTGCAGATCTCCTTGTAAACAGGTTTCCATTCAATTTCCTTTGATTTCAAAAATTTAAGGCCAAATCAGTTGCTGTTAAGACATCCAATGGTTGTTTTCGTGTTTGATTAAAGAGGATCAGTTAAACATTTGAAAATAAGCTAAAAAATGAATAAGTGTACAGAGTCTTTGTCTTCCGGTATTTTAAAACAATTTCTATAACAATAGCCTAAATCATATGACTATCATCAACAGTTCCAGGCAAACCACTTCGCTTTTTATATTCCTGGTGCCATTTTGGTACTTTAATGAAGCAGGTACATGTGATAAGTCGCCAAATATTATTATATCTCCATCATTTCATCTATATTATAATAGTCCAAGTCATGTAACTGCCATAAATAAATACGCTCTGATCCCTTCGCTTTTCATATGAAAGTTTGGCTCAACTATCATATACGGCCCAAATTGGCGCGATTTTTTTCCGACGCTAATTTGGGGAAAACATCAACAGCATAAACAACAACATCCGGCTTACCAAACCAAGCCAAATAATGATACTATGTCGTCAGTTAAGTCCCCGTTGGGTATATGACATTGGCGTCAGAAAAAAATCGCGCCAATATGGGTCCGTATATTGACATCTGTGCCGAAATTTTTCCCTTTTGATTAAAAAATCAAATTTCTTTTTCGAATAAAACTACATAAAAGTTTAAGTGGTCGCAAAGAATTCTTGGTACTGTTATGCTAGCCGGATGCAAATCTCGCCAACAGCTATTTTTCAACTCGCCAGTTAGCCTTTATTTTTTATTTTTCGAGTGGTAAATTAAAACATTGCTTTGAAGTTGAAATTAAATGTCATGGTTTATTGAATTAGTTAATATTTGGCCAGATATCATATACGCACAGGGTTTGGCGTGATTTTTTTTACGAAAATTTGACGAAAACCTCGTTTTCGAATACCAGTTACATATGTATTTTTGGTACTACTTAGTTATCCCGTCGACCAAAAATCTATCACCAAACTATAAGATTAAATTTCAATAATGGTTGATCGTAAATGTCACATTCACTCGACTTTAAGAAAGTTACACGTCTTTACGCCATCAAGTGATTTTTATTTCGACGTTTTATTTGTATATTTATTAATGTTATACTATTTTCTTTGTTCTTTCGTTATTTAAAATAAAAATTATGGCAATTTGTATAATTTGGCAAGTGGTTTTGCGATTTAAATAATTTGGCGAAATGGGTCGACGGAATAACTAAATATTTCCGTATTTTTTAATTATTTTCTATTATTTTCAAAGGAAAATAACCAAAAAATAATTAACTATAGAACAAAACAATTTATGTAATTAAAAAATAGAAAATAAAATAAATAAACATTTATTATTAAATAAACAACAATAGCCGGGTTACCATGTCAACCAAAATAATGCCATTTTGGCGCCAATTAGGTACCCCGGTGCGTATATGACATCTGTGCCTAATATTTTTCTTTTCATTTCATTTTAAAAAAATAAAGAAGTGAAAGCCATTTATTTTAAATGTTTCAGTTTGTATTAAATAAAATGATAATGAAATACAAATTGAATTATGAATAAAAGTTACATGATACATTTCTTAGCATACATTTAAGGGAGGTCAAACTTCTTGCCAAATTAGTTTAAAATAGTAACCTTTTCTAAAATCTGAAAGAAAAATATCTGTTTTGATTAAAATTTGAGTTGCCATCATTAGAGAAAAGTATATAAAATTAGAAAAAAAAATTAATATTTCGAAAATTAATTTCAATTTAAAAATTCTAATACCAGTTTTGAAATCTGCGGATCAGTATTGATTTTTTGTTCAATTTCATCGCAAAGTATTCCGTATTTTAGGAGAAATCGCCGTGAAACATAATCAGTTGCATAATCAGTCGATTCACACTTACGTTTCATACTTCCGTTTCATAAATTCGTTTCATTAGGATTTTATATATATAGGGTAGATAATAGAATAACTATTCTATGTTCATAAATCGGTGTAAGATTCTATTGAAAACGTAAACATGCAACATTAAAAAAAGAAAGATCACAATGAGGTAGATACTCAATAATAAAAATATTACAAGGATGGGGAGTTTCTTCTCCATTGTCTCTAAAGGCGCTACGATCGCAATCGCATTACCATTACGCTCTATGGGAGTGTCCTATTGCTATACACAAGCTTAGTCCATCCAAATAATACGCATGCTATCGCATGGTGAAAATCAGATTGTTTCAAAATGCGAGCCACCCTAGGCATTGGAACGGCTATATCTCCTATATTTTTTAAGTTAAAGACGACGCAAAAAATGCTTCGGGATCCTTGTATCAAAGTCAACCGCTTAAAGGAAAAATCTTTTTTAAATTTCTAAGTTTTTTGTACTTTTTTAAAACTTTTAAATGACTGTCATTTGAAACAAGATGTCGGATGAAGCTGACCAACGAACTCGATCGAGGCATTGGTATTTACTATGCACATACTAAACTACATCCAAATTGGTTCCTAAATACGAGAGTTACAGCATGACAAAAATTAGATTATTTCAAAATGTCAGCCACCCTAGAAAGTCAAACTGCTATATCTCAGACGTTTTAAAAGATAATTACGAAACAAAAAATGCTCCGGAATCCTTGTATAAAAGTCAAACGCTTAAAGAAAAAAAATCTTTTTTATTTTGTTATTTATTTGTATCGCTTGTTAAATATTTAAATAAAAAAAATTAAATGGCCGCCATTTTAAATCAAGATGCCGAATGAAGCTGGCCAACGAACTCGCCGAGACATTCATATGTGTCATGCACATACTTAATCTTATCCAAATCGGTTTATAAATACGAGGGTTACAGAGTGACAAAAATCAGTTTGTTTCAACATGTCGGCCACCCTAGAAATTCAAACTGCTATATCTCAGCCATTTTTTAAGATAAAGACGAAACAAAAAATGCTCTGAAATATATTTAATGCTTTAATCATTGCATTGAGGTCAAGCGCTTAAAGAAAAAAAAAATTTTCAATTTTTAATTTATTTGCATTTTAAATAAAAAAAATTAAATGGCCGGAATTTTGAAAAAAAAGATGGCGGATGAAGCTGCCCAACGAACTCGGTCGAGATACTGATATGAACTATGCACATTAATCTCATATAAGTCGGTTCATATATACGAGAGTTATAGTATGACGAATATCATATATATATATATATGTGTGTGTGTGTCACATTTGAACGGAGGGTGGTTTTGAGATCTGGGGTCATGATCGTAGAAAATATACCAAAATGTTTGTAAAGTGCCTTCGTCCGGACGGCTGCAATAGGTAACTTTTCATTTTTTGTAATGAAAGCTACCTAGAAATAACATTGAAGTATACAGGATTCTCACTGCTACATTTTTTGAATATGAGTAATTCCGAAAAATATTTGCGTGGTAGGTTTTTGCAAAGTTTGCAACAGAAATATTCTTCTTTGTAGGCTTCTGCAAAATTTGCAAGATAAATCTAAAAAGAAGATTTTTGTTTGAAAAATTGGTATTAAAATAATGGACCGAGTGAGAGTAGTATAACCTGTATAAGCTTGTCGATATTTTTCAACAATATGTTTAAGAAATAAAAAATGTAAGCCGTCGAAAAGAAAAGAAGTAATATAAGAGTTTGAATTACTTTTTCAGAATCTATTAAGCAGTTTTATATACAGCAGAAAATATAGAAGATTAAATATAACAGCTATTCTGTTACTATTATTTAAAGAAAACAAAATAAGTAGTAGATTATTTTTATTCTGGAATCTTTCGCTACAGTCTCATATCTATTTTTAATACTTTTAAATAAAAGTTTCTCTATTCTTGTATAAATGTTTACTTACATTTTAACATAAACATCGAAATTTCTTTTTCCTTATCTTCTAAAATATTTTTAAAGGATAAAAGGCTTTTAAAATTTTCTACATTTAAAAATTTTTGAGCATACATAACTTAAACATATGTGTTGCATCCGCTCTTATTTTATTTTATTTTATTTTATTTTTTTTGTTATCACATTATATTTTATAGGTATACTTTTGGTTTGTATGAAATTAAGTAAGCGGGAAAATGTCGAACATTACCAAGGTAAAGCATGAGGAGAATTTGTCTCTTTTTTCTGTAAATAATCATTTAATGTTATACTTCGATTTAATGCTTTAATCTAATTTTTAAAACATTTAATTTTAAAAATTCCACCATAAGCGTAATTTTATTCCTTTTATGAAATGCACAAAGGGATGGAAAGCTATTTTTTTAAAATCAATGTTAATATGAGATCACTTATATGCAATTCCAAATACAGCGGCCCCACCAGTGGCCGAGAGGTTCTGCTCTCGAAGCTGGTAGCGGGAAGTGCTGGGTTCGAACCCAATCGCGCCCGTCGGCCTAATCGTTCGGAGTTTTCGTGGTTTTCTTCGAATTTTGGATTTCCAAGCGTTAATACGGGTTAGGTTCCCTTAGAAAGACCCCTAAGAAGGGCACTCCCTCACTTAGGGCCTATATCCCTCGTGTTGATAATTGGCCGTCATAAACACAACCAAACAACCAACCAACCAAATACAGCGAAACCCGAGTTAAATGGATTAACGTGCTCTTGAAGCAATCCGCATATGCAGAAATATTGATAGCAATAATAAAAAATAGATGTGATTTCGTTTCATTGTGTCGTGTGTTTCTCTAAAATCGCTTTAGTTTAATAAAAAGAAAATTGCCCAGTTAAACTGGTGGCATTGAGCTCACAGGCTATTCACACTAATTGTATATTATACTCTTACTTCAAAGAATAATGCCCCTCGATAAATAAATGAAGGTATTAGCACCCGTTTCCCTCCTTTATACTTCACCAAAGAACCTCTAAATCTAATCATTGAAGCTCCTTAACGTAATAAACTGGTATACCAAATTTGATGCAAATTAGATAATTCTGCATGAAAAAACATTTCGCTAAATTAAGGGGGGAATTAGCTCCCTCATTTCTCCCTTCATGCTGAACCAATGAACCTTCAAATCTAATCAGAAAAGCTCCTTATGAGAATGAACCTAAAAAAAAAAAAAATTAAACTAAATTAGATAATTCTGCATGAAAACCCATTTATCTAAATTAAGGGGAGGGGACACCTACCCCCCTTTCTCCCTTTTATACTTAACCAATGAACCTCCAAATCAAATGAAGGAAGCCATATCGGAATAAACTGGTATATCAAATTTGAAGCAAATCGAATAATTCTGTATAAAAAACCATTTATCTAAATTAAGGAGAGACTAGCCCCCGTCTCCCTTTATACTTAACCAATAAATCTCTAAATCTAATCAAGGCAGTTCCTTAACGTAATAAACCTGTATACGAAATTTGGAGCAAATCGAATAACTCTGCAAGAAAAACCCATTTATCTAATTAAAGGCGGGGGGGGGGGGTATCCCCACTTTCCTCCATTTATAATTAACTAATGAACCTCCAAATCTAATCAGGGAAGCTCCTTAACATAATAAATGGGTATACCAAATTTGGAGCAAATCGAATAATTCTGCATGAAAAACCCATTTATCTAAATTAAGGGGGTGAGATAGCCCTCCCTTTCCTCCCTTTATACTTAACTAATGGACCTCCAAATCTAAACAATGCATCTCCTTAGCATAATAAACCGGTATACACAATTTGGAGAAAATCGAATAATTCTACATGAAAAACGCATTTATCTTAATTAAGGGGGGTAGCCCCCCCCTTTTCCCCCTTTATACATAATAATGATCTTCCAAATTTAATCAGGGAAGCTGCTTGGAGCAAATCGCATATTTCTGCATGAAAAACCCATTTATCTAAATTAAAAGGGGGGGCTAGCCCCCCTTTTCTCCCTTTATATGCAACTAATGAACCTCCAAATCTAATCAAGGCAGCTCCTTAACATAATAAAACGGTATACCAAATTTGGAGCAAATCGAGTAATTCTACATGAAAAAACCATTTATTTAAATTAGGGGGGTAGCCCCTTTTATACTTAAGTAATGAGCTTCCAAATCTAATCAGGGAAGATCCTTAGTATAATAAACCGGTATACCAAATTTGGAGCAAATCGAATATTTTTGCATGAAAAACCCATTTATTTAAATTAAGGGGGGGGGGGACTAACCCCTTTTTCCTCTTTATCCTTAACCAATGAACCCCAAAGACTAAACAGGGAAGCGCCTTATCAGAATGAACATAGCAATTTTTTTCAGGCAAATCAGATATTTCTATCAAGAGTTATCGCGTTGCGTACATACGTACATACAGAACCGGCGGGCACATAAGTTCTCAGGCTTTGATAGCCTGTGAGTTAAAAATGCAGTCCCAGTGCATCGACGGCAGTCCCGCGTGCGAAAAAACCTATTGCTACCACTTTTCATGAAAGTTTCGTATGCCTTATTTAATACTAGAATTTCTTTCTTTATGAAAGTTTGAAGAAATTTTGTAAAAACTGGTAAAGGTAATTGGCATTTCGGTTGGCGAGATTGTCGTCCCTGCCTTTGTCTATGTTGAAAACAAAACCATTTCCACTACAAACAGTTTAAAAAACCCAACACAACATAGTTGTCATTTACTTTATATAATTGTTCGAAAGGTTCTGGGGAATAAACACCACGACGTGTAAAATTCTAATAATAACAAATTACATAACTCATAATCCTTAATGATGTATAATAATATTTTAAATAAGATGGGGTAGACAAAAAAATTTGAATTTAGAAAATCTATACGAACATTTTTACATATTGAGATGACACAGAAATTGTTATTGATCTCACTTATTCTCATTTTACCTCTTAGAGTATATCGTATTTGCAATTAATGGAAATTTAATCAGTGATTATTTCTTATGAGATGCTTGAAACAAATTTTATTTTCATGGTGAAAATATATTCCAAATAATTTTTCGACGGTGCATAAGATCTCTATCTTTAAACATAAATTTAACACTTAAATGCGTGAAATTGTCTTTTAGAAATGAGTTTGTTATTCTTATTTAAGTATTAGACACCAAAAATTTAAACATAGATTTTTCACTTTATTTAGTAGTATATTTATGTGATTTTTACAGGATTAATATTTCTATATAAATATAGTGGTCGCGAAGAACTTGATTTATTTATTAAAAGTTAAATAAAAACTGTTGCCGATTTGATACACTATGCATTTAAGGGTTAAAAACTTAATAATGCAAAGAATACTGTTAAAAATGCTCTTAAGAAACTACCAAACAACAACACTTTCAATTAACGTGGATTAACTATTGTCTCATTCTTTCACTTTATGTAAATACACAAGAAATAATTTTGAATAATGGTGATATATTCCATAGCTGCCAATACTTCCTTTTTTTTCTCAAATGAGATAAAACCAGAAATTTTAATTAATAAAAGAAGTTAGTAAAAACTACACAGAAAGAAGAAGGGACATTTCATTAAATTAATTTTCTCTTTCAAATTATGTTTGTTTGAATTTAAAAAACAGACTGTTGGCAGCTGTAGTATTCTAAAGATATTCGTGGAATTTTTTTAGTAAAGCAATCTAAAAAAATGTAGCTACAAATTATACAAGTGAAAATAAAATGTCGTTTACTTTCTGGATGTTACCATTTTAGGCCCATTTTCCCCATGCTTTTCAAATCTTCTCCAACAGTATAGGAAAATGGATATTCGTGCAAGGCTTTCAGTGAAACAAGCTAAAGAAATATACTTACAAATTAAACAAGTGACAATAAAATGTTTTCTACTTTCTGGATTCTAACAATTTAAACCCATTCTGCTTTTCAAAAACTTCTCCTGAAGTATGCGATAATGGAAATTCGAGGAAGGTTTTCAATGCAGTAATCTAAAGAAAAATAATTTATAAATTATACAAGTGTAAATAAAATATTAAATACTTTCTTTATGTTACCATTATTAACCCGTTGTTTTTCTCTGATTTTCAAAAACCTTCTAAAAGTATACGATAGTGGATATTCGTGGAATGTTTTCAATAAATCAATCTAAAGAAAGACAAATTATGCAAGTGTAAATAAAATAATATATACTTTCTAGATCTTACCATTTTTAACCCATTTTTTTTTTCACTGATTTTCAAAATTTCTCTTAGAGTATTCGGTAATGTATAGTCGTGGAATGTTTTTTAAAATATACATAGTTACAATTTTTACAAGTGTAAACAAAATGTTATCTACTTTCTGGATGCCACCCTTTTAAAGCCATTCTTTTTCGTTGCTTTTCAAAAACTTCTCTTTCAGTGTACGATAATGGATATTCGTGGAATGTTTTCAATGAAGCAGTCTGAAGAAATATAGTTAAAAATTACAGAAGCGTAAATAAAATATTTTATACTTTCTGGATGTTTCAATTTTCTTCTTTTGAACTGATTTCCAAAATCTTCTATTAGAGTATACGGTAATGACTAGAATACATTTTAAGTTTTATACAATGAACAAAATTTCACAAATATTGATGTGAAGTTTTTGTTGTTCTCATGTTATTTAGATTTTGGCGTGCGTATTAAACTTTGTAAAAAGATTATGAACCATTAAACTTCATTTTTTTAATGCATTGTTAACTTGTAACGTTTACGAATAATAAGAGTTCTTTTTCTCTTGTCATCCAAAAGTTAATCCGTTATTAGACACTCCCCACCCCCCACTCCCCAGCCGTGTTCTTGTATTTAATCTATTTCCAAATTATACGCATTCTCACTCGGTGTAATTAACAGCATGGATATTGTATTTAAATTTATCAAGTAAAAGGTAACTTTAGATTGGTAATTAATACAGCTTAATTTTAGCTGTTCAATCTCTTTTTGTTCATTTTAATTCTCTTAATACATGTATTCATAGTTGCATTAGCGCATTTTTCATGTATTATTTCCATTAGTCTTCAATTTGATTCATCTTGTTGATTAAGTACCAATTATTGCTATCTTATTCACTTGAAACCCAAATGTATCTACTCTAGCATTAATCATTCAGTTAACTATATATATATATATGTTTGTTTTGTTGTCCCTCCCAAATAAAACTATTCTCTCTCTCTCTCTTTCTTACTATTTTTTTAAACCTCTTGTATATTTCAGATATAGCCTTGTTATTATATACGTTTTACATTATTAATGTTTCACATATTGGCACATAATACAAGGCTATATTTTAATATGTCAAAATATTCCTCATAATTTTAAAATGTTATTTATGTACTCATTTTTTATTTTATAATATTTGTTTTAAAATGGTTAATTTAATCAATTCCTTTTATTTATTTATTTACATTTTTTTATACTTACTCAGTACTTATTAAGTTTATTCCTATTTTTTCATTCTACTCTAAATAAATGTTAATTTCAGTCATTTCTTGATTTCTTCTATTGATTTCACTCTATTCTATGGGTATAGATGGCAGCACTAAATATTTTTGTTAAAAATCTAGTTACAATATAGTTTTCCTTTTACACAACAGATGGCAGCAGTGTTTTTGCTTTCATTCACTATCTGCCGGTTTTGCTGACACTATCATACATACCACATGTTTTAATAGTCTTAAATCTGTTTGCATCCTCACATGTTACAATTTTGTGGGTCAAATTTCTGGAGTTTTGGCTTTTTTGTCTATAATTGATGTATTGTGCTCAAATCATTTTTCAATTTTTAATATCCTGTATAAGGTGTATCTTTCTTCAGATCTCTTGGTTTTTTATTGTTTATTTGTTTTTTGATGCGCTATTAGGAGCTAAATTTTGTCATTTTAGGCTTAATGCCGACAAAATTGGAGAAATAACTCACGTTCACTATGAATTGAACCTGCAAGCTCCTCTGATGATTCTGTGGGTTATTCATAGTTTCTTATTTTAGATACTGGTTTCAATGTTTAAACCTTGTTCATCTTTAGAATTTTACCAATTTGTTCATATACTTGTGATTATATATATATATATATATATATAAAGAACAACTTGAGTTGTACAAAACCTGGTAGGCGAGTAAAACCGGGTAGCGCTGATTCCTCCTTGAGCTGTACTGCTATCTATTAGCCAACACTAGAAAATACTTGTCGACAACCATTACGGCATTTGTAGCTGAACGAATAACTACTGTGTGCGATTATTTTCTTGTGTGAAGGATTTAGTTTAAATTATTTTTTAAAAATCTTTTGTTTGATTCTAGGTTTTACGCATATAATAACTATTTGCATATTAAATATTGCTAAGTACTATATCTAATTATTTGCTTTCCAGCTAATATTTTAACATTTTTACTGATATTTTGCTATAAGATTGAGAGTAGTAACACCATGTTTTAAAATTTGTGTCATGCTGGGGTAAAACCTGGTACTTAAGAGTGGGTCAAAACTAGATATACCCGGTTTTGTCCTATACTCATAAAAATGTATTTTTTAGTATAGCTAATAAATTAGCATGCATTTTTAATGCTGTTAAGTTATCTTATAATTCTAAATCTATCTAGTTATAATGAAAACATTAATTTTGATTTTATTTTATATTTAAAAGTTGTACAAATTGTTATCTTAAATTTATTAAATTAAATAAACTGCAATTAATTATGAACAAAATAATGGTACTAATTAAGGTATAATTTTATATTATGCTTATTACATTTTAATAAATAACTTTCTAATCAGAGGTATAATAACTTGCGTTATAGGCCTACTTAAAATTCAAAATATATTTCGTAAATTATTTTTTAAATAAAATAATCTGTCCTAATTGATAAATAATCTATAAAATCTCAATCCCATATAACTAGGTTACATAATCTATAACAAGATTTTTTTCTCAAATAAATATTAAACAAACAAAAGAAAAACATCTCTTGATGGAATGATGCTTTCCCAGGATCATTTGCTGTTTATAATAGAAGTGGAAGGATTACGAAAGAGGCCTTCATTATTTGGTTACAAAAAATTATAGAATTTTTCAATCTTTCTCCTGGAAACAGTGTTGAATTCCGGGGGTGGCTGGGGGGGGGGGGGGGTATTTCCCACGGAGCAATGAGATGTCCCCCCGGAAGATTTAAGATTTTGTGCATTCAATGGTCAAAAAGTGCAATCCCACCCCCCGGAACTCTATAATGTCTCACCCCCGAAACCACAAAACTCCCTCCCGGAGAAAAGTATTTCAATTCAACACTGCCTGGAAAGCCTGATCTTTTAATCCTTGATGGGCATTCAACTCATGCTAAAAGCATCGAGTTCATCAATCTAGCAAGAGAAAGCAATGTTTTTATCTTATGCTTCCCTCCATACACAACACATCGATTTTATGATGTGTGCACCTCATGCACCTCTAAACCCATACTACGAGCAACAGATGAGGAAATGGTTACTTTCCAATCCTGAGCGATCTGAAACAATTTGCTAAATTGGAAAATTATTTAAAGCTGCATTTTCGAGAGCAGCAGTTGGAAATACTGCAATCAGAGGGTTTAAGTGAACAGGGATTTTTCCCTACCACAACTATGTTTTTCCAGACCATGTTTTTGCTCTTTCGGAAACGACAGAGAAATCCATGTAAGTCCTGATAACACACCTAGGTCTATGCAGCCACAGGTTGGCATAGCTGCAGAAATATCAAAGGATAATGCAGCTCAACCTTCCAAACCTAAAAGCGTTGACATCAAACACCCATCAGTTGACAACATCCAGCATCTTCTATGTCGAGCAGCCACATGCAGCAGTTGACATCACAATCACAGACGTCATTAACAAATCAAAATGCTACCTCTACAAAATACATTAGTAAACCTATCCCACTGACATCTTCAGATGATGTAGCCCAGTAATTTTCATTTCTAATTTCGCTTAAAATATTATTACCCCTTCCCAGGAAAGCTTCAGAATTGAGAAAAGATCTGACAAAAGAAGGAGCAAAACCGTTATTTTGACTTCTTCACCCTATAAATTAGAGGTCGAAACAGATATTAAGGAGAAATAAGCCAAAAAAAACTGCAAGAGTAAAATTCTTAAAAAGAAAAAAGAAATTAAGTATCAACATAAAAAAAAAGGTTGAGAAGACATCCTCAGAAGAAGAAGCAGATAATAAAGCCTGTATGTTTTGCAATTAAATTTGCTCAAATTCTAAATCCAAAGAAGGTTGGATACAATGTTTGAAATGTCGCGATTGGGCACATGAAACATGTAGTAATGCAGAAGAATATGATGGCAAATTCATTTTTTATTTTTGCAACTAAAAGAACTCTAAGACTTTCTGTGTAAAGTAGGTAGACCTATACAATGTATAAAATATGCCACAGGTTTATTTTGACACGTAGAAGAAAACGTGCAATTTCATTTTGTTAAAAATAACAAAAATATAGTTTTTACTAACTAAACAAGAATATTTGTGACTAAAATGAGTTTTCCAAGAGTTTTAAATGGATACCCGGTTTTACCCAACCAGTGGGGCAAAACCGGATTTTTGCATATGTCTGAATAAAGCTATTTTTTATATAATCAATTATATTTTTTATTGAAAGAAATATATTTTGCTGTATCCAAAGGTTCATTTTATAATAAAAACGGTGTTCAAAGTTTGTTTCCCCATTTCACTGCATTTGAGAACAACAAACATCTATGGTATCCGATTTTGCCCCATCTTCCCCTACATGCACTTTCTTGATTCCTCTCATGATATTAAGGAGGTCTTGTTCAACCGAAAAACATTTCAGAATGCCCTATGTAACATTAAAAAATTGGACTAAAGCACTTCTTGAGATCAATGATAGATGTTACATATTTCTTATTCACAATATCAACAATGAACCTCCTAAGAAATTATCGTATTAGTAAGGCTTTAAATTTAATGAAACCATATTTGCTTTTTATGTCTGTTTTGTCTGTTTTGTCTTTTTTTTTTTTTTTTCATAGACTAACTTTCGGTAAAATGTAGCAAATTGTCACGAAATTTGAATATATTGGTAATGTAAACTGAATGTATGTTGTTAAACCAGCAGTGGTATCGTATAGAATGTTTTTAACAGGGACACGTCAAAAATTTTAGCATCTCATAGTATAGTGCGCTCCCAAATGGGTGAAAGAGGCAACCGTTATATTTAAATATTGACAATAATGTGATGATTTACGAAAAACACGCTCTGTTGTGCCAAGCCATTCATCACTAATATGAGCTAAAAAGAGTGAAAGGTGATAAGAAACAAACCCTTGAAGTCGGTTTTCTTTCTCAAAAATTACTTTTTCAAAAGTCTTTATCCAAGTATAATTTTAACCCTTTATCTTCTGACGGTACTTATAAGTACCATTAAAATAACTTGTTATAAAATTCATTTAATACATCGATTAATAATAATACAGTTTAGAATAAGTTATAGATGCATTACTTTTTCTTGTTCCAAAAGCATTATTGGTTACACAAAACAAAAATATTTTTTAAAGGATGATTCCTTTAGCCTTTGTATCTTTTCAGCTTTTTTGGCATTGGGAAATGGAGGAGGGATTTTTGAATCCTGAAATATTTTTATATTTCTAATGTAAGAACATTATATTTTTACATTTCCTAATTCTACAAAATGCTAAGAAAAATATTTAAAATAAAAGATTTCAATGGGGTTATAAATAATGCACAAAATTCCTATAAAGTCAAATTTAATTAATCCTTCTAAATCCTTCAATCCTTCTAAAATTTATTAAATTATTATGTAAATCTTCTAATGTAGTTTCAAAAATTCACGAAAAATGCTTTAGAAGATAAAATTTTCATAAAATGATAATTCAGTACATAATGGGTTAATCTAGTATCGACACTGAGTGGTCAAAATATCATGAACACGCCTCACTCAAACTTCGATTGGTTCAAGCAGCACAGGTACTGGCATAATAAATTGAATTTGTTGAAAAAGAAAACTGTCCCTGATCAGAAGCACAAGTGAATGTAGTAATTTGCCTATTTCTAAGGAAAACAAGAGATTTGATTGATTTTGAACTCGGCATGAACTCGAGTGTCAGGAAGATCGGTTCCAGTATCTCTGAAACAGCAATTATTTTCGGCTTTTGACGTACGACAGGGTTTCGAGTTTCAAAGAATGGAAGATAAGCCAAAATCAGCAAAAAGAATAATAGTTGGAGGAAATTGTTTGTAAACTAAAGAGGTGTCAGACGACTGTCATGCAATGTATGTACAACAGAACAGCTAACACAGAACCAATTGCAGCACATTACAACACAGTATTATCCTAAAAAGCATTTCCGTACGCTCTATAAGAACTTTAAACAAAATGCAACATCAAGGTTCATCACAATTTTGGTGTTGTGTCGCTGGGTGTTCCTAACATTTTGGCCACTCAGTGTAGAAGTAAATTTTTAATAATTTAAATTTAAAATAATTATTTACTTCATAAAATACTGTATTAAATTCTTCTTAAGATATCAAAATGAAAATTGCATACCATGGAAAAATATAGGTTATTTTTCTATAATAATTATAGATCAGAAAAAAAAATCGTAATTTTTCTAAATTTGATATTTCAAATATTTTATTAAATAGTACTTTACTGAATCATTAAATTCACTCATAATGTATTTTTTTTTTATTCCTTAGATATGAATGATTCGAATTTCTTCCTTATGTATGAATTTGTAAGAAATGTCTGATTATAAGTTTGAATTCTTAATTTCGCATGAATAATTCAAGTTATGGTTATTCTCTAAGAAGGTTATTGCAGAAAGATTAATTTAATAAATTGCTCAAAATGGATAGTTTGGTGAAATTAAACTTCAATTTATGAAGTCTGACAAGCTGAGAAATAAAATGCTAGACAGCGACATTTTATCATTTATTCATTATAATGTTTAAAAAAGATAAAATTTTTATTAGTAGTAAAATTAAATTCTGTTAAAGTTAACTGCGCACAATTGTTTTTGGAAACACAAGTTAATAAGTTTTCGAAAGTTTTGATTAAGTTTTGAAGCAAACAAATTAAAGTAACTTTAATTAAACTTTTAAATTAAAGTTCTGAGGTTTAAAGAAAATACTCGAGACACCACGAACGAGAGTGTATCTTAGAATAACTGAATAATGTTAGAATAATGTTAGTGAAAATTACTTGACATTAAATGAAATCTAAATGTCAATAAACTTCATAAAAAGTTGATAAATTGGTGAAATTAAAGTATAAATATAGGAATGTTATCTATGTCAAATGTTTAAAACTGTAACTATTTTTACGTATTTAAAATATAAAGGTAAATTTATATCACTCGAATGTAAAATACATATTTCGCCGAAAGTTCTGAGCAGCTCCATATTTTAAATAAATTTTTAAAGTTATAGGCGGATAGAAATGTTTAACTGCATATAAATATTATTTTATTTTTTAAAGTTATTACAGTTCGCAAGAATGACAACAAGCAGACAACTCAACTTTCAATTAAAAAGTTTAATTAAACCATTTGCTTTAAAAAAGGAAATGTTTTTAAAAAATCACTAAACTACTTTTTTTCTGAAAGTTTCCTTATTGTATTTTGCAAGTTAATTGATAATGATGAAAAATGCAATTTTTTTTGCAGAAAGTGCAGAGTATAAAGAATAAGTTCTTTATATTTAGTCTTTAGCAGCAAACAATTTTAATAAAAACTCTTTTATATTAAAAAATTTGAAAACAAATTATTTTCATTAATTTACTGTTAATTACGGCAAAATGGTTAATTAAAAAGGTGAATTAAAAGTTCAACTGCAATTTAATTTTTTACAAATTGTAATAATTTTTTAAATAAATCATAATTGTACCCAGTAAAAGGTTTCTATTCTGCCCATAACTTTAAAAATACATAACAAATTATTTTGATTAATTTACGGGTAATAGTTTATTTTTTTAATTTTTAACACGTGTTAATCAAAGTAACGCTAAAATGACACATAAATTGATAAGTTATTTTTTATATTGAATATTTTTTAAACGTGAACATCTTTTTATTATTATTTCCTTTGCTGACGACTTTTCAAGAATTATTATAAGTTTTATGATTATCCATTAAACACTAATATTTCTGAAAAATAAAGTTATTTAAAAAAAATTGAAGCAAAAAGGTTAATTGAAAAGATGAATTAAAAGTTCAACTGCAATTTAATTTTTTACAAATTTTAATATTTTTTTTAATTAACCATAATTGTACCTAGTAAAAGATTTTTATTTTGCCCATAACTTTAAAAATACATTTAAAATATGTTCAATACTTTTAGCCATGACTTACATTTCACTTTATATCGTTAATTCTGGCAGGTATTTTTTTTCTTGCAATTGCCCTTTTCTTTCAATGCATTGCAGAGAACGCGAAATCAAATTTCATCAAAAGAGCCCAATTAACTAGAAACTAAATATACTTCTTATTTTAAATAATAAGTTTTGCTGAAGACAACAAAACATATCTTAGAAGTAGTTACTGAAATATGTAACGCTAGTAAATGGTTAACATATCTCAATACGAATGTGCCTGGCAGCAGTTATTGAAAAGGGTTATTGTTATAAAACTTTCTCAGCATAAAAGCTATTGAACATTTACTTTGTGAGATTATTAGACGGTTTTCCGTGCTAAAAAATATCTATTTTATTGTTACTAGTTGGGGAAAATGTCTGGTATTCTTCCCTTATATCATAAACGTAATAAATATCAACTTTCAGAAACATTTTAGTTAAACTTCTATTTGTCATTTGATATATATTTTTCACATTCACTTGTTCATGACATGAAGAAAGCTTACTGAAGTTTTCTCCTTTTATGAGGCTCAGTCAACGAAATGTAATTTTTTATTTTCTTACATGAAATGTATTAATATTTTCGAAGGGAAAAAATGTAATATCTATTAAACAACTTATGGCATTTTCTTCCAAAAGATTGTTATTTTTTCTTCAAAAAATCTATGTCGCACAAGAGTGTTATTAATAATGTTTAAAATTTCATTAAAATTTTGTTATAGGCATAAATTTCAGATATTCAACCAGTATAAAGCATGTCTCTAAGAACGAAAATAAACTTCTATAGAGAAACTTCACAAATCTTGACGACTAGGCAGAAACATAATATATTATTTGATATGATAATTTCGTTAAATTGTATTTGAAATATAGCAATGGAGCTATTGTTTTAAAAAAATAACAAATTGCTTTAACAATTTACAAAGTTTTACTTTGTTTTTACAAAATTCAATATTTTATGTCTCATGTAGGTACTGCAATATATTTTCAGTTGTAAGATTTTCTATTGTAATATTTTCTACACAACTGGAAATATGGGCAAATAAAGTAAAATCAAAACACAAATATTTTTGTTTTCGCCTGTCATTTTCAGATTATGTGTAAAGAAAGGAATGTTAAAAAAAAAAAAAAAAGTCACTATTTTGCATACATATTTTTCATAAATTAATTAAACATTTCATAAAATTTATTTCTTTTGCGATATTTTTATGAAAAATTACTTAAAAACTTAAAGATGTTTTTAAATATTTTTCAAGCTGAAAAAAGACTATTTTAAATTATAATGACCGTAATATGTATTACAGACAAATCTATATGCATGAATGCATGTATATGTAAAAAAGGTAATTTGCGTACTGTTTAACCCTTAACCCTTTAGTGCGCAGCTTTGCATATATAGGTCATTCTCTGAAAAGTGGCAATTTTATGTCCCAGGGCATATTTTTAAAATTACAAAAAGAAAAAGTGATTTTAAACTATCAATATTAATAAGTTATACATATAAACTGTATTTATTTGCTTATTGAAATTGAAATATGATAAATTAAATGTAATTTTTAATGCAAATATCATTCCCTCACTATGTCCCAAGTCACACATGTAGGAAAGAAAATGCTTTCTTTGCCATTGCAGCATGTATGTTTATAATTATTTTTTCTGAATCCATTAAACATACTTAAATAAACATTTAGCCATTTAATTATATTTATATTTTATATAATGAAAGAATTAGGGCATTTTTTAATGATGTCCCTCGTATTCGTAGTCAGTCCCTCACATGACTATAAATTTACCCTATTTACTTAGTAGAAAGCAGCACGCGCTTTATATATGTCTAGGACAGTTTGTACATGAGTAAAGTGAAGCAGCAATCTTGTTGTTTGCTCAAAAGTATTCCTCAATAGCTATGACATGGCTTTCAAGTACTAGATCAAAGTAAGTAAGGTTAGTTGGGGCAACTGGGCCATGATTTTACAATGTGAATCTGGAGCTTATGACAATTCAGTTTCAAAAAGCTAATGTTCATTTGAATTAAAGTCTGAACATTAGTAAATGCATTCAGTTAAGTCCCCTCTATCAGACAGGAATGCTCAAAATTACATTTTAATATTTAAAAATATAAAAATATGCATATTTCATCTTTCTTTCCTCGTGGGTCCAGTTGCCCCATAAAAATGGGGTAAGTGGACCAGAAGGGTCTATGTTCCACTCGCCTTTATTTTTTTTTATATGGGATATCAGGTCCTGCTTGAAAAAGTGTAAACAACTTAAAAAAAAATTAAACCAGGCAGATCATGTAAATTATATGTAAATAAAGAGCATTGTAAGAGAAACTTTTGCTGTCAATGTGTCTAAAAAAGCACTAAAAGTGAAAATATTAGATTTATTTACACGAAAAACATAAAAATTAAGTAAGTACTTATGTATTTTAGTTTAGGTAATAAGTATAAAAGTCACATGGGTATTTTAAGGAAAAAAAACAGCAAGGTAAATCTATGAACAACAAGTACGTAAGTACTTAGATATTTTATCTGTATCCAGGGGTCGCATTATATAGGTAAAATTTTATTGCTCCAAAATAGTGGTGAGAACAATAAAAGTTTCCCTATAGAATGCAACCCCTATATCGTACAATTTCAAGGTTTGGCTATCTCGCTTTCAGGGCAAGGTATTTGCATTCGTAAAATGTTGAAATAGTTTAATGACACCAGTATTTACAAGAGAATCTATTTGAAAACAAGTAAATGTATATATTCGCATACTTATAAAGGTGAAATTTTCATTATAAATATATCCGGTGCTAATGTGGAAATTAGGAATTAAAACTATGTGATGACATAACAGCAACACCGCCTCTCAAGCGGTCAAGAAATTTGGTTTGATATCACCCAATATGCTTTTTTTTAAATTTTATTACGTAATTTTAATAAGGTAGTCTATAATTTTCTTTATTGTGAGCAAAACATAATGGAGAAATTTACTTCCCGTTGTCAGAGAAACTCAAAAAAATATTTATAACTATTGTGGTAACTGGATCCAGCATGGTCCAGTTACCCCGGACACATATCCCAGTTACCCCATTCTTGAAAAAATTATGGGGTAACTGGGACACCGGGCTTACATTTGAAACATGAAGTAAATATGTTTAGAAACCTAATAATATTAATAAAGTTATATGCCTAATCTTAAAAAAAAAAAAAAAAAAAAAAAAAAAAAAACATTGTTTGATAAAAGTACTTACAGTATTTTAACAAAAAGCAGAGGAAATTCAACCAAATTGACGTTGTTTTTAATAAAAGAAATGTAAATTTTCGACAACTTATCCCACCAAAGAGAGAGTTATGATTGGGTTGACACACGTTGTTTTAAGAAGTAGAGGTTAAGGGGCATAGTTCACAAAAGCTAAAACTTAAAATACATCAACGTCTTTTTATAAAATAGGCTATGGCCCAGTTACCTCGTGGGTCCAGTTACCCCAACTAACCTTATTTTTACTATCCGTCATTCCCTCATCTACTATAAATTTAATAAAAACTAATGAAATATCTTTTTTATCTTGGTATATTATTAGAAATGTGTTTCGAAAGATATTTAGTAACTGAAAATATACATTAGACTAATCATTTTTGTATAAAATGGTTTTCAGAAATATTTCATCATTCCCTCACAATCATTCCCTCATAATTGTAATATATGAGGGAATGATCTAAATCCATTTATATATGTACTAAACAGCAAAATAAGGAAATCTAATGCAATAAAATACACATTAAAAAACTCATAAGACTTTTAATTAGCGTAAGTAAAGATAATACATTTTTAATTTTTATTAGTTCACTGGGAGAAGTTAAAAATAAATATATATATATTTTTTGTACTAATTCAAATAAACATTAACTCTGCTAAATGTTAACGCTTTATCTTTATTTTTTCAATTGACATAGAGTACAAAATTATTATATATTGACAGTATGACTTCTAATTATAATTTCTTTTCTTTTTTAACTCTTTCAAGGACGGTGGTATGTTTATGAAACCACTTACGTTTAACTCCCAAGTGCCACATGGCACAAGACTTTTTTTAACTTTTTTCTATATAACATGTATGTGAAATATAGCATTTTTCTTATTTACAAATAAATTTGCTCTTAAATTCCGATGCCAAACACTTATTTGAAAATTTTATCACTGGAAGAGCTTTGAAATTAAAATCTCAGAAGATCTATCAGGTACAGTTTGGTTCATATTACTCGTTGATAAATATAGCAATAAAGTAAATGTAGGCTAAATTTTGAGATTTTTGAGGCAATTTTATTGGGCCGCAATTTTTTTTTCAAAAAACAGCCTTTTTTCCGAGAATGACCCATTTGCAAACAACAATGTTTTGAATTTAATAGATTTTTTTATTCGCATATACCTAATTCAAACAGAAAATTAAAATAGCAGTATTTCCTTTAATTAAAAAAACAGACATTCCGTATTTAAATAAAGCGAAATTAACCATCGAAACGTTCTGGTGTAAAGTCAGATTCTCTGAACTATGTAATTTCTAGAACGTATTCTATTATGCGAATTAAAGGGTTAAATGCTAAGTTTTACAAAATAAATAATTTTATCAAATAAGGTATTTGGATACTTACTTATTAAAGTATTTACTAATTTGCATTAGTTTAGAGTAAAATAGCCACACGACAGTAGTTTTTACTTGTATTACAGATGTGCAACAGAATAAAAGATTGACGTATTATATGAAAAATATATTTCTGATTTTTTTCATTTTTTTTCCTGTGTTATAATATACCTGAGTATCATATATAATTTTTTCGAAACAAAATAAAAAATCGCGCATTTAAGATTTAAATGCACAGTGATGCATATCTGCAAAATTTTTTATTTAACTCTTAGCAACCACTATATTATATAGAAATAGTAATCCTGTAAAAAGTACAAAAATATGCTACTGAATAAAGTTAAAAATCTATTTCAAAATTTTTGGTGTCTAATCTTTAATATAAGAATAAAAAACTCAATTCTAAAAAAAAATAATTCATGCATTTGAGGGTTAAGTTTTACAAATAAAAAAAATTATATAAAATAAGGTGTTTAGAAATTCATATTTATTAAAATATTTACTAATTTGCAATAATTTAGTTTTTACTTGTATTGCAGATGTGCAACGTAAGAAAAGGTTGACGTATTATACGAAAAATGTATCTCTGATTTTTCATTATTTTTCCTGTGTAATAAACCTTTTTGAGATTCATATATATTTTTTTCGAAACAAAATAACAAATCATGCCTTTATAGTCCAAGAGCCGGCAGCACAAAAACCTATGTTATCAAGCACAAGAAAAAAACCTTTATTTTATGGAAGAGTAGAAGTAGGGGAATCTTATGATCCATGTCTGCCTGAAGTGAAGTTGTGCTTAAGCCAAAATTTAATGCCACCAGTGGTTGACTCGTAGGTTTAGCATTGTGTTTTCCTGCTCCCAGTCCTTCATGCTTTCATATCTTTGTTTGTAGAACAAACACAATGATAAACCTACGAGTCTACCACTAGTGGTAGTAATTTTTGGCTTATGCACCACTGCACTTCCGGCAGACATGGATCATTAGATTCCCCTACTTCTACTCTTCCATAAAATAAAGGTTTTTTTTCTTGTGCTTGATAACATAGGTTTTTGTGCGGTCGGCTCTTGGACTATTAATCCCTTCGGGACGGGAGCCTTTTACGAAATTTTTAATCTTTTGTCACCGTTTTTTAAAAACATAAATTTGTGTCTTCTTGAATCGAGAAAATGCGCTGATTAAATAAGGCAAATTTTACAGTAAAATTTTACTGGTGAGTAAAAACAAGGATACTGAGCGCTTCATGCGGCACGTACACGTGCCGCTCGTCCCCAAGGAGTTAAGTGTTAATGTGGTATTGTAACATCATTTATCATAAAATAATTTTTTATAGACTTGAAAACTTTTTTAAACATTGTAAATTACGCCTCAGGTGTATAAAAAAAAAACCCGGACTTGTAAAACTTTTACTGAGCACAATCGATGAAATGCTCAAATGATTCTATCTTACAAAATTTCTAAACGTGTTTCAGCGACTGAAAAATTTTCACAACCCAGTTATTATACTCCATCACTGTTCAACCACTTTCTACTTTGTACCTTACTTTATACCTTAATCTATTTTAAAATAAAGCAGTTCTTTACAGCCAGTCATCCTAGTTCAAAAATAGGCGTAATTTCTGTATGAAAAACAATCTACTTACATTTATTTTAGCACACAACACACCATTCTTAATATATGAAACTCCTTTTTCTTGTTTGTGCATGTAAAGTTTGTCGTGTTTGTCAGATTTGTGCATGTTACCTTGTTAATTTACATAAAATAATTTATTTGCGTTTATCTTAGCACACAACACACCATTCATAATATATTAACGTCCTTTTTCTTGTCTGTTCAGCTAAAGTATTATCTTCTTTGTCAGTTTCGTGCATTTTACCTTGGTTGTCTACGTAAAATAATTTATTTCAATTTATTTTAACACATAACACCACATTCATAATATATGAAAGTTTATATTTTTTGTTTGTGCATCTAAATTTTTATCTTGTTTGTCATTTTCGTGAATTTTATCTTTGTAATCTACTTAAAGTCTATCCAGACTCATACTTGGCACGGGATATTCTGATAATTCATTTTGATACTTAATGAGTTGAAATGATTCTTAGGGGAAAATTAAAATCCTTTCTGCTTCAGACATTGACTAATACTTCTGCCACGCTATTTGTTATGCCTTAAGATATAAATAATATGGTCATGTACCAGTGTACTAGTATGTACCAATATATGTGTACCAATTCATATATTATCGAAAATATAACAGATATTTTGCAAATCAACATCCATTTTCAAAATGATAAAAATTTCATAAACAATGAAAGCTACATTTTCCTTTCAAATGTGCACTCAAGACCCAGAAAAACTGGTACACCTGCCTAATATATTGCAGGGTTCTCAGGACCATGCAGAAGGGCTGCAACTCGACGTGGAATGGACTCGACTAATGCCTAAAGGTATTATGGAGCAAATTCCCACCATGACCTGCAGAACAGACCATAAATCCATATGAGAGCGAGATAGTGGAGATCTCTTCTGAACAGCATTTTGTACTCAATAATGTTCATTTCTGGTGATTTAGATTGCCAATAAAAGTGTGTAAAGTCGGAAGAGTGCCCCTGGAGACACTTGGTAGCAACTCTCGACGGGTGTGGTGTCGCATTGTCCTACTGTAATTGTCCAAGTCCGTCGAACTGCACAATGGACATAGCATGTAGGTGATCGGACAGGATGCTTACGTACCAATCGGCTGTCAGAGTCGTATCTAGACGTATCAGGGCTCCCATATCACGCCAACTGCATACGCCCCACACCATTACAGAGGCTCCACCAGCTTGAACAATCCCCTATTGACATGTAAGGTCGATGGATTCGTGAGGTTGTCTCTATACCCGTACACGTCCATCCTCCTGATTCATTCAGAAACGAGACTTGTCAGACTAGGCAGCGTGTTTTCAGTTATCAACAGTCCAATGGAGGTGTTGGCAACCCCAGGCAAAACGTAAGGCTTTGTGCCGTGCAGTAAAAAAGGGTACACGGGTGGACCTGCAGCTCCGAAAGTCCATATCAATGACGGTCTGTTGAACAATTCGCACACTGACACTTATTGATGCCCCAGCATTGAAATCCACAGCAATTTTAGGAAGTGCTACACGTCTATCTTGTTTAAGGATTCTCGTCAGTCGTCGACGGTCCCGTTCTTTCAAGGTCTTTTCCCGGCCGCACTGCTGTTGGAGATTTCATGTTTTGCTGGATACTTGATATTCACGGCACACTACTGATATGGTCGTGCGCGAAAATCCAAATTGCATCGCTTCCTCGAAGATGCTATGTCCCAGCTCTCGTGCGCTGACTATAACGTGACATTTTAAGTCACTTAAATCGTAATAACCTGCCATTGCAGCAGTAAGAGCTGGTATAAGAGCTTCGCCAAATACCTGTTGTGTTATATTGGCACTGCCGACCGTATTGCTTTACGCTGATTGGTTGCATACCGCCATTATTTTCGTATGCACGCCTGTATCAGTTTTTCTGACTTTTTAGTGTATCAAAAGTTTTACAAAATAAACTTTTCATTCTGCTTCATTATTGAAGGAAATGTATACTTTAAAAAATAACAGCATTTTTCACTACATTTCTCATTAAATTATGCTTACTAATGTGCCTTTTGCTCAGGTATCTTAGCGAGGTTATTTTACAGTTCTTTTTATAATGTTATTTAATATTATTAAAGGAGCGATTCTTGTTATATACTTTTAGGCTCTTGAAAACAGCTCAAATGACTTTCATAAAAACTACGGATTAGGGGTCTTTTAGGGTCTAGAAATCGATCTATTAGGGTGTCATCTCCGAAAAAAATCGTTTCATAAAATATTTGCTTTTCGCAGACATGGAAAATATTGCGTAAAACGTACAAGTGTACAAAAACGATCAAAAATTTAAATTAAATACAAAAAAAATTATAAATAGTATGCGATATGCTAAATGAAATAATTTATTATGTTGTACACACTTCTTCCAACGTGTAAAAGGGCTAATGTTTCGTAATCGAATCCATAGCCAAGATTGGTGTCAAACAAGACAAAATAAACAATTTTAACTGTATGACAGTTATACTAATAGTTACAAAAGTGAAATTAATTTTTGCCAAACCTATGCCATTTGTCCTTGAACCCGTTTACGGAACTTTCACAAAGCAAAGAACTAAAGTAATAAAGCATAAAAAAAATTACACAATACGGAAATCTTATAACTATTAAATGAGAAATTTCTATGTGCTTACACACACACACACACACACACACACATATGTATACATATATATAATATATAAGTTTTAATTTTTTTCGGAATCCATGTTCTTCTTTTTTTATTCTTCCTTATTAATTCTTGTAATTAAGTATAAGGTACTTTATTTTATACATACAGTTCTATATTATAGGTTTGTGGCATCCATTTTTATTGTCAATTCATTCACAATAATGCGGTTTTTGATGATGGTCGGTAATGTTTAATTAATGGTTATATATATATATACATATATAATATTACAATTCATCATATTTTTCTTTTTTTATTAAAAAATAAAAATTAATAAATTGAGTATCAATACATAACACTGACATTATACATAATAAAGCAGGATCAACTATTTTTAATTTAACGAATCATTAATGAATTGTTTCAACTATAATGTACCAATATCCTAATCACCAACATATGAAGTATTGAAAAATTAAAACTTTCAAAATTGGCGAACGGAAAATCATCAGGAAGGCGAAATCATTTAAATAACCAGTAAAAAATTAATTATATGTAGGGAATCTTATTTTTTTTAATATATTGTAAAGCAAATTGTAGCTAAAACAATTTAAATAATGAAATAAGACCTGAAATAATGAATCACTGTCAGCATCAACAAACCCTTAGGACGAAATTTATGTTCTCAAAATTTAAAACCATTAATTCAAAAAAGAAAAACCACAATAAATCTCAAAACAAGAGAACAATCACGAATAAAATTGGAACTAATAGTCCAAGAGCTGTTAAACATTTTAGGGAAGGTATTTGAGGCACCCTGAAAATTTGTGCAACACTTCTTTTGTAATGCCTGAATACAAAATCGAATGTCTGGCTGAAGGATCGTGGCCCAAAACCTGTGCCAGACAAAAAATGGCACTTGGCACGTGTCTGGCACAGTTTTTGTGCCGACTAAAGTGTCTGTCATTTTCAAAATATTTTTTTCTAAGCATAAATATTATTGTGCCTCAATCTCAGCGTGCCTCAAATACCTTTTTTGGGTAGTCAAAAAATGGCACTTGACACGTGTCTGGCACAGGTTTTGGGCCGACTAAAGTGTCTGTCATTTTCAAAATATTTTTTTCTAAGTATAAATATTATTCTGTTTCAATCTCAGCGTGCCTCAAATGCTTTTTTGGGGTAGTGTCAAAAAATGGCACTTGACACGTGTCTGGCACAGGTTTTGGGCCACGATCCTTCAGCCAGACATTCGATTTTGTATTCAGGCATTACAAAAGAAGTGCTGCACAAATTTTCAGGGTGCCTCAAATACCTACTCAAAAATGTTCAACAGCACTCCTACTATAATGATTCGTAACTCGTTATCAAGGGCAATATTACGAAATCATTAGTAAAATGCGGTTAATATCTGAGTAAGAAATAATAAGCTATTAGCTTAAAAGGTTATCTCTTACACTGCTCAATTAACCACGCCATAAAAAAACGAAATAAATAAATAATTAATCAATATGAGACTCGTACGGAACAACATATGCACAACATAAACAAAATGGAACATGTGAGCTAAAAACTTACTCAGCAATAGAATTTTCAACACTATATCTAAATCGCAATCATGTATCGCGTAAATCACAGCAAAAATCCCGCCTAATTAATGGGTCGCAGATAAAAACTAATCCATACCGTTTGAAATCATCATGCCAAGTAAATAATATTATTAATGATATAAATAGAATAATTATAAATTATAGTATTTAATCTAAACATTATAAATTATTTTATGCTAATTGAAAGATCCTAGAGTAAATTCATTACAAAATAAGACAGAAGAAGTAGAGATATTAAATAAATAGGTAGGAATGAAGAAAAATAATATAAGTTGGCAACAAGATTTTAATAGAACGGAATGTAAATAATTATATAATGCTGTTCTCTATCGATGATGCATCAAATTATAAGTTACATTCCATTTTCTCTTTCTAAACTAATATTAAGTAGAAATATATAGAGTCCGATATCATCTGTCGATACAGTATTAGAGTCCACTATTTGTAATTTATATTATTTTGAATTAAATTAATATAATTGTAAATTAATATAATTTAAATTGTTTTATGCAGTACTAAAGATTGCAAACTCACCAGGACCAAAACAAACATAGAAACTCATTAATACAATGTACCTTTCCCTTATTATTATTATTTTTAATATAATATTTTTATTAAATCAGCATTTGCGTATAAATTATCTATATATATATAAGCAATAAATATCGTAATCACCAACAAAAACAAATACACATTTTTATGAATAGCGCCAAAATGCTGCAGTAAAATACACAAATTGAACAAAAACCAGCAAAAGAATACAGGGTGGTCATAAAAAAACTTTGTCGATATATGGAACTCTAGCGGCCGGTCCGTTTAACCGATCGAGATTAGATTTCTGATATAATTATTCAGAGGTATGAGCTCGGGATTCTGTGAACGGTAACAAATTGGCGCTCACGGTTACGGTTATAGGTACAGAAACTCGAAATTTTCGAATGGCAACTCCCTTTTTTTTTCGTCGCAAAATGCTCAGCGCATGCGAAAACCCTAAATAGCGGTGGAACAGTACATGTATCGAATAAACGGACGCGTTTTTCACGCACAAAAAACAGCTCTGCTAACGGCCAAAAGAAACACGATCAGGGCGCACGGAGGAAATTTGCATAATACAGAGGCAAGACACCAATCACAGAACGCCGTTCGCCAGATAGTTAGCGTTGAACACGGATTCTTGTCTCTGTCATATGCAAATTTCCTCCGTGCGCCCGATCGTGTTTTCTTTTTGCCGTTCGCAGAGCTGTTTTTAGTGCGTGCATAACGCGTCCGTTTATCGCGATACATGTACTGTTCCAGCGCTATTTAGGGTTTTCGCATGCGCTGAGCATCTTGCGACGAAAAAAAAGTGGGCATTACCATTCGAAAATTTCGAGTTTCTCTACCTATAACCGGAACCGTGAGCGCCAATTTGATGCCGTTCATAGAATCCCGAGCTCATACCTCTGAATAACTATATCTGAAATCTCATCTGGATTGGTTAAACGGACCGGTTGCTAGCGTTCCATATATCGGCAATGTTTTTTTTTTGTTTTGTTTTTTATGATTACCCCGTAAATATGGCTTGAACTAGCAATCCCTCTTAGAAAACAAGAAAATACGAAATATAACAATTTAAATGTTAAAAATTTCAACAAGAAAACATATGTACCAAGCTAAAAAACCATCTGAGGGTACGACGGCAGTAGGTTATATTTAAAAAAGCAGCCGAGAATTAAAAAAATATATAAAATATGTATTAGTGGCAGTGGGTTTCGGCTAGAACACTGAGAAACAAAATCAAAATGTTAAATACTTGAAAGCTACATATCAGATGTTCCCCCACCTGACCTAAGCCACGATATGAAAGGAATGCCTCACTTGGAACATAGTAATAGATGAAAAATGATGTTCGTTGAAAAACCCGTACTCTATCAACTCAGCCACGTTGCTACATCAAAAAATAAAACAAGCTAAACAACTCAGAATCCATCACCCAGCGACCGCCACAGTTTTTGTTGTTTTGTGAGGGGAGTGCTAGTTCAGGCCAAATATATATTATTTTGCTGGTTTATATGTTATATACAGGGTGATTCATAAAAGATGGGCAGAACTTTAAGGGGTTATAGTACACTTAAAGACAAATAATATTAAATAGGAGACTAAGGGTCCCAGACGTATTCCCAAGGAGATAGGGGGCATTAAAGTTTAGGGTCCGAAATTTCAAATGATTATAAAACATGGAAAAATTGGTCGATTCGTTTGCGGTTTTTGCAAAAAATTTTCTTTATGCCAGTATTTTCTTGAAATAAAATTTTAAAGTTCAATTTCAAAAAATGCCGATAGGGGGCGCTTTAGACTTTGGAGTAACAAACAACTATTTTTTAACGTTATTTTTTGTATTTCTTTAAATGATTTCGAAAGCTTAGACTTAAACTTAAATTTTGATCTAAAAATCTGAGTCCTAACGAGTAGTTAAATAGCGTAAACTGAAATTTGAAATTTGAAACCCTTCTCCCCCCAGAACAAAAATCAGTTATTCCCGATCTTTGTGTCGTAGATTAGGCTCTAACTACTGCCGCGTTTTGCTAAAATTATTCTTTATGTCAGTATTTTCTTGAAAATAAATTTTAAAGAAAATTTTCAAAAAATTCCGATAGAGGGCGTTTTAGACTTTGGAGTAACGAACAACTATTTTATACCGTTATTTTTTGTGTCTCATTAAATGCTTTCTAAAGCTTAGACTTAAATTTTCAGCCCAAAATCTGAATCGTTAGACGTGGTTAAGTTTCTGGGGAGAGGGGTTTGAAATTTCTACTCCTGAGCACAGTTCAGTTTACCATGTCCACACATTGTGTGCTGTGATACGAGGTAAAAAGACACAAATTAGGATTATGTTACCAAAGCATATTTATTAACATGTAATTACAATAAATGTTCAAAATTGTGACCACCAGAGGTTATGCACGCAGAACAACGGCGAAGAATGGAACGGCGAACATTCGCGAAAACATCAGGCTTTTCGAGCACTTCCCCTACAGCGGCGGAAAGTCTGGCGACCAGTTCCTCGGGGGATTCAATGGGTGTCTCATACATAAGAGCCTTCAATCGTCCCTAAAAAAAGAAATCGAGGGGTGAAAGATCTGGCGAGCGAGCAGGCCAAGCAACAGGACCACCTCGACCAATCCATCTGTTCGGAAATGTGATGTCCAGATAGTTGAGGACGTCTCGTACGTAATGGGCTGGCGCTCCATCGTGCTGGAACCACATGACCCGCCGGATGCGTGGAGGAACAACGTTTAACAGGTCAGGCAGCACATGTTGCAGAAATGTGAGGTATGTTTTACCGTTGAGGCGTTCAGGAAGAAGGTACGGTCCGATTAGGTGGTCTCCGAGGATTCCTGCCCAAACATTGATGGAAAAGCGTCTCTGATGAGCATGTGGATACGTAGCATGTGGATTGGCATCCGCCCATACATGTGCATTGTGTGTGTTAAATGTACCTTCACGTGTGAAGGTACATTCATCGGTGAAAAGCACAGTTCGTCCAAAATGTGGATTTAGCGCGTTCTGCTGCAGAAACCAGCGGGCGAATTCAATACGATTTGGATAATCCCCTGGAGACAGTTTCTGGACTCGTTGCACATGAAACGGGAGCAAATGTTCATCCTTCAGTACCCTCCAAGTCATGGACTGTGAGGTATCCACCTGCCTAGCCACTGTTCGTGTACTTGTACTTGGCTGCGCCGCTACTACATCCAGAATGGCTTCTGCAACAACTACTGATTCGTCCTTTTTTGCACGACCTGCATTCGACCGGGAAGCGAGAAATGATCCCGTCTCACACAACTGTCTGTGCAAGCGCTCGAAAGTTTTGCGGTTAGGCAACCGCCTGTTGGGAAATCGCTCTCCGTACATTCGTTGTGCCTCTGCACCATTTCCATCTGCCGCTCCGTAAATTAAATGCATCTCAGCCTTTTTCTTATTCGTGAAGGGCACCGTCTTCCGATTCATTACTACAGCGACTTACACTTGACTCACCGTTCAGTGGTTTTTATGCCTGAATCGTGTCGAAATTTTGCATACGTGTTCTTCTTCTTCCCCATTTGACATTTGCATACTTTCTGTTTCCTTCTTCACCCGGTGACTAGCGTCAGGAATGGAGCTTTAACGTTTGCATGAGCGACGTTTCCAACTGTGCCAGTGCCTTTATGAGTGAATTCCGACTATGCAGTCCTTGACGAAAGTTGTATTTTTGCCTCGTATCACAGCACAGAATCGTTGGGCATGGTTAAGTAGTGCAAACTGAACTATGTTCAGAAGTTGAAATTTGAACCCCCTCCCCTCGCTGCTGAACCACGCTCAGCGATTCAGATTTTGAGCTGAAAATTTAAGTTTAAGTCTAAGCTTTAGAAAGCATTTAATGAGACACAAAAAATAACCGTATAAAATAGTTGTTCGTTACTCCAAAGTCTAAAGCGCCCTCTATCGGAATTTTTTGAAAATTTTCTTTAAAATTTATTTTCAAGAAAATACTGACATAAAGAATAATTTTAGCAAAACGCGGCAGTAGTTAGAGCCTAATCTACTACACAAAGATCGGGAATAACTGATTTTTGTTCTGGGGGGAGAAGGGTTTCAAATTTCAAATTTCAGTTTATGCTACTTAACTACTCGTTAGGACTCAGATTTTTAGATCAAAATTTAAGTTTAAGTCTAAGCTTTCGAAATCATTTAAAGAAATACAAAAAATAACGTTAAAAAATAGTTGTTTGTTACTCCAAAGTCTAAAGCGCCCCCTATCGGCATTTTTTGAAATTGAACTTTAAAATTTTATTTCAAGAAAATACTGGCATAAAGAAAATTTTTTGCAAAAACCGCAAACGAATCGACCAATTTTTCCATGTTTTATAATCATTTGAAATTTCGGACCCTAAACTTTAATGCCCCCTATCTCCTTGGGAATACGTCTGGGACCCTTAGTCTCCTATTTAATATTATTTGTCTTTAAGTGTACTATAACCCCTTAAAGTTCTGCCCATCTTTTATGAATCACCCTGTATGTATAATAAAACTTTTTACAAATAAAAAGACTTATTAAATCAGAATAGATATCGACACTAAATTAATCAATTATTTCCATGTTTCAGAAAATAAGATCCATCCAATATTGCTACATGCATGGATTATTAAAAAGCAGGAAAAAAATATATAATATTATATATATAATATTATATATATATATATACTGGGTTTTCCGTAAAGGGCTCTAGTAATTTTACTTAATTTAACACAATTTTTCTAACTGGTAAATATACCCTACGAGTTGTAATTTTTCAAATCCAAGTTTTTTTAGTAAAATTACAACTCGTATAATTTATTTAAAAATTAGAAAAACTATGTTAATTTAATGATGTTCAATTACGTATCTAACTTTTTTTTTGTTCTCAGGGTGGTCTGGTTGTATGAGTGAAATCAGTCAACCAGATTTGTCCAGGATAGCTCAGTTGGCAGAGCATTAGCTACTTAAGCCAAAAATACCTGGTTTAAATCCAGGTCTGGACACTTTTTCACTCAGTTGGAAAATTTACGTCTAATAACTTTGATGAAAGCAACGGATTAGTTATTTTAAGACCTAGAAATATATCTACCAGTGGGTCATCTGCGGGAAAAACGGTTTTCATGCAATTCCCGTTCTTTGCATAAGTGGAAATCATCGCAGAAAGCATAAAAATTGTAAAAGAATTGTCAAAAGTTGAAATGAAATATAATTTTTTCCCAAATACTATGTGGTATACGACATGAAAAAGTTTATTATGTCATAACCACTGAGAGCAAACAGCTAATATTCAGTAATCGAATAAGGCAAGTTTGTCGTTATACAAAAATGATGCCTGCCATAATATTGTTTTAATTTTATAAGCGTTATAATAAAGATATTAAATGTGCCAATTAGCATCGGACCCGATTTTGGAAATTTTTCCGAGAAAACAACTGCAGAAGTTGCTTTTCCCATTTGTTCTGCGTGAGTCTCAGTCAACCAAGTACTAGTTTCTTAACATCTCAGTTTTTTAAGGAAAATTTTGATAAACTTAATAACTTATAACTAGTGTTTTGCTATAATTGTTAATTTACCTAAAACTAAACTAAATCTACTGCGACCAGACCTGTTTTCTTTATCATGGGTCTTGCGGTGGTATATAGCATATGCACCGGCCAGGTGGTCAACCTAACGTAGTACCTTCAGTTTTTATTTCCCAAGCAAATTTGGTTTTCATTTCAACTACTTTGAAGGGGTGAAAGTTTGGGTGTACCTTGTCCAGTTCGCAGATCGGAATCAAACTGTGGACTTGTAGCGTTGTAAAGAGATGCACTGAATTAATTTATCTACCGTTTTGAATATTGAAAGTAGATTTTCAAAATTGCTTCTTCATTGCAAACATTGCAGTCTTCTAAGTTCTTTTAGTGCATCTTTTACTGCTGTTCTTTCAATGCATTAAAAATGACAAAATTAATTGAAAATCTTAATAAAAAAATAAAATCTGAATATAAAAGCACTAATAACAACCATGATCATATTAGATTTTTTTTTTAAACAATTTAATGTGATAATGATAATTTACTTACTATTTCACCTAAAAGTAGTAAAGGTCTAGTTTAACATTTAATTTTCAAAATACCAAGAGATTTTTAAAGATAAATCTCTATTTCAATCGTAGTCGCAAAATTTCTTCTTTTTAATTTCCTTCCCTCTCTAGAACATTTTTCTGCCGGTGCTTCATTTTTATTATCTGCACATTTTATTTCTCTTGAACATAGAATAATGTCCTAGATGCTCAATCAAGTAAACAGGATCCTTTCAACGTCTCATCCTCTTTTAATTCTAACTTTTTTTTTTTTTTTTTTTTTTTTTTTTTTTTAATCCTGCATGATTTCTGATACTTTCTATTCTCTGTAAAGTCAGTAAATCATTTAGTTTGAAAATTTATTTCGGTATGTGAGATTCTAGTTTAGAAATTGTAAACATTCGTTGACAAGGGAGAAAAATGAAGCATAAGACAAGGATCAAAATATATTAATCTTGCAACATGAAGTGAAATAAGACAAAACACAGTTTGATAATGACTTTTTTAGGGGGGAAAAAGGAGTCTAATTAAATTGTAATAAGTAAAAAATTCCATTCTTTAAGGGGTCTCAGGACTTTAAAATTGGAAAAAATGAAAAAAAAAAAAAAGACCACTTTCAACATTTAATATCTTAAAATGTATATGATTTGAAAATACAATATTTATTGGAATGAAAGATATAAATATGTTTTTTCATTTCCTGTATTTAAAAAGTTGCAAGATGCAGAATTAGTATTTATAGGGAGCTCCAAACGTTCAGACATTTGTCGAACAGAAAATTGGTATAACATCTTACGCGCAGGACAAAAGAATTTTTGCAACAAGAATGAAATGTTTTTGTGCCTACTTATACTTCAGATTGTAATAATTACCCTGAACCTAAACAAATTTGTACACTCTAAATTAAAATGTCTGAAATTCAGACACTTAAGTGTCTGAAATGGAGTGTTCAATTTTCAGACATTTTAAAATGTCTGAATTTTTTCAGACACTTTTTGCGTCTGAATTTCAGACACTTCAAACGTCTGAATCGCATCCATTTTTTTGTAAGCATCATACGTAGCCATGTTTGACCACGTTGAATCCTGGAAAAATATTTGGCTGTGGTCCTGCCCCCCCCCCCCCCCCGATACAGCCTGATTTTTTTGGTGCTCTCAGTTTTGGTATACAATTTTCGATACGTTGATAATTTAAATCTTTTACGACATTGTACTGATTATAATCAATATCTTGAACTTCAGGAGTAGAACAAGATTAAAAAACAAAAAATATTTATCTAAATATTAGATTTTTTTAAATTTATTTTGTTTTTAACCTTATTTTACTTTAAAAGTTCAAAATATTGATTATAATCAGTACAATTTCGAAACAGATTTAAAATATAAGCTTCACAAATATTGCACATCAAATTTGGGGGCACTACAGTCGTAGGGGGACGGGGCACTTCCCAGTTTGCCCTTCCTTTAATCAAGAAGTACTTTTGCAAAAAACGCAACCCTGCATTATAGTTGTCTAAATTGAGATGTCCGGTATTCGGGAGTATCCGTTGTGGAGGTTAATGGACATTCTCGAATAGCGAACACCTCTATTTAACGAATACTTTTTTAATCAGCAGACATACACATTTGTATATTTTTACCTCAAAAAAGTAGACATCTCCAATTATCGGACAAATTCCGCGGTCCCGAAGTGTTCGCTATTAAGGGCTTTTAAGGTACATAGATAAATATATATATATATTTTATAATCTTGTCCTACTCTAAAAGTTCAAAATATTTATTATACTCGGTTGAATGTGGAAAAAGATTTAAAATATCAGATGTACGAAAATTGCAAAAATCCCCCCCCCCAAAAAAAAATGAAAATATAAAAAAATATATTGCCACATAGGCAATTTTACATATACATCACTTGATAATCACAACAGCCATTTAACTATGAATAATGAAAATAAATAAATAAATATTCTACTTTAATAACATTGGGGAAAAAATGACTTTGGTATTTTGTTAAATATATTTGCGTTTTTAAACTTGTCCTACTCTAAAAGTTCAAAACTTTCATTATAATCAGTGCAAGATTTAAGATATCAGCTTTACAAAAATTCATGCAAAATCCCCCCCCCCCCCAAAAAAAAAAAAATGAAAATACTTATTTAAAAATTATGTTTTTAAAAAATTTATATTTCCACATGGGCAAGTTTTTATGTAGATCAGAGGGTACTCACAAAAGCTATTCAACTATCAATAAAAACAAATAAGTACATATTCTATATTAAAAACATGAGGAAAAAATAACTTATGATTTCCAAACTTCTTTCGTCTTAAATATATACAGTAACATCTGTCATTTTTGTATTTTTCGTATAAGTGCATATAAATAAAGTTACCACAATTTTAAATACGAAATCTAGTTAGAGGTTTTTACTTTTTCCCATTATAAATTTCAAATTACTTTTTTATTAAAAATAATAAAAAAATCAGTATTAGAGTTGATTGCAAATCAAATACATATGTATATTTTTACAGGCAGCTTCATATAATAGACCAGTCTCATTTACTTTATTTATCTTTTTTTAATCTGCGGTTTTATGCCAGGAAGTAAGAAAGCATTAGGTCATCTTTCAAAGTTTTTTTTTTTCTTTACTTCCTTGTGGCAGTCATTTACTGCGAGATAAAAATTATCCATTGAAACTAAGAACTGACATTGAATATATAATTCGTAATAAAAAAGAACGTCATAAGTTTAAAAATATATACTTCTAGAATTAGTGGGGTTTTTTGCGAACAGATTCAAAACTAATTAAATTTCATGCAGGATTTTGTTTAGTACAATAAATAAAATCATAAAATACACTAATTTTACTACTATAAAGAAACTTACTTGAGTTGCTGCAAGAGGTAAGAAATATTCCTCGATTTGAAATTTTTAAAACTACCACAACCACAGTGAGGGAGAAAGACTTTCATCAGTTTAAAAGGTAATCCCATAATACATCCGACTAGCCATATTTAAAGAATGAGATGTTTCATCCTAAAAACAGGACCCGCCAGACAAAAGTTTCTTTTTTTTTGCCAGCTTCGACAGGACGAAGATGAATAACACAATATTATTGATATAAATTGATACGAGTTAACACTAAGCCCATTGCACACGCTTTGTAGAATTTCCGGGTGTAATCTTCAACAGTCGTCTACTTCTGTTCTGTGTCTATCCCGCCCTTGTATCGACGACAGCTTCTAAGAGACATTTGATGTCGAGCACACACGTCAGATGTATGTATTCAATAAATAAATACTCCAAGTTAATACGAATTAAAATCACAGTACTTCACATTTCGCAAAAAACGAATTAAAATACACGCGTACATAAAAACAAACTTTGTTTGAATTACAACGTATACCACTTCGAACGAAGACATCTAAAACGCATGCGCAACTGGGAGTGCTAGTGCCCCCTGGTGGTTATTGCGTCGGAAGAATCAAAACGTCTTAAATTAAGACACGTTTAAAGCAATGAAGTGTCTTAAAATAAGACGTTTGCGGATATTTTAGACATTATTCTCAGTTCGTTTACACCATGGTCATAGTAAGACGCTTATGTATCTTAAATTAAGACATCTATAGTGTCTTAATTTTCAGATTAAGACACTTAAGTGTCTAAAATTCTTTTTCAGTCACATATGTGTCTAAATTTAAGACGCTTCTATTTGCAGTGTATTTGAAGGATTTTTATATTCTTAATTGAAAGTTGTATTTAGCTAATACAAAATTTTTCAAAATTTCAACAGTGTAATCCCCTAAAAAATATTTTTAAAAAAATGAAATTTTAGGTTCAGTTTTACAGGTTAACATGAGACGTATTTTTTGTATGACACGTATTTCAAATTGTTAGAACATACTAATGTAAGTAGTCTCAGGACTCTAAAAATTTGAAAAAATGAAAAAAAGACCATTTTCAACATTTAATGTCTTAAAATGTATATGATTTTAAAACAAAATTTTAATTGGGATGAAAGATATAAGTATGCTCTTTTATTTCATGGATTTAAAAAATTGCAAGATGCAGAATTAGCATTTATAGGGACCTCCAAACTGTCAGACATTTGACGAGCAGAAAATTGGTATAACAGATTATGCGCAGGATTACAAAATAAATATTGCAAATAGAATGAATTTTGGTGCTTACTTATACTTCAGATTGGAATAATTTCCCTGAACTTAAATAAATTTGTATTTAAAGCATTTTTATATTTTTAATGCAATGTTGCATTTAGCTAATACAAAATTTTGAAAATTTCAACAATAAAATCACCTGAAAAATATATTTTTTTGAACAGTAAAAAGGAAATTTTAAATTCAGTTTATACAGACTAACATGAAATATATGTTTTGAAAATTTCCTGAAAAAATAATCAGAAGTTTTTGAGATATCCTGCGCGTTATGCCCAAATTGCGTTGGAGAAAAATGACTTCAATGTTTCGAAAATACCGCTTAAGCTATTGAGCGGGTATAATTCAAACTTCTGTTCTAATGGGAATTTCAAAGAAACAATTATATCAAGATATTCAGAAAAGTTAGGAATTTAACATGTAAAAAAGAAAAATGAATTTCGAAAATTTTGAATCTTTAAGAGTCCTCGGACCCTTTAACAATATTCCGAACGCATATTATAATTTACTTATAATACACTGCGTGTGAAAATTTTAAATACAACAGCAATTTTCAAAATAGATTTTAATTAATCACTTTAATTTAAATAAGTATACATATGTGCTGAAAATCAGCGTTTTAAACTTTATTTAACACAATTATGCTTTAAATTTTATCTGAAAGTATCTAATTTATCAAAAGAATAAAAATTATTGTGTCAAAAGTTTAAGCACCGCAGTTATTTATTTGTTGTAGAAGGATAATAATAAAATGTTAGTTTTAATTATTGCTCCATTACGGTGAGTTAGCTGAAATAGTGTTATTCAGCGACAAAATCATGTTCCATATTGTTGCTTGATTTCAAGCCAATCATTCTGAATGTCCGATTTCAAGTCTTTAATTGACGAATACTGCCAACCATTTTGGTAAAATGCGCGTTTAAGGATGCCTATTACGTTTTCTAATAGACTTGTCCCAGGTCTAAGAGCTGGTAGTTCAAAAAAGGATACGACGTTTGACCTAATCCCCATTGACGTTGAATTCTAGGTACAGTTGGAAACGCTCTCATGTTGAAAAATCTAATTTTCTCCACCTAAAATTTCCCCAACAGACAAAAAAAAATGATTGAGAAATATTTATTGATAGTTTTTTTTATTTTTGTTGATGTCTGATGGATGCTAGGGATGTCTGACCATTGAAAGTAATAGCGAAAAAGTGCTCGCAGAAAGATAAAATCATTAATTAAAAACTGAGAAATTTTCAAATGAGAAAAGCTTTCTCAAATTCAAAGTAGCTTTTAGAAGAGCTCTTTTGAATTATGTAAGCTCCAAATAAATCTTTATAATCATTATTAGAGCAGCCATGATTAACTTTGGCAGATCATTTTACATTCTAATTTTTCAGACAATTTTCAGGTTTCTATATACAAATTTCACGTATGCGTTTAGTTTGAATATCGTATATCGCTTTAACATGTGATTTTGTAGATATTAAAGAAAGACCATCAACGGCATGTTTGCGATTTACAAAACTAGTTTAATAATTAATGAAAACTTAAGCAACTTTAAAATTAAATCTCGTAATAATTTTGGCAATTAAGGTTTGATGCATGGCAAATATTACAAAATGATCCACCCATTTTAGTTAAGTTTAGTAATGCTGTTAGTGCGAAGACGCTTCATTAGTCTACAAATATTTGGATAGAATCTGAGATTTCGTAAGTATAACTTCTATCTATAAATATTGTCTTGCAACATAAATTGTCAGTAAAGCAAATGTTTGTTTAAGACTAGTTAAATTGCTATAAATAATTTAAAATACTAAAGGAACTGAATTTTATACAGATCATTTGCGACATTTTATAATAAATTTTCATTTTACGTATTCATGCAAATTGCGTTCGTACTTTCAAAATTTCTTCCCAAATAACCTTTTTTATTATATTTCATAATCACTTTTCAAATATACCGTATTTCAAAACATATTTTAAACCACGGAGGATAATTAAATGTTAAATTAGGACTGACACTTTGATAATTTGGTACGTGATGTATTTTACGAAAGTTAAAAATTGAAACATTTAACAATTCAGACAGAATAAATTTTTCAACGGAAGAATATTTCTGGAAATTAATCCATAATAACTTTGTCATTGAAGAAAAACGTAGAAAATTAAAAACACCAAAACACCTGTAATACAGGCTGACTTTCAAAAGATCAATTTTATCCAAACCAGGCACACTCAAGCAAACCCAAGGTGAGTACGGTTTCTATTTTGTCACCAATATTTCTATCTAATAATCATCGTCTTATTTAATTGTATACAATTGTTAAAATATCTGCGGTAAAATAAACCTAAGATTACTGCTCTAAAATTGTAATGGCAAATTTAATAGCCGTACGCACACAGGGTATGTTATAGGTTATACTCTTGATGTTACAGAGTTAGGAATCCTTAAGCTTTCAGTGTTTTAACCCTCGCAGTACTATATATGGGGCCAATTTGACCTTATCTGGACATTTTACAGCTTATTTTTTTCATTTACAATGTGTATGCTAAAATTATTTCCTAGAAATTCTCATACAATGGTTTCTTTTATAATTTTGTCTATAGTGTGTTCGTAAAGTCATGGTGCACTTTTGACCGGTCACAAGAAATCAACGAAACAAGATGGAAATCTGATACCTTCACGAAATAAAAGAAAAACTCTCCAAGTTTCATACCTGTTCGGTACAGTTCGATGTGGCCTCCATTTGAAACAGAGAATCACAGACTTTATTCACTCTGTTACACCAGACGTCCGTAATTGTGTGTGGGAAGAACTTGAATATCGTTCAGATGTGTGTAGGGCAACAAATGGAAGTCACATCGAACTGCATTGAACAAGTATGAAACTTGGAGAGATTTTCTTTTATTTGGTGAAGATTTCACATTTCCATTTTTTTTTCGTTTATTTCTTGTGACTGGTCAAAAGTGCACTACGACGTTACGGACACACGGTACTTAGTAAGTTTTGCACAGTTAAATTTTTCTGTTAAATTTAGAAATTGCGAACGGGGTTACATTCACCACATCTTAGGCAATCGGGGAATAAATGAAAGCTTATCTTGTCTCAAGAGAAAAAAAATAAAAATTTTGGCATCCTGCCAAATGTAGTTCACTAGATGGTGCTGTGGGTACAGTATTTCAATGCAAGCGAGAGTAGGAGCCTCCCTCATTTCGTTATTTCTTGTTCTTGTGCTCGGTTGTTTGTAAATTTCGCTGTTCAATGAAACGGATAGTCGCAGTTTGTCTATCGAGCAGGCAGATGCTTTGTTATTTGACAAAGATTCAAAATACTCCCATCTTAGTCATTTACATAATATTTTGATCTTAGTACTGCGAGGTTTAAAGTTATTGTACGTTTTCAATCTCATAACTTTGCCAGTTTAGTAGAATTTCTAAATGTTTTTCAATTAAAAACAAAGTTTATAAATTGCATACTAGGGTGTTGCGAAAAAAGTCAAGTTGATATTTCCGAGTCGCTATAGTGCGGAAAAGTTGCGATTGGTAAATACAAGAAAAACCAAAAAAAAAAAAAAAAAAAAACTTCAAATCGGACTTTATCTCTTGATCCCACAAACCGCAAAAAATTAAAAAAAAAAAAAATGAAAATATCCGATTTTTTCAGAAAAAAAAAGAATTACGTATATATATTTTTTAACGCTACAGTGAAAAATATTTGCAGATTGTTCTGTTTAATAAATATAATAGCAATAACTGTGTTTAGAAAATATCTTCCGATCACGCAAGCTCAATTAAAATCGGAAAAATTTTAATTTTGAGTGATTTGGATGTATTAAGGAGATAATAAACTGAGGTCAGTTTGCGGTCTCAGGTTACGATTTCAGTGTAAATAGATACCTACTATTGAGCATATTAGTCACTTTTTAAACAACCTAGAACTTATCACGAAGAGTTCGCTACAGTACGAAAGGTTTAGTAGTTCACCCAACTCACACTAGCCACGTTTCAAAACAGTGCTGAATTCGCGTTTCGCGCTTCCACATATGTGTTCCCGCCCACGCCTGAGCATTTACATGAAATACAGCAGAATTTTAATGCCAATGTAGATGTAGAATCTGATGACCGTGACCGATTCCAGCTTAAAAGCTCTAAGAAGAAGAAATTCCCATGGCAGATGAAGGTGAAGTTACAATTTACATCTTTACACTGCAATCGCTATGGGGTATCTGACCATGCAGCTTCTGCTATATAATCGAGTGTGCCTGAAGATATTGGTATAAGAACTGAAACAGACGCATCTCAAGTCATTGATCGATACAAAATTAGAAGGGAAAAGCACCGCACTAGAAGAAAAAACATACAGCTCTTCAACATACAGTCAACTGCATTCAGGTGAACTATATTGGATATATTTGATGGAAGAAAGGACGATACCCTAGTTATAGAAAGGATTGGATCTAAACAGTTTCGTCGAACTACTAAAGAAGAACACTATTATATAATAAAAGATCCTGTATCAGTTTATTTAGGCTATGTGTCTTCAAACTCAAGATCAGCAAAGGACATTGCAGCTTCTATAGTATCATGTCTTACTGAACAAGGGGTTTCACTAGAATACTTAGATTTCGTAGGCTGTGATGGTACAAATACCAAAACTGGATAGAAAGGAGGTGCTATCAGACAGCTTGAAGTACATCTCGGATGATTAGTGCAATGGGTCGTTTGTTTATTCGATTTTGTTGAATTACCTTTCCGCCACCTTTTTAAACATTTGAAAGGTGAAACAACTGGCCCAAGATCATTTAGCGGACCAATTGGGCAGAATCCCATTGGTTGTGTAAAACTCTCAGCGATAAATTAAAAATTTTTTATTATGAAATTCCAGATGTGGTTAGATAAATGTTTAGTAAGTACCAAAGATATATGTTTGTGTAAGTCAAGCAATTAAAAGTGGCATCTTTCGAAATGACTTATCAAAGCGTGACCCCGACCCAATTTCACATGCCAGATGGCTCACTTGTACAAATAAAATCTTTCGACTTTACGTGAGGGTGGAAAACCCATCGGATGTCTTAAAAGCCATAGTGACATCTATTTTAAATTTTTTCATGCCGATTTGGTTTGAAATAAAATGCAGTAAGTATGTTACAGACGGGCCTACCCATCTGACAGAGCTATAGAAACATCTCGATACTTGCCTGACGACCTGAAGAAAGTGGTATTCCCTGTAATTGAACGAAACTCTTTCTTAGCTCACACGGAAAACCTAAAGATGGCAATGGTCTTTGACAAGAGGAGGCACATAAGAGAGCTAGGGCTAAGAAGAGTGTTAAAAGCCAGGCAGACTGTTTAAAAAAGGTAAAGGTATCAGAAACTTTATCATTCCTCCTTTAAATTTCGATGCGGCAGACTACACAGAATTAGTTGTTCGGAATGTAGCAAAATTATCACCTTCATCTCTTTTCCGGAGAGTAAACAATGAAGAAATACATTCTTTTGTTCAATCAGGGGATATTCAATATTGGGATTCTAAAACATTTCTCTGCCACACTCAAACGGTCGAGTGGTGCGTCAAATTGATAACGGAAGCACCGCTTAAGGTATGTGGGCCCCAATCAAGTGATGGATTCATCAGGGTCACACTGAAATCAAGATCCATGATACTAGACTTTAACACCATATCGCAGTACAAAGTTGCGTCTAAAAGTCAGACTTAAACAGATGAAATAACAAATTACGTATTTAAAGAATGTAAATAGCAAACACCCTTATTTGTGCTACAGAGGGAACGGTGTGAGTGGAACTCGAAGTGAAACCACCTCTTAGTGGCGAGTTCTGGTTGTTTAAATATTATCAAATATCTAAAGAAGCAAAGGGCTGCACAATTTATATGCAAATGTTAACATTGGATCGCAAACTGACCTCAGGTGATTATTTTCTTAATTCATCAAAATCACTCAGAATTGAATTTTTCCTGATTTTTATTGAGCTTGCGCGATCAGAAGATATTCTCTAAGCGCAACTTTTTATTATTATTATTATTAAACAGTACAATCAGCAAATAATTTTCACTATAGTGATAAAATATATATATACGTAAAAAAAATTTAATTCCGAAAAAATCAGAAATTTTCATTTTTTTTTTTTTTTTTTTTTTTTTTTTAGGCGGTTTGCGGGATTGGAAGATAAAGTCCAGTTTGAAGAATTATTTTTTTTGTTTTTCTTGTATTTACCAATCTCAACTTTTCCGCACTATAGCAACTCGAAAATATCAACTTGACTTTTTCCGCACCATCCTATTACATACATTCAGATTAAAGATCAATAAAACTTTAATACACAAAATTGATCTTTTGTATTATACCAATTTTATAGCGGGAATCATTCTAACTAAAAGTTTTTACATGAATATTTCCAAGAATTTGAATATGCTCATCATTCTAAAATATCTAATTAGATTTCTGCGTCTTATGATTATGCTAGAAAATCAATTTATCCAGTTTATCAGATTTTTATGTATTATTATAACAGGAAAAGAGAATTTTATTTTTGTACACGCAGGCGCTCTTTACATTATATTTTCTTTCCTTTCTTTAACTCGTGCCTTATTCATTTCATGTGAAACAAAAAAAACAAAAAGAAATTCAAGCAAACATTTATAACTAAAAATTTGAAATACTAAGACATGACTTTCAAGAGTCTAGACAGACCTAAAATATTTCAAATATAAAGGTGACATAACCTTCTTAAAAGTGTTATAAAGCAACTGCTTTCAAAATAATGGTTGTTTAATTTATGTTTGTCTCGAAAACTAAACGTTTGTTTCCTACAAAACTTACTGCGAGTGTTTCTGACAGCTTAAAAGATTTATCGGAGAGAACATACTATAATGAAAATTCTAACACTTAACTATATTTTCATAAATTTAAATTATATTAATGAATGTTTTGATTCAGCAATGTTTTTTAATTATTTTATATGCATCATACACCGACATATGTTACCAAAACTTAACTTCATTTCTACCTTGTAACATCTAACAATATTACCTGTAAACTTCTGATGTCCTAATGGTTTTTTTTTTTTTTTTGGTATAAATTTATAGAGAGATATGCTCTGAAGAGCACACAGGTTTTCATCTATCATCTTCTTATTCATATTCAAAAAAAAAAAAAAAAAATACTTTAACAGAACTTGGTTTTTGGTGGAGACATCGGTTATATTTTTTATACCGAGAATTTAAATTTATTTTATTGAATTATATCTGTTTTATTAACTTAATATGTTTTTCTTACATTAGCAGAAACGCTGAAATATATTATAGCCATCGAGTATTTAAAATCTTGTAAAAGTGTCGAAAGGAACAAAAAATATATTTTCAAGAATTTCGTGTCAGAAATTTGTAAAAGGATTTTCATATTGAATTCTCTGTGGTGTAATTTAAAAGAAACATTTGTGGTCGTTATACTGAAAATACAATGCTAAATACTGTAATGTAGTTGTTTAATCGATAGTTTTTAAAATCAGTGGAATTTTTCCTGTATCAAACACGGGGATTTCCTTTTATGGTATGCTTAAAATTTTCTATTTTGTAATAAAATTTTTCGATCATAATTTAAAACAGATGCAATGTAATATCGTAAAGTTTATGTTCGTTGTATAGAAGCTCACAGAAGTTAAACAACGATAGAACCTAGAAACGTCAGCAGATAACGTGTTAAATTTAATTTTGAAACGAGTATCATTCCCGTTCTTTAGAAACGTATGACAGAATCAAAGGATTTAATACCGGTATTTTATACAATTATACTCACAAAGCAATGCTTCACAAAATATTATTACTTTGAGTAATTTAGCAGAGCCAAAATGTTTAGAAATTATGATTAAAGAAAGGGAAATATATGTGAGCTATTTAGCGCTTTCCGGAGTATTGTCACTTATATGTTCCGTATAGTATGCGTATATTTTTTTTGTTATCACTATTTTTTAATAGTAATTTTCGCTCTGCCCAATAGAAGAATTTCTCGATTAAATAAGACGAAAAGTATAATTTTATACTGGTACTAAAAAATAAAATATTATTAAAGGACGCCTGGACTGAAGGGGTTATGTCGAAATTTTTAGGTAGATTTCGTATGAAATACTACCTATTACATTCTCCCCTATGTTGGAATTTCTGAAAAAGTTTTGCAGATCTACACCCATCATGACCCCCAGAACCCAAAATCACCCTCAGTAAAAAACTTTATATCTATCTCTCTCTCTCTCTCTCTCTCTCTCTCTCTCTCTCTATATATATATATATATATGTGTGTGTGTATCACTTTCTTCTGCAATCGATAACTTCCACAATTTTGCACAAATCTCTTCCAAAGTGATACATAAAATCAAGGGGCATAAAATCTCGGTCAAGCTCGTTAATGGGCAAAATTGGACCAAGCTGATGGAAATAAGGAGGGGTTTTGTGAAAACTGAAAAAACCCCATAACTTCTTAATTTTTTTACATATCAAATCAGTTTAAAGTTTTTATTACTTCTAAAAATAGGGCCAAAAATTCATGTATCACAGATTTTTGATCAAATTAAAAATGGGCTCAAGGGGCGCAAAAAATAGGGTTCTTGGGAGAAAAAAATTCATAACTTCGTCAGTTCTCAAGATATCAAATCCAATTAATTTTATTATAAATCTGCTTAATATTACCTACAACATTTATATTCACAAGTTTTTGATAGGAACAATTCGTACCACAAAAAAATTAAAAATGAAAACAAAAAGGGTGTAGGGGGGGGGGGGTGAAGAATAAAAAAATCATAACTCAGTCAATTTTCAAGATATAAAATTCCCATGAATTTATCATATTTCTTCTTAATATTGTCTACAACATTTATATAGACACGTTTTTGATAGGACCAACTCTTACAGCAAAAATAAATTGAAAATAAATAGCGGTTGAAGAAAAAAAATCATCTTATTAAGGGTGTATTCAAATCCAAACTGCTTATTTTCTGACTCATTTTTAAATTCATTTTTGCTCTCAAACGCATCCAATTGGTAGATTCTATTATTCAGAAACTACATAATGTACCGTAATGATCGAATTTTTGATAGAGGCAAAATATATTTCAAAAAATGATGTCAAAGTGGGAATTTTGAACAAAAATTTCCCGAAGCGATTGTGTTAGAAACGAAAAATATTGTCCTACTGAGAAATTAATTGTTCATAAATCAAGTTTTAATTAATTGAACGAAAAATAAAAACACAGTGCTTTTATAAATCTCTTCAAAAATCACGTCAGCAAGTTTAATATTTTTTCTATTAAAAATGAATCTGAAAATGTCCCAGAAAATGTCGAGTTGTTGAGCATGGAAAAATATTTTTTTCAATACCTCCTTAACATGATTCTTATAAAACCAGCTATTATACAGGGAGACCGGTCTCAACGGTGTCCAATAGCTAATTTCCAAACCGTTAGTCGTAGACATATTGTTCCAGTTACAAAAATGTTTAAAATCAGGTAAAGAAATATTTAAAAATCGATTTGGGTCAATAAAAACATTTCTTAAAAAATTACGAAATTTAAATTTTTATACGGTCCCCCGGTCTTATAAGTTATATTTAGTAAAATTTTCCTTTTACACTGACAAGTAATACACAAAAATTCCCGTCATTCTACGATTAAAATTAACCGAGTAATAGCTGTTTAAAGTTGGAGCATATTTTTTGCTGCAAATTGGGGGTCATTCACAAATTTAGTCGAAATATAATTTCGTCAGATATATTAAAAAATGGTTGAGAGTAAAATTAACATTGGAATATAAATTTGAAATCTTTAATCATTCTGACATATTAATGCAAAATATACAATTTCTAATAAACAATTAAGAAGAAAGAAAAAACAGAATGTTTGTTAAATAAAATTATGCTAAATTAACAACCTCAATTCTTTACAATATGATACGTATTTTAAAATATTATTAGATTACACTAACCTGCAAAAGTTGGGTTATGTCAAGTTTTTTAACTTTTGAAAATTGATTCGTATGTATTCTGCGCCGCTGAATCTGAAGTTGACCTTAATTTTTAACCATCACTTCAGGATTTTTCGCAAATTTCAAAGATAAAAAGTCCTTTCGGCCAGTGCCGAGAGGAAGAGGTAGCTTTCATATTCCTTATTTTAAAAAAGCCGACTTATATTATTCAAACACACGAAGCTCAATTTAGTGAAAAACGAATATAGGAGATTCAGTACTAATTTTTATCAATACTAAATCATTATGAATGAGAATTTCGTGAAATTAGTCAGCTTTATCCAAGCTGCTTTTATTTAAAGTAACTTATATTTGGCTGCCAAATTCGGCGATTTCTTAAAGTGCCTGCCATTTTAAGACATGGTGGATGAGGCTAACCAGTGAACTTGGTCGAGACCTTAGTAATTGCTGTGCACATGCTTACTCACATCGGAATCGGTTGGTATATACAAGTGTTGTCGCAGGCAAAAAATCAGATTTTTAAAAATGTCAAACAAAAAATGCTCCTTAATCCTTATATCAAGGTCAAATACTTAAGAAAGAAACCTTTTTCAATTTCTAATTTTTTTGCACCTCAATTTAAATATAATTATTTTAATTTATTGGCCGCCATTTGGAAACAAGATGGCTGATGAAGCTGGCCAGCGAACTTGGTCGAGATATTGATGTATACTATCCACATGCCTTCTTACATCGAAATAGGCGAGTACGTGTGTTATCGCGTGACAAATACAAGATCGTTTCAAAATGTTAGCCATGCTAGAAATTCAAAGTGCTATAATTCAACCACTTTTTAAGATATGAACAAAAGAACAAATTTTCAGAAACAAAAACTGCTCCGGAATCTTTGTATCAAGGACAAACACATAAAAAAAAATCTTTTTCATTTTCCAATTTTTTAATACCTCTTTTTAAATTTTAAATTTGATTTTTTTTTTAAATGGCAACCCTTTTGAAACAAGCTGACCAACAAACTCGGTCGAGACATTGGTACGTACTATGTACAGACCAAGTTACATCCAAATCGGTTCATAAATACGCCTGTTATCGGGTAACAAAAATCAGGTCGTTTTAAAATGTCAGCCACAATAGAAATTCAAAATGCTATAACTCAGCCATTTTTAGGTCGCTTTCTTTACAAAAAAGCTACATATTGCAGCTGTTCGGAGGAAAGCGATTTCAAAAAATTTTGGTATATTTTCATCGATCATGACCCACAGACCCCGAAACCACCCTCCGTTCAAAATTGATATATATATATGTATATATATATATATATATGACCTATGTCACACTGTAACTCCCGTAATTATGAACCGATTTCGATGTAATTCGGTATGTACATAGTACATACCAATGTCTCGACCGAGTTCGTTGGCCAGCTTCATCCGCCATCTTGTTTCAAAATGGCGGCCATTTAAAATTTTTAAAAAAATTTAAAACTTGAAATGTGGTACCAAAAAATTAAAAATGGAAAAATATTTTTTCTTATGTATTTGACCTTTATACAAAGATTCCGGAGCAGTTTTTGTTTTGTCTATATCTTAAAAAAATGGCTGAGTTATAGCATTTTGAATTTCTAGCGTGGCTGACATTTTGAAACGTCCTGAATTTTGTCACGCGATAAAAGGCGTATTTATGAACCGATTTGGATGTAATTCGGTGTGTACATAGTACATACCAATCTCTCGACCGATTTCGTTGGCCAGCTTTATCCGCCATTTTGTTTCAAAATGGCGGCCATTTAAAAATTTTTTTTAAATTTAAAATTTGAAATGTGGTACCAAAAAATGGAAAATGGAAAAATATTTTTTTCTTATGTATTTGACCTTTATACAAAGATTTCGGAGCAGTTTTTGTTTCGTCTATATCTTAAAAAATGGCTGAGTTATAGCATTTTGAATTTCTAGCGTGGCTGACATTTTGAAACGTCCTGAATTTTGTCACGCGATAAAAGGCGTATTTATGAACCGATTTGGATGTAACTTCGTTTATACATAGTACATACCAATGTCTCGACCGGGTTCGTTGGCCAGCTTCACCTGCCATCTTGTTTAAAAATGGCGGCTATTTAAATTTTTAAGAAAAATTTAAATTTGAAATGTGGTACCAAAAATTGAAAATTGAAAAAAATATTTTCTTCTTATGTGTTTGACCTTGATAAAAAGATTCGGGAGCAGTTTTTGTTTCGTCTATATCTTAAGAAATGGCTGAGTTATAGAATTTGAATTTCTAGCGTGGCTGACATTTTAAAACGACCTGATTTTTGTCACGCGATAACAGGCGTATTTATGAACCTATTTGGATGTAACTTGGTCTGTACATAGTACATACCAATGTCTCGACCAAGTTTGTTGGCCAGCTTCATTCGCCATCTTGTTTCAAAAGGGTTGCCATTTAAAAAAAAATTAAATTTAAAATTCAAAATGAGGTATTAGAAAATTGGAAAATGAAAAAGATTTTTTTTATGTGTTTGGCCTTGATACAAAGATTCTGGAGCAGATTTTGTTTCTGAAAATTTGTTCTTTTGTTGATATCTTAAAAAATGGTTGATTTACAGCACTTTGAATTTCTAGCATGGCTAACATTTTGAAACGATCTTGTATTTGTCACGCGATAACACACGTATTCGCCTATTTCGATGTAAGAAGGCATGTGGATAGTATACATCAACACCTCGACCAAGTTCGCTTGCCAGATTCATCAGCCATCTTGTTTCAAAATGGCGGCCATTAAATTAAAATATATATATATATTTAAAGTGAGGTGCAGAAAAATTAGAAATTCAAAAAGGTTTCTTTCTTAAGTATTTGATCTTGATATAAGGATTCAGGAGAATTTTTTGTTTGCCTTTACCTTAAAAAATGGCTCAGATATAGCAGTTTCAATTTCTATTGTGGGTGACATTTTGAAAAATCTGATTTTTTGCATGCGGCAGCACTCCTATATATTAACCGATTCCGATGTGAGTGAGCATGTGCACAGCAATTACTAAGGTCTCGACCAAGTTCACTGCTTAGCCTCATCCACCATGTTGTCTTAAAATGACAGGCACTTTAAGAAATGTTACTTTAAAGAAAAGCAGCTTGGATAAAGCTGACTAATTTCGCGAAATTCTCATTCATTATATTGATAAAAATTAGTATTGAATCTCCTATATTCGGTTTCCACTAAATTGAGCTTCGTGTGTTTGCATGACATAAGTTGGCTTTTTTAAAATAAGGATTATGAACGCTACCTCTTCCTCCCGGCACTGGCCGGAAGGATTTTTTTAGATATAGACGAAACAAAAACTGTTCCGGAATCTTTGTATTAAGGTCAAACACATACAAAAAGAATATTTTTCATTTTCCAATTGATTGGTATTTCATTTTAAATTTTAATTTTTTAAAATTTCTTTAAATGCCCGCCATTTTTAAACAAGATGGCGGATGAAGCTGGCCAACGAACTCGGTCGAGATATTTGTATGTACTGTGTACACACCAAGGTACATCCAAATCGGTTCATAAATACGCCTGTTATCACGTGACAAAAATCAGGACGTTTCAAAGTGTCAGACACGCTAGAAATTCAAAATGCTATAACTCAGCCATTTTTTAAGATATAGATGAAACAAAAACTGCTCCCGAATTTTTTTATCAAGGTCAAACACATAAGAAAAAAATATTTTTTCAATTTTCAGTTATTTGGTACCACATTTCAAATTTAAATTTTTCTTTCAAATTTAAATGGCCGACATTTTTAAATAAGATGGTGGATGAAGCTGGCCAACGAACTCGGTCGAGACATTGGTATGTACTATGTATAAAAGAAATTACATCCAAATCGGTTCATAAATACGCCTTTTATTGCGTGACAAAATTCAGGACGTTTCAAAATGTCAGCCACGCTAGAAATTCAAAATGCTATAACTCAGCCATTTTTTAAGATATAAACGAAACAAAAACTGTTCCGGAATCTTTGTATAAAGGTCAAATACATAAGAGAATAATATTTTACCATTTTCAATTTTTTGGTAGCGCATTTCAAATTTTAAATTTTTAAAAAATTTTTAAATGACCGCCATTTTGAAACAAAATGGCGGATGAAGCTGGCCAACGAACTCGGTCGAGACATTGGTATGTACTATGTACACACCGAATTACATCCAAATCGGTTCATAAATACGAGAGTTACAGTGTGACAAACGTCAGACATATATATATATAACCATTAATTAAACATTACCGACCATCATCAAAACCGCAATATTGTGAATGATTGACAACAAAGCGCCACAAACCAACAATATAGAACTGTATGTATAAAATAAAGGACCTCATACCTAATTATAAGAATTAACATGGAAGGAAAAAAAAGAAGAATATGGATTCCGAAAAAAATTGAAAAACTTATATATTGAATTACGTTTTCAAGAGTACAGAATTCAATGATATAGGCAAATCGGTTTTTTCTGTGCGAAAAAAGCTATAAGCTGAAAACTTTTTTTCGCCTGTACTCAAACAACCAATATAACCAAAGGAATAGCCCCAAGATGAAAACAAAACATAATCAAATGACATGAAATGGAAAAAAAAACTACAACCCATTATATATTCAATCTATAGCAATAGAAATCTTACAAAACATATCGAATTATTCCCAGTATATTTTCAAAATATATTTCCGCACATGGAATCCAAAAAGCATGATAAGATTAAGGTGAATAAAACAGTTAAGTTAACACAGAAATTAAAACCCATGGAGTCAGTTAATTCATGTTGAAACACTGCGATAAATATAATTAATATAATATAAATAAAAAAAATAATTGCATTATTTATAATACCTAAAAACAATTTTAAATTGTTTAATAACAATTTTACAACATTGCCAGTGTGCAGCGTTAATTACCACCTTGTGTAAAAAATTAAAATTATTACTTTATTAGAAGCTTTAAAAAAAATATGGTGCTGCCATCTATTATTTTGTTTTAAAAACAATTATTATTATACAAATGTCGCAAAAAGAAGGACTTAATACATGCTAATGAAATTAAAATATATCAACTGCATTCCTACACACATCCTAATATAAACAATATCATACTGTAATCATTATTCAAAATTTTTTTTAAATAAATTAAATGTTAATAAAATGCTTACAATATATTCTATTACCATACCATTAAATCTACACTGAGAAATGAAAAAAAAATTAAACTTGATAATATATGGAATATAGCTATATGCTATAAAATAAAATATATTATATTATAAAAATATATAAAAGTCTTAATATTTACCATTACATATAAAAAATGAACAGGAAAGAAAAATAATTAATTAATTAATTATAAAATAAATAAATAAAAAATGGATGTTTATATAAGATTGTCAGCTTCTAAAATTCCCAATAGCCTAAAGAACACAAATATAGTGTGTGAATTATCCTTATATTAGCCATAAAAAAGCTAAAAAAATATGATTGTGACAATCAAACATATAAACCGATAATTAATCATGGAATACAAAGTTGAAAATAAAACAATATTAAATAGCATAGAGGAATAATAATATAAACTATTTACCCAATTTTAATGCATACAGTATAACATTAGTTATGTCAAATAAACTTATATTCCTAATAATCACTAAAAAGATGGTATACTATTATTAATTAATATGATATTGTCCTGAGTAAACTAAATTAAAAATAAGTTAATATTAAATTTGATTAAATAAGTTAAATTTAATATGAAATAAAAAAAGAGGAAAATTCGCCAATTACATATAAAACATCAAATCAGCATCCATATAAAATACGTAGTTAAAATACAAAAAATGTAGTTATAATACAAAAGCCCCTTTTTTATTATAAATTAACCATTGCGTATTATCCAGACAACACCACCCTCCTCCGTACTCTAACATCTACCCACCCAACCATCCTATAGTAATTGTTTATTATTATTTTACAATTTTTAATTTTTTATAAATATTTTTTTTATTTTATAAATTTTTTTGGTAATTTTGTTTACGCGCGTATTAATTTTTTTTTTTTTTATAGATCACGTAATTACTAATTGTATATTAATGACTATATGAATTTTTTTGGAAAACCATGATTTAATGCATCATAAATTAGTTTTTTAATATTATTGTTAATTAGATGAGAAGAACATAATCATTTTATTCTATATAAATGATTAAGTAGTATATTTCGATATACAGAATGATGAAGACAAGATTTAAATTTGTAAATGTATTAACTTTGAATTTAAATTCTTTACGTTTATCATATAAGTCAGTTATTGTTTTGTTGTCTTTTATTGTAATTTTAAGATCTAAGAAGTTAATTGTATTGTTAGATAAGAGGTTTTCCGTTAATTCCAAATTAGTGGGATAATCAACTGGAAATTGAGACATTTTAGATTGATCAGTGGCAATTAAAATTATGTCATCAATATAACGATATAAATGGAGATTATTATTAGTAAAAGTACGTTCATAGTGATATAAGTATAAGTCTGATAATAAACTGGATGTACAACCACCTTGTGGTAGACCGACGTGCTGTAAATATAATGTGTTATCTTGCAATATATAATTATTATAGATAAAGAAGTTTGTTAATGATTTAAAATAAGCGATATCAATATTAGATGGTAATTCCAGTTTTTTATAATACTTTTTAAATAATGCATTTATAATATTATGTAAATCTAATTAGTCTATATTATTAAATAGATCTTTGAAGTCGTATGTCGTTATATTATATACACAGTTAAGATTTTTTAAAATATTGACCAGTTGATAGCTATTTTTTATACAATGTGTATTATCATTGTTTGTAGTAAGTATATATAATTGATTAAGAATATTTAATAGAAGATTATTGGCTTTATTATTATATGTATTGCAACCAATAGTTACAGTCCTAAATTTAATTGGATTTTTATGAAATTTGGGAATAAGAACTAAATAAGGATAATTAAAGTTAGTAGATAGAATATTTAATAGTTTATAATAACTTTGAATTTTACGATTATTTACAATTACATTTTCATTAGTTTTTTGAAGAGATTTATTAGAAGAAATACAGGTTGTAAGAAGTTGGTGATAATAAGATTTACATATGATTGCATAATTATTAGGAGATTTGTCTGCATATGTAATAACGTAGTTTTTTTGTAATTTAGTTATGTGTTGGAAAAAATGTTTTGTGTTAATAGAAACCAAATCAGAAATATTATTTTTTAAAGCCATAGTTAATTTTTCAATTACTAATATTTTCCATTGATCAAAATATGCAATAGGTTTATTGTAATAGATTGAAATTTTATATATAAAAATATCTATATCATATTTAAACTGTTTGATAATAGATTTAACAGTAAATTTAGATGGAAGTCTATATTTAGTACCAAAACCTATTAGATTTTTCAATTTAAAATCATTAACAATATTAAGATTTCCAGTGATTATATGTCCATGATCATTGTTTATATATTTTTTTAGATTGGGGCTATTGCAAATACACGGAAAATTACTTGCAGCAGATGTATTTTTTGAAAATGCATTGTAGTTGAAAATCTTTCTACCTATTGTATTCGGATATTTAAAGGTTTTTGATATATGAAGATTATTAATAGGAAAATATCAGTTTTTATCGTTAGTTATAGAATTGATATTAATTTTATTAAATATATGATTTGAAAACGTTATTATCATTGGAGTATTCGTATTTTGAATTTTATGTTTTTTTTTTTTTTTTTTTTTTTGTAAATTAATATTTAAAAGATTAACCCTAGTCATAATGAGATCAAAATAAATATCAGTAAAATGTTTAGAGAAAGTTCTACTTAGAAATACATTTAAATGTTGTATAATCTGTTTCTTTTTAATAGCAAATATGTATTTTCGAATTAATAACCAATTATAATGCTTTAAATATTTACTTTGAAGATCATTAATTTGTTTAGTGATATATTTTTTAGAAACTACACCTGAAGATGAACCCTTTCGACGTTTGTTTCGTGTTGTTTTATAATTTAAATTATGATTAAGAGTAAGATAAATCGGAGAATAATCAACAGTGTTATTTATAGATATGAAGACTTTGACAGGTCGATTAAATATTTCAGTATTAATTCCATAAGGATATATTGTGTTGTAATATTTCATGTATAATGACTCCATATAAAGCCGTTCTGATTTATTTTTAGAATTTGAAGGATTTCAATTGTTGTATTTTTAAATTGATGTTTATGAAAATGTGCAATTTCAGCTGTAGACTGTAGATTTTTTGCTTTGTTTTTATTAGTCTGAACGATGTTGATTGATACGTTTATGAATTGGACCTGATGTTTCACCTATATATTTCATGTTACATAAGTTGCACTTTATGCAATAAATAGAATCAAATGCTTTACAAAAATTTGAATAATTAGGATCTGAGACAATTTGTGTCTGAGAAGCGTATGGACATGTCTTGCACCGAGCATCTAAACACTTACGAAAAAATAAAGGTCGAGGGGGAGAGTATAAATGGTCACTGGATGACGATGCAGGAACAACCCCATTATTGTTCCTGTACCGGGCACTACACTGCATAGATGCTATATATATATATATTTATATATATATATCAATTTTGAAGGAGGGTGGTTTCGGGGTCTGGGGGTCATGATCGATGAAAATATACCAAAATTTTTTGAAATCGCTTTCCTCCGAACGGCTGCAATAGGTAGCTTTTTGTAATGAAAGCTACCTAAAAGTTCAAAGTTAAAAATGAACCTCCTCCCTCATCTCATCGGGCCACTCAGCTGTTTAGTTGTAAGAATCCAAGGATAAGCAAAATTATCGAATAAATTATTGAATATAATAAAACAATATAAAATAAAATGAAACAAAAAAAGTTTTACATATGTTTTATAGTATGAGATATTCGCTATATTTTAACTTACACATTTACGATTTGCAAAAAAATTCTAACGTGATCGTTAAAAATGAAGGTCATTTTCAGATTCAGTGCTAAAAAGTACGTAAAAATCAATAATCAAAAGTTAAAAAACACAACCATTTCCTCTACTTTATAGTATCAGATTTTTGTTATTCTTTAAATTTGACAATTTATTATTTGCGAAATATCCTGACATGATGGTTAAAAATTAATGTAATTTTCTGATTCAGTGCTAAAAAATACATAAAAGTAAAAAAAAAAAAAAAAAAATAGATTGTTATTGGATTTGCGCCAGTATGTAAAATGTAATCTCGATCGGATATTTAAAAGTGAATTAAAGTTCCAGTACAAATTTTGAACTGGAAAAACATACATACGATCGTTAAACTAGTATAAAATCTTATAAAAATAACATAATTTTTGTTAAAAGAAATCATAAAAGAAACAGTCTCAAATCCTGACAAATTCAAACATATGTTATTTTAGCCAATCTGAAACTTAATATATGTTAACTTAATCGTAATACTTGTACGTTTTTTTCAAAGCGCAGATAGACATGAAATAAGATCTTCGAATACTTTAAGCACTTGGTATGTGACCCCTCAAAGCCAAGCCGAATTCATTTGTTTTCAGAGTAGAAAAGTGGCATAAGTCATGCATTTTTAAAATTCCATAACTCGCTCAATTTTAGTGTTATATGAATGGGAATTTTTTTGTCTTACTTGTCAGTGTAATAGGAACATTTTACTAAACATAACTTGTAGGACCGGGGGACCGTATAAAAAGTTAAATTTCGTAATTTTTTAAGAAATGTTTTTATCGCTCGTTCAAATACGTTCAAATCGCTTTTAAAATATTTAATTACTTCATTTAAAACATTTTTATAATTGGAACTATATGTCTATGACTAACGGTTTAGGAATTAGCCATTGGACACCGTTGAGATCGGACACCCTGTATAAAAATGAAATAAAAACTCGTCAAAAGCAGCCAGATAAAATTGTTAAAGTGGATAAATCTCTAATCATGATTTAATTTTATTGCTGAAATTAGTATACTTAACTTCGAAATCTACCTCCGCCTGTAGGCCGGGCCGGCAGGGATTTTCATAAAATGGAATAAACAGCTTTTAATAAAAATGTTATAAAATTACTGATTTAATAACTGCTTTAATAAAATTAATTTTCTGGGAATTTCCCATGAATTTATGAGAATGTTGCTTAATATTTTATTTTTACTTAATAAAGGCTTTAATACTGTGGGGGCACATTTCTACCCCTACTTTTAATAGTAACCATCACCTTACTTAAACGCAGAATTTTTAATTTAAGGCCAAAATTACTATTCGATAATATGTATGGAAATTAACCCTTCCGGTAATAAAGCTCTGTCGTAGTTATACGTAAAATAAATAAAAATTTTAGAATCAATTTTGAAAACTTGCTTTTACAAAATAACATTTTCTTACCTTTTTCTATTTTTATATATTTGTTTGTTTTTTTTTTTTCATTTTTCTGTTTTTTTTTCTGCCTTTTTAATTTATATGATTCACGTTTCACCCTTTGTCTTGTTATATCAACTTCTGATTGATACTGTTTATTTCTTCCTATTGCCTGCTGCATTCACCTGGTCTTTCTCTGCTATTTCTTTTCATGCTCCTGCTTAAACTTGGCTTTCACGTCTTTTCACGTTCACACGTCCTTTTATTGCGTGATAAAACCACGTTCATTTAAAGTGTGTTCTATATAGTTCTCTCTCACCCTCCCCCTCTCTCTCTTTTTTAGGTAGATTTCGTATGAAATACTACCTATTGGCGTCGTTCCTATGTTGGAATTTCTGAAAAAAAAATTTGCAGATCTACACCGATCATGACCCCTAGAAGCCAAAACCACCCTCGGTAAAAAACTTTATACAGTGTGTCCACGTATAACCTGACCGACCTTTATTTTCGCAACCGTTGGTCCTAGATGCATACTTCCAATTACAAAAATGGTTTAAATAAGGTAAAGAATTATTTTTAAAGCGATTTGGGCCAAGAAAAACATTTATTGAAAAATTACGAAATTTAATTTTTCATACGGTCCCCCGGTCCTATAAGTGATACATAGTAAAAATTTACCGTGACACTAAAAAGTAAGACAAAAAGAGTCCCATTCATCTAAAGTTAAAATTGACCGAGTTATGAAACTTTGAAATGCATGACTTATACCAGTTTTTTGCAACTCAAAACAGGTGATCTCTGCTATGCTTTCAGGCGTCGTATATAAAGTACTTAAACTTATTTCAAGGTATCTGCGGTTTGAAAGAAATCGTACAACTATTACGATTGAGTTAACTTCAGATTAGTTAAAATAATCGCATTTTATTTGTAAGGATTTGAGGCTATGATTTCTTTTAACAAAATTTATGTTATTTTCAAATGGTTTTATTTAACTTGCAACGATCGTCTTTCCAGTTTAAAATTTGTACTTGAACTTTAAGTCACTTTCAAATGTCCGATCGAAGTTAAATTTTACATACTGACTTAAATCCCATGACAATGTAATATTATTATGATTTTCGACGCTTACCATCTTATACATAATTATATTCCAGATAACACACACAAAAAAAAAAAAAAAAAAAAAAAAAAAAAATTCGGATAGACCACCGTCAACCAGTTTTAGAAAGAGTTTTAGATTACATAACATAAACCTCCAATAGTTGTGTTTTTTAACTTTTATAATTACGTTTTATGTATTTTTTAACGCTAATAAAAAATTACCTTCATTTTTAACCATCATGTCAGGATTTTTCGCAAATCGTAAATGTCAAGATTAAAAAATAGCGAAAAATCTGACACTAATAAAATAGATGTAAGACATTTTTATTCAGTTTAATTTTATTTAATTCAATAATTTATTCAATTTTTTGCCTTATAACAGCTTACAGCTAAACGGCTCTGATGAGGTTGGGAGGAAAGGGGGCATCAATTTTAATTTTGAGCTTTTTAACTTTGTAATTTGCTTTTTGCGAAAAATCCTGACGTGATGGTTTAAAATGAAGGTCACTTACGGATTCAGTGCTAAAAAATACATAAGAATCAATTTCCAAAAACTAAAAAACATGGCACAACCCCAAAATTGAAAGAAAGTGTAATCAAACAGCATTTTAAAATATGTATCATTTTATAAAGAATTGAGCCTGTTCTTTTACATCCTTCTATTTAACAAAAATTCTGTTATTTGTGTCCTCTTATATGTTCAGGACAAATTGTATATTTTGCAGTAATATGTCAGAATGATTAAAGATTTCAAATTTATATTGCAATGCTAATTATACTCTCAACCAGTTCTTTAATATATCTCACGAAGTTATATTTCTATTAAATTTGTGAATGACCCCTAATTTGCAGCAAAAAATATGCTGCAACTTTAAACAGCTATTACTCGGTCAATTTTAATCGTAACAAGACGGGACTTTTTTTGCCTTAATTATCAGTGTAACAGGAAAATTTTACTAAACATAACTTATAGGACCGGGGGACCGTATAAAAATTTAGATTCTGTAATTCTTCACTAAATTGTTTTTTCGCTTTAAACTTTTTTTTCTTAACTCTGCAGCTAATTTTGACCACTTTTGTAATTGGACGTATGCATCTAGGACCAACGGTTGCGAAAATAAAGGTCGGTCAGGTTATACGTGGAAACACTGTATATCTATCTATCTATCTATCTATCTATATATATATATATATATATATATATATATATATATCACTTTCTTCTGGACACGAAAACTTCCACAATTCTGCACAAATCTCTTCCAAACTGATACATAAAATCAAAAGGCATAAAATCTCGGTCAAGTTCGTTAATGTACAAAATCGGACCAAAGGGATGGAAATAGGGAGGGGTTTTGTGAAAACCGAAACACCCCCATAACTTCTTAATTTTTGTACATATCAAATCAGTTTAAAGTTTTTATTACTTCTAAGACCAAAAATTTACGTATCACAGATTTTTGATAAAATTAAAAATGGGCTCAAGGGGCGCAAAAAATAGGGTTTTTGGGAGAAAAAATTTCCTAACTTCGTCAATTCTCAAGATATCAAATCCAATTACTTTTATTATACATCTCCTTAATATTATCTACAACTTTTATATTCACAAGTTTTTGATAGGGCCACTTCGTACCGCAAAAAAATTAAAAACTAAAACAAAAAAGAGGGGTGAAGAAGAAAAATTTCCATAACTCCGTCAATTCACAACATATAAAATCCCCATGAATTTATCATATATCTTCTTAATATTGTCTTCAACATTTATATAGACAGGTTTTTGATAGGACCAATTCTTACAGCAAAAACAAATTAAAAATACATAGCGGTTGAAGAAAAAAAATCATCTTATTAAGGGTGTATTCAAATCCAAACTGCTTATTTTCTACTCATTTTTAAATTCATTTTTGCTCTCAAACGCATACAATAGATAGATTCTCTTCTTCAGAAACTATATAATGTACCGTTATGATCGATTTTTTGATAGAGGCAGAATATATTTCAAGAAATGATGTCAAAGTGGGCATTTTGAACAGAATTTCCCGAAGCGATTGTGTTAGAAACGAAAAATATTGCCCTACTGAGAAAATAATTGTTTATTAATCAAATTTCAATTAATTGAAAGAAAAATAAAAACACGGTTCTTTTATAAATCTCTTCAAAAACCACGTTAGCAAGTTTCGTATTTTTTCTATTAAAAATGAATCTGAAAATGTGCCAGAAAATTTCGAGTTGTTGAGCATGGAAAAGTATTTTTTTTAATACCGCCTTAACATGATTCTGATAAAACCTGCTATTATATAAAAATGAAATAAAAACTCGTGAAAAGCGGCCAATTAAAACTGTTAAAGTGGATTTATATCTAATCATGATTTAGTTTTTGGTTGTGCAGTTAATATACTAAATTCGATATCTACCTCCGCCTGTAGGCCGGGCCGGCAGGGATTTTTTTTTAACCATTTGGAAAAATGGTTATTGTCCTCGGTCAGGGTAGGAAATCAAAAACATATCTGAAGCGTTTTATTAGTTTAATTCCGCATTTTATTCGTGTTCTGATTGGTCTATACAATAATCTGTATTTTCCCTTTACTTTCAACACAGACGGATACTTCTGTTGCCACTATGACAAAAAATGTAATAAAAACTACAAACAACTACAAAAAAAATTAATAACTCAAAAACAAATTGAGATACAGCTTTTAAACAAATTGCATTTAAAAGTACATTTTTTTCTCTATACGACGGTGTAAAAAGTAATATTGTGGGATGTTTAGAAGTTTAACCCTTAAATGACGGGTGTTGCTTTTCGGCAACATACCCAATTAAGGCTCTAAAATAATATTAGAATAATATTGAAGCTATAATGCCTAATGTTGCCAATAAAATACATTCTAAAAATTTTATTAAATCGATTTTCAACATGTACATGGCAACACTTATGCTGTTTAAGAATAAAGATAGATTTATTTTTTCAATTGTGGCTACTTGTTCTTTTTGTTTTGTTTGGAAGCTTGCAAAATACCCTATTTTGCTCTGCAGTGAGTAAGTAAAATTTATTTCTTATAATAGTTCCTAAAACTCTTGTGTGTTTAATATTATAGATATTTATCAAGAAAAATTATTTTTTCAATTAAAGACCAGTATTGCCGATTAGTAACAAACTGTTTTTTAGCCGTAAACCCTGCTTAAAACAAAATATGATTTTTTTAAGTATTTTTCAAATGATTTATTTAAAAAATGAAAGCCGAAAAACATTATTACAATGATTTTTGAAAAATCAGGCATTTAAGGGTGAAAAATGAAATTACATTTAAAATTGATCGAGGAATATTAATGTTTAATCTGTGGCGTACGTAATGTATGACTAGCTCCGTAGAAGTTTAAAAATTGACAGTATCGAAAATTGTAAAACTGAAATTTCTTTTAAAATTTGTTCATGGTGGGTCCAGGAATGTTAATGTTTAATCCATTGCGTACGTAATGTATGATCAACTCCGTGCGATTTTTTATGGCTTAAATTTTAGTCTTTGAAAAAATCATTTTCCAAATGGTCGTTGTAATTTGTTAAATTGCTTTTTTATAAAATTGATTTTTTTAAGGTGTTTTAAGACGTGTTTCCCTTATATTGCATGTCACATCAGCAAATATAAAATTTTATTGTAATTTCTTGCACGTTTCAAGAACACTCTTATTAGAGGAGAAGGTCCAAATACCGGCTACTATGTGTTCTGAGAACTGCGCAGCGCAGCCTAGCGGTGATAGGCAGAGTTTGTAGAGTTTGTACTCAGAGTTTAACTGAGAGAAGAAAGTTACGAAAAGTACGTCGCTGAAGCCTGTGTCATTTACAAATAGTAAATGCAAAAGTGTCGAATCTACGTAATCTGGTACATCAAAAGTTTTTCAGATATGTGTTTCTCATTTTTAAAAAATATACTGATCGTATATTGGCTTGATTGTTGATTAAGTTACTTTCTAGACATATTTAGCTCTTAATTGCCACGCGCACAGTATTGATATTTTATTATATGAATGAGTAATACCGGTTTTATCTTAAACATAGCAGTGGTCCAAATACCGGGTACTTAAAATGGTCTAAATACCGGCTAGCCTGTATTTGGACCTCTCTCTGTTGCTCTGCTTGAAGGGGAGGAAAATAAATTAATTTAAATAGTTCCTTAATTAATAAATTAATTTAAAGGTTCAGAAATAGTCCCCGTCCCATTTCGCAATATGAAAAAAGCAACCATGGCGTAATTCTTCAGGACCGACATTCGTTACCAGATCACCTTACAAAAAAGAGCTGTTGGACACTACAAAATTGCCTGTAATAAATGTGAAGAGAAAGATAAAATAATGACGGAGTAAACTAGGCGAAAGAGGCAGGAATTTGATTTTAACCCTCTCGCTGCGCAACCCGAGATATCCTTGGGCATCGTAAAAGTAGCAATGTTTGCGCAACCCGAGATTTCGTCGGGGATGCATTTTTTCCGTCTAATTAATGCTTCTTGATTATTCCCACCAGTTTTTTTTATTGTAAATTATGGCTTACTTAATCGAAGCATTTTCCTAGTTAAATTAGACAAAAACTTTTGTTTTGAAAAACCGGTGACAAAAGAATATAAATCTTAAAAGACGCTCGTCGCGAAGGGGCAATTTTTGTAATCGTAATTTTTGTAAATCGTGTTAATATGCAATTTTTGAAGCTATTTTGATAAAACAATTACGCAGCGAGAACTATAAAAAAGTGAAAAGGGAAAATATCCAACAGAGGAAGATGATAAATTTGTGTCTTTTGCATGGGTGCTTTCTCTGTGGTGCAATGGGGGGAGAGGATTCTGGGTTCAATGTTAAGAATGCGATATGTGGGTTGATAGGGACTGTACCGACGCAGAGAGTGATATTATGCTTTTGATTTTTTCAGATAAAATAATTCTCATTTCAATCAGCAAGCTTTTTTTTTGTTTTATACGTTAAAAAACAAAATTAGAAACATAATGGAAGAAGACTGTGAGGGATAGTCGTAAAGAATTTTAGAAAATTGACAAAAATACTTATTTATTAAAAATTGCGCATTTTTTCTGTGCATAAGAAATGTTATTAATCAATAGAATTTATTAAAATAATATTCTTATTGCTTAATAATTGTCATTAGTTCAATTTGTGTGATCTTTTGGAAAAAAACTTAGGTAGCCGGTATTTAGACCCCCATTTAAAAAATTCAAAATTTGAAGACTTTCGGAATTTTGCTTCTTATAAACAGAAAACGCCTTTTAAACTGATTTTTTTTCTCTCTAAACATGTGTAAGACGTGTCAAGGTACCCTGCTGTTAATTTTTATTTTATTAATTTTGAAAATTGTATGATCTAGATTGAAAACAAAAGTGGTAGCCGGTATTTGGACCTTTTCCTCTATAATTTCTGCATTAATCACTACATTGTGCGCTTTGAATACTTTGTGCACACCGGCTACTCTGTTTGCTATTCATTTACGATCTTTCTAACTGTGGTTTAAAAGATTCAGTGTTAAATGTCTCCAAAAGAAAAGGGGGGGGGGGTTGTTCTATCACCTAATTGGTGGGATTTCGCCTACATTGCAGCCCATTAATTTTTTCAATCATTGTCATATCATGTGAATTGGCGCATGAACAACAATGTGGAAAACTAGCTTAAAAAACTTTTTGACGAACGGTCATCAGAATGCAAGCGCCTGATCCAAATCTACATGCTTTCCGATTGTTATTAGACATTGAGGTCATTCTCCCCAAACAGGAAAAATACATTAAAGTGCCTTACATAATTTTTAAATAATTAATGTATTTCAATAACTTTTTCCCTGTTTTTGGATAACCTACAGATATATAACATATTCAAAACAAAAATTATAAAATAAGTCTCAAATTAAAAAAAAACAATGTTTCGGTGAATTTCTTACAACAATATTAAATATATTGCCACATTTAGGACTTTTGGACATCTCATTCGGGTTTTAACTACTGTACATGTGACAAAAATGACCTAAATGTAAGAATGCTACATTTTTTAATAGATTACACACTTTCAGAAAAACGCGTCAATATACACTAAATTATTCCTCATTTAACAAATAATTTCCATACTCCTAGAAAACATGTTTTATCTGTGAATTCTCCCGAAAGTCTGAAAAAGAGGGAGAAATTCCGTTCATTCCTAGTACGCATGTGCTCTATTAATACTAAAATCCGAATTTATTTTAAAAATGAAAAACCAAAAATTCTATAAATTAAGATTTCCAATTTAATTAAAAAGAAAAAAGTTTTCGAATTTAAAAATAAATACAAGCGCTTTTCTCATTCATTCAAAAGTACTCACAATTTATTTTTTTAAAGTTGAATAAGTTGAATAAAGCTAAATAAAGTTTGATTTATAAAGTTGTTGATAAAAAAATATTCGCATTTAAAATATATTTTAAATGAACACATTTAAAAAATATTTTAATTTAAATATTAAATGGAAAAAATCGATTTTACTCAAAAAGAAAAAAACTCTTATCGAATAAAAATACAATATTCATATATTGCATCTAGCAATCTACTTTAAAATAGTTATAATTCATATTTTTATCATATATAAATGCTAAAGTATTAAAACACCAATCACAATCTCATTAAAGACGAAATCTTCCCGAAACAACCCGAACTTCAAAATTAAAAGCTTTTCAAAGAAATTAATAAAACTATACCCATCTGAAGCTGACATATGTACTTCAAAGTGTTCCACTGCTGCACAACTGTATCCCAGGGGTTAGCGTACTCGGCTCATGTCGCCAAGATAGCTGGTTAGATTCGAGGTCGGCAAATTTTATTGTTTCACCAATTAAAAGAAAAATCTTGTTAGCTCTGCAACTCAGAAAATTTACTTGATTTGAAGAAAGTATTTCTGAGAGTGAACATAATAATTAAATTTCTTTAAAACAAATTATATTTGACTTAAAGGCTGAATTATCAATCTTTTTTTGCTTATACTTGGCATTTATATTCAATAAAATTTTAAATGTACCATAAGTGTGACAAACAAATGATGTGAAACCGCATCGCATTTCGGCACAATCATCGAATAAACTTCTTAATTAAGTTTAGAACTCTTTCAGATCGTTAATGTTTTATTCGAGTTTCTGAATTGATTTGGGCATTTCACTCTGTGGTTGTAAAACTATGTTATTGAGATAGAACATCAACAGAACATAGATTTTAATAACGAAATAGATTAATTTTGTAAATAATGTAAGCAGCTTAATTAGGAATATCATCTATGAAATGGAGATGTATCCTACCTACTTAATTATATTGCAAACATGGATTATTGCCGAATACATTGAAACAGGTCTGTATTAATAACTTTCCGCCTATATCTAGTAATTCCGCGAGTAGAGGAGACCAGACGTGTGATGGTTACCACAAAGTGCATTTCTTCCCTCGAATAATTTGTGCCAGCTTATAAATTCGTCATTATATATGTTAATCATGTGTTTCAATGCTTGTTGTTTAAACTGGCATTATTTGGTTAGTTAATCCCTTTAATTTCGGCCAGCATAAAACATTTTTATATGCCAAAATATACTTTTTACTTATTTTTGCTTTCGTATTGAGTATTTATTTTATATGGTTCTAAATTTTGATCCCATATTATTAACTGTGCGCTATTAGCTTAAATTTTTATGCGACATAATAAGTGAAAAAAACTAGGATAATGCAGTAAAAATTAAAAAAAATTGATTTTTTTTTTTTTTCGAACGGAGTTTGTTGTACGCGTAGCATGAGTGGGGCAGTTTTTCTCATAGGACAACTAATCTTGGTCGCATAAAGCTGAGTTAATTTCTGTTTCATTTCAGGAAGTAAATTAACTCTTTTTTTTTAAGATGGTGGGAAATTGAAAAATTGTATTATTCGCGGGAAAATTATTCTTGCTGCTGTGCTGAGAACAAAAAGAAGAGTAAAAATTAAGCACATTTGAATTGCTCTCAAAGCAACCCATGATTTTAACAATTATCGCTCCTTCTAGCATATTTCCTAGCTACACTTTTTTAAGTGTACTCTAGTGATCGAGTGAGTTTTGAGATTTTGCGCAATATTGTGGTGTCCTCTATTCTACCATTTGCATGTGGATAAGACATATTCTGTCACTTCTTTAAATTTCGTAATGTACGTCTTAATTTCCTGGAATTTGATTGTCAAAATTATTTCTTGGAACGATGCGTTAATTAAGTACCTTTTTTACTCAGTAGAAAAATTACAACTCGTAGGTGTGTGTGGTTGTATAGTTGCTATGGATAGTGTGGTAAGGATGGAATCGGCGGATTTTCAACGCATCTTGCCATTAAGATGCTCTAGTTTTGGATTGTGAAAGCATTCTAACTTCTTATTCAAATTCTCTAAGTGTTGAGTATGAGTTTCCCAATATTTGTTTCGATTAGAAGTCTTTTACCAGCGTGTTAAGAAGTAATGCTTCGTATTAAAAATAAAGTATTATTTGAATCCACAAGGCTCCATTTAAAGTGATATAAACTTTTGAAGTTTTTTTCTTATGATTTTGCAGAAAAAATAGTGAGGCCGTTTAGATTTACGTTGAGTGATTTGAATTTTAAAGCATTGGGAAGGGATTTTCCCTATCAGTCATTAGCAAAATTAAGTTTATTTTTGTTCGCCTATATTTAAACCTAACATATCGGCTGCTAATCTCCCTGTTCAATGCTATAGGGTAATTCCGGGATTTATGCCGCACATTTTTTTGAATTGTGTATAAAGTCCCATGGTGGACATAAAATAAAAATAATCATGCTGTGCTATTTAATGTTAAATATACAACGCGTGTATTGCGACAAAAAATCTCAAAACAAGTTATTAATATTTTTTAACAATTTTTTTCTAAAACATTACACTGCGGCGAGTCACCCGTACATTCAGTCTGAGACGCCGCACTTGTGCGGTAGTTATGCCGCGCTTGTAATAAAAGCAGAATGAAATGATAAATAAAAATATTGAAAAAAAAATATTCTTATCTCGAATCTAATTAACGATGTAATAACAAAATGAAACTAAATGAGTACAATGAAACGTATTAGTAGATTCAAATTAATAATTGTTGCTTACTTTTACTATTAAAATTATCGACTTTTTTTTTACATTAAATTTTAATTGCTAATTCAGCAACAACATAACATCAATGTATTAGAAAGAAAAAGAAAAAAAGTAAAATTGTGTTGACATAATTTATTTGTTACCCCTTTTGGGGACCGGCGGCTTTTACACAAATTTTATTCGGTTGATACCACTTTTTTAAAAGAAGATACTTTTACTTAAATAACCATGAAAATGCTCTAATTAAATAAAGCAAATATTACTTTTCTTTTTTACTGGTGCCAGAAACAAATTTTGTAAGCTCTTTATGAAGGTGCTTATATGCACCTATGTCCTCTAATGGGTTAAGAGACCTGTTTTTTCGACTACAATCTACAGAAAAAGTGTCGAAAAAGTACAGTCTTTATGTAACTACGTTTAAACCCATGATGCAACGAAGCCAACTACGCTTCCTCTTTTTTCGAGCAGTTTTTTAAACATTCCTTGCAAAGAACGTCTGCGTTACGCGTAATCCAATTTTTCATTATTATCATCTTGACTTGCATCTTTCTTGCCCTTCTTACTTTTTATTTTCCCCTTTTTCTCCATTGGTTTTAGTAAACTTGATAACATGCCTAACATGGTTAGTCTGTGCAAAAAGAAAAGGAAAAGTTAATAACACTTAATCATCCCGTACAGAAGAAGCTGCGGCATGTATACCGAAACAGCAGTGCGGCATGTATCCCGTTTTGCATGGTGCAGACGTCGGCCATCACAGTTACCTGCCATCGGTAATAGGAATGGCGTAACCATACACACAGTACTCTATACAAATGCTACACTTAGTTTTGACTTCAAAATGATGCATGCATTTAGTAATTAGTGTATGAAAAGTATTTAAAAATAACGTTTTTAAAAGTTTGGACAGTGAAATCATGCACTTACGTCAAATTAAGTATTGTACTTCTACAAGTAAACATCGAAATGGTATTCACGCTATACACTTGTTAAAATAATCTCATTGCGCCCCTATACTGTGCGTTTGACGACCATCTATTGATAATTACAAGAAATACAAGGGATGCGGCATCTATCCCGTATGCGGCGACTCTCCCGGAGTAATAACTCCTAAATAAAATGTAGTACTTATGTCAAAACCTGTGTCATGTCCTCCTTTCAACTGAACAGCGCAGAAAGTTTACAATATTAGCTAGACATTTCCATAACCTTGGAGAAATGGACATAAATGGAAATTTTGACGTTCCATAAATACATATCGGGTAGGTAAAAAATTGACATGTGTTTTCAGATGAGACAATAAATTATATTGGTAATTATTATCTTATCACGAGGATGAAGAAATGTACATGAACTATACTCCCGAATTCAATATTTCACAATATATGGGCCCTTTTTTATTTCGGAAGAAGAGAAATAAAGAAGGGAAAACGGCATGAGATTCCTTCAAAAGCTATCGAAGGCAGGAATTTTGTCTCATAAATAATAATGATAGGGTTTTTCTACATAACTGTTGAAATATTAAAAACACAAATATTTTCAACATCAGGCACAAAAGTGAAGGAAATTACTGTTTAGTAATAATAAAACCGCTGTCTTGATCAACACCTGGAACTTTCCACCTATACCCTGCCCATTCACCTCTTTCAATTCCATAGGATCAGGCGAGGAACCTTTTCCCGTTATTAATCATGCTGTACTCGCAATTTAAATGTATTGCCCACTAATTCGTAAGCATTTATTGAACATTTATTTTGGTTTCAATCAAAAGCGGCTAAGAAATTTTGCACATAAAGGAAGCGAATCAAATTAACTAAACATGCCTCAGAACTGGATTCCCTTATATAAGCGCACAAATCTGCGATTCAGCATGATAATACTGGTATCAAAAGATTGTAGGAGTTGGTATAAATGCATTTTGATGGGTACTTTTTGTTTTGTAAATATAAAAGTAATTTTTCACAAGATTTATAATAAATTTGGAACCAAACGAATTAATCCCCTTTTTTTTTTTTGGTAATCTTCGAGAACTGCCATAGCTAGAGACCATAGCTACTGAATGTTATGTTGTTTGTCACCACATTTTCGAATAATCGCAGAAATAAGCAATTAAGTAAGGCAAGTGTTACTATGCGGAAAAGGTGGTGGCTAAAAATGGTAGCCGATGGCAGCTATGACAACTTCAGGGATGAGAGCGCTTCGACCCAAATGACCGATTAGTTCCACTAAAATTTAATAGTATTATTTGCTTTATTAAATCTCAGCATTACTGTCATTAAATAATGCGAGAAATACTATTAAAATTTAGTGGTAGTAATCGGTCATTTGGGTCGGAGTGCTCTCATCCCTGCAACTTGTACCTTCCTTCGTTGTATGATGATACTATGCTATAATTTTATAAGCTATAATTCATAACCAACCCATGTTTGGGACAGAATGTCACAATATTTCTAAAATTTTCAAAATATTGTATTTATATATATTTTATCAAAATATTGTATTGTAATTTTGTATTCAAAATCATAAAAAAGAAATTTTTATCAAAAGTTTTGGCAACTGGCAAGACTGATCATGCGCCGTAAGTATAAAAGTTTTGACTGGTGTAATTAATTTTTAATAAGGAAGTAAAGTCGTGGGAAAAAAAAGTAAACATCCCTTACTAACTCCTCAACAAATTATCGTAGAAGAAAGCTACTGGTACCGAACATTTGGAAATAAAGTCTTGTTTTAAATGATGCACATAAAATCTGCTTAGGGGGCTATCTACATATTAAAACGAACCCAAACTTCATTTTTTTGAATGGAAATACCCAATTTTAACAAGATATTTCAAATCTTCGGTTCAAACTACTCCTAAAACCGAATTTCAAGTCATTTGAATGATAAGTTTTTGAACTATAAACATTAAAAATTTAGTGCTTCTCATGTTAAATCACATTTTCATATTTTTATTAATATCTCCTGAAATTATACACCTAATGTGCTAATTTTTTGTGTAGCAATAATACTAAAATACCCAAACATAAATGCTATGAATTTGCCATTTTTATAATTTTATGACATGAATTTGAATTATGAAATAAATATTCGAAAAAATTATGAATTGCAACTTACAATTTTTTTTTTTTTGATGGATTTAGATTTATTAAGTCCTGCTTTATGGAAATCCAAAATTTCACATTTTTCTTCCAAGTAGTATCCAAGTTATACTTAAAAAACGGAAAAATGATGGTTTAATGGGCCGTATATGATAGAAGTGACTAGATTTTTTGAAATTTCTATTGCTATCCTGTAATCTATCCGTCTTCAATCACTACTTGAGTGGCGCTTAAGATGCCTTGATCAAGAAGGGGGCTCTCTCGGTCAACAATCCAGTATCGAACTTTGGATACAGTCCCTAAAATACACTCGTTTTAAAATTATTAATTTCTCGGAAACTTATCGGACGAATTGCATAAAAATTTGTTTTTGGCTATTTGAAGGGTGTAGAGTTCATTTATGCTGTCAGAATTGTGTACTGCTATTGAAAAAAAACAAAGTTATGGTTCCTTTTAATATGCAGATGCCCTTAAACAAATTTTATAAAAATCAATTAAAAGTAGACTTTATTACCAATCGTGTGGTACTAGTAACTTTCTTCTACGATATTTTTTTGCAGAGTTAGTAAGGGGGGTTTACTTTTTTTCCACGACTGTACATGACTTTTTGAAAATTAAAAAGTTATATTTTTGAGTCTACTAGCCCGGTCTCCTCTATCTATAAACTACCATCACTATACAATGAAATATAACGAAGTGTTTATTTAACAAAGAGATTTAACAAAGAATTATTACTTTCTTATGCTCTGAACGCTTATTTGTTTAATTACCGGTTCTGTGTATTTCTCCTTTATAAACTCTTCAGTTAAGCAATTGCAAATTTAATTCAGCATATATTTACAGCTGTTTTAAGAAAATTTTACATGTACTGTAAGTGTGAATGTATTTTTAACCATGAAAATTTTAGAACTGTGATTACCAGAACATACATTTTTAAACAGTGACATGAAAATACCTTAAGTAACTTAATTTATTAATTTATACTTAAAACAGCGTTGTAGTATTATGGGATTTTTAATAAATAAATAGATTTCTGATTTAAGTATGGTAACTAACATTACTATGATCCGCTTACTAACATGGATGGTTTCTGTTTAACAAATTTTAATTAATGCTACTGTATTACTGAAATGTTTTCGGAAAATTCAGACACTCCTCTGATTAGAACATGACATCTTTCATTTAATAATGAATAGAAATTTAGGTAGATGTTACCCTAAACATATTTTGATAAAGTATTCAAATAACAGATTTCTAAAACACGAAGGTTGTTGTTATTGTACAAAGTAATTATTATTGATTACTTTTCTCAGACATCATAAAAATTAAATTTTAAATTCTAAGAAGAATTAAAATATCTACAAAACTAACCACTGAAATTCTCAAATTTTCAATGGAGCTTATTATTTACTATTATCTTATTCATAAAAATCTTTGAAGTGTCAAAATATAAAAAACAATGATTGCCCACTTTTCGTGAAATTTGAAATATCAGTGCAGACCGTTAACTAGAGAAACGTTCTATCGTTTGGCAACCTTGAACTGAAGTATAAATGAAGCTAATTTAAAACAAATCGTGTTCAAGATAGGTATAAAGGAGAAGGAGGCTGGATTTTTAAAAAATATATATAGTTGAAGATAGCTATAAAGGGGAGAGAACTACGAAATTCGGCGCATTTAGGAAAAAGAAAAAATAATAATTAGCATAAAATTATCTATGATTATCAACGTTTTCCTCTGACTCTTCATTTTAATAATTCGTGTACTTTAACCAAATGAGCTTTAGATTCTTTTTATATGTTCCCAGTCAGGGAATCCATGGTTACTTACGCTTTAATACTATTATTTCCGGCTATAAATATCCAACATATATATTGACATAAATTTTTCAATTAAATAAAGTTAATTTTATTATTCGGAAATAGTAGTATTTAAAGCAAGTACCCATGGGAACCCTGTTAGAAGAAAATATTCAGTGACGTGTAACAGTAAGAAATTAGGCCTCGTTTTTCGGTCACATAATTTTAGGTAGATTTCGTATGAAATACTACCTATTGGGATCGTTCCTATGTTGGAATTTCTGAAAACTTTTTGCAGATCTACACCGATCATGACTCCTAGAACGCAAAACCACCCTCAGTAAAAAACTTTATCTATCTATCTATCTATCTATCTATCTATCTATCTATGTATATATATATCTACTAAAAAACAACTTTTCAAAAGTAAAAAAAAAGCCAAGCAAAAAAAAAAAAAAAGAAAAGAAAAAAGGTGAAAGTTGTGGCTAAAAAATAGTGTGATATCAAATTTCCAAGCTTATATTACGGTAATTATTTAACATTTTTTGATAAAAATTTACCATATGTAAGTCGAGTACCTAAGTATGCGTTGATAGAAAGCCTTTTCTCCTTTACTAAATACATCATAACGTGTTTCTGAAAATTAATTTTTTTTAATTATGCATGATGGGCTTGGCGGCCATCTTTCCATATTTTACACAAATTTCTAAGCACTCAAGTTCATTGTTAAGATTGGAAGTTCGAAATTGTTACTAAAGCAAGCATTTTATTCTTTTAATTTATGGAAATGAGTGCCTAAAAATTTGTGTCTAAAAATAAAGCTGAAGTAACGTCAGGTTTCATCTTTTGATTCTCTTTTTTCAGAGGGGGGGTTAATTAATTAGTTAAAGCAGTAAAAATCAATTTGTTTTTTCAAAATAAAAAACTTTCCTAATTTATCTGTTTGTAGCTAAAACTAGAAGTTCGAAATTCTTAATAAACCAAATATGTTACGAGCTTGGGTGCTTAGAAATTTGTGTAAAATATGGAAAGATGGCCACCAAGCCCATCATGCATAATTAAAAAAAAATTAATTTTCAGAAACACGTTATGATGTATTTAGTAAAGGAAAAAAGGCTTTCTATCAACGCATACTTAGGTACTCGACTTACATATGGTAAATTTTTATCAAAAAATGTTAAATAATTACCGTAATATAAGCTTGGAAATTTGATATCACACTATTTTTTAGCCACAACTTTCACCTTTTTTCTTTTCTTTTTTTTTTTGCTTGGTTTTTTTTACTTTTGAAAAGTTGTTTTTTAGTAGATATCAGTTCTTTTTTTAAAACAAATGATATATAATTGAAATAATTCTACTAGCTCAAATTAAAATTAGTCCTTGTATAGCCTTTATAAGCAGGGAGCAAACACAATATTATACATTTTGTTTACCTATCATTCATTTTTTAGAGTGATTAATAATTTAAAAGTAAGGAAAGTCAATTTCTTTTTTCAAAGTATCAGTCTTTCTCAATTTATATCTCCTTAAAATTTTCTACGAAAGATGAAAATTTAGTAAAAAGCAGAGTCGAAATAAAATATATATTTACAGTTAGTCTGTCAGTTAATTGTTTTTTCTAACTTGTTTTTCGCTGACGGATTTGAAAAATAAATTTACCTTTACAAATACCTACGGTTAATCCGAGAATGAAACTCCGAAGGCATCTAAAGAATCGAAGATCTGTAAATCTAGCAATTCTAGACATAATAAAGGAACATTTTTGATATAAAAAATCTAAAAATTTAAAGATATAAACTGTACATATAACTTCATCTTCATTTAGATCGTGTTATAGAGAAGAAAGAATAAATATGTAATTTTACTCAAGTCTGTTTATCCATACCTATTTGCATAAAAGTGAGGATATTAATTTACTATAAAATTTCCCCTAAACTGATTATCTTTAATAGTCTATTATTAAAGCCGCATATACATTAGAATTAAATATTTTTCGGTTAAAAATTGCCTGAAATATATAGTCTTATCGTTCGTCAAACATTTTTTTTTATTTTTTTTATGCCCAGACTCTTTTTCTGAACTCTGACAAAAGATCACAGACATATTGAAGCTATCCAAATTCTTATATCTTTCTATCGTATTTCCTTTTTTGAGGAGGGGTGTGAGGAAAAGCCCTTAAGAACTTCGTTTTTTTCTCAGAATTCTGAATTATTCATTCAAAAGATCTATCTACATAAGTCTTGTTGCAGAATTTTCATTAGCCAAGAGTTGCATCAAGTTATACATCATGTGAATCTATTAAATTAATTTTGTGAAATACTAGATGGGAGCCATTGATATTTCCAGACCATTTGCCTACATTTTAAACTTGAGTCATTTACTACTATTCATTAATTATCTATACGAATTAAAGAAGTCGTTGTTTCCATGCCAACTGTACCTTTCACTATTGCTTGCTTGTTTGTTTGTTTGATTTATTGAACACATACATCATATCACATGCGGATCACGGCGGGATTCGAATCTGCTTCCACCTACGCTCTCAAGCGATTAGCGGCATGGTGTCTTATCCACTCAGCCACGGTGGGCCACTATTGCTTTCTCTAATGCCCAGATACTCAAATTTAACCAACTGCACTTAGAATCATGGTCATAAACGAGAACATTTATAGGTTAGAGCAGTGTTGCCAGTGAGCTACTTTTTTTTAATTTCAGATTTCTTGATTGCCAGCACTTATTATAAACGGTAAAATTCCCTTTGTTTACGCCTTAATTAATATGTCATTAAATAAGGCGCATTTTACAATTTCAAAAAAGTGGTGCCAATCAAGTATCTGAATTTAAAAAAAGTAGCCCATCTGGCAACACTGTGTTAGGGTGGTGACATATGCACAAGTCGTGTACTCATATTCAATTTTTTGTCTAAAGTACGGTAACTCAGTTTTCAGTAATAGACGAGAAATATTTCAATTAAACTAACCAGAAAAGTTAACAAACATCGGCTTCCTGATTTGATTTTATTCAAAATTGTTTAAACCAACCAAAGTTAATGTCCGAGATTTAGATAAATTTTTCTCTGTTAGTAAAATTACATTGACAAATCAGTAGCCTCCATCCTTGCAGGCTTTTCGGTGTTTACTGCAAACATAAAAAAGTTCGGAAAAATGCAGACGTCTGATTGATCAATCTCATCCCGCTAATAGCGAAAAATCTATCTTGATCCCGACCTATGCAACGCCCTTTAAATATTGGAGAAAGCCTTGACACGTGTCAGGAAAACGTCACACAAAGCAAGCAAAACAAAGAAGAAAAATCATTCATTGGCTCGTTCATATTCACGAGCCAATGAATGAATTTGTTTCTTTCCTTTGACTGTTTTGTGTGATGTTTTCGTGACGCGAGTCAAGACTTTCTCAAATATTTAGGAGGCTTTGGCTTATTTCACCACCATAAAGTTATGAAAGGAGAGGAACAGACATGTCAATCTTTCCGTGTGAAAAACTAGTTACCAAAAAAAACAGAGTTCTTTCCCTCTCTTCTGCCCTTTTCTCTCTTGATTTTGACCGATAGCAGCCCATTTAGCAGTCTCCAGTACAAGATGCCGCTATATACGGTGGACGCAGGAGGGAGGGTGTTAGCGCGACCAATGACATAATAGGCCAGTTCATGATGTTTAAAAGCCACACGGAGTTGGATCGAGGCTAACGAAAAAGACAGGCTATCGCGGTGGGTCCGATTCTTCTTTTTTTACAAACCGCTGGAGTCACATGATGCTCTTTTCACACACCTTCTTTGGTGCATTCGAGCATCACGTGACTCCAGCGGTCTGTAAAAAAAGAAGAATCGGACCCACCGCGGTAGCCTGTCTTTTTCGTTAGCCTCAGAGTTGGATCATCTTTACACGATGATTAGAACAAAGCTGCGTGCCGATTTTCTTTTGTGTGTGCATTGCCGTGTACAGATAATCAACTCCGTGTGACGTTATGAACTGGCCTTATATGTTGTTGACTACAGTTTAGGAACAGCTACAAATGACTTCATCTATATCTACTCCGAGGTAAACGAAAAAGACAGGCTACCGCGGTGCTACAGCGCCTAGAATATATTGTGTGGAAATCGGCTATCCCAGTAATACTTAAAAAAATGCTAAAATATTGGATCTCTTAAATTTCAAATGATGCTGAAATCCAATGAGTCGATCACAGCAATATCTGCAGGATATTTCCTAAAACTTCATGACGATTTGGTTACAGCATCTAGAATACCTAGTGTGGAAATATGTTATTAAACAACGCTAAAAATTTGTATCCCATAAATGATCGAGGATACTGCTAAAATCCCAAGTGTCGATCGCAGCGAAATCTGCGGTATTTTCGTATTACATTGTATAGACTAGCAATATCTTGCAGTTATAGAAAATATCCTGCAGATGTCGCTGCGATCTGTATATTTCAGCAGCATCGTTGCACATTTAAAGATACAATATTTTAGCACTTTTTTTAAGTATTACAGGGATAGCCAACTTCCACACTATATATTCTAGGCGCTATAATTTGGTCTAGACGCTGTCACATTTTTTTTTTTTACATTTTATTAACATACATCTGACCTGTGTGCTTGGCGTCAAGCCTGCTGTAATAATACCATGTTTACTTTGAAAGTATATCACAGATGTCGCTGCGATCAGCTCCCTGGTTTTCAGCGTCAGTGCACATTTAAGGGATACAACTTTTTAGCGCTGCTTGGATAGCAAATTTCCACAATATGTATTCTAGACGCTATAGCGCTGCATTACACGTGTCTCTTTCTTCTTTAAAAAATATCCTGCAGATGTCGCTGCAAATGACTGTTTGGAATTCAACATCGTTGTACATTTAAGGGATTCACTATTTCTGCGCTTTTTTAAGTATTGTTGGGATAGTCGATTTCTACAACATATAATCTAGGCCTATAACGGGGCTATAGTATCTAGAAGATATAGTTTAAAAATCGGCTTATTAAATGTGCTAAAAAATTGTATCCCATAAATGTTGAACGAGGCTGAACGATGAATGTCGATCACAGCCACATATGGTAATTCCAACGTAACTATTTCAAAAGACATCAAAAGAGAAAACGTTTCGCTCAGAGAAGATCTAGAAAATGTTGCTGCTATCGACATTTGTCATTCAGTATTTTTCAATATTTATGGGATTCAATTTTTAGCAATTTTTAAAGTATTACTGGAATAGCCGATTTCCACACCATGACCATGATCTAGGTAGATTTTTCTTTGTTATCGCAACGAGATTGACCAATCAGAAGCCAGAATTATTGCTAACTTTTCACTGTTTGCAAAAATGTACCTGGATCTCGGCCTATATTTCTAGACGTTATAACTGAGCTCAGGAGTAGTACAGAAAGCAAACTCCGTATTTTGATACATTAAGGCCGCGATCCAATTAGGAACAAGTGTGTCGCTATAACGAAGAAGCGACATATGGCCAATAAAGGTTTATTGGTAGAAGTGATAAAAACAAATCGTTAAAGGTCTTTGCGAGCGTCTCATTATCGTCAGGCTAATGCATATTGAATTATTTCCCTAGTCTAATAAAGCTCGTCCATGCGCGTATCGTCTAATGGAGGATATTCCAAATATGGGTTCGAGGCTGAAAAAAGTCACGTGATACTGGTAATTTATCCAAGAAACTTCTAACTGATAAGAAGGGAAGATACTACTACTTTGCCTCATAAACCGTTTCATTGGCTAGCGGGGATTTACATTACGTCGACGGAGCCTTCCCTTCTTTACGTTAGACGTTTTTGCCTTGACCACGTGATCATAACGTAGATAGAATAGCCTCTATTCAAGAAAGTGGATTGCCGTACTTTAGCACCTAGAATATATAGTGTGGAAATTGGCTATCCCTGTAATACTTAAAAAAGTGCTAAAACATTGTATCCCTTAACTGTGCAACGATGCAGCTGAAATATACAGATCACAGCGACATCTGCAGGATATTTTCTCAAACTGCAAGATATTGCTAGTCTATACAATGTAATACTAAATCCCGCAGATGTCGCTGTGATCGATACTTGAGATTTTAGCAGTATCGTTGCACATTTAAGGGATACAAATTTTTAGCGTTGTTTGGATAGCATATTTCCACACGAGGTATTCTAGACGCTGTAGCCATACTTTCGGCAAAAACTTGAAATGAGCATGCTTCCTGTGCATATATCACCTCTCTTATGTATAAAGGCTCTCTGTTATGGTGTTGATTCTGAGTGCTCTTTGTTAAATTTCTATATTTGTGTTTTAGAGAAAGCAATACAGAAAAGTACTGTTACTATGGAAACAACAACTTCTTTAATATCGAAATGTATAGCAAAGGAGTTCAGAATCCCTGCCTTAAATAGTTTCGAATATGTATTGTTGTTATGACAACCAATACCCTTCCTGGATGTGGAAATGCAAAATCGTGTTCAACATAATGGAGGATATTCCGTCCACATTTTGATCACGTGGTCAAGGTAAAAACTTCTATCGTAAAGAAGGGAAGGCTCCGTAGACGTGTAATGTAAATCCCCGCTAGCCAATGAAACGGTTCACGATGCACAGTAGTAGTATCTTCCCTTCTTATCAGTTAGAAGTTCCTTTGATAAATTACCGTTATCACGTGACTTTTTTCAGCCTCGAACCCATATTTGGAATATCTTCCATTGGGCGCAATCTAGATAGATTTTTGGCTGTTAGAGAAATGAGATTCATCAATCAGAAGCCTGCCTTTTTGTGAACTTTTCGCTGTTTGCAGAAATGCAGGCTATTGATTGGTGATTCTCGTTTCGCTAACAGCGAAAAATCTATCTGGATCCTAACCTACATTTCTACAAACATTGCACTTCATCCACGGCACAAAAAAATGACTCAAAACTTTCATCACATAGACCGGGATCCAGAAACAGCAAATATTCTGAAACATGCAGGTTTCTGATTGGTCAAACTCATTTCGCTAACAGCGAAAAATCTATCTGAATCTCAGCCATAGTTATCTTCGATGAAATCAATGCAAAAGTATAATATAAAAGAAAAGTATAAGATTTCTAAAATATTTTGGCAGGTTTATCACTATTTGGCATAATTTGTAAAATTTAGAACTAATTAACAGTTTTTCACTAATTATGAATAGAAAAATAATGTTTTTAAAGCTGAATTTTATAAAAGCACGTAGATTGAATAAATATCTATCCAAAAATTCAATCCTTACTTTTTTCTGTCCATTATTTAAGTCTCTACCTCGATTTAAACATAAGTTGTGACGAAGAAAATAAATCTGTCATTTTCAGTATCTCGACGTTATTTTAAAAAATCTATATCTCTGTTTGTAATTAATTTATAAGGATGCATTTGATCTCAAATTGAAGATCTTCTTTATTAGGTCCATCAGGTGTTGGTTTTATTTTTCTGCGATGATTGCTTCTTTTGATATGGGAAATTTTACGCTGGCATATTTCGTCCATTTAACATGGAAAAGTTGTGCTCAGTATAATAAGCAGTTACGGTGTCTTGCTGTTATTCTTGGCGTTTGTTTGTTTGGCGGGGTTAGCATTTTTTTTCAGCTTGGCTTGGCAGAACGACCGTCCTGCTTGATATATATCACTTTCTTTTGGACACGATAACTTTCGTAATTCTGCACCAATCTCTTCCAAACTGATACATAAAATCAAAGGGCATAAAATCTCGGTCAAGTTCGTTAATGGGCAAAATCGGACCAAGGGGGTGGAAATAGGGAGGGGTTTTTTGAAAACCGAAAACCCCCCATAACTTCTTAATTTTTGTACATATCAAATCACTTTAAAGTTTTTATTACTTCTAAAAATAGGGCCCAAATTTTATGTATCACAGATTTTTGATAAAGTTAAAAATGGGCTCAAGGGGCGCAAAAAATAGGGTTTTTGGGAGAAAAAAATTCATAACTTCGTCAATTCTCAAGATATCAATTCCAATTAACTTTATTATAAATCTCCTTAATATTATCTACAACTTTTATATTCACAAGTTTTTGATAGGACCAATTCGTACCGCAAAACAAAATTAAAAACGAAAACAAAAAGGGGGTTTGAAGAATTAAAAAATCCATAACTCCTTCAATTCAAAAGATATAAAATCCCCATGAATTTATCATATATCTTCTTAATATTGTCTACAACATCTATATAGACAAGTTTTGGATAGGACCAATTCTTACAGCAAAAACAATTTAAAAATAGATAGCGGTTGAAGAAAAAAATCATCTAAATAAAGGTGTATTCAAATCCAAACTGCGTATTTTCTGTCTCATTTTACAATTCATTTTTGCTCACAAAGGCTTCCAATTTGTACGTTTTCTTACTCAGAAACTATATAATATACCGTAATGATAGATTTTTTGATAGAGGCCGAATATATTAAAAAAAATGCTGTTAAAGTGGGCATTTTGAACCGAATTTCCCGAAGCGGATTGTGTTGGAAAAATCATTGCATTAAGGATGCACTCAAATCCAAACTGCTTATTTTTTGACTCATTTTTAAATTCATTTTTGCTCTCAAACGCATTTAATTGGTAGATTCGCTTATTCAGAAACTATATAATGTACCGCAATGATCGATTTTTTGATAGAGGAAGAATATATTTCAAAAAATTATGTCAAAGTGGGCATTTTGAACAGAATTTCCCGAAGCAATTGTGTTATCACTTTCTTCTGGGCACGATAACTTCCGCAATTCTGCACGAATCTCTTCCAAACTGATACATAAAATCAAGGGGCATAAAATCTCGGTCAAGTTCGTTAATGGGCTAAATCGGACCGAGGGGATGGAAATAGGCAGGGGTTTTGTGAAAACCGAAAACCCCCCATAACATCTTAATTTTTGCACATATCAAATCAGTTTAAAGTTTTTATTACTTCTAAAAATAGGGCCAAAATTTTATGTATCACAGATTTTTGATAAAGTTAAAAATGGGCTCAAGGGGAGCAAAAAATAGGGTTTTGGGGAGAAAAAATTTCATAACTTCGTCAATTCTCAAGATATCAAATCCAATAATTTTATTATACATCTCCTTAATATTATCTACAACTTTTATATTCACAAGTTTTTGATAGGACCAATTCGTACCGCAAAAAATTAAAAACGAAAACAAAAAAGGGTTTGTTGAAGAAGAAAAATTTTCATAACTCCGTCAATTCACGAGATATAAAATCTCCATGAATTTATCATATATCTTCTTAATATTGTCTTCAACATTTCTATAGACAAGTTTTTGATAGGGCCAATTTTTAAATCAAAAACAAATTAAAAATACATAGCGGTTGAAGAAAAAAATCATCTTATTATTGGTGCATTCAAATCCAAACTGTCTATTTTCTTACAAATTTTTAAGTTCATTTTTGCTCTCAAACGCATCCGATTGCTAGATTCTCTTATTCAGAAACTATATAATGTACCGAAATGATCGATTTTTTGATAGAGGCAGAATATATTTCAAGAAATGATGTCAAAGTGGGCATTTTGAACAGAATTTCCCGAAGCGATTGTGTTAGAAACGAAAAGTATTGCCCTACTGAGAAAATAATTGTTTATTAATCAAGTTTTAATTAATTGAAAGAAAAATAAAAACACAGGTCGCTTATAAATCTTTTCAAAAATCACGTCAGGCATGTTTCATATTTTTTTTTTATTAAAACTTAATCTGAAAATGTGCCAGAAAATTTCGAGTTGTTGAGTATGGAAAAATATTTTTTTAATATCGCCTTAACATGATTCTGATAAAACCAGCTATTTTATAAAAAGGAAATAAAAACTCGTCAAAAGCAGACAGATAAAACTGTTAAAGTGGATTTATATCTAATAATGATTTAGTTTTTGTTGGTGAAATTAGTATACTTAACTTCGAAATCTACCTCTGCCTGTAGGCCGTGCCGGCAGGGATTTTTTTTAAAAGGAATTGTGATTGATAGAGAATGTTTCTTTTTCTTTTTTAAACGGTTATACATTACCATATTAAATATTCTTTATATATAGTAATTAATATTACTATTTGCAATAAAAATTGCTAAATTCCATCCAGACATTGAGTTTTTTATAATTCAAAATAAATCAGATATTTCGAAAAAATAGTATCTGAAGCATAAGAAAGTGCTAATTCTCGACAAATATTATCAATAGGCATGAGAATAAAATGGTTACCAAGTGCAAAATTTTCTAAATTTTTTTCTAATTTGTCGGAAAATCAGGTGCTAAATTAAAACCTTTTCGTTTCTATAAGTTGGAATAGCTTTTCTATTTTCAATTTCTCGTCGCCGGAAAAAATGAAATTATAATTTTCGCCTGATAGGAAGGTATTTTATCTTCAGACATAATCTCGAAAAATGGGCGTATCATGCACTATATGGCCAAAAGGGACCGGTCACTTGCGATTTTTGACGTTTTGTTCAATATATAGAAAAACGCATGAGGAATTAACCTAAAACTGCAGGTGTGTAAACAGCATAGTATAGGTCATATATTTCCGCGAAGATTTTTTTTCCCAAAACCCCATAGGGGACCGTCAACAAATTGAAAAAGAACGAATATCTTTTGGATAACCCTGTAAAAGCTAATGCAGCAAAAGCGTTTAAACTCGAGATTTTTAATAAATGGCTTATTGTAATATACTGGGTTCATTTTTATGAGGCTGGCATGTATACTCGTTGCGAAATTAAGGTTTTTAGAAAAACAGTCCCAAATTTCGCAGAGTTTTTGCTGATAATTTGCAGAATTCTTAATATAACAAAATGTTCTTTTCAGAAAATATGACAAACAACATTGTACTTAATACCCTGCAATCAGAATTAAAAAATAATAAAAATTCTATTAAAAATGAGCAGATTTACTAAAACATGTTTCACTGCGCATGCGCAAACTCAATCAAAATATAATATGCATAATGTATTAGCTAAGTATATAGAGCAACTTTTGTGAAAGTCTCAAAATCATAGCTTGAAAAGTCTGAAAATTATCGTCGATAGAATAAGCTCGAAATCCGTTGTTCCTAAAAAGAAGCAAAAAGATGAGGGTTTGTATCAAATATCTGTTAATTAGTGCCAAGACAGCGTACACAATATTGCATGTAGTACCATATTTGGATACAACCCCTCATCTTTTTGCTTCTTTTTGAGAACAATGGATTTCGAACTTATTCTATCGACGATAACTTTCAGAATTTTTAAGCTATGATTTTGAGACTTTCACAAAAGTTGCTCTATATACTTAGCTGATACATTATGCACATTATATTTTGATTGCATTCGCGCATGTGCAGTGAAACATTCTTTAGTAAACTTGCTCATTTTTTTATCCAATTTTTATTATTTTTTAATTCTGATTACAGAGCATTGTGTAAAATGTTGTTTGTCACATTTTCTGAAAAGAACTTTTTTTTATTTTAAGAACTCTGCAAATATGTAAGCAAAAAAAAAAACTTGGCGAAATTTGGGACTGTTTTTATAAAAAACTTTAATTTCTCTACGAGTATACATGCTATTGTCAAAATAAACAGCCAAGTGCGAGCATTACTCGCGTACAGAGGGTTCCGTAGAATAAATATATGAATTAGTAATTGTATTATTTAAAAAAAAAAAAATGCTAAAAGAATACTAACACTTTGTAAAAAACTATATAACTCAGGGTTGGGTATAACTGTATATATTAGAAAAGTGTAAATGGGTATACCATGAAAGTTCAAAGAGATATGGAACCTAAATAATATCAAATATAGCTATTCGTATAACTCTTTTTAGGGGCGTTCGTAATTATATAAATACGTAGCACCTATAGTTGTCGTTCAGTCCGTCCGTCCGTCCGTCCGTCCGTCCGTCTGTCCGTCCGTCTGTCTGTCTATCCGCATATAACAGAGCAAAAACTACCCAACCGAATGGTCATTTCAGATTTTATGAAAATCGGATGCATAGTTTAATTACAGGGACAGTCAAAAGTTTTTCTTTACATTACGGCCAATGGGAAAAATTATTGCAAACGCATTTTAATGATGTTACAGCCTTCCGAATGGTCTGAAATTTTAAATATATAATTGTTGCAAAACTTTTTCTAGCCATTTGAAATTTTATGAAAATCGGATGCATAGTTTAATTACAGGGACAGTCAAAAGTTTTTCTTTACATTACGGCCAATGGGAAAAAAAATATTGCAAGTGCGTTTTAATGATGTTACCGCCTTCCGAATATTCTGAAAATTTAAATATATAATTGTTGCAAAATTTTGTCGAGCCATTTCAAATTTTATGAAAATCGGATGTATAGTTTAATTACAGGGACAGTCAAAAGTTTTCCGTTACATTACGGGGAATGGGGAAAAAATTATTGCAAGTGCATTTTAATGATGTTATAGACTATGCACTTATGAAATTAAAAGATATATATATTGAGTACAATATGGGGTACAAGAAATAATTATAAAACTAGTTATAGTACGAACGCACCTCATTTGCCACACTTGACGAGCAATTTTCGACTTGTTTTAATATTATCCTAATCTTTTAGGTAGCTTTCTTTACAAAAAGCTACCTATTGCAGCCGTTCGGAGGAAAGCGATTTCAAAAAATTTTGGTATATTTTCATCGATCATGACCCCCAGACCCCGAAACCACCCTCCGTTCAAAATTGATATATATATATATATATATATATATATATATATCTGACCTATGTCATACTGTAACTCTCGTATTTATGAACCGATTTGCATGTAATTCGGTGTGTACATAGTACATACCAATGTCCCGACCGAGTTCGTTGGCCAGCTACTTCCGCCATTTTGTTTCAAAATGGCGGCCATTTAAAATATTTTAAAAAATTTTAAATTTGAAATGTGGTACCAAAAAATTAAAAATGGAAAAATATTTTTTTCTTATGTATTTGGCCTTTATACAAAGACTCCGTAGCAGTTTTTGTTTTGTCTATATCTTAAAAAATGGCTGAGTTATAGCATTTTGAATTTCTTGCGAAGCTGACATTTTGAAACGTCCTGAATTTTGTCACGCGATAAAAGGCGTATTTATGAACCGATTTGGATGTAACTTCGTTTATACATAGTACAGACCAATGTCTCGACCGAGTTCGTTGGCCAGCTTCATCCGCCATTTTGTTTAAAAATGGCGGCCATTTAAAATTTTAAGAAAAATTTAAATTGGAAACTTGGTACCCAAAAAATTGAAAATTGAAAAAATATTTTTTTCTTATGTGTTTGACTTTGATAAAAAGATTCGGGAGCAGTTTTTGTTTCGTTTATATCTTAAAAAATGGCTGAGTTATAGCATTTTGAATTTCTAGCGTGGCTGACATTTTGAAACGCCCTGATTTTTGCCACGTGATAATAGACGTATTTATGAACCGATTTGGATGTACCTTGGTGTGTACATAGTACATACAAATCACTCAACCGAGTTCGTTGGCCAGCTTCATCCGCCATCTTGTTTCAAAATGGCGGCCATTTAAAAAAATTTAAAAAAAATTAAATTTAAAATGAGATTCCAAAATTTGGAAAATGAAAAAGATTTTTTCGTATGTGTTTGACCTTAATACAAAGATTCCGGAACAGGTTTTGTTTCGTCTATATCTAAAAAAATGGCTGAGTTATAACATTTTGAATTTCTATTGTGGCTGACATTTTAAAACGACCTGATTTTTGTCTTTCGATAACAGGCGTATTTATGAACCGATTTGGATATTACTTGGTCTGTACATAGTGCATACCTTTGTCTCGACCGAGTTCGTTGGCCAGCTTCATTCGCCATCTTGTTTCAAAAGGGTTGCGATTTTTTTTAAATGTATTTTAAATTTTAAAATGAGGTATTAAAAATTGGAAAATGAAAAAGATTTTTTTTATGTGTTTGGCCTTGATACAAAGATTCCGGAGCAGTTTTTGTTTCTGAAAATTTGTTCTTTTGTTTAGATCTTAAAAAATGGTTGAATTACAGCACTTTGAATTTCTAGCATGGCTAACATTTTGAAACGATCTTGTATTTGTCACGCGATAACACACGTATTCGCCTATTTCGATGGAAGAAGGCATGTGGATAGTATACATCAATATCTCGACCAAGTTCGCTGGCCAGCTTCATCAGCGTTCTTGTTTCAAAATGGCGGCCATTAAATTTAAAATAATTATATTTAAAGTGAGGTGCAAAAAAATTACAAATTTAAAAAGGTTTCTTTCTTAAGTATTTGACCTTGATATAAGGATTCAGGAGCATTTTTTTGTTTGCCTTTATCTTAAAAAATGGCTCAGATATAGTAGTTTCAATTCCTAACGTGGGTGACATTTTGAAAAATCTGATTTTTTGCCTGCGACAGCACTCGTATATATCAACCGATTTCGATGTGAGTGAGCATGTGCACAGCAATTACTAAGGTCTCGACCAAGTTCACTGGTTAGCCTCATCCACCATGTTGTCTTAAAATGGCAGGCACTTTAAGAAATCGCCGAATTTGGCAGCCAAATATAAGTTACTTTAATTAAAAGCAGCTTGGATAAAGCTGACTAATTTCGCGAAATTCTCATTCATAATGATTTAGCATTGATAAAAATTAGTATTGAATCTCCTACATTCGGTTTCCACTTAATTGAGCTTCGAGTGTTTGAATAATATAAGTTGGCTTTTTTAAAATAAGGAATATGAAAGCTACCTCTTCCTCCCGCACTGGCCGGAAGGACTTTTTATGATGAACTTAATTCGGTACTACAATAAAAGCAGTGCAAATTTAAACTTCGTTTGCATTTCATGAAACTAAATTCAGCGTAGTAATAACCTTTATTTCTACAGTGTAACTAAAACAAAACCTTTGTTCAAAGTTTAAATTTGGCATTGTGCTAAGCGCGCTTCGAATTGAGGTCTCAAAGTTGCAACTCCCCCTTGGTCAGTGCCGCGTTTTTCCAGATAGGTGTTTAATGAACTTTTAAAGTCACTCGAGGCGTATTGAGAGATACAAACAATGAAAAATATCGCGAATCCCACAGTATTTATGCGATTCATTCTAATTAAATTTTTTTAGGGAGATGCCCTTAAAAAACGGACACCTAATTTTAATTCAAAAACAGACAAACGGCACCAAGAATATTTAATTAAAATTTTCCTTTTACCATGTACGTGAAAATAAGCAAGTTCGCATTTTCTAATAAATTCGTTTATAAATTCTGGTGTCAGTTCATTATTTCATATGTTTATAAACAGAGTTACTCAGTGCCGGAAAGGATTAAGTGGCGCAGGACTCTTAAATCTTCAAAATTTAAGAAATTTTAATTTTTAGGTAGCTTTCTTTACAAAAAACTACCTATTGCAGCCGTTCGGAGGAAAGCGATTTCAAAAAATTTTGGTATATTTTCATCGACCATGACCCCCAGACCCCGAAACCACCCTCCGTTCAAAATTGATATATATATCAATATATATATATGACCTATGTCACACTGTAACTCTCGTATTTATGAACCGATTTGGATGTAATTCGGTGTGTACATAGTACATACCAATGTCTCGACCGAGTTCGTTGGCCAGCTTCATCCGCCATTTTGTTTCAAAATGGCGGCCATTTAAAAATTTAAAAAAAAATTTAAAATTTGAAATGTGGTACCAAAAAATTGAAAATGGAAAAATATTTTTTTCTTATGTATTTGGCCTTTATGCAAAGACTCCGTAGCAGTTTTTGTTTCGTCTATATCTTAAAAAATGGCTGAGTTATAGCATTTTGAATTTCTAGCAAAGCTGACATTTTGAAACGTCCTGAATTTTGTCACGCGATAAAAGGCGTATTTATGAACCGATTTGGATGTAACTTCTTTTATACATAGTACAGACCAATGTCTCGACCGAGTTCGTTGGCCAGCTTCATCCGCCATTTTGTTTAAAAATGGCGGCCATTTAAAATTTTAAGAAAAATTTAAATTTGAAATGTGGTACCAAAAAATTGAAAATTGAAAAAATATTTTTTCCTTATGTGTTTGATCTCGATAAAAAGATTCGGGAGCAGTTTTTGTTTCGTCTATATCTTAAAAAATGGCTGAGTTATAGCATTTTGAATTTCTAGTGTGGCTGACATTTTGAAACGCCCTGATTTTTGCCACGTGATAACAGATGTAATTATGAACCGATTTGGATGTACCTTGGTGTGTACATAGTACATACAAATAACTCAACCGAGTTCGTTTGCCAGCTTCATCCGCCATCTTGTTTCAAAATGGCGGCCATTTAAAAGAATTAAAAAAAATTAAATTTAAAATTAGATACCAAAAAATTGGTAAATGAAAAAGAGTTTTTCGTATGTGTTTGACCTTAATACAAAGATTCCGGAACAGGTTTTGTTTCGTCTATATCTAAAAAAATGGCTGAGTTATAACATTTTGAATTTCTATTGTGGCTGACAATTTAAAACGACCTGATTTTTGTCACGCGATAACAGGCGTATTTATGAACCGATTTGAATGTAACTTGGTCTGTACATAGTACATACCAATGTCTCGACCGAGTTCGTTGGCCAGCTTCATTCGCCATCTTGTTTCAAAAGGGTTGCCATTTTTAAAAAAAAATGTAATTTATAATTTAAAATGAGGTATTAAAAAATAGGAAAATGAAACAGATTTTTTTTATGTGTTTGGCCTTGACACAAAGATTCTGGAGCAGTTTTTATTTCTGAAAATTTGTTCTTTTGTTTATATCTTAAAAAGTGGTTGAATTATAGCACTTTGAATTTCTATCATGGTTAACACTTTGAAACGATCTTGTATTCGTCTCGCGATACCACACGTATTCGCCTATTTCGATGGAAGAAGGCATGTGGATAGTATACATCAATATCTCGACCAAGTTCGCTGGCCAGCTTCATCAGCCATCTTGTTTCAAAATGGCGGCCATTAAATTAAAAAATATATATATTTAAAGTGAGGTGCAAAAAAATTAGAAATTGAAAAAGGTTTCTTTCTTAAGTATTTGACCTTGATATAAGGATTCAGGAGCATTTTTTGTTTGTCTTTATCTTAAAAAATGGCTCAGATATAGCAGTTTCAATTTCTAACGTGGGGGACATTTTGAAAAATCTGATTTTTCGCCTGCGACAGCACTCGTATATATCAACCTATTCCGATGTGAGTGAGCATGTGCACAGCAATTACTAAGGTCTCGACCAAGTTCACTGGTTAGCCTCATCCACTATGTTGTCTTAAAATGGCAGGCACTTTAAGAAATCGCCGAATGTGGCAGCCAAATATAAGTTACTTTAAATAAAAGCAGCTTGGATAAAGTTGACTAATTTCGCGAAATTCTCATTCATAATGATTTAGTATTGATAAAAATTAGTATTGAATCTCCTACATTCGGTTTCCACTTAAATGAGCTTCGTGTGTTTGAATAATATAAGTTGGCTTTTTTAAAATAAGGAATATGAAAGCTACCTCTTCCTCCCGGCACTGGCCGGAAGGACTTTTTTAGATGTTAAACTCCTATCTTTTCTGAATATTTTGATATAATTGTTTCCTTAAAATTCCCATTAGAACAGAAGTATTGGCTTTTAGAATTATACCCGCTCAATAGCTGAAGCGGAGTTTCCGAAACTTTAAAGTCATTATTTTCCAAATGGCGTTTTTTGGGCATAACGCGCAGGATACCTCAAAAACTTCTGAATATTTTTTCATGAAATTTTCAAAACATATATTTCATGTTAGTCTGTATAAATTGAACCTAAAATTTCCTTTTTATTGTTCAAAAAAATATTTTTTTATGCGATTTTACTGTTGAAATTTTCAAAATTTTGTATTAGCTAAATGCAACATTGCATTAAAAATACAAAAATGCTTTAAATACAAATTTATTTAAGTTCAGGGAAATTATTACAATCTGAAGTATAAGTAAGCACCAAAATTTTCATTCTAGTTGCAATATTTATTTTGTAATCCTGCGCATAAACTGTTATGCCAATTTTTTGTTCGATAAATGTCTAACAGTTTCGAGCCCCCTATAAATACTAATTCTGTATCTTGCAATTTTTTAAGTACATGAAACGAAAGAACATACTTACATCTTTCATCCCAATTAAAATTGTGTTTTAAAACCATATACATTTTAGGACATTAAATGTTGAAATTGGTCTTTTTTTCATTTTTTCCACTTTTTAGAATCCCGAGACCCCTAAAATTAGTATGTTTTTAACAATTTGGCGTTTATTGCTTTTATACTGTTACTGGACATTACATTACACATATATATCATTAAATATTGTTAACTAGGCATAGAATACGCCGCCCATGTCATTGTGTATGTCCAAACTAACCGTACCTTCAAGAATTAATATCTCGGCTAATTACCGATGATTTTTTTCGAAAATCATTATCAACAATGCTTTTATTCTTCTGCAACGATTGGTATATTCAGCGATGCTCAACAATTTTTCTGAATTCCCGTAAATCGAAATTTGTGTTTAACAGAAAAATGCTAATTACTCAAAAATTATGTGACCTAGGGTAATCGCTATAATTTTCCGGCAAGGTTTATATTAACGTCTACTACCTCTTTTTTTTTCATAATTTTAGTTTCAGTAGATTCGGAATTATATAGGGGGGAACATATTTTTGCGCTACATTTTCAACAATATCTTTGTAAATATAATACCTAAAATTAAAAGGAATATATTTTTTAGTTCAGCGTTACAAAAGCTTTCACAAGATACCCCACATGATATAAAAAGAAAAAAAATTTGTTTTCAAGTAGCATAATTAGCCCCTCTACTTTTTTACTAAATATATTTATGAATGTTTATTAATCTGAAAATATGTGGGCCAATGGTCTTTATTACTTCCCTGAATTTGAACTTTCAACGTTCCATAGTTTACGATTAAAATGGCTGTGACAGACAGACAGACACAGGAGTTATCTTATAATGGTTCCGTTTTTACTTTTTAAGTACGGAACCCTAAAAATGAACACAGTATATTACAATACGTCATTTATTAATAATCTCGAGTTTGAACGCTTTTGCTACATTAGTTTTTACAGTGTTATCCAAAAGATATTCGTTCTTTTTCAATTTGTTGACGTTCTTTTTCAATTTGTTGACGGTCTTCTATGGGGTTTCGGGAAAAAAATCTTCGCGGAATTATATGACCTATACTATACTGTTTACAGACCTGCAGTTTCAGGTTAATTCCTCATGTATTTTTCTGAAATTTAACAAAACGTCTAAAATCGCAAGTGACCGTCACCTTTGGCCATATAGTGTGCATCAGTATATTGTAAAAGAAACTAGTTGGGTAAAAACTGCTAGCAGTTGTAAAAAGAAAACAATGCTGTCAAAAATAAATTTATTTGTGTATGTATGCACTATTACATACGCAGTATTCTAACGTGTCTTTCTGTATTAGTGCCGGAAGACATTGAAATTTCTTAGAATTCAAATTGTCAAACCTCGGTAAATTTCTGGTGTCAATAGAATATGCTTTTAAACGACCATCTTAGACACAAAGCACCATTTTTTTTAAATATAGGTATAAGGAAATGAGCAGTATAAAAAATGAAATTTCGTATCTTATTTTGTATCCCTTGTAAAGCAAATGCATATCTGAACTGAAAGTTATACTTTGTTTGTGTAACTGGAAGTATTTTCATGGATATATCATCAGCGGTTTAAAAGATAATAGTGATAACCTCTAATTTTAATCACCTGATATAGGTAGCAGTTAAAATACACTATGAATAAGGCTTTAATAATTATACATCGTGATTTTCATTCAAAATTAACTATGTTAATATTTATGCAATATTAGTCTCTAAAGTCGGAATAATGTCTTATAAAGCAAACTTTTCCAAATCTCATAGGAGCGAAAATTTTTTAACTTAGTTGCTTAACTGCTCTTTTGAAGAGGCTATGCTCTAAATGTTTATTTTACTTGGATTCCAGGAAAATTTTAAGAAGAAAAAAAAATAATAAATTTTGAAGCGAAATATAATTTTTTAAAGTTTAACATCGTTTAAGTTCGTTTTTTGTGTGGAAGGAACATTGTTGAAGAAGTTTCTTTTTAGGGAAAGAAAATATTAAATGTAACAATCAGACAAGATTTATATATTTGTCCTTTTTTTATTACTACTATTTTCATCTGTTTTAAGGTTGTCTAATGGTACGGTTAGTTTGAAAGAAAGTTACGTAAATTTACCTTTATACAAAATTTATATAAGAAACATAATTTTGTTTTCTGTTTTCATTAATAGATAATTTAACATTCATATTTTAAAATATGCTTGCCATGTTATCAGCCAAAAATTAGTAAGATAAAAAAAATTACATTATCATTACTTATACAGTCATTTACATATCTGATACACAAATGAAGAAATTGTCCAGCTTTAAAATAAATGATTTGTAAATTATTAACATTTTTCGCGTAAGAGCTCCAAAAATATTAATAAACTTTGAAACGGAAGGTAAGTGCAGAGTAAAGAAGATTATCATTACAATTTTCACTCTCAGTAAAATCAGAAAAATAAGACAGCCATTTTATTTTCAAAGGTCAAAGGTAACTAATTCTTCAGTGCTTACAGACTGCGTAATGAGCCCGTTTACCTAGAGTCTGTAGAGCTGTGGAAGGTGACGTCATGAACAGATTATTACTGCTGCTGTAGGACAGCTATTGCTACCTTTATCAATTCTTTTTCTATTTGTATGTCCTACAGTTTTTTTCATTGTTCTCTGGTAAAAGTATGGAATTCATCAGATGATGGCTGAGAATATACAGTTCTTCGGTGGAAGATGAGCTCAGGATGACTGGAACATTCTGAAGATCTTTGACGTTTGATGGAATAGCATTTGGGGAAGGACGGGGGGGGGGGGGTAATGGCAGAATCCCATTTTTTTCTAATATAGGATACAAACAATTACAGTTATACGATGCAAACAATTACAAGTAATATATATGACTGCCAGATAAGAGAATTACATAATGGTTTTTTTTTCAAAACAACAAGAAGAAAAAGCTAGGCAAGAAAATTAACGAACCCGATGCAAAAAGTAAGGCGGGAAGACGTCAAAAGATGAAATTAGTGGGAGTAAAGCCAAAGTAGATTTAATGCAAGAACATTCAATTTTGAATTCGAAAGATCTCAACGATGCGTCTAGTGTGGCTCTCTCCTCTTTCTTTTGGAAGGAGGTGCAAAACCGTAATCTCTCTTCAATACAGCAAGCGGTCTTTTCTTACTTCGATGACTGCAAGATAGACAACAGCACTTCCTTGGGTGTTAAGTTACAACCTCTGTGATTTTTTTTTTTTTTTTGCAAGTTTTTTAACAACTTGCGAGATGGTCCTAATATGAAGGTCAGCATATATGACGTAGTTTCGGACAAACGTTGTCGCCTTACACATCCTACGCAACAAAGACTTTTGGAAAATTTGACGTTCTGCATCTGAGTTTCACAGACCGAACCCCAGACAACTGACCCATAGGTCATGGTTGATCTGATAAAAGATTTATAAAGTAATAATCTATTTGAAAGTGACAGACAGCCAAATTTTTTTTTATGAAACCCTCGTCCAAAATTAATAAAAATTAAATTAACTTAAATTAAATTAATAGAGATCAGACTGCTGCCTTTAACTTTCTCACTAACAGTGAAATAAAAGTACAGTTTTATTTCGTAAGTTTTTTATAATTACACGTGATTTATTTATCATAAAGAACGGTCTACTGACTAAAAAATGTACAAGCATACATTTCTAAAACTCTAACACTGAATTTTGCTATTTTGTTTAACCACCTTGGAACGAAAATACCCCAAAAAGGTGCATCATTTGTATATTAATAAAATTACAAAAGATCCATTCATACAATTAAAAAATCTGATAGCGCTGCTTTTAAATTTAATTTATATATGCCCAAAATCCATCCGATGTAAATATTTCTTTTTTAATGAGATACAATGAACGGATCCAAACATAATCTAAGCATTTTTTAATTTAAAAATAATTTATGGAAATAATTTATAAATTCATATTTAAAAAATATGAATTATGGCAGATATTAATATTTGCAATTTAAAAAATAATCATCGTCAAAAACATGCATATACACTTCATTATATATTCGTTTTTTCTTTTGTTCTATTTTACAGCAGTAAAAGTGTATCATAACTGTAATTTTTACTTCTTAGTACAAAGTTGTTTTTTTTATATATATACAATGCTTTGCAGCCCAAAAAGGAAAGACATAAGTATTATGGAATTTTTCAATAGTCTTGCTTGTCTATCTTAGAAACGAGGTTTAAATAATTATAGAAAGAAAGGAATTCTGTAATTTTACAAAAATATGACGTTCTGTCATAATAGCTTCGATATACCTTTACTTTTTAACGTATGGTTTATCTCCCTAATAAAAATATATGGCCATAAAATGCAGATGAACTCCAGCTCTTTCCTTTTTTGTTACTATCACTTTTAGGTAGCTTTCATTACAAAAAGCTAGTTGAATTACAGAGATTCCGGAGCAGTTTTTGTTTCGTATATGTCTTAAAAAATGGTTGAATTATAGCACTTCGAAACTATCTAATATTTGTCATGTAGTAACACGCCTATTTATTAACCTATTTCGATGTAAGAAGGCATGTGGATAGTATATCGTAATGTCTCGACCAAGTTCGCTGGCCAGCTTCATCAGCCATCTTGTTTCAAAATGGAGGCCATTAAATTAAAAATATATATATATTTAAATTGAGGTGCAAAAAAATTAGAAATTGAAAAAGGTTTCTTTCATAAGTATTTGACCTTGATATAAGGATCCGGAACATTTTTGTTTTGTCTTTATCTTAAAAAAAATCTCAGATATAGCAGTTTGAATTTCTTTATGTAGGTGACATTTTGAAAAATCTGATTTTTTGCCTGCGACAGCACTTGTATATATCAACCGATTCCGATGTGAGTGAGCATGTGTACAGGAATTACTAAGGTCTCGAGCAAGTTCACTCGTTAGCCTCATCCACCATGTTGTCTTAAAATGAACTTCAAGATATCGCCGAATTTGGCAACCAAATATAAGTTACTTTAAATAAAAGCAGCTTGGATAAAGCTGACTAATTTCGCGAAATTTTCATTCATAATGATTTAGTACTTATAAAAATTAGTGTTGAATCTCCTATAATCGGTTTCACACTAAATTGAGCTTCGTGTGTTTGAATAATATAAGCTTGTTTTTAAAAATAAGGAATATGAAAGCTACCTCTTCCTTCCGGCTTTGGCCGGAAGGACTTTTTTAAATAATCACCCTAGTTTTCAGGTGAAATCTGAAAATATATAACAAAGGTAAATCAATTATTATTATTATTATTTGAAAGAAAATGTGTGTCAACAAAACCATTTCTTAAAGTGGGATATTATTTATTTGTAAGAAAGTATATCGTCGAATGTTTCATAAAAATTTACTATATTTTATTCACATTTATAAACTAAAATTAAGATGCAAATCCTTGTTTTCTGCATTTTATAGACTACCTTATCAGTTGAAAAATAGATGGCAATAACAATTTCGAAAGTGTCATTTCACCTGTCTTCTAAAATTCCCTATCAATAAAAAAATCTCATCTTAAAAGAATTTAACAGAAATCAATGAAATTTAAATTACTTCTGAGACATATTTTACTGCCTATATTTCCCAAATAAAAACCAAAGAGTGGAATAATTGAACTTTAATGGCCAGGCTTCATATTCACATTATATTTTACCTTTAATTTCTGTCAGAAAATATGATCTTTCCAATGTCAAAAAACGTGTATCGAAATGTCACGATGTTTCAAACAATTTCAAGATACATACTTCAAATCTTTTACCTCTTTATGTTAGTTTTAATGAGGGTTTTCTCTTTTCTTTACAGATATTGGGATCCCGTTCCGATTTAGTTAAAATTTTATAACTTCTTTTTTTTTTTTTTTTTTTTTTTTTTTTTTTTCAAATGTAATAGGAAAGACAAATACGTATTGCAAGCCAAAATATGAAAAACAATTTCGTTCTCTGGAAATTTCAGTTATTTCCTTTTTTTTAAAATATTTCCGAAATCAATTCACAAGATAGTTTAAAACATTTTGAATCTTAGATATGAAAAGTTTCTTCAAAATGCGCAGTAAAATATTTTAAAGGAAATAAAATCTTCTGAGTTTCTTCTCTTTTAACTTGAAATTTCAGATACGATTATTTTTCTGTCAGTACGAAAAAAAAACTTCTTGAAGTTTTTGGTAAGTTATAGTTTGAGATTACTTACAATATTTGTTTAATCCTTTAATCACATAAAATAAAACGACAGCTGTTGTTAAATTATTTACAGAAGAAAAACTAAAAAAAAATTTCGCCTGCTAGGTTTAAAGCAGATACTTTTGAAGACTTAATTTTGTACAGTTTGAAAAATCAGTTAGAAATAAGTTGCTGTTTAGTTAAATGTATTCCACTTTTTTTTTTGCACTGCTGTGTTTGATAGCTACACTGATGTCCAAAATTAAGGACCAATCACAAAATGCTAATTTTCAAGTACGTGAATACTCAAAAGGAAATAATATAATTCGAATAATTACTATCTCTATAGCACAGTTAGTCCATTTAACATCGCATTCATGTCACACATGGTCACAAGTATCACAGTCACTACGGTGAAGCAAAAAAAATAGGAAATTCCATACATCTCATTATGAGTCTCAAATGATCACTATATGTGGCTCCACTGAGATGTCACTGTGACTGCTGCTTTGTGACGAGTCACCATGTGTCTTTCCAATGTAGTTACATTATGACTCTCATGTGACTGTCATATGCAGACTCAATTTCAAAGTCATCGTGAACGCTGCATTGTGATAAATTACCAAATAATGCACATTAAAGTCACATGATGACTTTCAGGTGACAAAGCGACTATTGTGAAGTCACCATTATGCTCTTTTGTACAAAGTCACTATGTGACTATAATGTGATGTTATTTGGTGACTTATCATAATGCACCGTTCATGATGACTTTGAAATTGAGTCTAAAAATGACAGTCACATGAGAGTCACAATGTGCCTACACTGTAAAGTCACCTGGTGAGTCGTCACAAAGCAGCACTCACAGTGACGTCTCAGTGGAGTCACATATAGTGATCATTTGAGACTCATAATGAGACGTGTGGAATTTCTTATTTTTTATTTCACCGTAGTGACTGTGACACTTGTGACCATGTGTGACATGAATGAGATGCTATATGGAGTAGCTGTACTGTAGGGATAGTAATCATTTGAATTATATTATTTCCTTTTGAGTATTCGCTTACTTAAAAATTAGCATTTTGTGACTGGTCCTTAATTTTGGACACCAGTGTAGTTATAAAAAGACAAAGTTTTCGCAATATTTCATGCGTCTATTAACAAATATATTTTTTTAAATTAATCTTTCATTTATACAAAAAATAGAAATGCAAACACGCCATCAGCAGTGCATAAAAAGTTGCAAAATAAAATCAGACAGTTCTACCGAGGCGTATGAAACAATTGTGACAGCGAATCATATTGCTATTCGAAGACACTTACACATATATATGTTTTCTAAATAAACACAACTTTTGAAAGATACAACAGATAGGGTTATAAAATCGAAATTGTTGAAGCACAAAATCTGAAATATATTACTGATTTTCGGTATGTAGAGGGAGGAAGATCTCTTCATGACATGCAAATATTTACACGATTCATAAACTTTGCAAGAGAGACACCACTTTTATTTTTCCTATCAAATTATATTTAACAGATGAAGAAGTGCGTATTTGCTTTCGTGAACAGTGAAAGACAACAAACATAACAGTGAAAGCAATCGTGAAAATAACCACGCGTTCATTGTTGGCAGGTTTTTTAATTCAAAATATTTATCTTTTCCCCGACTAAATATCTTTGCTTTATTATTCACGGATTATCTGTCATGAAAAAAGCAAAGATGAACTAATCTAAAAAGTGGTAGAGATTTTAAATTAAATAACACCCTTACCTGGCAACATTGTGTATTAGGGTGGAGCGAAAAAAATTACTATTTTTTTTATCAAAAACGGGTAGGGGCCAAAAGTTGCCTTTATACCAGTACATCAACTGCATGCAATTTTATCGCTGAAAACAAATGGCTTAAATCTGCTCTTTTGGTCCAAAAGTCGAAATTTTGGGTAAAATTTGACATTTTTTCAAAAAAATAAAAAAATTCCTACAGAGATGGTTATTATTTAAAAGTGTTATTTAAACCTTTATTATTAATGACTTAACATTTTTAAACGATAAAACGATATCTTTATTCTGTATAATTGGAGCAAAACTGGCAACTTTTGATAAAAGTAAGGCGTTGCCACTCTGTTGCGTCATATAACTAATTGTTGTTTAGAATACAGCTCTTACCTAGTTGCTTTCAAAACTACCCAGGAGGTACCACGTGGAGGTGGCTGCATTTCATGTCACAACAGTGCATAGCTCGACCACCCTACCATCTGAACGCAATGTTTTATTTATACATTGAATTGTGATTTGTTTTTTCAAAGACTGGCATAAGTTTTATATGTATCAACATTGTCCATCTCTTCTTTATATCCACAGACGTTAGATGGTGCTGCTGTGACACCCCTTCACGTATATTTCTACTGCTTGTGTATAATAAGGCAAGCAGAGTAATGCAGTGGAATTAATGAAATCAATTCAGCCGTCAATTATCTTCACCAAAATTGCATTCAATTAATGCATAGTGATTGGGATATCTGTTACTACAACATTCTTCAACATTTAGGTATTTCATCTTTGAGTATGCCATCATTTACTCTACCTCTTGCATTTTTTATATGCTGAGAAGCTTGCTCTTTAATATGATGGCGATTGTCAGAGAGCATTGCAATAAGAATTTGCTCTCGATGTGCAAAGCAACCATTGTCCTAAATAAAGCACTATGTAATCAAAGTTTGGCTCCAGGATGGTTTACCATCAAATGTAATCCACATCTAAAGAAGGGACCCAAATAAAAAAAGTTATTTAGGACAATGGTGGCTTTGCATACGCAGATTAAATTCTGATTTCAATGATCTCTGACGATCGCCATCACATTAAACAGCTTGCTGCTCAGCACATAAAAGTTGAAAGATGAGAGTAAATGATAGCATACGCAAATCTTAAATATCGACAGTCAACTTTGAAGCGGATAACTGTATAAATCTAGTTGGTTGGAAAATTGTTGTGGTAACAGAAACCTAAATCAATATGCATTTATCGGGTGCAATCTTGGTGAAGATAATAGACTTCTGAATAGATTACATTAATATCATCCCCACTGCATTACATTGTTTGCTTTTTCTTACACAAGCAGTAGAAAAATACGTGAAGGAGATCACAGCGGCAGCGGCACAGCGGCACTAGGTTGATACATAGAAAACTTATGCCAGTCTTTTATAAAAATTCACAATTCAATGTATAAATAAAACGTTGTGTTCTGATGGTAGGGTGGTTGAGCTATGCACTGTTGTGACATGAAATGCAGCTACCTCCACGTGGTACCTCCTAGGGAATTTTCAAAGCAACTAAGTAAGAGCTGTATTCTAAACAACAATTAGCTGTATGACACAACTGAGTGGCAATGCCTTTTTTTTACCAAAAGTTGTCAGTTTTGCTCCAGTTATACAGAATAAAGATATCGTTTTATCTTTTAAACATGTTAAGTCATTAATAATAAAGGTTTAAATAACACTTTTAAATAATAATCATCTTTGTAGTAATTTTTTTAATTATTTTTGAAAAAATGTCAAATTTTACCCAAAATTTCGACATTTGGACCAAAAGCGCAGACTCAAGTCATTTTTTCTCAGCGTTAAAATTGCACGCAGTTGATGTACTAGTTATAAAGGCAACTTTGGCACCTACCCGTTTTTAATTTAAAAAAAATATTTTTTTTCGCTCCACCCTATTGTGTATATTATGTATTGGGTTTTTTTTTCGCTGTATGTGACTTTTTACTCACTTGGAAAAATGATCTGTTTAATTATGCCTGCCGAAAATGATCGTCATATTTTTTTTATTTATCGTATTATTAACAAAGATAATATGGATTAATACGTATTGTACGATAACATAACGTGAAAATATAATATTTACACATTTTTCTAGTTGAAAAATATACATTTACAGTCGCTCTAATAGTAAACTATCATTCTGTAATATTAAAAAATCCCTGCCGGCCCGGCCTACAGGCGGAGGTAGATTTCTAAGTTAAGTATATTAATTGCATCAACAAAAACTAAATCATGATTACATATAAATCCACTGTAACAGTTTTATCCGACCGCTTTTGACGAATTTTTATTTCATTTTTATGTAATAGCTGGTTGTATCAGAATCATGTTTAAGGCGGTATTAAAAAAAATACTTTTCCATGCTCAACAACTCGAAATTTTCTGGCACATTTTCAGATTCATTTTTAATAGAAAAAATACGAAAATTGCTGACGTGATTTTTGAAAATATTTATAAGCCACATGTGTTTTTATTTTTATTTCAATTAATTAAAACTTGATTAATAAACAATTATTTTCTCAGTAGGGCAATATTTTTCGTTTCTAACACAATCGCTTCGGGAAATTCTGTTCAAAATGCCCACTTTGACATCATTTAAATATATTCTGCCTCTATCAAAAAATCGATCATACGGTACATTATATAGTTTCTGAAGAAAAGAATCTATCAATTGGAAGCGTTTGAGAGCAAAAATTAATTTAAAAATGAGAAAGAAAATAAGCAGTTTGGATTTTAATACATTCTTAATAAGATAGTTTTTTTCTTCAACCCTTATGTATTTTTAATTTGTTTTTGCTGTAAGAATTGGTCCTATCAAAAACTTGTCTATATAAATGTTGAAGACAATATTAAGAAGATATATGGTAAATTCATGGGGATTTTATATCTTGTGAATCGACGGAGTTATAGGAATTTTTCTTCTTCACCACCCTTTTTTTGTTTTTGTTTTTAATTTTTTTTGCGGTACGAATTGGTCCTATCAAAAACTTGTGAATACAAAAGTTGTAGATAATATTAAGGAGATGTATAATAAAATTAATTGGATTTGATATCTTGAGAATTGACGAAGTTATGAATTTTTTTCTCCCAAAAACCCTATTTTTTGCGCCCTTTGAGCGCATTTTTAATTTTATCCAAAATCTGTAATACATAAATTTTTGGTCCTATTTTTAGAAGTAATTAAAACTTTAAATTGATTTGATATGTACAAAAATTAAGAAGTTATGGGGTTTTTTCTGTTTTCACAAAATCCCTCCCTATTTCCACCCCCTTTGTCCGATTTTGCCCATTCACGAACTTGACCGAGATTTTATGTATCAGTTTGGAAGAGGTTTGTGAAGAATTGTGGAAGTTATCGTGTCCAGAAGAAAGTGATATATATAGATAGATACATAGATAGATAGATAGATAGATAGATAAAGTTTTTTACTGATGGTGGTTTTGGGTTCTAGGGGTCATGATCGGTGTAGGTCTGCAAACATTTTTCAGAAATTCCAACATAGGAACGACGCCAATAGGTAGTATTTCATACAAAATCTACCTAAAATGCCAATTTAAATTATTTATTTAGCTCGCATGCTTTCGCTTATACAGCAAAATTATCATTTAATGCGTAATTTTTAATCGATACGAAAATAAAAATATTTCGTGAGAATAACCTCTCGCTATAAAAATACAAATAAAACCATTGAGGATTTGAGTTTATTAAGATATCATGTGAAATGGATAAAAATAGGCAATGCGTACCGACTGCCGGAAAATGGTATGTAGCAGAATGAAGATGCATGATTTTATGCTTCATATATAATTTGCTAAGGAAATTGGTTTTTAGAGAGAAATAAATGAAAATATTGAGAAATATAATACAGGTGACTAAAAAACCAAAGATTTCAATTTTGCGTTGTTTTTCGAAAAGCAGGGCTATTACGTATTATACGATAACATAACGTGAAAATATGATATTTATGCATTTTTCTAGTTAATATATATATATATATATATATATATATATATACAGTCGCTATAATAGTAAACAACTATGACTATGTAACATTAAAAATGCAAATTTTAATTATTTATTTAGCTCGCATTGTTTCACTTATACAGCAAAATTATTATTTAATGCGTAATTTTTAATCGATAGGAAAATAAATAAATTTCGTGAGATTAACTTCTCGCAGTAAAAATACAAATAAAACCATTGAGGATTTGAGTTAATTAAGATATCCTGTGAAACGGATAAAAATAGGTAATGCATACTGCAGCATGTAGCAAATGACATGTAGCAGAATCAGGATACGTGACTTTATGCTTCATATAGAGTTTGCCAAGGAAATGGGTTTTTAGAGAAAAAATAATTTAAATGAAAATACGGAGAAATATAATACAGGTGACTAAAAAACAACAGGTTTCAATTTCCGTCGTTTTTTCAAAAGCAGGGCTAATACGTATTGTACGATAACGTAACGTGAAAATATGATATTTATACATTTTTCTAGTTAAATATATATATACAGTCGCTCTAATAGTAAACAACTATCATTCTGTAATATTAAAAATGCAAATTTTAGTTATTTACTTAGCTCGCATGCTTTCACTTATACAGCAAAATTATTATTTAAAGCGTAATTTTGAATCGACAGCAAAATAAAAATAATTCGTCAGAATAACTTTTTGCAGTAAAATTACAAATAAAACCATTGAGAATTTGAGTTTGTTAAGATATCACGCGAAACGGATAAAAATAGGAAATGCGTACCAGCAGCCAGAAAATGGTATGTAGAAGATTCAGGATGCATGACTTTTTGCTTCATATAGAATTTGCCAAGGAAATTGGTTTTTTAGAGAAAAATAACTTAAATGAAAACATGGAGAATTATAATGCAGGTGACTAAAAAACAACAGATTTCAATTGTGTGTTGTTTTTCCAAAAGCAGTGCTGCCACAGGTGACTGTTTTTATATTCTGTTCGCACCACTATTCATAAAAAAAATTAGTATATTTCTCTTGCAAATTTTGTCAAAGTGTGTATAAAAGGTTTTCGTTTTGAAAAAGTGGTGCAAAATAGAATTTAAAAAAATAGTCGCCTGTTGCAGCCCGGGAAAAGTGAGCATCCTACATTAATTTGTATTCCTATTGTAATAGGAAGTGATATTTTAATGACAAATAAACTTTAAAGACATCTGACAAATCTATGTAATATTTTAGATTTTCTCATTTTAAAATAAAAAGGTGTTTATGGGACGAAGAACGAGACCTACATACGAGTACCTCAAATACACAGATTATAGATAATTTGTTATCCGAAACTAATGAGACACTAAATTGCTTTTTGTTATATCGGCTTTCACTGAAATATTTCGCCTAGTTTAAAAACATCAATAGCTGTTCACTTACCTTGAATAGCATTGAAATTTCTTTTAAAAACAATAACTAAAATACAAGAAAAATGCAAAAATCCAGTGGATTTAATATTCTACTTAAAGCGTCCCAAGAGATGTGAGAATATCTTTCATTCCTAAATATTTTATCTCAAGCTTACGATCATTCCCTAATAAGTGACTATCAACCTAATATTTAAGTAAATGGTTTTGTTGATTTAAGTATGATCATCTTACTTTATCTTAGCTATTCGTTCAAATTATAGCATGCCTTTTCAAAGCACTTTGTGTAGACTGAAATGAATATGGTAACATTATATGAAAAGGTCACTTTTGCCCACTAAGACTCACAAATATACTTGTATAGTAATTACGATAAGAATTCAAATAATAAATAATTTACGATAATATGAATCAAATATCCGTTACTGATCTCATTTGCGAAGACAATAAAAGACCTGAAATTTCGATATAATAGTAAAATTATATAATACAAAAAAGGTTTTAACGGTAATAAAAAAGGATTTTGAAATTCTATTATCTCCGGTAGATTTTATCAACCATAGAAAATGCTTTTATATTAAGAATAAACAACCCACTTTTTTAAAAACAGTTAATATATGTACATGTAGGGGGCTCGATATCGCAAAGAAGTATAATATAGCAAACAATGTAATGTATCAGCAAAAAAATTATGCATTAAAATCAGGAAAAAAACTAACTATAATAGTCTGCTTTTTTAGCATTTGGTCATACTCATTACGTCTGACATTGACTAATATCCAGTGCATCCTCTCCAAACTCTGGCCAACAGTTAATTCATAAACTTTTAGTTTCTTTGGGTTTCTAAGGTGTTCTCAAAAATGTATCAAATGTTGATATATATCGTATTAAAAATCTGTTTACATGAAAATATTTATTTTTTCAAAAGTAGCAATATTTAAATTTTTATACCGTTCCTGGATCCTATAATTATATTCATATACTCTATTATCTAACAAACGAAACTGTTTTGATTTGAATGTTTGATTTGGTTTTTTAATATGATGGAGAACAACTTTTCAAACATATTTGCAAATGAATCTATATTTCTAAAGTCAACTGTTTAAGAATTAGTTGTTAGTCAAAAATAAAAAAGAACAAACACTCAGTGTAATTAATATATTAATATTAATTTTGCTGAAATACCTTTAATAAATACTTTTCTAATCTAAGAATAAAGAGCTCTTATTCGACCTCCCTTCTGCAAGTAAGATGCATGATTTCATATCGAAATTTACGTTAGTACATTTTAATTATAATAATTTTCATCTTTGCTAAAGTACGTTAAACAAAGATGTCGCTATCTGTTGGTTTAACCCTTTAAAGATCAAAATACTTCTTTTGCTAAAATGTTGAAATGACTGAATGACACGAGAAGTTACGCACAATCTATTTGAAAATAACTAAAAAATTTTCTTCAAGTAAATTATAAAAGCAAAATTTTATTAAGAGATTTTTATGCCATTGTGGTTTTCGAGGATTAAAATTACGTGGGATATATCATATCCCACAGCCCTGTAGAGAGTTAATACGGTTTAACGTAGAGAAAGAGAGAAAGAAATATAGTGTACACTACATAAACCATAATTAAATATATAGAAAAAAATGGAAAATAATTAAATGAATAAATTGAAAATGTCAATGATTATAATATAAATAAATATAGCCTGCAGTTCAAAAATATTTGTCAAACCAGTACGATGTTTTTTCAATCTCTCTTTGTTATATTCCTTCAATAAACAGCGCTTTCAATTACTTTAATTTTTAATATTTTCATTAACTAAATACTGGTCTGTTGAAAATTAATAAATTTGGCGACAATAAGCTGTTATGTTTGACGTACTTATTTCATTTTTGACTGAGGAAGATCACTGACTATATCACTTACTTTATAAAACATGCTTTTCAAATTTTCTCTCTTATGAATTTAAATCTTTTTGTTAAATAAAACTTCCAAAAAACAATAATAATTCAAATAAAAATAATTTAGAAATACTTGAAATTATATGTAATTACTGGCTGAAAATATTATTCAGTGATGGAACAATGTAGCAGCAGATAGTCAATGGAGAATATTCCAAATCTGGGTTCGAGGCTGAAAAAGGTCACGTTATACCGGTAATTTACCCAAGGAACTTCTAACTCATAAGAAGAGAAGATACTACTACTTTGCCTCATGAACTGTTTCATTGACTAGCGGGGATTTATATTACACGTTTACGGAGCATTCCCTTCTTTACGTTAGAAATTTTTACCTTGACCACGTGATCAAAACGTAGATGGAATATCCTCCATTGACACCGCTAAATTTTAATGGTTTTCTTCGTCTTTTTTCAGGACAGAATTTCTGAGATCTTTGAAGTCGAAGAATATTATTAAAATTTAGTGGTGACAATCGCACAATTGCTGCTTCACTGTTCCATCACTGTATTATTGTTAGCCAAAACAAGATGTTATGAATGCATACGTATATCTTTACTACTCTGATAATTTCATTAAAATTTTTAAAAAATGATAAAGGAATTAAATAATGAAATTCTCATACTAAACAACACAATACTTCGAAGCATTGTATTGTGTAGTATAAACTAACGTGATAAGTAATTGTTTAGTAAAAATCAAAACTAGTTTCACTGAATTCAATACTTTGAAACCCGTTTAACCGTTTCAGGGACAGCGTACTTCTAGTATATTTAAAATGGTGAAATGGTTGTATAATACTAGAATTTTAGAACAAATGTATTTTAATTAAGTAAAAGCTTTTTTCACGTTCTAAAATAAAAGAAAATTTTCATTTCAAAATTTTGGTACCGATGTGGCTTTTAGGAATTAAAATTGAGTCGTCCAAAAATGAACCACCGCACTTCAAAGTGTTAATTGCTTTTCAAAGTTCGAATTTCGGTATCGGCAACGATAAACCTGAAATAAAATCAAAAGTAATCAAGGCCGAAATGAAATTTAATAATGACATCCAGGAATTGGTATAGAGGAATAAATCGCATGTAATACGCATAGTTATTCTTTTACTATAGACAAAAATTATTTTAAAAACACTGTAAAATTCAAACTTTGAAAATTTTACTTTATTGGAAATAGCATGTTCTTCTGAAATCTCCAAATGACAAAATGTCAGATATTTTCGATATGAAACTCGAAAATTCTATATAAAAAAAGAAGTGTAGTTTTATTCAACCATACTTTTTGTATTTTAAATATTTTCAGTTTAAAATAAAATAATCAGAAACTACAGAAAATTTCACAACTTAAAGACGGGCGAAAAATGTACATGTAAGGAAAATCCCGTAAAATATAACAGACAAATATTCTAATAAATTTATTTTATAAATCTTAATACAAAGTTTGTAAAAAAATTGTCATTAATGTTTACGTTTATACACACAAGTTTCCTTATACAAAAAACAATGGTAAATTCTTAAGTTTAAGAATGTGTGTACTGGTGGTGATATAAAAACTTACATAAATTCATCATAAATATTAATATAGTGTAAACATAAACTATGTATGAAGAAATAGACACAGAAAAGGTTTTGGAACAATATCGTTTAAATTCGATGCGTTTTTTAAATCATTCTTAAGTAATATACTTATTCAATTCAGCTTGAACTCTAGGGAAAAAAGGATGAATAATTAATATGAATATTGAAAAAAATGCGAATAAAATTGATTCAAACACCGATGCTATGAAAGCGAATTCAAGCAACAAGAGAAGTAAAAATCGAATTCTTTCTGCCACGTGCATCACTCAGCCAATAGAAATGCGACTTTCCCCAGATTTGAGAAATTTTGCGCCACTCTTAAAGACAGCAGCTTGTAAATTTTACAGCAACTGTGTTGGCAGCCGGGGTGCCAGCACTTTTTGTTATAAAATAGATGATTTTTGAGCACTGTATGCTCTAATTTTTCAAGCATCGACGCTCTGGAATTCAATTCAAGAACCGACGCTGTGAAAGTGAATTCAAGCAACAACTGAAGTAAAAATTGAATTATTTCTGTCACGTGTACCACGTAGCCAATAGTAACACAAATTTCCGCAAATATGAAATATTTTACAGCGCTCTTAAAGACAGCATGTTGTAAATTTTACTGCAACTGTGTTGGCAGCTGGGGTGCCAGAAGCTCTTTTTGTAAAATACAAAAAAAAAAAAAAATACAGTGTATAGTCGTGCGATACGAGTTAAATTACAATAGTACTTTTTCACCACCTGTTCTCGATAAATGTGCAAATGCAAATAGCTTCGAATTTGGCATCTGCTGAAATTGCTGTGCGAAAGTCCAGGAAAGAACACCAGTCAAAAAAGGCCAGTATACAGAGAAATATGAGTAACAAATAGCGAAAATCGTTGCAAGAATAAAGAAATTAATGTAAATATAACTCCAAGATGTCTCTAAAAACATCGATTTATGATTTGTTCTGAATGCTTATCCAACGAAACTAAAATAAAAATTAAGTTAGAGACATAAAAATTACATTAATAGTAATATTATGCAAGAGCGTGTATTCACTCTGTCTTAACTTATCTGTAGCGATCAGCGTAATAATTTATCCAATCACTATTTATGAAATTTTAATCGGGGTAAATATCTATGTTTGGGTAGTATTAACTGTCAGTAGCTTTGAGATCATTTGACAAGATACGAGTACAGCAGAGTGTAAATATATCCTAATGTGTAACAGAAATCAGTTGCTACCAGATAGCGTTCTATTCTTGGAAATGCTGCATCAGATTAGCGAAAATACTGCTTCAGTATTGTAGATATCACAATGTTTTGACTTTCAAGAATAAAAATATGGTGAAATTAAACTTGCTAAATTAACATTTTATCTAATAGACGAATGCTTTAATGAATCAAAATAAAGAAAAAATGGTCAGCAGCAAACAATTTTTCATTTGACTGAGGTTTAAGTTACACTTGCGAGTTTAATTTTCCTTACCATTTTACTACTAAAACTTTTTATTTTCTCCTAAATTTTTACTTATAATGAATTTACATAGTACCCACAGAACATTCAAATAAGAAATAATAACAATGTAGTATTTTTAATACAAAATTTTAGTATAACATTGTCTTAAAGGGGTGTTAAAGAAGATATGGTAAGGTAAAAAAAAGGGGGGGAGGTATAGGAAAAAAGGGACGGTAAGGAAAAAAAAAGGATGGTAAGGATGGGACGGTAATGAAAATTACCAACTATTTTTAGGCAAATCATGTTAAGACTAAATGATAGCCACAATGTTCATTGATTTTTAGACACAGTTATTTACATTGGATTAAATTTAAAAGAAAATTAATTTACCTCAAAAAGTGCAGGAATAAATCTTGGGGACGGTAAGACTACCAATAAAGCCACGATGCTTGAAATTGATATTTAAATGCTGATTTAAATTCTGCAGTAAATTTCCTGTCAAAGAATTTTAGACATTCTTTCTCTAGCATACTTCAGCATGAGAAAAAAACTCAAGAAAAATTCTTTGGCTGCATCTGAAGTGATTTTCTGTATAATTTTAGAAAAGGGACTGTTAGGAATAGAAAACCCAGGGACAGAGTTAAAAAAAATGATAACAACCGTAAAAACGTGTGTAGGTTAATTTTTTGCTACATATTTATATAAAACAATAGTCCCAGTTTCGGAAAAAAAATTACATCGAATTACTTTTATTGAAACAATTTTATACAGACAGGTCCAATCTTAAAAATCAGCATCAGAGACACGGAACGATATGGGAGTTTCCTGGATATTTGAACCCCAACATCGTCCAAAACTTAGTTATCTCGTTAGTATATTTATGCTGTCATGCAGTGGGACGTTCCCCAGTATATATATATATATATATATATATATATATATATAAAAGAATATGTACTAAAATAAAAATTATTATTGAGGGACTTAAAAGTCAAAAGATTGTGAGAATGCCCATATATAGACCTCTGAAATGTTTTTTTAAATTTCAATTAACGGTATGTAAAAATTCGCTAACAAGTAAATTGAATTTAAAAATACATCTATTTATAATAATTAAGGACTTTACGTTGCAATATCTAATACATAACAAAATAGGTGTTGCTATCCAACGTACTATTTATTCACAAATTAAAAGATGTAAAATAAACATGTGAATAAAATAAATCTCTACTAATCACTTTATATGCTACATCTTAAAAATCTGTTTAAGATGTAGCATATAAAGTGTTTTTTTTTTCGATTTATATTTTAGAAAATTTTACTCCTGAAGAAGATTTTAAGGATTAAACCGAAACGTAGATATTTATTTTATTTGACATCTTTTAATTTGTGAATAAATAGTACGTTGGATAGCAGCACCTATTTTGTTATGTATATCTATTTATATATAATGTATTTATTAATTTAAAGAATGGAGCAAAATTTTGGGATGATCAGATTCATATACACAAGAAACATAATGAAGAAATCGTAAGTGGCTGTAGATATTGTAATGTGTATCATCAATCAATTTAATGAAGTTGCAAAAAAGTTACATACGCAAAAATAAGAAAAAAAGCGGAAATAGAGAATTGTGTTCTCAGAAGACTCCTGCTATGTTAAGAGAAAGAAAATAGCTAATTTAAACATATATAGTGAATGAAACACTTTATTTTAACAAGTTGGTAAGTGTGATCGAAGATCGCACAGAGGGTTTCGTTTAATATTCCTTTCAAAACACTTTATCCTTTAATTAATAAATCCAAATCGTTAATTTTTAATCCTTAACCATTTTCAATAAGAACATAGATTGCACCAGGATTAAATTCATTTTAAAATTATTAAGGGTGGAAGATATTTTTTTAATTAAATTAAAAATATTCAAGAACTGTTTTTCAGACAATTGTAACAGCATATGTTTCTATACCCGAGAAGCATAATTAATTACATGATTTAATTCTGGTTGTCGAATTAATCAACAAATAGATTCATCTGAAGTTATGTGACTTGCACGCCAATCAATGAGACGGAACAGTAATTCCCACAACACAAATATATTTTGTAGTAAACAGTCTTCCAGCGAATATTGATTGCTGGGTTTGTTCCATGCCTGCTGCATTATGAACAATAATACGACTAACATGCTATTTTCCACCATCATCTACTTTCGATACCATTCAACATATGCACCTAGGAAGAAACAGTGAAACTATTACGAGTTGTGTCTTTTTATTTTTATATATCTCATGCTAACTAACTCAGAGCGATGGATACATTTTTCATGAAATGATGCTAATTTCATCTCTGTCTACAATTCATGTAAACAATTCTTGAAACATTGTTTGTTGTGCGTAAGTTAACTAATTCTATTTTAAAACATACAGTCCAGATGATAAAGGATACCACACACTAATTCATCGTTTAAAAATAATACTGGTGCCACTCGATTGATAATATGTACTATCAAATGGTATTCATTGATTAGAGTTTGAAGTCTGTCTATATATTAAAAATTGTCCCATCTTTTCATTTTCTCAAATTATAAGACCTAATTTGAACCTTTTATCAAAGGATCCCATATTCATATCAATCCGGTAAAGTATATAATTTATACATGTGTCTTATATCCTCATACAGTTAGAAGAAGTCAAAATTTCAGAATGCTAAAGTTAAATCCACGTCCCAGTCATTAATTTTTGCTTTCCCGAAAAGTGATTATAATTGAGGACTTCTTTTATTTAAAAACATTTTTTCTTGTAAAAATTATTAATAAATTCATATTGAAAAAAAATATATATGAATAAATTGATTTTTACATAAAGAGTTGTTTTACGTTGTCAAAAACATATGTGTGCAAGTTTGTAAGTTTACATCTTATTCTAATCATTAGTTTGGAAGATATAGAGGAATTTAGGATTTCCTAAGGGGCTCGTCACTTGTTATCGTTTGAATTCACACAAAAGAAAATCTTAGAACGTAAAAGGAAAAGTTGTATAGTTTTATTATATAGAGTTAGGTTATATTTTTATTTATATTTTTATACAAAATTTCTGGTTACTAATTGAATGGCTCTGACACTTATCCATGTAAGATCTTAATTTTATATTTCCAAATTTATGGATAAAACACTAAAACATTTTTTTTTATGACTGCATGAAGTGTTAAGAAAGAATGTAAATGTTACATACCGAGCTGATTTAAACCAAAGAACTCAAAATAAAGTGAGTGTTACGATGCAAAAAATGAAAGTTGATGCATTTTTTAATATGTAAACGTCCTCCAATTCCAAATGCAGTCATACACTGTTAAAAATTTGCAGCATTCTGGCAGGTCATTTGACCGTTTTTTCTGAAAACGGTTACACAACCGTAATTTAACACTATTCTGACCATATTATTGGCCATTTTATGGTGAGAATACAGTTAAATTATGGTTATGAAACCGTTTTTTCAAAAAACGGTCGAATGCCCTGCCAGAATGCTGCAAAATTTTTAACAGTGTAGCACTTAATATTAGATACTATTTCATTCAGATGGTACCAGCATCATTTTTATACGATGATCTGCAACAGAATTAGTGGAAGAAGGTATCTATTATCCCCAAGAGTGTACTTCAGATAATATAATGTTGGGGTCTTCAATCCCTTTGCCTGAAATTCGTTTGTGACCAGAAATTCCGAATGACAGCTTTTCCCTTATTTAATCTCAAACTTTCTGTGAACAACTAAGGCATTTTTTTCTATTCTAAAATAGTGATGCCTTGGTGGCCCTTATGCTACATGATGAAGACCTCTATTCTAAATAAAGAAAAATAACCCAGGGTGATAGATTTTGGATACATGTTTGTTTCAAAAATGATTTATTTAAAACTAAGCAAGTTTTACATCTAAATATTTAAAAAAAAAATGAGTTTTGAAATCTAACAAAAGTAAATGTAATATTAACTGCATGAACTGGAGACAAGCTATAAAAATAATTTTTTAGTATTTATAGTTTATTATTTTGTAGGTGACTGTGAAAATATTGCAATATAAAAGTCTAATTAATTTAATAAATATTTTTTGCCTAAAAGTATGTGAACATTTAAAACGTTTCAGAATTTCAATTTCAAATATGATTTTTAATCATTGCATTTTGTTCGTGAATATCAAAAAGCTAAGCATGTTTAATACCCCTTGAAATATATTTTTTTATCAATTCGATTATATTCCCAATGCAATAAATCAGTAAAATTTTATTAGAGTAAAAGTCATATAATTCGTTATGACTTTTTCTGTGTCTTAGAAAAAGTTCCGTATCAGTTTAGTATTCAGTGTTGCCGGATTGGGGACTTTTTTGATTCAGATTATTTGACTTCCACCACTTTTTTAAAATAGTATAATTCGGCTTATTTTCCAGAATTTTTAAACTATTTTTAAATAGGCCGAATATTTCTATTTCAAAAAAAGGTGGCAATCAACAATCTAGAAACAAAAACAGTTCCCAATCTGGCAACACTGTTAGTATTTAAGAAAAGATGAAAAATACGTTAAAGGATACTTAAGGCTGTTCTTAACTGCTCTGCTCAACAAGCGCAAAACATTTTGACACATTTACAAACTCATTTTTTGACGGAAAGATATGAAATTTGTAAGCCTGGCCATGGGAGCGATTTGGAATTGAACTGTTTTTTCCATTTTTTGATCAATAAATTACCTATTGAGTTATAAGTGATTTTTATCACATGACAAGCACAATTTTCGTCCTTCGCGACCGGTTTTTCTGCTTTCTTCGGGAACTTCGGTTCAAAAACGTCAACTTTGGCAATATTTTCTGAAAGATCTATTGCGTTTGCAAAAAAAGAAAAGAATAGCTCAATTACATAGTTTCTGAACAACAACACCTGCTAGTTTCATGCATTTCCGAACAAAAATAAATTAAAACTTATGTCAGAAAGTTGCCCTTTTGGATTTTAGAACAGCCTTAAGATGATTCAGTACTTTTTCAAAGTGGTTTTCTTTTTTTAGTATCACTATAAAAGTTTAAGTTAGTTAAAATTAAATTTAATTTATAATCTAAGTCTGAAAAATTGATATAATTAAAATGCAGATTTTGTTGAAAATAATATTGAAAGAAACTTAACTTACTCATTTTAAGAAGTGCGAAATTCTTTCAAATAACGATTGTTTACCATCAAATTTTTAACGTGTATTTATTGATATGCGTTAAGAAAATAGTGCAATGGTTAATTATATTTTTAGTGTAATTTTTTTCTAATTTTTTCTATTTTTGTGAGTGAGTGTGGTTACATACGAATAAAAAAAAAATAAAAAAAAGAACCACGAAATTTTGAAAAATAAGTGATTTATTATTTCTTACATTATCTAAAAATTTGAAAAATCTTCCATTAACAATTTAATTTAATAAAGAATAAACCAAAATAATATAACATATTCCGTCATAAAAAATACTTTTTGATTTCAGAATTTCATTTTTCGAATATAAATGTTTGTAAAAAATGAACAATGAAAAAATAACTTTTAAAGAAGTTATTCAGAATAATCACCCAAGTAAACGAACGAAGCCATCAAACGGTACAAACTATTTCTATCACCATTCATAAAGATCTAAAAATAACGTCATTCGATAATATGATGCCCTTTGCTGCCTGCCTAAGCGATTAGGCCACGTTTAAATAAATAATATGAACCTTTTAAGATCTTCGATACCTTAGCACCTCATTTGGATACCTTATAAGGAAACCTTTTTTCTATGTAATTGTGTTTTAAGAAGATAACAACTTCTTTTTACAAAGAAAGCCGTAACGATTTTTCTTGTGACTTTTAGATAGTTGCACTACAAGCTAATTTTTTTTGTATCTCAGGAAAGGGAAAAAGAAAGACGAAAAACATTGGGGGAGGCAAAAAAAAAAAAAAAAAAATAATTTATGGCTTTCGATATTTAGTTCATAAAATTTTTGTAACATGTTCAAAACTTTATGGATTTATTGGTAAGGTTCATTCAAAAACATGCATCTAGGAATAACGTAAAGTACTCATCTTATACATAGTTTATTATGTGCGGTCTATGTAACTTGGAAAAATGAATCACTACATATTTATTTATTTATTATCTGTCTTTAGAATTGTAAGAGGCTACACTGTGCGTCATTTTAAAAAAAGGCTTAATAAAAACTAAACTATTGTCTAAGCAGCTGTGATACTTAAAAAACATATATAAGTAACAATATTTAAAACTCGATCCATTGAAAAATTTGACCAGCTTGATTATTTTCAAGCAACAGTTTCTGATTAAATTTCTCAAGGAGTGTTTTTATACAGTTGTATATCAAATTTAATCTCACGAATTTTTCAGGAACGTTTAAATTCAAAATAAATTATAGATCAATTATATTAATGAAAGATATAACAATGGAAATATTGTAATGCACACTAAAACATTTGTGTGTACAATTAAGGTATATTTACGGGCAGTAATATGACCAGTATATGTACCGTAATTCAGAAAACAGTGCACGTACCGTAAATTATTTTAAAGCAATTATACCTTAAAATGTATTTTATAACCCGTATATATTGTACGGGTTTGTAACCTGCTGGTATATACCAGTACGATATATAAACTATACATATACTATATAAAAAAAATTTGTAATTGGTAAATATGCCATAGGGTAATCCCGAATTCCGCCTCTTTGCAAAGAGCCCGGCCAATGGGAGAATCATCTTCCTTTTTCCAATCTGCTTGATATTTTTCAGGCTTATTACAAAGAGCCTAAGCAGATTTAGAAAAAAAGTCGAAAATTAATTTAGATGGAAAATCGTCATCTCTTTCTGAATCAGCCTGATATTTTTCAGGCTTATTAAAAATAGCTTGTGGAGCACTAGGCTAATTAAAAAAACATCCTTTTATTTCTGAATCAGCATGAATTTTTCCAGACTCATTGCAATGAGCCAATGCAATTTTTGGTTAATTAGGAAATGGTTACACTTGCTTGTCCAAACAACCTAGTGTTCTGTAGGTTTATTGAAATATGTCTAAGGTAGTGAATGTTTACGCATACTTTTAGTATTAAAAAAAATGAGAAACTTAAAATGCTCATGAAAATGTATAAGAATACCGTCTTATTGACAGATTTCTTTAACGGAACTAGGTGTTAGTAAGTACTGTATTTTCTAGCGGTTAAACCGCAGCTGAATTAATTTGTTTCCTACCAAAAAAATTTATTAAATAAAATATAACTTATTTCTATTTGGTATTTATTTGACTTATTTATAAATTAAAATTTCCGATTTGGAACAGACTTACTCATATTTTATTAGCGGCCTAGACGCTGAAAATTACGGTACATCCTTTTTATTTTAAGGGTATATATTTTTTAAATACCTCTTGAAGAAGTTAAACAAAAAATCTGTAGATGAGCAAATTGTTAATGTTTTCCCAGAAATACGTAGAGCATATGGGATGTAAAATGATAATAATTAGGAAACTTATATAAGAAAAATTTCTCTATCAATGAAATCTGCAGATGATGCAGATTTTTAATGTTTTCTAAACATTACGTGGAAACAAAGAATTACTAATGAAAGCAATTAAAAATATATGTAAGAAAAATTTTTCAATAATAATATCTTGGATTGAAGTAGACTTTTAATATTTTTTCTACTCGCCGAATGATATTTATTATTTTAAAAACTATATAAAAATATCTGAGTTAATGAAATCGCCAGATAACGCAGATTTTTGGTGTTTTCCCAGCGTTGCGTAAAGGAGATTGGTTGTTGAAATAATTATAAAAGATACATAAGAAAATAGCTGTAGTAATAAAATCCGCAGATGAGGCAGATTTTTAATGTGTTTCAGCATTACACAGGGTAGGTTATGTTGCTAATGAAAATAATATATAAGCAAAATTCTGCAAGAAAGGAATCTGCAGATGATACAGCTTTTTTATGTTTTCCTAGCATTATGTAGAGAAGATTGATTGATAACTGAAATGAAATAGAAAATTCTTGCAATAACGAAATCTCCAGATGTGGCATATTTTTAATATTGTCTCAGCATTATGTAGAGAAAATGGATTGCTGAATGAAATGATTAAAAAGAAAATTGCCTTATTGACAGATTTGATTTATGCAACTCACTGATAATTAGAGTTATTAAAGCCTTTACCTTCTTTATAAGTAAATTTTATCCTCCCCCTCCCTTCCTCCCGTAAATATGTGCAAAAATATCTCCTGGAAAGACAGTCTCTTTATTTAACATTACATAGAAATAATATACTGACGAATGAATAATCTCATCTATACAGATGCATTGCGAGTTTATTTTTGTTTTAAGTGTTCTACAGACTTTAAATTGAAGTAACCACTAATATGAGGTAATCAGGAGCATATCTCATATCTGCCAATAGGGCAGTTTTCTTACATTCTTGCTATGATTCAGCAGCGCATCTTCTATATGCAATGCTAAAAAAAAACATTACATTTTCCTCATCCGCAAATATCATTATTACTGAAATTTTCCCATATATATTTTATAATTATTCGCAATAGCAACCCATCTTCTCTAAGTAATGTAAAGAGGGAAATAAAGATCTGCCTCATTTGCAGATTTCATTCATACAGCGCATTTTCATACAAATGTTTTATATTTATTAGCATTCATCAGGCCATCTTCTCTACGTAATGCTGGAAAAATAATAGAAATCAGCCTCATCTGCAAATTTCATTATTGCAGAGATTTCCGTATATATTTTTTATAACTATTTTCATTCTCCATGTTCTATACGTAATGTTTGAAAAACGTTAAAAATCTGTCTCATTTGCAGATATCGATACATAAATTTTCCTTATACGTGTTTTATTATTATTTTTATTCAGCATCCATTTTCTCACGTAACGCTTAGAAAACCTTTAAAATCTGCCTCAGCTGAAGATTCTGTTGATATTTGTAAGCGGGGTGTTAGCGAAAAATAAACTCTTACAATAAAAATGAAGTATTCAGTATAAATTTAGACACCCACTCGCGTTAATGAAATCTGTCAATAAGACGGTATTCATATACATTTTAATAATCGCTTTAAGTTCCTACTACTATATTTTATACTAAAAGTATGCATAAATATTCACTACCTTGGGGATATTGCAATAAACCTGGATGAAACTAGGCTATTTGCATAAACAGGTGATTATTTTCTAACTAAACCAAAACTGCATAGGGTCATTGCAAAGAATTTGAAAAACATTTGGCTGATTGATAAATAAATGGACAATTTCCAATTAGCCTAGTTCTCCACGGACTCTTTGCAATAAGCCTAAAAAATATCAGACTGATTGAGAAACAAATGATTATTTTCCGCAATTAGCCTAAAGCTTCTTATGCTCTTTGCAATAAGCCTTTAAAATATCAGGCAGATTGGAAAAGGAAGATGATTCTCCAATTAGTCGGGCTCTTTGCAAACAGCCTAGGCTCTTTGCAAAGAGCCGGATTTCACGATTAGCCTAAGACATATATACTATACATTAAATACGTGGTATATGTACTGCTAAAGACTCTGAAAACTGCAAATATATATATATATATATATATATATATCATATATAATAATAGTAAATATATATATAAATATACATTGGCCTCCAAAAGTTAAGGTACAGGGACTGGATGCTTTCGGTTGCACACGTTTCGTCGAATATCTACAAAAATCATTGGCGAATTGTTCTTGAACTTCTGGGATGAAAAGAACATGTTTGATTTTATATTTCCCGGTGAAGATTTAGTCGGGGGTACAATTAGGGGGCTAATAATAAATTTAATAATAAAATAATATTTGCGATTCCCTATGTAACAGGAAAGGTTCGAAATGGTTTGTCACTGTGGTAAATGACTATTTGGGTCCTGTTCAACGTTTGTATGCATTTGTGTAAGCATAGCACTCATATTCGTGAAGATGTTAACGTTTTGGTGAAAAATTCAAAAGGTTTTTGTTTATAGCATACAGAGTTTTCAACCAAATTTGACACAACTTTCCAAAAACCTGACAAAGAGTAGTAGAAACATTATAATGCAATTAAAACATGAATATATTGAATATTTGATGAGATATGGGCAATTTTATGAGATAATTTTTAACTGCGCATGCGCGGAAGATTTCAAAATTTTTATTTCATAATTTGGTAGTCAGTATTTTGGGGCAACTTCAAAAAAACGTTCAATCCAATATTGTGAAAACCTAGAAAGATATAGCGAGCTGATTGAAAAGTTATGGAAAATCCCTTATAATAAAGCTATTTTTAGGAAGCAACTCACTATATCGACCCTATCTTTGAGAATTTTCGCGATATTTGACTGGACTTTTTATATAAATTGACCTAAATAGCTTGCTACCAAATTATGAAATAAAAATTTTGAAATCTTCCGCGCATGCGCAGTTAAAAATTATCTCATAAAAATGCCCATATCTCATCAAATATTCAATATATTCATGTTTTAATTGTAGTATAATGTTTCTACTACTCTTTGTCAGGTTTTTGGAAAGTTGCGTTAAATTTGGTTGAAAACTCTGTATGCTATAAACAAAAAACCTTTTGAATTTTTCACAAAAAGGTTAACATCTTCACGAATATGAGTGCTATGCTTACACAAATGCATACAAACATTGAACAGGACCCAATTAGTCATTTACCACAGTGACAAACCATTTCCAGCCTTTCCTGTTACATAGGTGATCGCAAATATTATTTTATTATTAAATTTATTATTAGCCGCCTAATTGTACCCCCGACTAAATCTTCACCGATAAATATAAAATCAAACATGTTCTTTTCATCCCAGAAGTTCAAGAACAATTCGCCAATAATTTTTGTAGATATTCGACAAAACGTGTGCAATCGAAAGCATCCAGTCCCTGTACCTTAACTTTTGGAGGCCAGTGTATATATATATATATATATACAGGGTGCAATATGTTATCTATCGCCGACCTTTAATTTCTCAACCGTTGGTCGTAGACATATAGTTCCAATTACAAAAACGTTTCAAATGAGCTAAATATTCATGTTGTGGCATTATTTAAAGTAAAAAATCAATTTTATAAAAATTACGAAAACTAACTTTTTATACGGTCCCCCAGTCCCTATAGTTATATTTAGTAAAAGTTTACACATATCATAACAGATATAACACAAAAAGTTTGACATCTGTACTAAAAAAATTGACCCAGTTATTAAATTTCTTCAAAGTTCGAGATTTTTGCACATGATTTTGTCTTTCATTAAGAGATCAGTTAAAAGATGAATTAAAGTAATTCGAGATCAAAATCAGAGTGTAATGTCCTTTTTACGGCGAAACCACCTTTAGCCGGTATCACCAAATGGGGAATCACCAAATAGGGTAATTTTATCTAAAAATTTGAGCTAACTTTTATGGGTCGAACAACATTCAAAAGTACCGACGATACCGGCAAAAGTAACTTCGCCGTAAAAAGGACATTGCACCCTGATTTTGATCTAAAATTACTTTAATTCATCTTTTAACTGATCCCTCAATGAAAGACAAAATCCTGTGCAAAAATCTCAAACTTTGAAATTTAATAACTGGGTCAATTTTTGTAGTACAGATCTAATAATTAATAACTGGGTACAATTTTTGTAGTGTTATATCTGTTATGATATGAGTAAACTTTTACTAAATATAACTACAGGGACTGGGGGACCGTATAAAAAGTTAGTTTTCGTAATTTTTATAAAATTGATTATTGACTTTAAATAATGCCACAACATGAATATCTACCTCATTTGAAACGTTTTTGTAATTGGAACTATATGTCTACGACCAACGGTTGAGAAATTAAAGGTCGGGGATAGATAACATATTGCACCCTGTATATATATATATATATATATACTATTATTATATATAATATATATATATATATATATATATATATATACTATTATTATATATAATATATATATATATATATATTTATATTTACAGCATGTCGGTATACCACAAGGCGGTTGTTCTTCCAGTTTACTCTCAGACTTATACTTATCTCATTATGAACGTAATTTTACTAATAATAATCTACATTTATATCGTTATATTGATGACATCATTTTAATTGATACTGATCAATCTGCAATTAGTCGATTTCCAGTTGATTATCCCACTAATTTGGAATTAACGGAAAACCTTTTATCTAACAATACAATTAACTTCTTAGATCTTAAAATTACAATAAATGACAATAAAACAATCACAGATTTATATGACAAACGTAAAGAATTTAAATTCACAGTTAATACATTTACAAATTTTAAATCTTGTCTACATCATTCTGTATTTCGTAATATAATACTTAATCATTTATATAGAATAAAATGTTTATGTTCTTCTCCTCTAATCAACAATATATTAAAAAACTAGTTTATGATGCATTAAATCATGGTTTTCCAAAAAAATTCATATATTCATTAATATACAATTAGTACTTTTCTTACATGATCTATAAACACAAATTAACACATGCGTAAACAAAATTACAAAAAAATTATAAAATAAAAAAAAAATATATCTATAAAAAATTAAAAATTGTAAAATAATATAAAAAAAATATTATAGGTTGGTTGGGTGGGTAGATGTTAGAGTACGGAGGAGGGTGGTGTTGTCTGGATAATACGCAATGGTTAATTATTAAAAAAAAGGGGGGGGGGCTCTTGTATTATTACTTTATTTTTGTTATGTATTTTATATGGATGTTGATTTGATATTTTATATGTAAATTGGAGAATTTTATTAATATTATAATTAGCTTAATTATTCATTAATCTAATTTACAATTATTTGTTATTAAATTTTAATTTACTAAGGAGAATATCATATTAATTACTAATAGTATGCCATTCTTATAGTGAATAATATACATATAAGTATGTTTAATATAAATATAGTTATACTGTATGCATTAAAATTGGGTAATTATTTTTATTATTATTCCTCTATTCTTTTTAATATTTATTATCGGTTTAATGTTTTTGAATGTCCCACATTCATACTTTATGGATTTTTATGGATGTCTGAAAATAATCCACATTCTATATTTGTGCTTTTTAAGTAATGGGAATTTAAGTATCATTTAACCTTCTATATACTTCCACATGTTTTTTATTTCCTGTTCATTTTATAAATATCTTATATATAATTCATTAAAAAATAATTTTTATATTATCTTTAATAATTATTTATATTAATTATTACTGAATTTATTTTGTTTTATAGCATATAGCTATATGCTATATATTATCAATGTTCTAGAATTATTTAAACTCTTAGTTTAGTTTAAATAAGTTAGCTAATAGAATATATTGTATGCTTTTAAATTTTATTAACAATAGTTTTTAAATACATTGTGTCATTTATATTAAGTTTATAATTCTCTATATATAAGGATTTGTTTGGTTTTGCTGTTTAAACAGTTATTTACATTCAAATGCTTAGAAATATTTATCTTGCGATAGATGTTTAATATAAGTAATAATAGATGGCAGCACCAAATTTGTCTCTTTCAGATTGCTCTAATTTTTAATTTTTCTAGCTCCATTTCAGTTATAATTTATACACCAGGGGGTATTTTTAGATAAATTTTGACGATATTGTTAAACTGTTATCTATTAATCTATTAATTTAATAGTGCATTTTAAATAATGTAATTAATATCTATTTATTTTATATTAGATTAAATGTATTTTACAAGGTATTTCAAATTTTATTTCAAAATGTATTAACTGCATCCTTTGGTATCATTTACTGTGATTTCTTAACTGTTTTATTCACCTTAATCTTTTTGATATACTGGTAGACATGTGCACATGGATTTTTGTAAAATACTGAAATATTAATCGGTATGATGTTTATTATTTATATTTTATATCCTATAAATATTTAAATACGTTTTATTGATTCTTCCATTTCATATTATGTGTTTCTATTCTGCTTTCATTTTTAATCAATTCACTTGATTTTAGTTGTTGTTAGGGCACAGGGGAAAATAATTTTTAGCTTTAGCTTATTTTTCCCACAGAAAACGACCATTTTGCTTATATCATTGAATTCTGTGCCCTTGATAACGTAATTCAATGGATAAGCTTTTCAATTTTTGTCGGTGTCCACTTTTTTCTTTTTTCTTCCATAATAATTCTTATAATAATTTTTTTTTTAATACTTACAGCTTTAATTCATAATAATTGACGGTGGTAGGTTATGTTTAATTAATGGTAATATATATATATATATATATATATAACCAATAATTAAACGTTACATACCATCATCAAAAACCGCAATATTGTGAATGAAATGACAATAAAAATGGATACCACAAACCTATAATATACAACTGTATGTATAAAATAAAGTGCCTTATACTTAATTACAATAATTAATATGGAAGAAAAAAAGAAGAATATGCACACCGAAAAAAATAATTGAAAAACTTATATATTGAATTACGTTTTCAAGAGTACAGAATTCAATGATATAAGCAAATCGGTTGTTTTCTGTGAGAAAAAGCTAAAAGCTGATTTTTTTTCTCCTGTACTCAAACAATCAATATGACCAAGAGAATAGTTTCTAAGATTAAAACAGAATAATATCAAATGGCATGAAATGGAAAAAACAATTCAACCTTTAAATATTTAATTTATAGCATAAAAAATAGAAATATTACACAACATACCGAATAAAATCCCAGTTGTTTTCAAAATCTCTTCCTGCACATGGTATCCAAAAGCACGATAAGATTAAGGTGAATTAAACAGTTAAGTTTACACAGAAATTAAAACCTATGGATTCAGTTAATTCATTTTGAAATACCGTGATAAATTCAATTAATATAATATAAATAGAAAATAATTACATTGTTTAAAATACCTAAAATCACTTTTAAATTGTTTAATTTCTATTTTACATATTATATATTTCATTTTATATATTTCAATATTGCCAATATTCAGCGTTCAATACCACCTGGTGTAAAAAATTAAAATTATTATTCTAACAAAATTTTGGTGCTGCCATCTACTTTGTTAGTTTAAAACTATTATTATTATTATTCAAATGTCACAAGATGAACCAAATAAAAGCTAATGAATTTAAAATATATAAACTGCATTACCACACAAATCCTAATATATAAATAATACCATACTATATATCATTATTCAAAAGAATTAAATAAATTAAATGTTAATAAAATGCTTTCAATATATTCTATTACCTTACCCATTTAATCTACATTGAGAAATTAAATAATTTTATAACATTGATAATATATAGAATATAGCTATATGCTATAACATAAAATAAATTATATATAATAAAAATGTGAAAAAACTTTAATAATTACTATTAATTATAAAAAATAATAAATTAATACAATGAACAGGGAAAAAAATGGATGTTTATAGAAGATTGTCAGATTCTAAAATTCCCAATTGCCTAAAGATCACTAATAAAGTGTGTGGAATATCTTCATATTAGCCATAAAAACGCTAAAAAATATGATTGTGACAATCAAACACATTAAACCGATAATTAATCATGGAATACAAAGTTGAAAATAAAACAATATTAAAAAGTATACTAGAGGAATAATAATAAAACTAATTACCCATTTTTAATACAAACAGTATAACATTAGTTATATCAAATAAACTTATATGCATATTAATCACTATAAAGATGGTATACTATTATTAATTAATATGATATTGTCCCGAGTAGAATAAAACTTAAAAACAAGTTAATTTTAAATTTGATTAAATATTAAATAAGTTAAATTCAATATGAATTAAAATAAAAAGTCACCAATTACATATAAAACATCAAATCAACATCCATATAAAATACGTATTAGAAATGTAGTTATAATACAAAAGCCCCATCATATATATATTTTTTAAATTAACCATTGCGTATTATCCAGACAACACCACCCTCCTCCGTAATCTAACATCTACCCACCCAACCATCCTATAGTAATTGTTTATTATTATTTTACAATTTTTAATTTTTTTATATAAGTATTTTTTTATTTTATAAATTTTTTTGTAATTTTGTTTACGTATGTGTTAATTTGTTTTTTTTTAAGATCATGTAAGTACTAATTGTATATTAATGAATAAATGATTTTTTTTGGAAAACCATGATTTAATGCATCATAAATTAGTTTTTTAATGTTATTGTTAATTAGATGAGAAGAACATAATCATTTTATTCTATATAAATGGATTAAGTATTATATTTCGATATACAGAATGATGAAGACAAGATTTAAAATTTGTAAATGTATTAACTTTGAATTTAAATTCTTTACGTTTATCATATAATTCTGTTATTGCTTTGTTGTCTTTTATTGTAATTTTATGATCTAAGAAGTTAATTGTATTGTTAGATAAGAGGTTTTCCGTTAATTCCAAATTAGTGGGATAATCAACTTGAAATTGGGAAATTTTAGATTGATCAGTGGCAATTAAAATTATGTCATCAATATAACGATATAAATGTAGATTATTTTTAGTAAAAGTACGTTCATAGTGATATAAGTATAAGTCTGATAATAAACTAGATGTACAATCACCTTGTGGTATACCGACGTGCTGTAAATATAATGTGTTATCTTATATATATATATATATATAATTCCGCCCCCGGAATTGATATCTTCATGCGCCCCAAGGGGCGCGAAATTCCCGAATGTTAGTTAAATTACGCTAATTTTCTTGAATTTTAATAGCTATTAAAAAAATTAATTTGCTATTGGCCTATTGTTGATACAATACTATTATGTCCCCTTACCATATGTAAAAAGTTTCAAATCCCTTGAACATCATCTTCATGCGTCCCAAGGGGCGCAAAATCTCCAAATTTAAGCTAAATTACGCTAATTATCCTGAATTTTAATAGCTATTTAAAAAAAAAATTAGTTTGTTATTGGCCCATTGTGGATACATGCTATTATATCCCCTTACCATATGTAAAAAGTTTCAAATCCCTTGAACATCATCTTCATGCGCCCTAGCAGGGTTAAAACATTATGAAATCTGACAAAATTTGACTTATTACAGGTTTACTTGAAGCTATTATTAAATACTAAAAATAAATATATACATAAATGTTTGACATTTTTATTAATTTCGACCACAATATGATATAAAATATGTTCTTTTTCCATGTTTAGATTTAACTCCTCAGTTTTAATAAGCAAATGATAATTATAATAGGTAAGAGTAATACAAGTTTTTAAATACTTGTAGTTTGTACTTTGTAATCGCATTTTGTATCAAAAGTCTTCATTCTAGAACACGACTCAATTTGAGTCCCAATTTATCCTTCCCTTCTTTCATATCTACATACAGATTCAAAGGGCTATGTTACTAATTTAACAGTTCTCTCAGTTACTTGTGTGTGACATGGCAATTTCAACAGGTTTAAAAGAATTTCAGTGCCCGCGCCTAGTGCACCATTCTTGAACCTTTCAATTTCTTCTGACCCCAATCTCCTGGTAATTGGAGTCTCGATTCACTTTTTCACATCTTTCCCTAATCTTTGATTCCCATCAATTAAATTGACATATTCTGCTGCTGCAAAATCTATTTTTGGAACCCCAAACTTCCTGTTATTCCTGTTTTGTAGCGGTTTTCTCTGCTAGCTTTTATTGTTTTCTACTTTTATGCGTCTAAATACGAATTCCCTACTGTGTTTCATATCATCTGCTAACATAGCAAGGAGTTTTCCTCATGAGCGAAATAGTTGTTTCTCTGGATCAGAACGTCAATAATATCCCCCCAAATCAGGCTCCAGATAAATTTAATTAATATAAACAGAATATAAACAGAAACGGGCGCTTGTAACAGTGATACGTGTTCTTCTTTTCTTAGGATGATTCGAAATAATTTCGTGTTTTTTCTTGAAACAACGTATTTTCCTTACGGTCATAAAAAAAATTTGCAGTTAATCAAAAATTCCACTGTGATAATGACATATCCTGCCTTAACGTCTCACGTTCCCGTCTTACTTTATTTCAGCAGTATCAGCATCAGCATCGTGGATGACGTCAAAGCCAGCAGCAAAGTCATCTACAAAACAGAAGTTTCAGGAAGATTACGGTTCCAAAAATAAATTCTGAAGCAAAAGCCTGTGTCAATTCAATTGATGGGAATCAAAAATTAGAGAGGGGTGTGAAAGAACGAATGGAGACTGCAATTACCCGCAGATTGGGGACAGAAGAAATTGAAAGGTTCAAGTATGGTGCACTAGGTGCAGGGATTAAGCTCCTTTCAAGCCTGTTGAAATTGCAAAATCACACAAAACCAACTGAGAGAGCTGTCAAATTTGTAACAGATTCCTCCAAAACAGTATGTGGAGATGAAAGAAGTGATGGATACATTCGGGCTCAAATTGAGTCACGTTCTAGGAGAGAGATTTTTCATACAAAAAGCGCGATTACAATGTACAAACTCAAAGTGTTTAAAAACTCATATTTCTCTTGCCTATTATAATTATTTGATGCTTATTAAAACTGGGGAGTTAAATATAAATATGGAAAAGGAACATATATAGCCGAAATTAATAAAACTTTGTGTAAATCTTGATTTTTCCCATGAAGATGATGATGTAGGGATTTGAAACTTTTTAAATATGTTAAGGGAATATACTAGCATTGTATCTACAATGGGCCAATAACAAATTAATTTTTTAATAGCTATTAAAATTCAGGAAAATTAGCGTAATTTAGCTAAAATTCGAGGATTTTGCGCCACTTGGGGTGCATGAAGATATCAATTCAGGGGGCGGATTTTTTTTTTACATTATAAGCAATACAATACGCAACTTTCGCACACCGGGCCGATTTTGAATTAAAAAATTTTTATTCTACGCCCCACCCTAATATACAGATATACATGCTAAATACCACTGTATAATAAATTTCGAAATATACGGATAGCGCAAAGCTATTCCAATATACCGCTCAGGAGTGCAATGAGATGTCTCCTCGGAGATATATCCTTATGCATGCCACAGTACTTATTAAGCATGAATTTAATAAAGAAATAGAAATGTATGTCTAAACGTTGCCTTTAGTTTAAACAAGTGGAAACGAAATTTTACATTAGTAATTTAGATAATATTTAGCTAAGATATGCCGTCTATTTACCAGCAAAATAGTTGTTTTTCTATATAAATACTGTTTGCAAATAAAGTGGTACATATACGGTATTTTTAAGTTTAATGCGTAATGTGAAATACTGTATTGATACCGTAAAGAATGAAAATGATACAAATATAGGAATATATACTCTACATATAGTGGAATTTCACAATTGTTTTACAGTGTAGAAAACTATATAACAATTGAAATCAGTATCAGAAAAAAATTAAATACGGTCTTAATCAAAAAAGGTAATGATAAAATTTAGAAACATGATAGTAGAATAATGAGTGAATATTTTATGCCTGGCATTTTGAAAGTGCTTTATTCAAAAGCGATGAATATCAAATTATTCAATCAACCTATGCATTCATTTTAAAAGAAGTAGAATTAAAATTTGCTTATTAAATTTAAGTGCAATCAATAAAAGATAAATTTTTCAAGATATAGCTAATTTAATATAACTACGTGTGAAGGCGATTTTATTCTTTGCTTAAAAATAAATATTCATTTAAGTATGTGTGTGCTACAATTTTTCTTTTATTATACGGATAGAAATATCCTTTTATGTCAAACGTTTATCTAATTATATCTATCCATTGAGATTTCTTTAGTAACGTATGATTATAAGTGAAACAAACTATGCAATCAAATTACTTTTGATAATTATTTCAATATTCACAAAAGAGACAATTATGGAAATCTTTGCATAATTTAAGATTAACTCTGCATATTATATATATATAATCTATGTATGTCAGCTCTGTGTACACCAGGATGCAAAATAATATGAACAATTTTTTATTTGACTAAATAATAAATATAATTCTATTATAAACATATGAACCACATAAATTGATTTTATTAAACTAAATAGATAACATAAATATAAAGAAGTTAGTGTAAAACAATTGTTTTTATTACAATATCATAATTTGCATTTTCATTGAATATGCAATAGGAGCAAACTGATTAAAACAGAACATATTTTCTAAGTTGTAGAAATATTACATATAATTTCTGCTTTTCTTGAGTTTAATAATTTCAATGCAGCGTAGTGAAATAAAGCAGGGGTCGTACACTTCAGAGAATTTTTCAAGACAAATATCAGTATTTTCAAAATTTCGCATTATTTAAGAAGAGATTTTCTATAATAAAATATTGGTATACCAAAGAATTTCCTTGTCTCGAAATATCAGGACAAGTACGACCCCTGCACAAGGTATACAAAATTTTGAACTTTTCGGGGTGACGAAAAACGCCGTGTGTCACAAATCACCAATTTTAATTCCGCTTTCGAGTTATACTGCTCAATTTGACCAATTTTTCAGCAGATATTGGTCAAATATATTGGTCACTATAATTCGAGCTGATGTCTTCGTTTTTGTGTTGTCCCTATTATTTTGTACCCATCTGTATAATTAACTTCATATATAACTACAGATGGAAATAGAAATAGCTAGTGACTTATTTGTTATGTATGAATAAAATGGTTGTTTGCACTTATCAATGAAAAATATTTTTATGTATATTGAGTCCACCAGGCGTTACATTCCTCGATGTGTCATTTTCTTTACTATATGAAAATGGGTAAATGTCCATTTCTTGCGATATCAATTAAAAATAAAATGTTCAGTTTAAGTTATAATGTAGGATATTTATCATTAATTAATTCGATGTCCTCTAAAAATTACAAATAATTTTATATAAATTAATTTGAGGTAGTTTTATTGATATTACTGACAAACAGAACTTTTTTAATATTTGATACTGCCACGTATACAGTATGTTCAACGCTTTCAAAAGAGCTTACTGATCGTTAGGAATGTGCGCTTTTGGGTGAAATTCTTTTTATGTGCTTTTCTCAATATTTTTCCCCCTTAAGTATGCCGTTTTCACCAAATATATTTTTATGTGTTTATACGTATAAAACATATATATAATCAGTTCCAGCAGAGAAAAATTCATAGTTAGAATAAAAATACAGTCACTTGAAAATGCCTTAAAGGTAAATATTGTAACCTCTGTTACTGGAGAACATTCACTCGATTTACAACATTTATATACATATCAAAATATTATTTCTAGTGGATTATATCATCATTAGTGTACTATACTTCACTATTTCATTTTATATTCAAAGAAAAAAAATAATAGGGATTAATTTATATAACAATATTTAACCTCTGTTACATGTATTCAACATTACAGCCAAATACTTAGCGCCCTGTACATTAAAATGATCAAAAAGTTTTAGTATATTTAAAGAACGGTTGCTTTTTGATGGTTTGGGAACATTTTTTTAAGAGCCACTCATATACAACAAGAAAAATATGGAGAAAAGTATGAGTAACAGAAATTATATATAGTAACAGAGGTTGCATTTTTGTAACAAAAGTTAAATTGAGCAACACAAATTATACTGTAGATGTGTATTTACGCTAATGTGAAGACAATGGTACCACTAAAGCACTTTGCTGGATTTTTACTATGCATATGAATTTTAAACTAGATTTTTGATAATTTATTTACATCTGTTACAAATATGTAGTAACAGAAGTTACAGGTAACAGGTGTTACATTTAACAAAGAAAAAAATTGTATTTTCTATAGTTTTATAAAACTACTTAAATCTTGCATTTATTTAAATTAAATTAACTTAATTTCATATAATAGACATAAAACTTTAATTAAAATGACAATATTTAAATTTAAAAGTTATGTAACAGAGGTTACAATTCCAGTGTACAAAATTTAATCTTGAAATATAACAATAAAAAATAAATATTTTAGTGTTTTGGACCTATCTAGTTAAAATACTAGGTTTTATTATTACATAAAACCAGCTAAATATGTGATTTTAAATATTATTAGTTAAAATCTTAAATTGAAATCTATGCCTACAGTTATCTGGACAGACTTTTTTGTTAGTCAAGGTGAATAAAAATGGATAATTTAAGTAAAAAAAAATATCTTCTTAAGCATTTTTTTTTCTAATGAAGTCCTTATTGATTATTTTAATGGAAACACACACACACACACACACACACACACACAAAAAAAAAAAAAAAAAAAAAAAAAAAAAAATCAAAAGCGTTCTTTCCCATTTTACCCAGAAAAAAAAAAAATTCTAATTGTGGACATGAAAAGGACATAATTTTTTTGTTTCACCCTTTTACAAAAAATCTGGAAATTCTGTCCTAATCCTGTGTCGAAATTCATTTAAGGGCCAATCCCGGGCTTATTCTCTGCCTAAAAACAATAAATTTTCTGACACATTCATGATGTCATTTTTATACGTTTTTTACAAATACACGAACTTTATGGACGTTTTTGCTTGAATGCCATACACTGTAAAAAAAATCTGTAATGTAACTAAAGTTTTTCTAGGAAACTGGGATTCCTAGAACTTTTTATGTAACGGCAACAACAAAAATTCCTGTTTTACTATGAATGCGATAAAAGTTGAATTATCATGTGTTGTATCCCTATCATGAACTTTTCGTTTAAATCATAATACTTAAATCGCCTAAAAATGGTAATTTTGACACCGTTATCTGAAAAATAATTTGCCTACTAAGTAAAATGGGAAACGCTGTTCTATCTTTGATGTCTGAATTAGAGCACCTCAAATTTAGAGCATTTATATGAATAACCAAGTTTTTGTTAATGTATCATAAAACAGCCAGTTATGCTTTTTGAAAATGCCTAAACTATTTTAAAAAAACCTTAAAGTTTTAAAGCTGTATCGCATGAAATCTCTACAAATTTATCTTGAATGTTTAATGGTGACTGACATTGGCAATTTCACAGGAGCATAGTGATGTAGAATTCAAAGGAATTCAATTTTAAAGGTGAACATCCAGGTAAATAACCATTTTCGATATTTACAAGGGTATTTACTTTTCAAATAAATTTTATTGCAAAAAACACTTATATTTTTATTAATTATCATGGGATACACGAACGAAAATTTCTGAACTTAATTGAACTTACAGCATTTTATTTAAATGAAACTAAACGTTTGACATTCAAATATTGAAATAAAATGTCTGTTTTAATTATATTGAATAATCTAAAATTATTATGAATTCATTCAGGAACACTTTATCGAAAAGGTCTCTCTTATTAAATTTAAAAAAGAAAATATTGGATCTTAATGTATGTATTTTATTCTATGATTTTACTCCTTAACAATATTTTCAGTTTCAAAATTCAGTCTTTTTATTCGTCACTTCAAGATTGCAATTTTTAATAAAATATGCAGTAAGCCAGTATTTACCAACCTTGTGTAAATACAAATAAACCCCTGCCTACTGGGTATTTGCTCTTTCCACATCGCTATTTGAGTATAGAATATAAATCATATTTTATTTTTCAATATAAAGATTTCAAAGAAAATAATTTTGGAATTGTGCCTTCATATTCTTCAAATGATCAATTGTAACTGTTGGAAATAATTTCTTGGAAAAAATGTTATTCTTTACAGGTGTAAATATTCTTAAAGATTTGCATGCTTTTTTTCCTATGTATTTGTATTTCTTAACAAAGCTTTCAATTTATTTTAAAGTAGTTTCAATGTATTTTAAAGTAGACATGTTACAACTACTTTTTTGAAGTAACGTGTTTAAATCTCTCAACTTTTCAGAGTATTTAACAGCTTTAAAGGGCATATTTCATTGTAAAAATATTTTTATAAAAAAGTCTCATTTCCGCTGGTTTGTTGTTTCTGCATGTCTCAACAATCGTTGTGTGTTCGGTTGTTATTTCACCCTCATCTTTCATCTGTAATAATCTGTATAAATTTTCCTCTTTTTAGAGTTACGGCATATATGTGACAGTTAAGACTCAGTTTTTATGAAAGTAAGGATTTTTATAGTATCGCAAAGCGAAGCTTTGATTATATTTTTGGGGCTGCCAATACTTCTGGATAGACCATGTAATAAGTAAAATTTATTATTATCGTCATTCAATTTAAATCTTGATACGCATCCAGTATTTTCATCCATCATTACCGCCCTCTATTTATCATACCTCCAGCACCATCTGCAGTTACAACATAGTAAATACTTATTTGCAAAAAAATACATCAACTTTCAAAGAAGTGTGCACCCTTTTTCTGTGCATTCACAAAGGATGACAAGTCCATTTTCATCATGTATACTTTCTTCATACAAATCACACGTAAACTATTGTATAAAATCAGAAATGTCAATTGTTTAATCTAACATTCAACTGAACTGCAAACTCTAGGTTGTTCTTAAATCTAATAAAAAGTTGCTACCAGGTGTCCCAAAAATGATTGATGGATTTTAAAATTCAATAACTTGCAAACTGTGACAGATACTAAAAAAATTCTTGCAGGAGGGTTGTGTAGAATTTTTTTACTGCGCTTCTTGATTTTAGTTCGAATTTCAAACAGCAGATGGCGCTGAGTGCAATAGGTGCATCCAGACCCAAATTTTGGTATTTCAAAATCATTCAATACAGTTTAATCTCCTTTTTTCTCGCATGGAAGAAGAGATAGGTCGAAAAATCGAACCTGGATTTAGTGGTTATTGTTTGCAGCGCCATCTATTGATGTTATTTGTAACTAAACTGAGAATCGCAGCATAAAAACTCCTGACAGCTTACATAACACTCCTGCAAGACTTTTTTTAATATCTGTAACCGTTTGCAAGTTATTGAATTTTAAAATCCATCAGTCATTTTTGGGACACCCGGTACATATGGCCATTATTAACAGAATATTCTAGAAAAGCTTTTTCTGAATTCCATCTTATACTTTTTTTTGCAGGTACAATTTCCTCTCTCTTTTTAAGGCATGCAATCCAAAGTTTTCTTTAAATAAAATATTCAATTTTACTACAATTTTTGCGAGCGCAAAATTCAGTTTTGCGACCCAATGTGGTCGCAATCAACACTTTGAGAAGCCCCGATTTAAACAAATATTTTTTTTTTTTTTTATTAATGTCAAATAATCCAAAAACGGAAACAGAAATATACACGTTAAAAAACAAATGATGGTAAAAAAATATGAATATATATTTTTTCTAATCCGATGTTGTAAAAAAATTTACGGCAAAAGCACTCTGTTGGCCTCATACATGCATGATTACTAAATAGCGAGTTTGTCTCTAACTTTAGGCATCTGTTCCCAAATGTTGCCAACTATACATGACTGCTACTGCACATTTTTGAAGTTATCGTTTATGTTTCACCCTGTATGCCGCTTCTAATAATTCCATATTATCCAAATATGTGATTTAAGTTGTCAAGTTGTTGCAAATGAAAGTTTCGCATGCATACATTCATGTATGTGCTAATATAAACTTTATATCCCAAGGCCTAAATATTAGTTTGTGATAATTTGTTTTCTTACAAACTAATGAAAATAAAAGTTTTTGAAACTCTTCTAAGGCAATATAAAACTTTTACAAAATTTTCTCAATTTACAGAAGAACATGAAAATAAAATCAAAATTCAACAGAATTCAGCAAGTATTTCACATTATTCTAAATAAGTAGCCTTTGAGTAAATAGAATAACGTAATTGTTTCGAACATTCAAATAATGCTTGAAAATTGTAGCCTTTGAGTAAATAGAATAACGTAATTGTTTCGAAAGTAGTAGATAAATGAGAGTTCTACGGCCACAGGCGGAATCCGGAATGAGCAATTGAGAGCAATGCTCATTCAGGTCCGCCTTCCTTCTAATCGCGACAATCATTGTGTCATGTTGTTGTTCAGTTTAACACTTTGCTAGAAAGATGTACGCATACATCAAGAATTAAGGTGTCAAAGCGGTTTCGTTTAGAAACACTTGTTTATTTTTATCTCATTTTATTGTTTTCTCCGATATTTTGTTAGAAAGATGTGTGTATACAAGTTTGTTTTTGAATAAGTATATATATATATATATATATATATATATATATATATATATATATCACTTTATTGAATACAATTGTTAACAGATATACACGTGTTAGTAAGTATAGGTATCAGTAGGCTATGTGCACATGTTAGTAAGTATAGGTATCAGCAGACTATATACACGTGTATCTAAATACATGTAGATAAAATGTATATAAGTGTTTATAAATTTGTAGATATAAATGTTTCAATATCGCTAAACATATATGTCTAAATCTATCCAAATGAATATATATACGTATATATAGTATATAAGTATATGTTTCTAAATATAAGTATCTAAGTATTAATATGTTTATATGCATGTATAAGTTTACATATGCGTGTTTATATAAAAAATTATTGGTTTAAAAAATTACAAAATCTAATTAAAAAAAAAAGTTTTACAAAAAAAATATATATATATATATACATATATAAATTTAAAAAAATAGTTTTAGCAAAATTAAAGAAGTAAAAAAAAAAAAAAAGTTTTAACAAATTTAAAAAGTTTAAAAAATATATAAATTAAAAAAAGTAGAAGAAAAAAAAGTTTTACAAAAGAAAATGTTTTAAGAAAATTAAAAAAAAAAGTTTCAACAAAATTTTATAAGTAAAAGAAAAAAAAAAATTATAAAAAAAATTATAAAAAATATAAGTTATAAAAAAGTTTTAGAAAAAAAAAAAAAAAAAAAAAAAAAAAAATACAAGTTATAAAAAAGTTTTAGCAAAAAAAAAAAAAAAAAAAAAAAAAAAATGTTTTACAAAAATAAATACAAGTTATAGAAAATGTTTAACAAAATTAAAAAAAAGTAGAAAAAAGTTTTACAAAACAAAAGTTTAAAAAAGTATATTTAAAAAATTATTTGTAAATGAGCATAGATATTTATGCATATATTATATGTAAGTGTGTGGGTAGGGAATAAAATAAATACACATATTTAACATTATATTAGAAAGGTTTATGTATATGTTTTAAATAAGTACTCATATAAAAAAGAAACAATTTTTTATTAAAAACAAAACAATTTACAGGAAAAAGTATATTTACAAGAAAAGATTTATTTACATAACAATATTATCTTGATAAATTCTTCTTTATATTAGTGTAAATTAGTATTATTGCAATCTTGAATAATTTTACAGTGTCCATACGCAAAGCTGGTGATCCCATCTTTAAACAAATAACGTTTATCATCAAACGGTGACAAACATTTTTTGTTCTGACTTAATGTAAATAATTTATGAGCATCTTGCCCAATTCTCATTTGTACTTCAAAAGAAGTCGATTGGTTTTTGAGACAGTTCACATAGTCTTCATGCTTTAGACGGTTCTCGACGACGTGTTTAGACACACCCTTCGCTCGTTTCTTCTCTTCTATGGAAGATTTCAGAGAGTACATTTTTGATTTCAATCCGACAAACTCAAGGGCTAGATTGCCTTTTAGTTCATCTTTAAATTTGCCGATCACCTTCTTATTGATATCTGAGTATAGCGAATGATGCTTTGGATAGTCTGAGAAATCGAACAAGCTTGCATGATGTTCCATATCATCAAAAATATTTTTTGTTTTAATATGATAGCACAATGAGTCCGTATCGGTGAATAATAGCTTTGCATCATCTTTATATGTTTTCCTTATAAAATTATAGTGAAAGTCATACATAAGTAATTTAGAGAGTTCTAATATTGCAAACCCGACATAAATCGGTCGATTCATGAGTATGCTAGTTTTCATCCTTTCAACAGCAGTTAGATCTTCATCAAATGTTTTAAATGACTTAAATGTAGGCGAGGCCACTAATTTTTTAGCTCTTTTTTCATTATTACAAAGCACAATATTTCTCCTTTTTCGCAAATTCTCCATGGTTTTTCCAAAAACAGAGTTATTCATTAATTTAAAAAAGTCTTTTTCAAAGGTGGATTTGGCCTCTTTTCTTTTTTCAGTATTAAAATTAATATATTTCTGAAGCCAAGGTGTCTGTTTAAATTTAAGGACTTTATGAACAGCTTTAAGTTTTAATCCAAGTTGTAAATAAAATTTAAGATTACGATAATGAGTGATATAATTCTGCTTATCATTTAAATTTGGGATAAGTTTAGGTGTTCCTTTAAATGGTTGATTATTGAGAAGGGACTTGGCGTAAGGAGAAAGCATTTCTTCACTAACTGTGAATCTTTCAGGGGCAAGCGGGTAATCGTTATGAAACGGATGAAGTTCTTCAGGATATTCTAAGTCAACCTCGAAAATGTATCCAATATCAGAATCATCAAGTAGAGATAAAATCCACTCTTCCGTAATATGATTTGTTGTACACCATTCAAAACCACCAAAAGGTAAGAATTGCGACATAGCCCATCCATACAAATTATTTGCATCCCAGTACATAATGTAGCTGGGTGCATCATTTTTATTAAAATCAGGTGTATTAGGTATGTTCGCTCTGGCATATCTATGACTAATCATACTAATACCACCACGTATCCCATTCTCGATCAAAAGCAACATATCGATATCAGTAAGTAACTCTAGAGGTGTTTCGGACATTTTCAAACAAGCTTGCCAGGAGAGTGAAGGGGCGGTAAACAAATGTACACAATCAATATCATAGTATTGCTGACATAATTTCCTAAAATTTTGGAATACATCAGCAAGTAGCACAACATCTGTCTTGACGTATAGGTCGTGATATTCTCCTAGGGATTGGATATTAAAGGTTTTCCAAACATTCTGGACGTGTTTATAATCTTCCTCGTCTATAGGCTCATCAGTTAAGCTATTAAAAAATGCAGAAGGTGGAGGAAGTTCCTTCTCATTAAATTTTTCAAAGGAAGTGAAATGATCATAAGGGTAGACCCCTTTTCTCATCAACAGATCTAAATTAGTATTTTTTAAGAAATTTTCTTTTAGAATGGTAAATTGGTCCGATCGAAGGTTTTCAACGAGTTTTTCTAATGACGTTGGCAAAAATTGAAAGGAATCTATAAAGACCATCTGTATAGGACTTGTTGGCTTTCTTAACTTAAAGGTTATATAATTTTCCATAGTGGAGGCAATAACATCAATTTCATGATCTTTAAATTTCCCGATCTTACTCATTAAATGATGTCCATCATAGTTTTTCAGATTATGGAATATGACAGGGATTGTTTTACATTGCTTAAAATTGAGATTACATGCTACATGTGCTGCTCCTCGATACACTCCAGAGATGTGATCATGATCACGTGTGCGTTCTGAATCTAATGGCTGTTTACAAATATGACAAAATTCTGCTTCTTGAAAAGCTTTTTCTTGCAAAGGTGAAAGTTTCATAGGCTCTATGTTCAATAACTCCCGTCCTAAAATATCTTTTTCTTTCATCATTTGTTTTAAAAAATGATCTACACAGTCTTTACCACGATACACTTTCGCTTTCTCCATACATCTTCCATCGGGTCCAACAACGACATAAGCGTACCCACAAGGAAAATGATATGTTGTTTTTTCAGTATAAGATGGTTTAGAAGAGGGTGCGCCTGGTGCAATAGGTATAAGTAGACTCTCAAAATCTGCATAAATGGTATAGGGAATAGGATGTTGGAGATGAATACCAGAAAACTTGAGTATGTTATCGTTTTCACTAGGTAGCTTTATAGACTGTGCTATATGTTGGCGACAATATTCATCATGTTTATTCAAAAGATCTTGTCTTGAAAAGCGATGTAAACATCTATAGCAATAATAAAATACTCCATTATGTTTGGTGAGATCACCCAAAAGTCTTGAAAAACTTCTAATTAAACAATAATGTTGCTTTTCACCATCACCGATTAATAACAAATTGATAACATCTACATTCTGCTTTTCAGAAATATACAGAGGACAAACTTCATCCTCATCATATCCAAACACATTAATCCGTAAATCATTAAGCTTTTCAATAATAGGTATCTTGTGGAGTGAAACAGGATATTTCACCTCTCCTAGTTTAATCTCATTTTCATAAGGGATATAATGAGAAACTCGCTCAGGCTTTTTTGTAAAATCTAAGTTCAGTTTAAATGCCAAAAGGCACCAAACCAAACACTTATTGTCTTCATTTTTTATATTGAGCACTGCTTTTTTGTCATATAATTTCTTAGATAAGGCTATATAAGAACTTGCAGCAAGGGGATGATATTTAGCAATCTTGAGTTCTAAATGATGAATTTTTCTAAGTTTCCATCCAGACCCTCTTTGTATAAATTCTTCAAAGGATTTAGTTATTTTTGAAAATCCTTCTTCAATATGCTGCGAAATATTATCTTCAGTAAGTTCAGTAAAACACTGGCTTCGAAAATAAGGTTGAATCTCCTCTATCTCTTGATTGTCATTCATACGTTCAAGAGATATTTTAATCACCATATACCATTTAACAGCCCCTTTTTCATGAATTTCACTCATTAAACGCTCTTGTAGTTCAGCTCGTAAGTGGGTATGAAACACTGCTATATCACTTTCTTCACGCTCATCAGGGTAAAGCATGAGAGTTTTAAACACATTAAGTACATCAGATTGGTTTTGCTTTAGTTTTTTAGACTTTACATTAGAGAAACTTGTTTTCCGTTTCACACTTACAAGAGGTGTACGGGAGTGTTCAGTACGTATATGTTGTTTAAGCTCAAAATTTCGTCCGAACATTTTATTACATTCACGACAAGGGAATTTTGAACTTTCATGTGATCTAAGATGATGCTTCAAGTTATCCTTCCGTGTAAAAACATACTCACACTTATCACACTTAAACTTAGACTGATCATCAGTGTTATGAGTTTTTAAATGTCTTAACAAGTCTGATTTCCTTGTAAAAGATTTTTCACACATGTCACAGATATGAAACTTATCACCTAAATGAATCTTCAAATGCCGATTCAAATTAGAAGTAGATAAAAATCTCTTATTACACGTAGGGCATAAAGACATCTTCTTTACAGAAACAGAATCTTCAGGTGTTATGTTGATATTAATAGTATTTGAAGATAAACTACTTTTCGACGAGGATTCTTCAGAAAATCCATTATCTTCTAATGATCTAACATTGCTATGGGTCTTCAAATGTCTTTGTAAGTTAGATCTCCGTCCAAAAGTTTTCCGGCAAACTTCACAAGTGTACAGCTTCTCACCAGAATGTATCTTCATATGCTGATTCAAGTTGGATGTGCACGTAAAATCTTTACCACAAGTCAAACAGGTTAAAAATTTCTTCATAGATGTAGAACTTTCCAAAGGCATAATCTCATCAATAGGTATGATAACATCCATAGTAGAATAAAAAGAAATAAAAACACTTCAAAGAAATCAACAATTAAAAAACAAAAAAGCAATCTTTTCAAACAAACCGAATCAGAAAAAAGCAAGAGCAATTAAAGACACGTCTTATCACTACCAAAATTAATCATCAAATGATGGAAGTCTGATTTTCCGCCTCTTATTTATATCCTGAACCTCCCCCGCTCCACAGATCTCAATCTGGCGGCGAAATATTCTACTTAGCGAGAAAATAAAAGATCAAAATCGCCAAATCACGACGAAATAATTCATTTGGCGAGCAAACGAAAGAATAAAATCACCAAATTACAAAAATATTTTTCCCTATTAATAACACTCTAAGAGATCATTAAACCCGAAGACTTATAATTTATTCTTGATGTAATTAAATTTCCCTTTCAAATGCTTAAATACAATTAACATTATTATATACTTATATACAATTGATATTATTAAAAGGTCTTTACCAAAGTCTTATACTAGTGACTTTTATAGTTGATTTTAGAAATTAACGATTAAAAATGTTTTATCCAAACAGAAATAGTTATACTTTAAAACTGTTTCTCAATATATTTTTCAAAACTCTCATGCATAGAGTCATGATTTCCTTGCATATCAATAACAAATGTTTTATACATTGAATTATATATTTCCAATTCAAGTGAAAATTCCTAAAAACTGTATACATACAACTATATTAAATAAAAAGATATGAAAATACAACTGATTAATAATATAAAATCCAACTAGCAATTCAAAAGTTTAAAAATACATATGGTTATTTTATTATGTTAGTAAATTTTGTGTGTTTTTTTATTCAAATAAATCAATATACAGTTTCACAAAAATATTACTGTTCGACATATAATTCCAATTTCGAATATATATATAAATACTCTAAACTGAATAACTTTAAATTCAGAAAAATATAATTACAACATTTTTTTAAGTTTAACGATAAACAATAATTTTAAATTATATACTTAAACTACTAAGACATGAAAATTAATTAAATGGAACTACGTAACTCAGATAATTTAATTTTTTTATGGAATTTTATAACAAAATAAATTTTACTTTAAAAATATTAACGAAACTTTCTAAAAATTTTATACGTATATACATGTAAGTATACTAAACAGAAAAAAAAAAAAAATAAATAACATAAAATTCAACTAAGAGATCATCTACATTTTAAAAAATACATATAATAATTTCAATACATTAACTGCATTTAAAGAAAAATACATATACTAATTTCAATACATCAATAAATTCTGTGTGTTATATTACGATCCTACATTAAATTTAATAATAAATAATAATTTTTAATTATATACACGGTCTACTAAACTATGAAAATTAATTAAAATGAGCTAACTGATTAAATTTTTTGATACGTTTTTAAATATAACTCGAATTCTACTTAAAAAATATTACAAAGAGATCTCATATTATTGAATTTCGAATTGTTAAAACCAATCACATTAATTTTTTTTTTCAAGCATAATTCATATTTAATTGCTCGCGTAAGACAGAATACTATTTTCTCTTAAGACAGATATATATTCTTAATACCAGTGCAGACAACTGTCAAAGTGTTTAACCATATAGTCTAATTACATGACTGTTAAATTTATTTTATTTATTGTTGAAGTGTTAATTTTGGTATTAAACAGAAACAAATACCAAGTTGTTTACCCTGTTCTAAGTATACATAGAAGTTAATTTTACTAAATCGGACAACATATAATATACATTTTTTTTAAATTCTATATCTACTAATCGCACTAAAACGATCTACCTAATTATTATTAAATACTATTATTAAATTCCTTTTTCCACAGAATGAATAAAACGGCTTTCAAATTTATGAAACCTCTAAAAATATTGCATCACCCCTAAAAAATCCTAATTTAGATTAAATTAATGAATCAATAATCTCAAATAACATCAAAACTCATTTTGAAAAACAAAACGACATATTATTTACTTGTTGCAATCTCTAAAAGTATTACATCACCCTGAAAAATAAACCACAAATTGTTCTATCGCAACCTTTTTAAGGTATTGCATCATCCTTTAAAAATCATATTTAAGATTAAATTAGTGAATCCTAAACCTTAAATAAAATCAAAACTCAGTTTGAAAAGAAAGCAATCTATTATTTTCGGTAAATTCTTACAAATATTTCATAATCAAATCATTCTAACACTCATTTTCAAGCTTCTACGTCTATTATTCAAATTAAAAATTATACCTAATTAACATTTTTATTTTATATTCTAAATTAATTCCAATCAACATCCTTGAAATTCATTCAAAAATCAAAGTTATCCAAGTCCGATTACAATCGATACAAATTGTCTGCCTCAGAAATATTAAAACCACTATTTTCAAAAATCCGCTCGCTAGGGGGCAGCACTGAGCAAAAAAAGTTTTAAAAAATTAAATTTACAACTAGCATAACAAAATTGGTGTATAAAAACAGCTAACCACTAGTAGGGGAAGAAGGAGAGTTCAGCCCACACATTATCTAATCTCTAATATTAAGCCCCCTCAAAAATTAAGCCCCCTCCAACATTTAACCCCTCCTACTATAGGATAAGTCTCCCAACAGGTGGATTCCACCCTCCTCCTCCATCCACAAGGTGGATTCCACCTGTTGGGAGACTTATCCTATAGTAGGAGGGGTTAAATGTTGGAGGGGGCTTAATTTTTGAGGGGGCTTAATATTAGAGATTAGATAATGTGTGGGCTGAACTCTCCTTCTTCCCCTACTAGTGGTTAGCTGTTTTTATACACCAATTTTGTTATGCTAGTTGTAAATTTAATTTTTTAAAACTTTTTTTGCTCAGTGCTGCCCCCTAGCGAGCGGATTTTTGAAAATAGTGGTTTTAATATTTCTGAGGCAGACAATTTGTATCGATTGTAATCGGACTTGGATAACTTTGATTTTTGAATGAATTTCAAGGATGTTGATTGGAATTAATTTAGAATATAAAATAAAAATGTTAATTAGGTATAATTTTTAATTTGAATAATAGACGTAGAAGCTTGAAAATGAGTGTTAGAATGATTTGATTATGAAATATTTGTAAGAATTTACCGAAAATAATAGATTGCTTTCTTTTCAAACTGAGTTTTGATTTTATTTAAGGTTTAGGATTCACTAATTTAATCTTAAATATGATTTTTAAAGGATGATGCAATACCTTAAAAAGGTTGCGATAGAACAATTTGTGGTTTATTTTTCAGGGTGATGTAATACTTTTAGAGATTGCAACAAGTAAATAATATGTCGTTTTGTTTTTCAAAATGAGTTTTGATGTTATTTGAGATTATTGATTCATTAATTTAATCTAAATTAGGATTTTTTAGGGGTGATGCAATATTTTTAGAGGTTTCATAAATTTGAAAGCCGTTTTATTCATTCTGTGGAAAAAGGAATTTAATAATAGTATTTAATAATAATTAGGTAGATCGTTTTAGTGCGATTAGTAGATATAGAATTTAAAAAAAATGTATATTATATGTTGTCCGATTTAGTAAAATTAACTTCTATGTATACTTAGAACAGGGTAAACAACTTGGTATTTGTTTCTGTTTAATACCAAAATTAACACTTCAACAATAAATAAAATAAATTTAACAGTCATGTAATTAGACTATATGGTTAAACACTTTGACAGTTGTCTGCACTGGTATTAAGAATATATATCTGTCTTAAGAGAAAATAGTATTCTGTCTTACGCGAGCAATTAAATATGAATTATGCTTGAAAAAAAAAATTAATGTGATTGGTTTTAACAATTCGAAATTCAATAATATGAGATCTCTTTGTAATATTTTTTAAGTAGAATTCGAGTTATATTTAAAAACGTATCAAAAAATTTAATCAGTTAGCTCATTTTAATTAATTTTCATAGTTTAGTAGACCGTGTATATAATTAAAAATTATTATTTATTATTAAATTTAATGTAGGATCGTAATATAACACACAGAATTTATTGATGTATTGAAATTAGTATATGTATTTTTCTTTAAATGCAGTTAATGTATTGAAATTATTATATGTATTTTTTAAAATGTAGATGATCTCTTAGTTGAATTTTATGTTATTTATTTTTTTTTTTTTTCTGTTTAGTATACTTACATGTATATACGTATAAAATTTTTAGAAAGTTTCGTTAATATTTTTAAAGTAAAATTTATTTTGTTATAAAATTCCATAAAAAAATTAAATTATCTGAGTTACGTAGTTCCATTTAATTAATTTTCATGTCTTAGTAGTTTAAGTATATAATTTAAAATTATTGTTTATCGTTAAACTTAAAAAAATGTTGTAATTATATTTTTCTGAATTTAAAGTTATTCAGTTTAGAGTATTTATATATATATTCGAAATTGGAATTATATGTCGAACAGTAATATTTTTGTGAAACTGTATATTGATTTATTTGAATAAAAAAACACACAAAATTTACTAACATAATAAAATAACCATATGTATTTTTAAACTTTTGAATTGCTAGTTGGATTTTATATTATTAATCAGTTGTATTTTCATATCTTTTTATTTAATATAGTTGTATGTATACAGTTTTTAGGAATTTTCACTTGAATTGGAAATATATAATTCAATGTATAAAACATTTGTTATTGATATGCAAGGAAATCATGACTCTATGCATGAGAGTTTTGAAAAATATATTGAGAAACAGTTTTAAAGTATAACTATTTCTGTTTGGATAAAACATTTTTAATCGTTAATTTCTAAAATCAACTATAAAAGTCACTAGTATAAGACTTTGGTAAAGACCTTTTAATAATATCAATTGTATATAAGTATATAATAATGTTAATTGTATTTAAGCATTTGAAAGGGAAATTTAATTACATCAAGAATAAATTATAAGTCTTCGGGTTTAATGATCTCTTAGAGTGTTATTAATAGGGAAAAATATTTTTGTAATTTGGTGATTTTATTCTTTCGTTTGCTCGCCAAATGAATTATTTCGTCGTGATTTGGCGATTTTGATCTTTTATTTTCTCGCTAAGTAGAATATTTCGCCGCCAGATTGAGATCTGTGGAGCGGGGGAGGTTCAGGATATAAATAAGAGGCGGAAAATCAGACTTCCATCATTTGATGATTAATTTTGGTAGTGATAAGACGTGTCTTTAATTGCTCTTGCTTTTTTCTGATTCGGTTTGTTTGAAAAGATTGCTTTTTTGTTTTTTAATTGTTGATTTCTTTGAAGTGTTTTTATTTCTTTTTATTCTACTATGGATGTTATCATACCTATTGATGAGATTATGCCTTTGGAAAGTTCTACATCTATGAAGAAATTTTTAACCTGTTTGACTTGTGGTAAAGATTTTACGTGCACATCCAACTTGAATCAGCATATGAAGATACATTCTGGTGAGAAGCTGTACACTTGTGAAGTTTGCCGGAAAACTTTTGGACGGAGATCTAACTTACAAAGACATTTGAAGACCCATAGCAATGTTAGATCATTAGAAGATAATGGATTTTCTGAAGAATCCTCGTCGAAAAGTAGTTTATCTTCAAATACTATTAATATCAACATAACACCTGAAGATTCTGTTTCTGTAAAGAAGATGTCTTTATGCCCTACGTGTAATAAGAGATTTTTATCTACTTCTAATTTGAATCGGCATTTGAAGATTCATTTAGGTGATAAGTTTCATATCTGTGACATGTGTGAAAAATCTTTTACAAGGAAATCAGACTTGTTAAGACATTTAAAAACTCATAACACTGATGATCAGTCTAAGTTTAAGTGTGATAAGTGTGAGTATGTTTTTACACGGAAGGATAACTTGAAGCATCATCTTAGATCACATGAAAGTTCAAAATTCCCTTGTCGTGAATGTAATAAAATGTTCGGACGAAATTTTGAGCTTAAACAACATATACGTACTGAACACTCCCGTACACCTCTTGTAAGTGTGAAACGGAAAACAAGTTTCTCTAATGTAAAGTCTAAAAAACTAAAGCAAAACCAATCTGATGTACTTAATGTGTTTAAAACTCTCATGCTTTACCCTGATGAGCGTGAAGAAAGTGATATAGCAGTGTTTCATACCCACTTACGAGCTGAACTACAAGAGCGTTTAATGAGTGAAATTCATGAAAAAGGGGCTGTTAAATGGTATATGGTGATTAAAATATCTCTTGAACGTATGAATGACAATCAAGAGATAGAGGAGATTCAACCTTATTTTCGAAGCCAGTGTTTTACTGAACTTACTGAAGATAATATTTCGCAGCATATTAAAGAAGGATTTTCAAAAATAACTAAATCCTTTGAAGAATTTATACAAAGAGGGTCTGGATGGAAACTTAGAAAAATTCATCATTTAGAACTCAAGATTGCTAAATATCATCCCCTTGCTGCAAGTTCTTATATAGCCTTATCTAAGAAATTATATGACAAAAAAGCAGTGCTCAATATAAAAAATGAAGACAATAAGTGTTTGGTTTGGTGCCTTTTGGCATTTAAACTGAACTTAGATTTTACAAAAAAGCCTGAGCGAGTTTCTCATTATATCCCTTATGAAAATGAGATTAAACTAGGAGAGGTGAAATATCCTGTTTCACTCCACAAGATACCTATTATTGAAAAGCTTAATGATTTACGGATTAATGTGTTTGGATATGATGAGGATGAAGTTTGTCCTCTGTATATTTCTGAAAAGCAGAATGTAGATGTTATCAATTTGTTATTAATCGGTGATGGTGAAAAGCAACATTATTGTTTAATTAGAAGTTTTTCAAGACTTTTGGGTGATCTCACCAAACATAATGGAGTATTTTATTATTGCTATAGATGTTTACATCGCTTTTCAAGACAAGATCTTTTGAATAAACATGATGAATATTGTCGCCAACATATAGCACAGTCTATAAAGCTACCTAGTGAAAACGATAACATACTCAAGTTTTCTGGTATTCATCTCCAACATCCTATTCCCTATACCATTTATGCAGATTTTGAGAGTCTACTTATACCTATTGCACCAGGCGCACCCTCTTCTAAACCATCTTATACTGAAAAAACAACATATCATTTTCCTTGTGGGTACGCTTATGTCGTTGTTGGACCCGATGGAAGATGTATGGAGAAAGCGAAAGTGTATCGTGGTAAAGACTGTGTAGATCATTTTTTAAAACAAATGATGAAAGAAAAAGATATTTTAGGACGGGAGTTATTGAACATAGAGCCTATGAAACTTTCACCTTTGCAAGAAAAAGCTTTTCAAGAAGCAGAATTTTGTCATATTTGTAAACAGCCATTAGATTCAGAACGCACACGTGATCATGATCACATCTCTGGAGTGTATCGAGGAGCAGCACATGTAGCATGTAATCTCAATTTTAAGCAATGTAAAACAATCCCTGTCATATTCCATAATCTGAAAAACTATGATGGACATCATTTAATGAGTAAGATCGGGAAATTTAAAGATCATGAAATTGATGTTATTGCCTCCACTATGGAAAATTATATAACCTTTAAGTTAAGAAAGCCAACAAGTCCTATACAGATGGTCTTTATAGATTCCTTTCAATTTTTGCCAACGTCATTAGAAAAACTCGTTGAAAACCTTCGATCGGACCAATTTACCATTCTAAAAGAAAATTTCTTAAAAAATACTAATTTAGATCTGTTGATGAGAAAAGGGGTCTACCCTTATGATCATTTCACTTCCTTTGAAAAATTTAATGAGAAGGAACTTCCTCCACCTTCTGCATTTTTTAATAGCTTAACTGATGAGCCTATAGACGAGGAAGATTATAAACACGTCCAGAATGTTTGGAAAACCTTTAATATCCAATCCCTAGGAGAATATCACGACCTATACGTCAAGACAGATGTTGTGCTACTTGCTGATGTATTCCAAAATTTTAGGAAATTATGTCAGCAATACTATGATATTGATTGTGTACATTTGTTTACCGCCCCTTCACTCTCCTGGCAAGCTTGTTTGAAAATGTCCGAAACACCTCTAGAGTTACTTACTGATATCGATATGTTGCTTTTGATCGAGAATGGGATACGTGGTGGTATTAGTATGATTAGTCATAGATATGCCAGAGCGAACATACCTAATACACCTGATTTTAATAAAAATGATGCACCCAGCTACATTATGTACTGGGATGCAAATAATTTGTATGGATGGGCTATGTCGCAATTCTTACCTTTTGGTGGTTTTGAATGGTGTACAACAAATCATATTACGGAAGAGTGGATTTTATCTCTACTTGATGATTCTGATATTGGATACATTTTCGAGGTTGACTTAGAATATCCTGAAGAACTTCATCCGTTTCATAACGATTACCCGCTTGCCCCTGAAAGATTCACAGTTAGTGAAGAAATGCTTTCTCCTTACGCCAAGTCCCTTCTCAATAATCAACCATTTAAAGGAACACCTAAACTTATCCCAAATTTAAATGATAAGCAGAATTATATCACTCATTATCGTAATCTTAAATTTTATTTACAACTTGGATTAAAACTTAAAGCTGTTCATAAAGTCCTTAAATTTAAACAGACACCTTGGCTTCAGAAATATATTAATTTTAATACTGAAAAAAGAAAAGAGGCCAAATCCACCTTTGAAAAAGACTTTTTTAAATTAATGAATAACTCTGTTTTTGGAAAAACCATGGAGAATTTGCGAAAAAGGAGAAATATTGTGCTTTGTAATAATGAAAAAAGAGCTAAAAAATTAGTGGCCTCGCCTACATTTAAGTCATTTAAAACATTTGATGAAGATCTAACTGCTGTTGAAAGGATGAAAACTAGCATACTCATGAATCGACCGATTTATGTCGGGTTTGCAATATTAGAACTCTCTAAATTACTTATGTATGACTTTCACTATAATTTTATAAGGAAAACATATAAAGATGATGCAAAGCTATTATTCACCGATACGGACTCATTGTGCTATCATATTAAAACAAAAAATATTTTTGATGATATGGAACATCATGCAAGCTTGTTCGATTTCTCAGACTATCCAAAGCATCATTCGCTATACTCAGATATCAATAAGAAGGTGATCGGCAAATTTAAAGATGAACTAAAAGGCAATCTAGCCCTTGAGTTTGTCGGATTGAAATCAAAAATGTACTCTCTGAAATCTTCCATAGAAGAGAAGAAACGAGCGAAGGGTGTGTCTAAACACGTCGTCGAGAACCGTCTAAAGCATGAAGACTATGTGAACTGTCTCAAAAACCAATCGACTTCTTTTGAAGTACAAATGAGAATTGGGCAAGATGCTCATAAATTATTTACATTAAGTCAGAACAAAAAATGTTTGTCACCGTTTGATGATAAACGTTATTTGTTTAAAGATGGGATCACCAGCTTTGCGTATGGACACTGTAAAATTATTCAAGATTGCAATAATACTAATTTACACTAATATAAAGAAGAATTTATCAAGATAATATTGTTATGTAAATAAATCTTTTCTTGTAAATATACTTTTTCCTGTAAATTGTTTTGTTTTTAATAAAAAATTGTTTCTTTTTTATATGAGTACTTATTTAAAACATATACATAAACCTTTCTAATATAATGTTAAATATGTGTATTTATTTTATTCCCTACCCACACACTTACATATAATATATGCATAAATATCTATGCTCATTTACAAATAATTTTTTAAATATACTTTTTTAAACTTTTGTTTTGTAAAACTTTTTTCTACTTTTTTTTAATTTTGTTAAACATTTTCTATAACTTGTATTTATTTTTGTAAAACATTTTTTTTTTTTTTTTTTTTTTTTTTGCTAAAACTTTTTTATAACTTGTATTTTTTTTTTTTTTTTTTTTTTTTTTTTTGCTAAAACTTTTTTATAACTTATATTTTTTATAATTTTTTTTATAATTTTTTTTTTCTTTTACTTATAAAATTTTGTTGAAACTTTTTTTTTTAATTTTCTTAAAACATTTTCTTTTGTAAAACTTTTTTTTCTTCTACTTTTTTTAATTTATATATTTTTTAAACTTTTTAAATTTGTTAAAACTTTTTTTTTTTTTTACTTCTTTAATTTTGCTAAAACTATTTTTTTAAATTTATATATGTATATATATATATATTTTTTTTTGTAAAACTTTTTTTTTTAATTAGATTTTGTAATTTTTTAAACCAATAATTTTTTATATAAACACGCATATGTAAACTTATACATGCATATAAACATATTAATACTTAGATACTTATATTTAGAAACATATACTTATATACTATATATACGTATATATATTCATTTGGATAGATTTAGACATATATGTTTAGCGATATTGAAACATTTATATCTACAAATTTATAAACACTTATATACATTTTATCTACATGTATTTAGATACACGTGTATATAGTCTGCTGATACCTATACTTACTAACATGTGCACATAGCCTACTGATACCTATACTTACTAACACGTGTATATCTGTTAACAATTGTATTCAATAAAGTGATATATATATATATATATATATATATATATATATACTTATTCAAAAACAAACTTGTATACACACATCTTTCTAACAAAATATCGGAGAAAACAATAAAATGAGATAAAAATAAACAAGTGTTTCTAAACGAAACCGCTTTGACACCTTAATTCTTGATGTATGCGTACATCTTTCTAGCAAAGTGTTAAACTGAACAACAACATGACACAATGATTGTCGCGATTAGAAGGAAGGCGGACCTGAATGAGCATTGCTCTCAATTGCTCATTCCGGATTCCGCCTGTGGCCGTAGAACTCTCATTTATCTACTACTTTCGAACATCCAAATAATGCTTGAAAATTATGCGTTTAAACAGGTACATAAATAAATTTTGTTTTTAAAGCCAAAGCAAATTTATGTTTAATATGTTACGAAGAGTTAAAACGGTGCACGGTGCGTGATTTACCGATTTTAGCTGGCCAAAATTATTTTTGTCGTCAATATAGCCGCTTCGCCATGAAATTGAAAAATGTTATTGATATTCACTATTGAATATTAGGTATTGCAAAATGTAGCGTGTAGCAGTCGTAATTTCGTTACAGAGACATTCAAAAGTATTTCACTACATTACGGCCTATGGGGAAAAATCGTTTGCGGTGGTTTTTAATGATGTTTCATAATTTCAAACGCTTTGAAATGTATATACAGTGAAATGCGTTTAACACGAAATCGAGGGGACCGAAATTTTTTTTCGTGTTAAAATAATTTTGCGTTAAAAGATTCGTAAAAAAAAAAAAAAAAAAAAAAAAAAAAAAAAAAAAAAACTTAAATATTTTCGACGTCGACAAATTTTATTTCGATTTCCTGTTAAACTACATGTAGGTTGCATTCATTAGGAAAAAAGCAGGTAAAAAAATATATTGTTTTTTCGGGAAAAAAAATCAGATGTCTTTTTTTTCTTTAGTGTCTATTTCAGCATTCTGAGATCTAGCTCGTTTGAATGAAATAAGCAAAGCTGTCTCTAAATCTTCGTGCTTAGCGGTTCTCCTACGTTTTCTGTCTGGGTTTTTGTTTTCTCGCAGTATGTTTAATACTGCGCGCAAACATTAACGTAATGAGATCCCTGTTTTTTATTATCGTTGATAAAGTAGAATTGGCAATGCCAAACTCTTTGCAGATTTATGTTTTCGTCCTTCTTTTTCGTCAACTGCGCAGCTTCATCTTCATTTGAAGCGAAATAGCAGTTTGTTTTCGGACCGATTTCTCAGTCATTGTGCTCCTAAAACGTACGCTAATTTCCAAAAAACGAAATTCACTGATTTTCACCCAAAATTCAGTGGTTTTAACACAAAATTCATCAATTTAAACTCAAACTAACTAGATAGAAAGCGATTTTTTTTTCTTGTTAAACGATTTTTGTTTCGCGTTAAAAGTAAAAAATGTATTAAATTTCATAGTGTACTGTCCGGACCGCTATATAATTTCGTGCTAACCGATTTTTCATGTTAAGCGTTTTCGTGTTAAAAGTATTTCACTGTATATATCTATGAAGTGCACTACAAGATGATTGCTATAGAATATCGTATGGATAGCATTTATCGATCATTTACTGGGACACTAAAAAGAATTATATTACATTACGGTCAGTGGGAAAAATTGTTTGTGGTGTATTTTGTTCATGTTACACTATTTCAAAAATATTTAAATTGATATATATCTCCAAGGTGCTCTATAAGATCTTACTATTGAATATAATGTGCCATTCATTTTTTATACACAGGGGCACTCAAAATAAATCAGTTATATTTTTCTCTGTATGAACAATAATTGATGGAAGTGCGTTTTCAGTTGTGGAACACTTTTTAAAATTTTAAATATTGCATACTATTTAGTATGTATAAATTTTATAAATCATATACAGGGCTTGCCAAAACATCTGAAGTACATTTCCGTTTATTGGCAGAAATTGCTGACGAGGAATTTGCAACTGTGCTATGCGTTCAGTAACTGTTCTAAATTTTAGCATATTGTGAATCATGTGATAAATCTATAGTTCATATACAGGGATATACAAAATTTTCAGCTATTTTTTTCGACTTAGGTTGAAATTGTGTTTTCAAACGTGTTATATGTTTTACAAATTATTACTTAGACATCGTTTTTCGTGTTATTAAGCTATGGAGTTTTGTTACAGCAGTCCGAATGCGTTGAAAAATGTTTCATAATCTGATTGACGCCTGATTTTACGTTCTTCTTGATAATTTTAATGATACTTTCTTAACGGTATGAAAGCTAAAGTGATAAAACTATTTTTGTATTATTATAACAAATCCTAAAGTTTATTTTACTAAAATTTAAGATACGGGGCAAACATTCGACAGCTTTAATGAAAATTGCTGTGTTGTATATTCTGTTGTATATTTATATTTATCTCTGCAGAGAGGAATCTTATGTAAAGAATGGGAATCATAAGATATCATGAGAAAATTTCTACATTATGTTTTGCATCGTATCAAATCTGAATTTGGAAAATTTTCCTGGATCAATTTTGTAACCACTCGAAATTTGCAGCCAGGTAATACATTTTAAATCATTTTATCCTGAGATATCTGCATACCACTGGCAATTTTTGTCCAAATTTTGATATAAATTTAAACATTTCGCTCTTGCAAACCTTCATGTGCTCTTCAGTATAATTTTCCTGTATAAGGAAGCTATTTTCAACCAAATTCACGTTTTTGTTACATTTTAAATCTTGTTGCCGTTGCATAATGGTGCAAATGTTTATTTATGTGACTAACTTAAATCCTGCTGTCTTTTATAAAAAGAAAATTGTACTTGAACTAAGATTTCAAAAAAAATTATTTAGACTATATAAGCTAAAAACAATTCTAAAAACCTAAGAATAGACAAATTAAATTGGTACGAAAAAGGTAATAATGTAAACTATTCAACCATATCAAAAAATGAGCTTAATCGTGCTTTATCATATAACTTTTTCTATATTAAAACTGAAAAATTGTAAAAAAAATGCAGAGTTTTTTGGGACATTAAATATGAACAAACAGCTGACTTGTGCAAACTTTAGGTACATAAATCCGATAAAATAATGTCCATATTTTGTTTGGAAGCGTCCATAATTGAGCAGTATATTTTATTCCACTTCAAGTAAGAGATTAAAGAAGTATACTCAAATTGATTGATTCATTCCCAACTAAGAAGCACCAACTTTGCACTAGTCTATGTACCATACAATTATATTTATAGCAAACCAATAGCAGAAAGAACGTTCTAACTATTGAGCTATAACAGGTAAAAAATAAATTACGCTAGGATAAACTTTTAAAAATCGACTTTTGGTCAGCTAGAATCGGTGAATCACCCACCGTACGGTGCATCCGTTTTCTATTCAGCGAAGATTTAACCAACAAATAAAAAGATATTAATGTAAAAAGGTACTACTGAAGGGAAAACATTGTTTTACAGAATTTTGCAAATACCCATTTTGTATAAAAATATTTTACCGCATAAAATCAATCTCTCATTAAAATTATTTTACTATTCAGTAAGAAATTCGAAAACACACAGATTTGTGTAAATTTATTACAGGAAATTATACTTTACTTTTTGCGAACAAGAATTTTTTTCGAAATTTTTAACTTTTTTTAATGGGTTATATTTTCACATTGTTGACGGGTCTGGATTATGCTGATACTAATGTAACTAAACGTCTGTGACTAAGGCCGTATTCTGGATCTGATTACCACAGGGGATATATTCCACCACTATTTCGGAATAATAATCCGCGCCATATTTAAACGCAGAATTTATGTCATAAAAAGGCAAAAAATACTATTTGAAAATACTGGTGGTAGTTTGGCTCTGCGGTTATTGGGCTAGCCTTTTGATTTCATCCAACACGCGATCATAAAACTGAGATCATGATCCTGAGTATTTCATGGAAGGTAATGCAAGTAACAGAATCTTCTTTAATTCCACAACTCGCATAATTGTTTTCATAGTCTTATTACTTCATATAACACGAACACACTGTTTCTCTGTCTAGTTAACGTTGATTTTAGCCCTGTATAACCTTTCTAACCTTTGTTTAATTGATAAAAATATTTTTTCGTGGATTTCTAACATTTAGACCGAAATACTGCGGTTTGCAAAGAATTGCACTTTGCTTGAACTTCACATTGCAGGGCGCCATTTTATTTAGCATTGAAATGATTTTCCTTTCACCTAAACAATTAGCTCCTTACTCTTCTACCAACAGTTGATCTCGTGCACCCTTTCCTGTCAATGCAAGTCTTGTTTTGTGCGACTTAGACATATCTTGGTTAATTTTTCTCAAATTTTTCATCGAATTTCTTCATAAATGTAGTCTTCTACAGTGAACAGTACTATTAAACACCACTTTCTTCGTAACCAATCACCTCTGCATGACGTGTTTCTAATGCTATTACTCTTTACTAGATCAATAATTAAAAGGGCGCATAAAACATTACTAATTTGATAGTAATCATAAAACACACTGATAAAAGCCTTCCTATCAGTATTAATGTATGACATGAATAGTGGTAGAGAATACTACAATAAGCAATTTTTGTGTAGGAAACCAGGGTCATAATCCATTTACTTAGGCAAAAATACAGGTTGTCCTGCTTTAATCGGGGCACAACTATTGTTCATAACTTTATTCAAAAAATAGTTATTTTAACGCACTAGTCATCAGAATTGCTTTGCTTTGTGTGAAATACAATGTTATCACGAAAACGACTGGAAATATACAATATTTTTAGCAGTGTTACTTTACGTGGTGTTTATTACTTACGGACATACGAGGCATCTAATTTAGCACTATTATAAATTGCACCATTCCGTGATATCATTATACATTTCACGCAAATAAAAGTAAGTCTCTAGCAAATTCTGTTAAAATACCTTCATTACTGCTATTATGAACAAAATTTCGGATTAGGACTCGAGTGATACACCCTGTATTTTTGACTGAATGATTGGATTAGGACCCTGACTTCTTACTTAAAAATTGCTTGTTATAATATGCTCTACCACCCCTTAAAGTATGCATACATATACATATATGTGTGTAAATATATAACCAAAAACGACATTAAAATCATAGGTACTTCTTTCTTTGTACGTCTTTCAGAGGGCACCCACAATTGCGATTATGCCAAATTGCAGTCAAATTCACCAAGGTAGTATCCAGTCTCTTGAAACTAGAACGTAGCGTTCATGTATAACAGAGAAGTAAAAATAAATACCATTGCATTAAATAATATAATATTTTGTGTTGATAAGAATATTTTACAATGTTTCATTAAAAATTCATGCTAATGTTTTAAAACAATTGCTTGCAATGCTTTATAAGAATAATAACTTTTATAAGAATAAACTTTAATAAGAATAATATTTTTAACACTTCTCTCATGTAACTCTACCAGCCAACTGTCGCATTTTGACCGATCTATATTTGTTTCTTCCACCATTTTTAAATTAGAACAATAATTATAATTTTTCGCTGTAAGCTTTAATATTATGAGAATAAATATAGCATGCAAATATAAAAATAAACATTTTATTCTTTAATGAAATACTTTTATAAAATAGCTTTCTAAAGCTATTTCAACTCTAATATTATAATGAACATTGAAAATTTTTACGCGCCGCATTTTTCCAAAACAATAAATTTTACCATGTTTAATAAAATATTTCTAGATCTACGATATTTCCAGAGATCGTAAAAACTATTAAAAGCATTAATTTTTAAATCTTTTAAATCTGCCCTTTTAGTGAAATACATGATTTAATACAAAGCATTTAAAGAAAAATTTAGCTTCAGAACTTACTATTAATTTAAACAATTAGTTGAGAAAATTTTTGTAGAATTAATTTCAAGTGTTTCAAAGAAAAAAAAAATACCTAACCATTACAAATACTTACAAATAAATAACCGTTTACAAATTTATATAGCTTGATTAAATTTTCATTAGACATCTGTTCCATGGGCAATTTTTCTACACTTTAATTACTAACTAAAGATTAGAAAAGATTTTTTTTATTGCAAGAATATTATTTTTCACAAAATAAAAACACTTTGCACTAATTAAGCATGATTCCCAAAGTGAACGAGTTACAATTAAACTTAATTGGATGCAAGATATTCTAAATATTTTCGCTAGCCATAATTTATTTATAAAAAAGACTTTTCAATGATTATCGAAACTTTCCAATTTCGCTTTTATTTTTTCTAAACAAGGTATTTTGTTAACTGATTTTTTCAGCTATTCGTGTACTTTTTCCAACGCAAAGACATTTTGTCCATTAATATAAATTATACACACGTATTATCTACAACTTATTTTTCATAATAATTGGAATATTTTTTATTATTATTAAGATATTATGTTCTTAACAAATAAAACGTTTTAATTTGCCGTATAGCAGAAATAAATATACTGCGCTATAACTAATAAATGTTTAATTTATCAATGATTTCAGAAATAAATGTGAAAAAAATTAAGTATAATACATTTCATTTCATAATTAAAAAAAATGTACAATTTTATTTCGTTTCACAATGTGTATATAAAGTTCCTCGTTTCAGACATGTTTATGTATTTCGATAAAAGAAAGAGAGAGAAACATTTTGAAAGATTTGATGGTCAATTTTTCTTATTACTTTTTCTGAAACATTTCATGTAGTTTTCAACCAAAAAGATAATGTATTTCCATTTAAGTCTTTCTAAATAAATTAGTATAAAAATTCTGTAAATGATATAAACTTAAGTTTTTATTTCAGCCCTGAATATATACATGCATATACAGGGTGTCCCAAAAAGATTAAATCGCGCTTTAAATTTTTACCCGATAGAGATGCGTAAACAATGTAAATGGTAAAGGTGCACAAAATAAGGTAGGATTTAAGATTATGTTGATGGAATAGTTTTAGTGCCATTTTTTTAGTGCAACAAAGCTCCAAAAGTTTTTAAAATCCAAGTTTTAATAAGTCGGTGGGTTTTGGTCTTGGAAGAATGGAATTTTTAATGTTTAACTTGTCCGATCATGGGATAAATGTTTCTAATTATAACTTATGGGACCCAGGGAGCATCTAAAAATCTAAAAGTATAGCTTTTTCAAAAATATTAATTATTAGTACTATTTCATCAGCAGAATCTTAAAATCTACCTTATTTTGAACATGTTTGCAATTTACATTGCCTATGTATCTCCAACAGGTAAAAAATCAAAGCGCGTTTCAATCTTTTATGGACACTCAGTTTGTCTGCGTGTGTGTTCAGAAATAGCATAGGAATTAAACTGAAAGTAAAACATTGGTTTGCTAGCTTCAATCATTTGAAGATACAAGATGTAGATCTTAATAAAAATGTAATATTGTACTTTAAATTGATGTTCGAAATTGTAGAAATTGTATTTAATTTTGGAAGCAATTAATAAAATTTTATAAAGCAAAGCACCCTACATTTCAAACAGTACGCCAATATTCTGAAAAAATGTGTATTAAACGGTGTCCCAAAATTCACGCAAGAAGTTATTTTGATAGAAACACACGTTTGTAATTAAAAATTGTAATTGTTTTATTGATTCATAAAGTATACAGTATAGATATAGTTATGTATGGAATAGCATATCGGGTAAATGTCCTCCACGGCTTTTGCTGGCCCATACGAACTCTATTTTTGAATATTTCCATGGCCGTCTTGCATAAATGTGGCTAAATGTTGTTGATACAGCGCTCAATTTCCTTCTTCAAGGCGTGGGTGGTCGTAGGCTTGTTGACATAAACCTTAGACTTTAAAATAAACCCAAATAAAAATGACCAACGGCGTTAAATCGCATGATATCAGCGGCAAATTCTGATGACCAAAGCGGGAAATTACATGACCAGGAAATGACATATGCAGTAATTGAGTTTTTTCTTGGGCTTTATGGCGTATGGCCCCGTCTTGTGGCAACTGTATGTCGTCACCATCCATATTTTGCAATTTAAGCACAAATGGCGCAAAATTTAAATCTTGCGTTAATTTTAGGACACTCAGCAAAGCCGTGGAGGCCCTTTACCTAATATGTTCCATACGCAACCCTATACATTTTGAATCAATAAAAAAATTACGATTTAAATTATAAACCTGTGTTTTCTATCAAAATTACTTCTTGTGTGAATTTTAGGACCCCTTTTATAGGGTAACTTAAGGTGAGATGCCGTGTTGTACAAGATGGCGTATCACGTAGTTTTCATATCCTTAGGCGCTTTCTGTCGGGAAACGCCGCTCAGTTCTAAGGAAGAGGGTTCCCTACTGTTACTTTAATTTCAGTATGCGTTATTTTTTAAAACTTTTAAGTTATACTTTTTTATTGCTATTTCGTCTTAACACTTCTGGTAAGTGTCCAAAACCTTTTACGTGAATTATTTATCTATATATATAAAAGCCGTTCTCTGAGTGTATGTCCTGTATACAAATCTGCAGTTTTTGACCGATTTGCACGAAACTTGATGTACATACGTTTTAGAACGTGGAAAAAATCGCAGACCACTATATATCCCTTTTTTCTACCACCTTCCATAATTTAACATTATAGAAATACATCTTTTTAAATTTTTTAATTAAATCGTTTCCTCCCTGTCGCTACACCCTAAAAAATGACACAATAATGTGAAAAAAGTAACGATAACGCATGTATTTTGTTTTTATTTGCCAATAAAAATTCAGATTTTTTTAAATACATTTTTGCATTTTTGAAATTGGCGTCATTCTAAACAGAAAATGCACATTTTTTTACATATAAAACAAAAACTTTAACTATAAGAGCGGTAAAATGATGTATAACCTTAATTTGAATGTTTTTTAAAATTAAAACATCTACTTTAATACAAACAGTCAAATTTCATGAAAACAATTTAGGAAAAAGAAAAAAAAAGGCTAGATATGACGTCACAGTCTATCAAATCTTTTCAACATGTAATCAAACTCACTGTAAAAAAAAAAAAAAATGGCTCCTATATTTTGTATACTGCTTCGATTGTATACTACAGCCATATCTTATAGCTATTCATTATAGCTAAGTGTTGTATCGGTTTAGATTCAGTGGTAACGTTTTCTGTGATTTATAGCGAAAAGAGAGAAGTTATTTTTCTTTTCAAAAAAAATTCTTGACTGATGTCACTATTTAAAATTTTTGGAAAATGACATAATTTCATCTAATCATTGTAGATGTAATTTCTATTAATGAAAAATTTAAGTTTACGTTTAAGAGTGATGTTTTATTTAGAGTGGTATCCCTCTTGATCTAATACTTTAATTAAAGCTTATAATTACAGGTAAAATGAAGGTTTTAGTTTTAAGCAAATAAAAATTGAAATTTTCGTAACAAAATTTCAGTAACTGCTACTTCATTTGGATGCATTTATTGTATTTTGCCCCGTATTGTGAGAAATGGTATACTTCTGTTAATGAGTCAGAAAACGTGTCAAAAAGTTTCGAATTATTGAGCAGGGAACTGGAGAACCACCTTAAGCATTATTGCAGGTTAGTATTTTATAATCGAGTTGTATGCCAGATATTCGCTTAAAACATAAGTTGTTCTGTATTGTTTTAAACAAAAACGCACGCCATAATAGGTGTGAGACACACTCATTAAAACATGAATACGTCAACTAGCGTACAGCGCGATTACTGAAGATTAACCCGTCAGTACTTAAAGAGATAAAAATAGTTCTGGATTTTTCATTCAGGTAATAAGACTAATCTTTCATAATTCAGTTCACATGATTATATAACTTTCCCTATAATTCTATGACTAAGCAACAGAAAACAATATGTTACGCACTAAAATTTCCCTGAAAAACTAATAGTGCAAGTTGCAAGTCGCATGGAAATCCGTTCTGAAGAATTCAAGTTAAAATCACCCGGAACGAAATTCCCATTTGCATTTTATATACTTATTAGATTATTTTGAGCATTTTTATTTGATATCTGTTAAATTCCTGTTTTATTTTATTTTTGGCGTTTTAATTTCGTTTGCCCATTTAATTATTGAATATTTCACGAAAACAAATTAATTCTGAATTATTTACAATGTTTTTGAACTGTTGAGTAAATATTTTATAATTGGGTTGCAAGCATATTTAAAAAATATTCTTGCTTGAAAATTACTTTAAAATCCATAAAAAATCTGTAAATTGAGATAAACATTCATTACAAACAAATATTACTGAAAGTACTTTTGTTTTCTATAAGACGTTGGAACAATCGAATGAGCGATATTTAGAGGTTAAATTGCAGTAAAAGGGAAATTTATTGTTGTCTTAGGTTGTTGCCACCGAAAATATGATACCATCGTTACTCATAGACATACCTTTCTTTATGATATTGCATTAAGAGTAAACGGGTTCATCTTTCGTACTCGGGTTGCAGGCACCTTTAAAAATATCCATGCCTGTTTGCCTATATAAGTCTTATGTTGAATATCAGAGAGATAAATCTGATGATTTTAGAGAGGACTGGTACCTGGCCTTTCTGCAAAGCATAAATAGCGGCCGGTTCCCTCTTCTTCACGTCAGTGGCGGCACCGGCGTCTTGTCCAATACTTTGGCGCTGAGTCGACAAAATTTTTTGGGGTTAAGATGCCGGTTTTTCCCCTTGGGGTAAGATGCCGGTTATTTTCCGTTGCGGTCAAATGCCTGATTGTTTCTTCATTGTTTAAATTACTTTTGGCTATTAACTAACTTATCAACGTTTTTAATCCGAAAATTTAAATCAGTGATTAAACCGTAATTTTAATCAACTGATTAAAAAGTTCATTGATTAAAATCATAAATTTTATAAATGTTTAGAATGACATAAAGAAATATTAAAATCTAAGGTGATCATAATTTGGAAGGTTTCTATATGTATTCTGCCTTGTAAATAAAATGACCTTGTAAATAATTGTTTAATAATTATTAATTGTAATCATTGTTAAAAACAAATGATGTTAAATGCAGTTATAAATAATTTTAATAAATGTAAATATCGGTAGTATATAATATAGTTTTAGATAACTGAGGGTTTCTGCCCCCTACGAGCTACGCTCGACAACCTCTATCCAGACACCGCAGAGTCTTAAAACATGCAAATTTGATCTGCTTTAAAAAGATTACGGAAGATTAAATCGTAATTAAACGACTAGTGGCAATCTCTTGTAATCAGGTTTTCATTCATTTTCCTTTGACAGAAGGATTTTAACCCCGAATCAATTGCTGTCGAAACAGCTAACGGCTATTTTCGTGATTGATTAAGTAAGATCAACCCAACAATTTAAAAATAGCTTATATAAAATGGCTAAGTAAACAAGTTTATAAAGACGCTATAAGAAATTTATTTAATATCAGACATTTTAAATATGACGTTATTTTCACTAAAGTTTTGTTTCTCATTTTAATATTCACATAAAAATAATTTTAAAGGCCTATAAAAGCCAAACTAAATTTGTATGACAATAGCAACCGTGAATTTCCAGGTTTCACAAGCCTTTATAAAAAGGAATTAGATAATAAAAAGTCAAAGGCTAGAAAAAGAGAGTCTTCAACAGACGATTATATGTATGGAGATTAAATTCCTTACCAAGATTCAGAAGATAAGGATTTTTTTAAAGGAATGAGTATGAGTGTTCAGAGTGTCTAGCAGATTGCAATAAAACCCCGGAAAAATGTGATGGAATCAAGAGCATTCAGTGAAATTGTTGGTTACATAAAAGTTGCTCAAAAATCCTAAACAAATGTGCTGTGCAGTTTGTGGCAGATATGAGATATTGCTGAAAAGAACAAAGGGACATATGAAAAACATCAACAAAAAAGCTGGACTCTAAAGCACTTTGTCACAGTGGCTTTACCGTATTTAAACTTGTTATAATGTTTAAAAACAGGCATACTTAAGAGCCACAATTCTTTTAAAAGTTAAGTACAGCACAAACTTTTTTTTTCAAATAGTATTAGTTTGTTCTTTTATTAAATTGCTAACATTTCTTATATTCATATTTTTGTAATTTTATAATATTAAGTAAGTTAACAGCTTTAGTATGTTTAAAATAGTACAGTTACTTTTATTTGTCCCTTTACGCTTTATACTGCTTCACAAAAATTATTGTTTGCATTGAAACTCCAAAAGGCATCTTACCCCTAGATAGTGGGCCATCTTACCCATATCTTGGGGTAAGAGGCCGAAATGCAGGTGTTTACAAAAACAAAATTTTCGATACTTTCTATAATATCTGTAAAATTAAATAAATTTTTAAATCTACATAAGAGTGCAAACTTTAAGAAGAACATGGTTGCCACGCTTCAGGGAATTTCCAGAACAGGAAATTCTTCGGTACCATAAGGTGAAATTTCATGCGTTTAATCTAGATAAATTTTTCTGTAAAACATTACTGATATATTGACTGGAAAATTCCCTGAAGCGTGGCAACCCTGAAGAAAGTAATGAATAACAAATAAAAACAACAGGAGACTTTTAAAACAATTAAGTCAAAAATTACGGCATCTTCACCCAATCTACCATATATCTAACTGATCGTTTTTCGAAAGATTCTTTCACGCTTCCAGCAAAACCTTAAAGAATGTTTTCAGTAAAATACTTTTAAAAATGATAGACGTGTACCTTTATTTTATGTTTAACAACACCTCAACCCGTGTATTTCTAGCTGAAGTCAATACAATTTTAGAAATTTTTTGTTCCGACATCAAACAGCGAATCTAACGGTCTCTTCTTCTTTCCTTGAATGCAAACTACAGGAAAGGATTGTAGTGAAAGGAGATCTAGCTCCTGCATGAATGTCCTGTACTGTGCTGGAAGAGAAAAAAAGTCATTACTAATTCTGCTGCAAATAATTGTATGAAAAAGGTTATAGGTAACAATAGACAGGGATTGATGTCTACTATAAATGTTATACATTAATTATGCTTCGGAGTGATCTACATATTATAAATTGTACTAACTTTTATTTTTCAAATGATAACACCCATTTTTGACATTTTCGCCTGCATTTTAGATAGATTTCGTATGAAATACTACCTATTGGGATCGTTCTTATGTTGAAATTTCTGCAGATCTACACCGACCATGACCCCTAGAACCCAAAACCACCCTAAGTAAAAGACTTTATATATATATATATATATTTATCAGTGGCATGGCGTGAAAATTTTCGGTGGTCATCGCAATTATTTAAGTTTGTGGTGAAAAATTATTAACTCTAAAATTCAATGGTTGAATGTTCAAAAAAGAAACTTTAAATCTTACCTTCACTTATACATGAACTCCAAATGTTCTGCAAAAACTGGATCGTAGAGTTTTAAAAGCTTATTAAGAGTTTTAAAATATTGCTTGGTCCGCCACTGATATTTATCTATCTATCTATCTCTCTCTCTCTCTCTCTCTCTCTATATATATATATATATATATATATATATATAACCATTAATTAAACATAACAAACCACCATCAAAAACCGTAATATTATGAATTAAAGCTGTAAGTATATATATAAAAAAAAGAAAAATAAATAATAATTTATTATAAGAATTATTATGGAAGAAAAATAAGAAAGTGGACACCGACAAATAATGGAAATGCTTATATATTGAATTACGTTGTCAAGGGCACAGAATTCAATGATATAAGCAAAATGGTTGTTTTCTGTGAGAAAAATAAGCTAAAGCTAAAAGTTTTTTTCCCCTGTGCCCAAACAACCATTAAAATCAAGTGAATTGATTAAAACTGAAAACAGAATCGAAACAAATAATATGAAATGGAAAAATCAATAAAACCTATTTAAATATTTATAGGATATAAAATAGAAATAATAAACACCATACCGATTAATATTTCAGTATTTTAGAATAAAGCCACGCGCACATGGCACCCAAAATATCGTAAAGATTAAGTTGAATAAAACAGTTAAGAAATCACAGTAATTGATACCATAGGATGCAGTTAATACATTTTGAAATAAATGTTAAATAACTTTTAATATAATATAAAATAAAATAAATAGAAAGTAATTACATATTTAAAATGCACTATTAAATTAATTAAAAACTGTTTAACAATATCGTCAAAATTTAGCTAAAAATTCCCCCTGGTGTAGTAAATTGTAACTGAAATGTAGCTGGAAAAAGTAAAATTTAGAACTTATCGAAAAAATACAAATTTTGGTGCTGCCATCTAGTATTACTTTTATGATTCAATTGTCACAAGATAAACAGTTGTAAGCATTTGAATGTAACAATTGTTTTATTAACAGCCAAACGAAACAAATCCTTATATATAGATAATTATAAACCGAATATAAACCACACAATGTATTTAAAAAAAAAAAAAATATTGTTAATAAAATTTAAAAACCATACAAAATATTCTATTAGCTAACTTATTTAAACTACACTAAGAATTTAAATAATTCTAGAACATCGATAATATATAGCATATAGCTATATGCTATAAAACAAAATAAATTCATTAATAATTAATATAAATAATTATTAAAAATATAAAAATCTTTAATAAAAACTATTATATATAAGATAATTATAAAATGAACAGGAAATAAAAAACATATGGGAGTATAAAGAAGGTAAACAGATACTTAAATTCCGATTACCTAAAAAGCACAAATATAGTGTGTGGATTATTTTCATACATCCATAAAAATCCTAAAAGTATGAATGTGGGACATTCAAAAACATTAAACCGATAATAAATTTTATAACACAAAGTGAAAATAGATAAATATTAAAATATTAATAAGAATAGAGGAATAATAATAAAAATAATTACCCAATTTTAATACATACAGTATAACTTTATTTATATTAAATATACTTATATGTATATTAATCACTTTTTAAATATCTTTTCATTTTGAATGTCAACAATTCATTTTGAAGTATTTTTTCCTTTTGGTATCTTATATATATTCATATATATTCCCAGGTCGCTAAATGATTTAGCAATAAATATATATATATATATATATATATACCACTTTCTTCTGGACACGATAACTTCCCCAATTCTACACGAATCATTTCCAAACTGATACATAAAATCAAGGGGCATAAAATCTCGGTTAAGTTCTTTAATGGGTAAAATCGGACCAAGAGGATGGGAATAGGGAGGGGTTTTGTGAAAACCGAAAAACCCCCATAACTAACCCCCATAACCTTAATTTTTGTACATATCAAATCAGTTTAAAGTTTTTATTACTTCTAAAAATAGGGCCAAAAATTTATATATATCACAGATTTTTGACAAAAATTAAAAATGGGCTCAAGGGGCGCAAAAAATAGGGTTTTTGGGAGAAAAAAATTCATAACTTCCTGAACTCTAAAGATATCAAATCCAATTAATTTTATTATAAATCTCCTTAATATTATCTACAACTTTTATATTCACAAGTTTTTGATAGGACCAATTCGTACCGCAAAAAAAAATTAAAAACGAAAACAAAAAGGGGAGTTGAAGAAGAAAAAATTCCAAAACTCCGTCAATTCACAAGATATAAAGTCACCATGAATTTATCATATATCTTCTTAATATTGTCTACAACATTTAATTAGACAAGTTTTTGATAGGACCAATTCTTACAGCAAGAACAAATTAAAAATAAATAGCGGTTGAAGAAAAAAATCTTCTTATTAAATGTGTATTCAAATCCAAACTGCTTATTTTCTTACTCATTTTTAAATTCATTTTTTCTCTCAAACGTATCCAATTGCTAGATTCTCTTATTCAGAAACTATATAATGTACAGTAATGATCGATTTTTTGATAGAGGCAGAATATCTTTCAAAAAATTATGTGAAAGTGGGCATTTTGAACAGAATTTCCCGAAGCGATTGTGTTAGAAACGAAAAATATTGTTCTACTGAGAAAATAATTGTTTATAAATCAAATTTCAGTTAATTGATCGAAAAATAAAAACACAGGTCGCTTATAAATCTCTACAAAATTCGCGTCAGCAAGTTTCATATTTTTTCTATTAAAAATAAATCTGAAAATGTGCTTGAAAATTGCGAGTTGTTGAGCATGGAAAAGTATTTTTTTTTTTTTTTCAATACCGCCTTAACATGATTCTGATAAAACCAGCTATTATATAAAAATGAAATAAAAACTTGTCAAAAGCGGCCAGATAAAATTGTTAAAGTGGGTTTATCTCTAATTATGATTTAGTTTTTGTTGGTGAATTAGTATACTTAACTTCGAAATCTACCTCCGCCTGTAGGCCGGGCCGGCAGGCTTTTTAAATCAAATCAGCCCGGGAAAAGTACATATTTTGTGCATTTTTTTTTTAAATATTCATTGAGTTATAAAAGGCTAAAGTTCGATAGTATTAATGTTAAATCCATGTGGTAAACTTTTGTTTATATTTACCCAAACTATCACCCGATTTAAATGTTTCTTTTTCATTGAGAAACAGAAAATGGTCTTAATGTGGTTATTGGATGTGGTTCATATATGTGGTTCATGTTGAAAATTTTTCTGAATTATTACTCATATTAATTATAACGTAACAAGAATCAGTGTCGTGTGAAACATAAAGATGGCTATGTGCTTTTATCGTTTATTCTTATTGTTATTTTTCGAGATACAGAGACATTTTTTATTTCAAGTTTAAACTGACCGCCTTCTGTTAACAATTACATTTACAGAAAAGTACATTTACAGAAATTACAGAATTTACAGAATGTACATTTACAGAAAAGAAAAAGAAAAATCTTGGAACTTTAACGGCGAAAATATATATATATTTTTTTTTTCAAAAAACATTATTTAGTTTTATCTTCAGAATTTTTATAAACAATTTCAAGGCAATAAATTGAATATATTCTGGTACTTTTCATGTGTTATCATAATTTTATTGTTCACATTTCGTTTATAACTCTATGAAGATTTAAGAAAAATTACGTAAACTTTTCTGGGCTGTTGTGATATAAGCAACTCAAGTGAAGTGTCAAAAGTAGGATTTAACATTTGTAAAAATGGAAGTTGCTTCATGCATTATTATGTAGAAGACCCTTAAATGAAATGTTATGAACAAGATTTAATAGTACACATTATTCCCCAAAAATTGGTACTTATATCTTTAATATGCGATATTTTGAAGATTAATGTGGCAAAGTCGGTGCTTGTTTCAAGAGCGGTTTATAGTTTAAAAATTATAAGTCATGTTTACGTCATTTTATCAAGCTTAAAAATAACAAGATATTACACTTTGCCATATATATATATATGACCTATTTAAATATATAGCCTTATTTAAAGCCGTCTGGCATTAACTTTGCAACCGAATTTTTGTCTGACAAATTAATTATACGTTTTCTGCTAGCCAAAGAGTAATTAATATCTTGTTATTTTTAAGCTTGATAAAATGACGAAAAGATGACTTATAATTTTTAAACTATAAACCACTGTTGAAACAAGCACCTTCTTTGCCACATTTAAAGCCGTCTGGCATTAACTTTGCAACCGAATTTGTGTCTGGCAAATTATTTATAGGTTGTCTGCTAGCCAAAGAGTAATATCGTGTTATTTTTAAGCTTGATAGAATGATGTAAAGATAACTTATAATTTTTAAACTATAAACCACTCTTGAAACAGGCACTTTCGTTGCCATATTTAAAGTCGTCTGGTATTAACTTTGCAACTGAATTTGTGTACGGCAAATTAATTATTCGTTATATGTGCTAGCCAATAGAAATATCTTGTTATTTTTAAGTTTGATACAATGACGTAAAAATAACTTATAATTTTCAAACTATAAACCACTCTTGAAATAGGGCCTTTCGTTCCCATATTAAAAGCCGTCTGGCATTAACTTTGCAACCGAATTTGTGTCTGGTAAATTAATTATAGGTTGTCTGTTAACCAAAGAGTAATATGTTACCTATAAATGTGGATCTGGCAGGGTCTTAGCATCATTGGCAACCTCTGGCAATAATGGATAAATATCACAAATAGTTAATAGAAACAGATTTTATAAACAAAAATCATGCTCAGATGACGTAATTTTGATGTTTTTTCACCTGCATAACCCCTTTTCCCGCAGGTAAACGCAACGTCTCCCGACAGCCAGACCGTCTGCATAAGTACCTACACCATAAAAAGGAAGAATATACAGAAAAATGAGTCTTGATAAAATGACGTAATTTTGAAGTCTTTTGACCTGCATAACTTCTTCTCCCACAGGTAAACGCAACGTCCCTCGACGCCAGACCACCCGCATACGTATTTCATCATAAAATGGAAGATCATATTGAAAAATGAGCGTAAAATGACGTAATTTTGAAATTTTTTGACCTGCATAACCTCTTTTCCTACCGGTCAACGGAACGTCCCTGGCCAGCCAGACCACCTGCAAACGCACTACGCCATAAAACGGAAGAACATATAGAAAATGAGCCTTGATAAAATGACGTAATTTTTAAGTTTTTTGACCTGCATAATCCCTTCTCGCGCAGGTAAACGCAACGTCTCCCGACAGCCAGACCGTCTGAAAACATACTAGACCGTAAAATAGAAGAAAATAATAGAAAAATGAGTCTTGATAAAATGACGTCATTTTGAAGTTTTTTCACCTGCATAACCCCTTCTCCCGCAGGTAAACGCAACACCTCCTGACAGCCAGATCGCCCGCAAACGTACTACACCGTAAAATAGAAGAACATAATAGAAAAATGAGCCTTGATAAAATGACGTCATTTTGAAGTTTTTTGACCTGCATAACCCCTTCTCCCGTAGGTAAACGCAACGTCTCCCGACAGCCAGACCGTCCGCAAACGTTCTACACCATAAAACGGAAGAACATACAGAAAAGTGAGCCTTAATAAAATGACGTGTTTTTTCACGTTGCCAGCTCTTAGACTATAAGAAAACGTTATTATTACAGATAGCATTTCCAGGTTGAAGATTATGAATAAAGCATACTGGTAATTAAATTGAAACTCAGCAGCGTATGAGTCAATAGAAAAAAGGAAAAATAAAATGTTCCGATTAATTAACAGCCTATACTAGTCACGCGAAGACGCTTGCAAGCTAATGTTAAGCAAATAGCAGCTTTCTTTTCATATTTCCCGTTTGCATTTCAATATTTTCATAGAATAGCTGAGGTTGATCCCAAACCAATTACATGTTTACTTTTTCGATTTTGGTTGCAGATTTATTTATTTATTTATTTATTTATTTATTTATTTTTATTTATTTATTTATTTATTTATTTTTGATGGGGTCACTTTCTTTTCTGGAAGAGATTCCGAAACTAAATATATCCTCATAAGAAAACAAAAAAGCTGCAACCAAAATCAAAAAGTAAAAAATTACGCAGTTAGAGATTAACTTTAGATATCCTATGCAAAATAATAATAATAATAATAATAATAATAATAATAATAATAATAATAATAATAATAATAATAGTGAAATACAAGCGAGAATTATGAAAAGAACCCTGCCATTGGTGTAACATTAGCTTGCAAGTGTCTTCACGGGACTAGCGTTAGACTCTTAAGATGCAGTGTGGAAATATGCTACTCAATTAGCGTGGATGCAAGATTGTTTTTTATATATAACGCATGTTTTTAAGTATTAAATGACAGTATTAATGTAGCATCTCCGAAATTTAAGACAATATATTCTGTAAAAAATTATCATTTGCTTGGATAATTCCCGTTTTTTTTTTTTTTTTTTTTTTTTTTTTTTCCCTTCGATTTAAGTGCTTTCGTGAATGTGTTAAAAAGTTGCATATAGAGATTTAAGAATGCCCTTGACAGATAGCAGTGCTAGAAATATAGTTACTTTTTTATTTTCTCTAAAGCGCTTTGTGAGAACAAATTCATAAAAATACGGAAATTTATTTACAGTTTTAGAAAAATGCGTTTTAAATGTGAAAAAAAAATATATCTCTAGGCCCATAAATTAATTTTGTAATTTTATTTTATTGTTAAGTGTAACTTTGTTTCGTATGAAAATTTCAAATTAAAACACAGTGAATGATAAAATTGAATTATCACCGAGTAAAACGAATAACTTACAGAAAATACATTTTATATTAAACTCTAACTAAGAATTCAAAGGTACATTCTTTGGACTAATTAATTTAGGCTGATTAGTTTCTCAATATTTTTGAGGAATGTAAATTTTTTTTAAATGTTACATTGTTTAAAAATCGCTTTTCAAATAAGTACAACAATGCAGTTTATCATGCATTTATTTAAATATGTGTATTTCTTTAACGCGTACTGCTTTCAGTATCGAAAAAATAATTGAAAAGATAGGCGGAAAACAGAAATAATTTTTTGAGTCTTCTATTCTGTTTACAAAGTAGTTGAAAATTTTATTTCTCACAAACTATAGGCGACGTTTTGATAAAACATTTTCAGATTGGATTGTACACATAAATTCTTAAAATTGTAATATTACAGAAATAAAAATGGAATAATGAAATATTTTACAAATGAAACAAATGCTGCAACGAAACCAAAGTAAAGGAATAATTCAGTGTTAAAATTCTAAATACTATCAAAAAATAAATTGAAATTAAAAAACTATTTCTCTAAGACCAATGTCAGACGGGCGTCTGACATTGGTCTTATGCTTAATATTTCTTCAAAATATAATTCTGATCTTTTTTTTAAGGCGGTTCTCAAGTTCCCTGATCAACCAACGCGAAACTTTTTGATACATTTTCTTACTTATTTTTGAACGTAAAGGCATAAAATTTGCAGGCCTGGTTTGGAAACGAAGTGAGTTTTTCATTTTTTTATATAAATAAATTACCTGTGGAGTTATAAGCGATTTTGGGCCCCGTGACGATATGTTTTTCTCCTTCCTTTAGCTGATTTTTCTTCTTTCATTCAGAAAATTGGTTGAAAACGCCAACATTGACAGTATTTTCTGAAAGACCTTTTGCGTTTCACCAAAAATTGTAAAACGTCTTTCGATTACATAATTTCTGAATAACAACTCTTGCCCATTTCATGCGTTTAGGAACAAAAATTAATTAAAAAATGTGTCAGAAAGAAGCCCTTTTGGATTTGAGAACAGCCTTATGGTATTCAATCTTAATACCATACGGACACTCTGAAATACTTTCTTCAATTCACGGAAATATACCTGGCAGCACTGCTCCCGGTATATATCCGAGAATTGAAGAAATTTTCGTTCTCTTTTCTTTACGTTATAATACAGAAAATTTTCATAATCTGAAAAAGGGAGTTAAAAAAAGCCTCTCTTTCTTCCATGAATCCACTTGGTTTTGAACATGAGACCGCGCGTTTCGAATCGAGCATCTTAACCACTGGAGCAGCTAGCATGTCGTAGAGAGCGAGTTTAAAATGAAGATAAAAGTTTTCTTCAAATAGGGGATTGGTAAGGCATGTTAAATTCTTGTTCAGAAAACTCGGAAATTTAAACTTAATTGCAGTGACATTTTTGTCGTTATGAAATAATGGTTGGTGTTTTAACACTTATAGAATAATACAGGATAAAAAGTATTACATATTAGACATATTTTAAATAAGACATAATTTGATTGTTAGATGTAATATATAAATATTATATTTTAAATCAAATTCGAGAAGAAATGTTTGCTTATTTTTAATAAAATCGATTTTTTTTGCTTGGTTGATCTACTATATATATATATAATTTTTTAATGTGTTTGTTTAGAATATATTTTACATAGGAATATATTTTTTTTAATACTCTAAAAAAGAAATTGCGAATAAGTTTAAATGAAGGACAAAATTACTATTTTATTAAATTCGAAAGCATTATTTTTGTATGTTTGTTTTTAATTAAATTAGAAATTTTAACTTATTGAATTTTAGCTTTTTCTTTATAAAAATAAATTCGAACTTTGGTATTATATACAGCCAATGCGCATGCATGCAAGGAATAAACGAAATCCCCCCCCCCCCCTTCTTTTTCAGACTTCCGAGAAGAATTAACGGAAAAAGCATGTTTTCTAGGAACACGAAAATTATTTGTTTAAAATGTCGAATAATTTTAGTATTCAAAGACGAATTTTTCAGACAGAGTACCCTGTTTTATAACATAACGTAAAGATTTAACAAAATGAGTATATTGTAATGAGGAACTTGGGGATTTTCGTGCTTTTCATTCAAATACTTCAGGACTTAAGGATTCTCTTATTTTATTGAGCTATAGAAAACTTACGTTCTACAAAATTTTAAACGGGCTAGAATCTTACCATCAATGCGTCTTCGTTCATGTTACATTATTTATTTTTAGAAAGGTACAAGCCAAGACAAAAGGCTGTTTTATTTTCATAAAAGCGTCCATTGTTTTGAATAATTTTAAAACTTTAGATTGAGAATTCGGAAAAAGACTGCTCACCTTTTATATCAGAATAGAAACTGGCAGTTTCTGTTTGAAATTTCACTGAAATATCATATATATTGGCGTATAGGTCAACCGCCAAATTCCAAAAGAATATAACAGATTGAATAGCACGATATTCGAAAAGTTATCTTCGCTATTCAATCGCATAATTCATAATAATTTTCTGAGATTTTACGGAAGTACACACAGTAACTGTTTTTCAAACTCACCAATGCGTGTTATAATGCTTATCATTGAACAAAATTGAAAGTGTATGATTATTAAAACAGCAGTACTGATAATGAATTGAGAAATTCCATAAATTTAAATGCAACTTGTTTTAAAATATCTATATTAAACAGTATTTAATGTTAATTCAATATTATTTTCTTTGAATGAGGAATGTTATATACGCAGTAACCAGCTATTCCATATATGTTTTTAGAAATTTGAACTAAAACGTTAATAAAAATTATAATACATATTTTATTAAGAGTCCAAATGTGTTTTGTGCACTGTGCACTTATGTACACTGTGAATATTTGATTTTTAAAATGTACAATACCAGTAGAAAAATATCTCTAGAATGATAAAAAATAATTTGAAAAATGCATTAGTGGTCAGTAGTTTCCAATACAAAACGCTTGATAAATTCAACAATATCAAAAAGCTGTACTTTGAGAATTTAAAAAAGTTGTTCCATTTCTAGTAAACTACAAGGTGCTCATAATTTAAGCAGAAGTATTGTCAACTGGATTACAAAAATTCCATTGAGTCTAACAACAACGGGAATACATTTAAAATAAAAAAGAAAAGTGCCCAGTTAAACTGATGACATTGAGCTCACAGGCTATTCACACTGATTGTATATTATTTTCTTATTTCAAAGAATAATGCCCCTCAAGAAATAATTGAAGGGGATTAGCCCCCTTTCCCCCCTTTACGAACCAATGAACCCACAAATCAAATGAAGGAAGCGCCATATCGGAATAAACTGGTATATCAAATTTGAAGCAAATCAAATAATTCTGCATGAAAAACCCATTTATCTAAATTAAGGGGTGCACTAGCCCCCTTCCCCCTTTTATACTTAACCAATAAACCTCCAAATCTAATCAAGGCAGCTCCTTAACATAATATACCGGTATACCAACTTTGGAGCAAACCGAATAACTCTGCATGAAAACCCATTTATCTAAATTAGGGGGGGAGTAGCCCTCCCTTTCCTCCCTTTATACTTAACTGATGAATCTCCAAATCTAATCAAGGCAAGCTCCTTAACATAATGAACCGGTATACCAAATTTGGAGCAAATCGAATAATTCTGCATGAAAAACTCATTTATCTAAATTAAGGAGGGGTAGCACCCCTAACCTCCCTTTATACTTAACTGATGAATCTGCAAATCTAATCAAGGCAGCTCCTTAACATAATAAACCGGTATACCAAATTTGGGGCAAATCCAACAATTCTACATGAAAAACCCATTTATCTAAATTAAGAGGGGGTAGCCCCCCTTTTCCCCCCTTTATACTTAAGTAATGAACTTCCAAATCTAATCAGGGAAGCTTCTTTGCATAATAAACCGGTATACCAAATTTGGAGCAAATCGAATATTTCTGCATAAAAAACCCATTTATCTAAATTAAGGGGGGGGACTAGCCCCCATTTCCCCCTTTTATTCTTAAACAATGAACCCCCAAATCTAATCAAGGCAGCTTCTTAACATAATAAACCGGTATACCAAATTTGGAGCAAATCGAATATTTCTGCATGAAAAACCCATTTATCTGAATTAGGGGGGGGGGCTAACCCCCCCCCCCCCTTAGTCTCTTTATCCTTAAACAATGAACCCCCAAAACTAATCAGGGAAGCGCCTTATCAAAATGAACCTAGAAAAAAATTTGAAGCAAATCGGATATTTCTATTAAAAGTTATCACGTTACGTACGTACAGTCGTGGAAAAAAAAGTAAACACCCCCTACTAACTCCTCAACAAATTATCGTAGAAGAGAGTTACTGGTACCGAACGATTGGAAATAAAGTTTACTTTTAAATGATGTATATAAAATTTGCTTAGGGGCCATCTACATATTAAAACGAGCCATAACTTTGTTTTTTTCAGTAGCAGTGCACAATTCTGACGGCATAAATGAACTCTACACCTTTCAATTAGCCCAAAAATAAATGTTTATGCAATTCGTACCTTAAGTTTCCGAGAAATTAATTATCTTAAAACTAGCGTATTTTAAGGGCTGTATCCAAATTGAAGTTCCGTACTCGTTTTTTAACCATGAGAGCTCCTTTCTTGATCAAGGCATCTTAAGCGCCACTCAAGGAGTCGATAAAGCCTGTTAGATTACAGGACAGCAGAATAAATTTCAAAATACACTGACCTCCAAAAGTTAAAGTACACGAACTAAATGCGTTCGATTGCACACGTTTTGTCGAATATCTACAAAACGTATTGGCGAATTGTTCTTGAACTTCTGGGATGAAAAGAACATGTTTCATTTCATATTTATCGGTGAAGATTTAGTCGGGGGTACAATTAGGGGGCTAATAATAAATTTAATAATAAAATAATATTTGCGATCACCTATGTAACAGGAAAGGCTGGAAATTGTTTGTCACTGTGGTAAATGACTATTTGGGTCCTGTTCAACGTTTGTATGCATTTGTGTAAGCATAGCACTCATATTCGTGAAGATGTTAACGTTTTTGTGAAAAACTCAAACGGTTTTTTTTTATAGCATACAGAGTTTTCAACCAAATTTAACACAACTTTCCAAAAACCTGACAAAGAACAGTAGAAACAGTATACTGCAATTAAAACATGAATATAATGAAAATTTGATAAGATATGGGCATTTTTATGAGATAATTTTTAACTGCGCATGCACGGAAGATTTCAAAATTTTTATTTCATAATTTGGTACTCAGTATTTTGGTGCAACTTCTATAAAAAGTCCAGTCAAACGTTGTGAAAACTTAGAAAGATATAGTGAGGTGATTGAAAAGTTGTGTAAAATCCATTATAATAAAGCTATTTTTAGGAAGCAACTCACTATATCGACCCTATCTTTGTGAATTTTCGCGATATTTGACGAGACTTTTTATATAAGTTGCCCTAAATATCTGACTACCAAATTCTGAAATAAAAATTTTGAAATCTGCTGCGCATGCGCAGTTAAAAATTATCTCATAAAAATGCCCATATTTCATCAAATATTCAATATATTCATGTTTTAATTGCAGTATACTGTTTCTACTGTTTTTTGTCAGGTTTTTGGAAAGTTGTGTTAAATTTGATTGAAAACTCTGTATGCTATAAAAAAAAGGCGTTTGAGTTTTTCACAAAAACTTTAACATCTTCACGAATATGGGTGCTATGCTTACACAAATGCATACAAATGTTGAACAGGACCCAAATAGTCATTTACCTCAGTGACAAACCATTTTCAGCCTTTTCTGTTACATAGGTGATCGCAAATATTATTTTATTATTAAATTTATTATTAGCCCCCTAATTGTACCTCCGACTAAATCTTCACCGAGAAATATGAAATGAAACATCTTCTTTTCATGCCAGAAGTTCAAGAACAATTCGCCAATAAGTTTTGTAGATATTCGAGAAAACCTGTGCAATCGAACACATTTAGTCCGTGTACCTTAACTTTTGGAGGCCAGTGTATCTACTCACTTCTATCATACCCCTTAAACCATCATCTTGCCGTTTTTTAAGCATAATTTGAGAACTACATGGTAGAAAAATGTGAAATTTTGGATTTCCATAAAGCAGAACTTAATAAATCTAAATCCGTCAAAAAAATTGTAGTTTGCAATTCATAATTTTTTCGAATATTAATTTCATAATTCATAATTCATATCATACAATTATAAAAATTGCAAATTCAGCGTATTTATGTTTGGGTATATTAGTATTATTGCTACCAAAAAAAAAAAAAAAAAAAAAAAAAAAAAAAAATAGCGCATAGGAGCATAATTTCAGGAGATATAAATAAAAATATGAAAATGTAATTTAACATTAGAAGCACTAAATTTTGAATGTTTATAATTCAAAAACTTATCATTCAAATGACTTGAAATTTGGTGTCTAGGCATAGTTTGAACCAAAGATTTGAAATATCTCGTTAAAATTGGGTATTGCTATTGAAAAAAATGAAGTTTGGATTCGTTTTAATATGTAGATGACCTCTAAGAATATTTTATATACATCATTTAAAAGTAGACTTTATTTCCAATCGTTCGGTACCAGTAACTTTCTTCTACGATGATTTGTTGAGGAGTTAGTAGGGGGTGTTTACTTTTTTTTTTTCCACGACTGTCGTGGATAAAGTCTACTTTTAAATGATGTATATAAAATATTCTTAGGGGTCATCTACATATTAAAACGAATCCAAACTTCATTTTTTTTCAATAGCAATACCCAATTTTAACGGGATATTTCAAATCTTTGGTTCAAACTATGCCTAGACACCAAATTTCAAGTCATTTGAATGATAAGTTTTTGAATTATAAACATTCAAAATTTAGTGCTTCTAATGTTAAATTACATTTTCATATTTTTATTTATATCTCCCGAAATTATGCTACTAATGTGGTAATTTTTTTTGTAGCAATAATACTAATATACCCAAACATAAATAAGCTGAATTTGCATTTTTTATAATTTTATGATATGAATTATGAATTATTAAATTAATATTCGAAAAAATTATGAATTGCAACCTACAATTTTTTTGATGGATTTAGATTTATTAAGTCCTGCTTTATGGAAATTCAAAAATTTCACATTTTTCTTCCAAGTAGTTTTCAAATTATGCTTAAAAAACGGCAAAATGATGGTTTAAGGGGCCGTCTATGATGGAATTGAGTAGACATTTTGAAATTTATTCTGCTGTACTGTAATTTAACACGCTTCATTGACTCCTTGAGTGGCGCTTAAGGTGTCTTGATCAAGTAAGGGGCTCTCTGGGTTAACAATCCAGTACGGAACTTCAATTTGGATACAGCCCTTAAAATACGCTCGTTTTAAAATAATTAATTTCTCGGAATCTTATGGTACGAATTGCATAAAAATTCGTTTTTAGGCCAATTGAAGGGTGTAGAGTTCATTTATGCTGTCAGAATTGGGTACTGCTATTGAAAAAAACAAAGTTATGGTTCGTTTTAATATGTATATCGCCTCCTAAGCAAATTTTATATACATCATTTAAAAGTAGACTTTATTTCCAATCGTTCGGTACCAGTAACTTTCTTCTACGATGATTTGTTGAGGAGTTAGTAGGGGGTGTTTACTTTTTTTTTTCCCACGACTGTACATACATACGCACATACGTACGTGCATACAGAACCGGCGGACACATAAGCTATCAGGCTTTGATAGACTGCGAGCTAATAAGTCAAATATTTGCCATCACACTGTAAAAAAAAAAAAAGACAAATGTTTCAGGAAAATATAACAATAAACTGAAATATACAATAACCACTTCCGCGTTACTCGCGAATTCAAAAAGTGTTTTTTGATCTTTAGAAACATCAGAAACTAATAAATTTGCGATATTTCAAAAGCATTTATAAAAATAAACTTTCATTTGCTATTATTGAATATCGGAAATGTTTACAAGTAGTTTTATAACGTATTAATAAGTTTTTCAACCTTTTCGGATGTTGTAAATTCTCAAGTAAATATTTTTAGTTTCAACAAGCATGCTTCACAGGCAAACATGATAAATTAACAGTCTTAATATTACGTTAAATTTATATTATTATTTAGTTACTTTTGCACGTTTGAATTCATTTAGCCAGCTGAAAATGTTTAACTGAGAAAGGATAGAATTCTAAAAACTGATATTCAGGTTTGAGAAAACTGATTAATACACTATAAGACTACTCGCAAACGTTTCCAAAAATAGTGGCAGCAATAGAAACTCTCTGTCTCAAAAATATATTGGTTTCTGAGGTTTCTAAAGATAAAGAACACTGTTATGAATCGTGGGTTACTCCGAAGATGTTATTTTATATTTTCGTACGTGGTTATATTATATTTTCGACGATTAACGCATTCAGGACCATGGGTGCATATCGTCGCCTCAGAACAACAGTAGGACATCTAGTAATAATAAAAAATTAAATGTCTGACTTGCTGTTATGAATAACTGTGTTTGCATATAATGGAACAACTTCTGAAACACAAAGTTATGTTTAATACTATATTTCAGATGCGTTTTATAAACATTCTCTACTGTTCCACTAGATTCAGACACAGTTTTACTTAGCAGTAAGTCGGACATCTCATTTTCGATTATTACTAGATGTCCTACTGTTGCTCCGAGGCTATGATATATGCACCCTCAAAAAGTGCATACAGAATTTCTTTTTTGAACAAGTAAAAAATAAAAGTAATATTTGCTTTCTTTAATTGAAGCATTTTCGTGATGATTTAAGTAAAGGTAACTTTAACAAAAAAATTGGTGCCAACAGAATAAAATTTGTGTAACAGCCGCCAGCTCCGAAGGGTTTAAGAATTATTTGTCTTTTATTTACAGTGCATATTTAAAAGTGCGCTTCAAGACATTGAAACATAAAGATTCCATAAAATTTTAAACAGTCACTTGAAGTTTGTTTTAATTCTTATGCTTGTAAAATAGACATAGAAAATAAGGATTTTATCAAATGCGACATAATTATTGATACGTTCTCTTTTTCCAGTTCGTATGCCTATTTTACTGCTCGAAATATACCTGAAATTTCACTTTTACCCCTGATGGCGAATATCTCAGGAATAGTTTTGTGTATTTAATCTATTTTCTGCGGCTAAAATAATATTTACACCAGATTTTGTTGCTTTTGCCTTAGTGGATTTTTTACAATCGACAGGTAAACGCTTCTACGTTAATCATAGACGCCCCGTGCTTGAAATACAGATACCTCTACGACGTATACTCAAATATAGCATTAAACGTTTTATGTCTATCTGTTTGTTTGCCCTAAATAGGCTCAGAAACAGTTGAATAACAAACACTAAACTTATTAGAGGCAGAGAGAGAAAGTTTTTTTGCTACAATCTGCAGTTTGTCACATTACAATGTTTAATAAATCAGGACTGCAACAGGCTACTATTATTTAATTCTATCTCACACCACGTTTATCAAGCAAATATTTTTCACATACACTTTGACAACATCTGCAAGAGACGTGAACTACAAAATTTATTCTCATAAAATAGTGGCATGAATAGAATATAAAAATAGTCGGCTGTGGCAGCCCTCAATAAATGGATATTCAAAATATCAACAAATTTTTCAGTCCTCATAAATTTGGGATTAATCGATCAATATTAAGAAATCTTATGGTGACTGAAAGGCCTAATTAATATTTATAAATGACAATTCTAGTTACAATCTGCGATTTGTCGCATTCCGATAAAAAATTGTTTTTTAAAAAACAGGAACAATCCGGGAGAATCAGACAATGAACTAATTTTTCAATACTCAAAAAATCCGGAACTAATTGTTCAATTTTAAGGAATTTTGCGGCTATTGAAAGATCTAATTAAAATTTAAACATGATAATAATTACTTTTTTATTTACTACTTATACATTTTGATTTAAAAACTGGATTGGTAAGTATTTTTTCCCAAAACTCGAAAAATCTTTTAAAATACAAATGTAACACAACGGGTTTCTACACAGCTAATATTAAATAAGGATTCAAAGTCATAAGCGCTTCTTAGCATTTGGGGAAATTTTCATTTTATTATCCATTAAAATGAAGATAGAGAGGAAGATCAGTTATTTAATATATCGTATTATGTTTTTCATTTCTATTTACCGAGATTTTTTTGTAATTAATATTATTTTACACCACATACATTTTATAATTCCTTCATACTTCTTTTAACTAAATATTAGTTTAACTAATACCATTAAACAGTGTTTGAACAAGAGATTTCAATAGTAATTTTTTGCAAACATCTTTAGATAAAAAAAAAGTTTGGATAAATTAAAAAATCACGTTGAAGTTTTTTTTTTTTTTTTCATAATTCATTAGAAGAAAAACTTTAGACAGTGTCAGTATTTTCTGCATTCTTTCTGTTCAAATTCCTGGAGGGAGGTTATATATAATATACGCATACATTAAATAAGCAATATTTGCATTCCTCGGGCGCACATGTATAAAATCAAATTACAGTTTACTTTTACAAATATTTGGCAAGATGTATTATGTAATGAAATGCTTACGTATGTGGGAGTATTTTTGTTGGTACTTGTTCATGCTTATCGCTATCTTGGATAAAAGATAATTGGTTTGTTAACTCAATTTTTCATCTAAGACGATACAAATACATGCATATTTTGTCCAGAGAAAAAATTGTGACTTTTTAAATAGAACTTGTTGGAAAAGTTTAGCTGATTAAAAAAGATCCTTATTTTGAAAGTTTGTCATAAATAACCTAATATATATCATAGAACGATATATTAATGGCGAAACTTTAGGAGGCATAGGAGATTTCCGGCTTAAGAAATAAGCATATTTTAAGCTTATATTTTAAGCACTTTTTTTATAATAACGCAAATCATTGACTGTGCTAACCAGATACGACGTTAACTGTTTCGCGTTTCATATGCAAGGCTCCCCTTTTCACTCAAAGTTATATTTTCAAATAAAACAATATAATAAAATAATCTTTTGAAAGTTCGTAAAGAAAATAAGTAAATAAAATACAGAGGGGCTACATTGTAAATTGTACATACTTGGAGTATTCAAAATTTCATTAATGACATAAACAAATCGCTTATGAAAGAATTGAACTGATCGTGATTTTTATACTTTGTGAAAACCATCGTAAGCAATACGCACTTCGCTCGCTTGCAAAGAATAAAATCAGAAAAGACCTTGATGTCATTCGCCTGCGAACTAATCAAATTAGTTTATTTTAGAAAACTCAACTTTTTGGGGGGGTATTGATTTCTAAAATTGAAATGGAAAAACAAAGAATTATGTCTCGAAATGCCTTTTTCTCGCTTGCTGGAAATTATAGTAGTGGATAAAGTGATTTTGAAAGTGTTTTACTCTGTTGATAATCTTGCTAGAAAAGGCAGTTAATTTGATTAGACACCCGTTCACAATGAAATTGAAACGCTTTCTAGTGAATGCCTTCAACGGTAAAATACACCAAATTTTGGAACGTTGCATCTTTTTCTGCTACATGATAATCGGATTGACTTTATTTAAATAAGTCAAATTTCATGCTTGCGAGTTCTGTATATAAAATGAAACATGACATGTTTCTTTTCGTTTCAAGAATTTTGTTAATTTACTTTTTAACAAATTGATTTAAATTTGTTTAAAGCATAGCCATTTTATGAAAATGTATTGTTTCTGCTTCCTCATTTTAATTTAGTTTCTGATCACATGATGTATTAAAATCACTCCCTTTTTTATAATGATACGAAGAAATGCCGAGATTCTATTGTGACAGGCATTTGGCAAATAACTCAAACAAAATCAAGTGTTTTCATTAACAGAACATTTTCTTTTTAAATATCGATGCTTGTGCTATCTTATTTTCAAACGTGTAATGGTATGTAAAAGAATCGGTATTAACGATGTGAGGAAAAAAATTAAAGAATATTATCATTGACTATTTCAGAAATTAACATAAAGAGCCTTTGAGTGAAAATTTTCATATACACTGTAAAAAAAAAATCTGTAAAGTTACTAAAGTTTTTCTTGGAAACTGGGATTCCTAGACCTTTTTATGTAACCGCAACAACAAAAATTCCTGTAACAGCGTCTGTTACAAGAATTTTTCTTGTTGCCGTTACATAAAATGTTCTAAAAATCACAGGTTCCTAGAAAAACTTTAGTAACTTTACAGATTTATTTTTACAGTGTAGGGTTTTTTCTATTAGTTATTTACGCATAATTTAGAATAAAGTATTTTATTTATTTATTTTCTAAACACACTTTGTGGGCCCCAGGCTGAAGGCAGCTGGACCTCCAAAGCGACCGTCTAGACAGGCGAAGACAGACTATTTACTTAATATATCTCTTAGAACGTCATATTAATTGTAAAAATTTAGGAGGATTGGGAGTTTTCTGTCTTAAAAATTAGAATATGTTATGATTTTTTTTTTTTACTCGAGTCTAAGAGCAAGATAGAAATAAGTAGATTATTTTCATAAAATAAACACAAATTCTAAACTTTCAAAACACGATTTTTAAATTAATTTTTATTGAAATTTGCCCTTTTGGACTCGGTTTTTCTGGATGTTGCGCTGCGTGTACCGTTTCGCGGGCCCGGAGATTGACTAAATTGCTTCAATTGAAACAAATCGGGAAAAAGTACGCTGAAATATTTTCGACCGACAGTGGTTTTAAATTTGTCATTGTTAAGAAAGTGGCTGGCAATCAAACTTAATGTATCAGTTTCAATATAAAAATGTTGTTTTTTTTACTGTTTATAAAAAAAACAAAAAAAAACAAGTTAAGAAATTTTAGAAAAAAATCATTGAAGAACTATGGAAATTTATGAGCTTTCATTTGGAAAAAAAATGGTTCATCCATTACCGAGATATTTCGGGTACCAACTAAAAAAACATTGTTTCGAGAATATCGCGTTTAAAGTTTTACAACAGGTGTCGATCCCTTGTGTACTGTGCAACAAAAATCACGATATTTTTTATGTATTTAAATTTTTTTTTCGGAGCATGTTTATAAAATATCAAACTTTTAAAGGAAAAAAAAAAAAAAAAAAAAAAAAAGACTTTTTTTTTTTTTTTTTTTTTTGAAGGCGGGAAAGTCGTACGAATTAATTATTACTGCGGTCATAATAATTTGGATGTTGAATATTTTTCTTTTATGCTGAATGTGTAATAATATTAAAACTATAAACTGTATTTTTCAGATATATATATATATATATATATATATATTTACAATTTCATTATATATTAGAGTAATTAGGGATGCTATTTATAAATATTCAGATTTCCTTTGAAAATTTAAATAAAACAAAACTACTGCAGTTAATGATTGAACTTAGTGTACCTCAATTTAAAAAAAATCATGAGAAATTTTATGTTTATAAGAAAACTTTTAACAAACACCCAAATCTTTTCAAATATGGCCTTTCATACACCGATCATTTTATAAATAATCACTTAATAACATTTAATAACTTACTTGACATTCACTATTAAGTTCGCATAGAAAATTTCTGTTCTAATGATGTATAGCCAGAAAATATTACAAGAAATAGAAAAAGCTAAGTAAAGAAAAAGAAATCTGAAACGATAGTAAAGATAAACAAAATTTTTAAATTTTAATAATTAACAAAAAAAAAAACTGTTTAAAAGCTCTGATCATACATTTTAAATAAGTTTAACAATAACAATGTGCAATTTTTTTTTTTAAACATGCCTTAAAAAATACCTTTCATTACCCTACCGCGGGGTAATTGAGAGGTAAAATGTCACGTTTTTACACTTCCAAATATGACGATGGATATTAAACAGTTATTGCAAATGGTCTCTTTGACCTTAAATTTGCCTTTGCCAAAATGTGCTGTAAGTTTAGATTTCAAAGTGATATTTATATCTAATAAGATTGAAACCTGTATTATGTCAAAGCTTCTTTTGTTTAACGAAGGGGAAGGGGGGAGCTGCCTGAAGAGATCAAAACTGGCAGAAAATATTCTTTTAGTTTTGATTTTTTTTTTTAACTCAAAAATGCACATATAGGGGAGACTAGGGAGAGTTGACCCACTTTTTATAAAATGATTTTTTATTTTTTATATATTGAGCGTAGAATAAAATTTTATATATCATTTTGTTCGTTATACAACCAGTTATCAAAATAAAACTGCTACGTAAGTGTAATATATAAGAAATTTGAAAAATGATGGATTTTAATCATGAGAAAATAATGAATCAAGGCTCCCCACGTATGGGATGGTTGACCCACTATATGGGAGGTTTGATCCACTTTGTTTTATATTGAAATATTTGTGAAGATAAATTCTGTTTAAAAAAAGCAAAATAACTTTATGCTACATGCTTTAATTATTATGAAAACATGTTTTTGAAAATAAGATGCTTAAACAAACCTGTTTAAATGCAAGCGCAAGTCAGAAGAGAAAAATTTTGTTTTAAACAGGATTTGCCTGGGCAGGCATAGTTGTACAGCATGGAAAATGAAATTTTAACAGTTAAGACAGTATTTTGCTAGAGACAGGTTCCGTTTTCATAGGGTTTCATGTATTATTATGTCCGGATTTAGTAGCTACTGTCGCTTTTTTTGTCTCCTTGTCCTACTTTTTGTGACATTCGACCTGACAACTCTAGTTGTCACATAGTCTGGCTTCATCTCACTCTATTCATCATGGTGAAATTTGTCTACATACCTTCCTAAAGTTTTTCGATAAATGCTAGGTCCTTTTGTAGCCGTATGAGTACTTAACTTATTATTAACATCTTTTAACCCTTTAAGGGGCAAAGTAATTTCAATACTAAAATGTTGAAATAAATGACTGGCACCAGAATATACGAAAAATGTTATTTGCAAATATGAAGAAAGCTATATTTCACATACATATTAAAAAGAAAAGATTTCAGCAAAATTCCGGTGCCATTGTGGCGTTTGGGAATTAAAATTAAGTGGTTTCATAAACATACCACTGCCCCTGAAACGGTTAAGACTGCTGCTTTCATATTTTTCCACTGTTCCTATTTACCTATTGTAAGTAATAATTAAAAGGAAAAAGGTTCCTATCAACTTTCTCATTTATATTTCATTAATTTTTTTCGTGCAGTAGATACTATAGCAATTTTTCACATCGTTCTTCAATCAGCTTTAAACGTTTTCTTTTCCGTCAACCCATTTTACTGTAGCTTTTTAGAATAAATTCACATTCATTTTTATATGTAAATATTAACCATTACGCACAGTGTATAATAAAAAGATTTCCAAAAAACCCCTAAATTAACACATTAACGACGGGCAATTTTTATTAAATCTGAATTTTTAAACAGTAAAAGCTCCTCCCTGTTCTGAAAGTCTTTTGTAAATTTGTGTTCTAGTTAGGTTTACCAACTTTATGCAACGGTAAATATCTTTCAATGTACGAATTTAATATGAAATGTCTTACAATCTAAAAAAACATTTGGACAACATGATATAAATATATTTTCTGCAAGGTGGAAGCCACGCCCTTAGCCAATGATGATTTTTGAATGAAAACGAGAATTCTCGTTTCCCGTCATGAATGTGTTAAGGGAGCCTTGAAGATCTGGTGAACCTTCCCTCACTTTGACTGGATCAAGCCTCCCCACATAGCAGTTTTCTAAAGAATAGCCCACTGTTATGTTAAGCCTAACTTACTGTGCCTGGAATGAAAGCTCGATATTTTTGCATTACTTAAAACCTACTTGATTAAATTTCTATGATATATTTTATCTGAAAACAGCTTACAAAATATTTCTAAAAAACACAATTTTTAGGCTGAAACGTCTCGCAATTGATTTTTTCTACACCTATTTTGATTATCTGTATGAAACAGAGGCTGTTGTTTGAGCATTCCAGTAGCTTTGGTTGACACCTATTGATAAAACTCTGAAATTCTTTTAAATATGAAAACTGATGGGTGGGTTAATCCTCCCGTATGGTCAACCGTCCCTAGTCTCCCTTATATATGTGTATAATAATAATAATAAAATCACAAATATAAAAATAAAATTGAAAAAACAGAAGTACAGAAACCTTGAAACTATGAATAGCTTACAGATTCGTCAGAGGAGCTATGCAAGCTTAATTCATAGTAAATGAATGTTATTTCGTTGAATATTGTCGGCAGTATGTCTAAAATGACAATATTTAACTCCTTATAACTTATCGGAAAACGCAAACAATTGATAGAAACCATGAGATCCAACAGAAAAAAACTATTATACATAACACATCCAAAATGATAAATTAATAAATGAGATGAATAAAACTTAAAAAAGTAAGATACAGAACTCCACAATTCACCAGAAAAATAAAACGTGGTAAAAATGCAGAATGATACATCTTTGGCCATGCGGCATGTGAAATCAGTCGATAAAAACCATGACTCACAAGGGAACCACTTTTGGTGTTGCTCGCACCTAGCATTGGGACCTGGTGCATTTTAAAGCCCTATATTATGAAGTTTGAGAATCGATAAAATTTTTCTGTTAAAATAATATTTCTTGATTTTACAGCAGCATAACTTTCGGAAAATGCAATTTTCGAGACCACTTATCGGACTATTAACATTGAATTTTTTTAAAGAAAAGTATTTAAAAATAAAAATTAGATAATAATAAGCATAAAATATTAAAAAAAAGTTCGAAAATTCCATCAAAAACCCACGAGTTTGATTTTGAAAAATTGCAACATTATATTCATATTTTTGGCAGGGAAACAGCGTTTATTTTCAAAAGTAGAGTTTTCCGGCAACCCTAGCCAAATGTCATAGCTGAATTTGTAATGGCTAGAAATTTTAATGTCCGATATATTTAGCAATAGTAATTTTTCTAAATTGTGTAAAAATATTAATTTACTTTATGATTACTTTTACCAAAGAACCATTTAATACAGCAACATTTCATTTTAAACATTCGAAACTTTATTCCATCCGATTTCAAAGGAAAATAGTTTTTTTATTTTTTATTTCACTAAAAAATAGTTTTCAATGATCTTCGAAGCTTTTATAGAATTATATTTATTACTTATATATTTATCATCTGCATAGAAAAAGAAATAAAAACCTAATATTTCTTTCTTATTCTATCAATTATTTTTTTAAAAAATCGCAATCTGATGTACTAGTAATATGTACTGTATATTTACTCTTTGGATAAAGCGGGCAGAAAAATTGTAGCGCCATATTTGGCGACTTAACTCACATTTGGCGTGAAATAAACAAATAAAAATGTAATAATAAAAAATTAAAAGTATAAAAAAGTATATAAAATATGATTTTAACAGAGAAATTTTATCGGTTCTCTAACTTTTATGTATGCTACAAAACGCACCAGGTCTCGATGCTAGGTGCGAGCAACACCAAAAGTGGTTCTCTTGTCAGTAAGAACCATGACAGAGTAAATAATAAGAGCCATCTAGCGTTAAAGAGAGAAAACGAAATTTTGGTGCTACCATCTATCAGCAAGAGGAAGAACGAAGGGACATTAAATAATGTAAAAAATAGAGATATATACATATATTTCAGGACAGAGGACAATGCAGTAAAAAACAATAACCAATATATCCAAAATGTATTGAAAAACAGAATGAAGAACATAGGCAATGACTTAAAATGATAATTGATTAATCTTAGAAGAACGTAATAGTTAAGATAAAAAAGAGGTGGGGGTCAAATTATAGATAAATAAACAATACGGATTAATCTAAGAGATAATAATACACAGCTTTGCACCAGGTGCCAATATGTGAAATTTATTATGATAAAAATGTGTGTTAAATGCATGAAACCCAAGTTGTTCTTTTTTAATTTCTTTTTTTAATATATATGTATATAATAAAGAAGAAATCACAAATATATGAACAAATTGGTAAAATTCTAAAGATGACCAAAATATGAACATTGGAAACCAGTATGCAAAATAAGAAACTATGAATATGAACCCAAGAATAATCAGAGGAGCTTGCAGGTTTAATTCATAGTGAAGATGCGTTATTTCATCCAATTTTGTCGGCATTTAACTTAAAATGATATAATTTACCTCCTAATATCGCATCAAAAAACAAAATAAATGATAAAAAACCAAGAGATCTAAAGAAAGATGCACCTCACACAATGTATTAAAAATTGAAAATTGATTATAGCAAAATACCTCAGTTGTAGACAAAAATCAGAAACTCCAGAAATTTGACCCACAAAAGTAAAATCCCTGCCGGCCCGGCCTACAGGCAGAGGTAGATTTCGAAGTTAAGTATACTAATTTCACCAACAAAAACTAAGTCATTATTAGATATAAATCCACTTTAACAGTTATATCTGTCTGCTTTTAACGAGTTTTTATTTCGTTTTTATAAAATAGCTGGTTTTATCAGAATCATGTTAAGGCGATATTAAAAAAAATATCTTTCCATTCTCAACAACTCGAAATTTTCTGGCACACTTTCAGATTCATTTTTAATAAAAAAAAAATTATGAAACTTGCTGACGTGATATTTGAAAAGATTTATAAGCGACCTGTGTTTTTATTTTTCTTTCAATTAATTAAAACCTGATTAGTAAACAATTATTTTCTCAGTAGCGCAATATTTTTCGTTTCTAACACAATCGCTTCGGGAAATTCTGTTCAAAATGCCCACTTTGACATCATTTTTTTAAATATATTCTGCCTCTATCAAAAAATCGATCATTACTGTACATTATATAGTTTCTGAATAAGAGAATCTAGCAATTGGATGCGTTTGAGAGCAAAAATGAATTTAAAAATGAGCAAGAAAATAGACAGTTTGGATTTGAATGCACCCTTAATAAGATGATTTTTTTCTTGAACCGCTATGCATTTTTAATTTCTTTTTGCTGTAAGAATTTTCCCTATCAAAAACTTGTCTATATAAGTGCTGAAGACAGTATTAAGAAGATATATGATAAATTCATGGAGATTTTATAGCTTGTGAATTGACGGAGTTATGAAAATTTTTCTTCTTCAACCCCCCTTTTTGTTTTCGTTTTTAATTTTTTTTTTTTTTTTTTTTTTTTTTTTTTTTTGCGGTACGAATTGGTCCTATCAAAAACTTGTGAATATAAAAGTCGTAAATAATATTAAGGAGATGTATAATAAATTAAATTGGATTTGATATCTTGAGAATTGACGAAGTAAGGAATTTTTTTCTCCCAAAAGCCCTATTTTTGCACCCCTTGAGACCATTTTTAACTTTATCACAAATCTGTGATACATAAATTTTTGGCTCTATTTTTAGAAGTAATAAAAACTTTAAACTGATTTGATATGTACAAAAATTAAGAAGTTATGTGTTTTTTTCGGTTTTCACAAAACCCTTCCCTATTTCCTCCCCCTTTGTCCGCTTTTGCCCATTAACAAACTTGACCGAGATTTTATGTCCCTTGATTTTATGTATCAGTTTGGAAGAGATTTGTGCTGAATTGCGGAAGTAATCGTGTCCAGAAGAAAGTGATAACACAATTGCTTCAGGAAATTCCGTTCAAAATGCCCACTTTGACATCATTTTTTGAAATATATTCTGCCTCTATCAAAAAATCGATCATTACTGTACGTTATATAGTTTCTGAATAAGAGAATCTAGCAATTGGATGCATTTGAGAGCAAAAATGAATTTAAAAATGAGTAAGAAAATAAGCAGTTTGGATTTGAAAGCACATTTAATAAGATGATTTTTTTCTTCAACCGCTATGTATTTTTAATTTGTTTTAGCTGTAAAAATTGGCCCTATCAAAAACTTGTCTATATAAATGTTGAAGACAATATTAAGAAGTTATATGATAAATTCATGGAGATTTTATATCTTGTGAATTGACGGAGTTAGAAAATTTTTCTTCTTCAGCCCCCCTTTTTTGTTTACGTTTTTAATTTTTTTTGCGGTACGAATTGGTCCTATCAAGAACTTGTGAATATAAAAGTTGTAAATAATATTAAGGAGATGTATAATAAAATTAATTGGATTTGATATCTTGAGAATTGACGAAGTAAGGAATTTTTTTCTCCCAAAAACCCTATTTTTTGCGCTTTTTGAGCCTATTTTTAATTTTATCAAAAATCTGTAATGCATGAATTTTTGGCATTATTTTTAGAAGTAATAAAAACTTTAAACTTATTTGATATGCACAAAAATTAAGAAGTTATGGGTTATTTTCGGTTTTCACAAAACCCCTCCCTATTTCCATCCCCTTTGTCCGCATTTGCCCATTAACGAATTTGACCGAGATTTTATGTCCCTTGATTTTATGTATCAGTTTGAAGAGATTTGTGCAGAATTGCGGAAGTAATCGTGTCCAGAAGAAAGTGATAACACAATTGCTTCGGGAAATTCCGTTCAAAATGCCCACTTTGACATCATTTTTAGAAATATATTCTGCCTCTATCAAAAAATCGATCATTACTGTACGTAATATAGTTACTGAATAAGAGAATCTAGCAATTGGATGCATTTGAGAGCAAAAATGAATTTAAAAATGAGTAAGAAAATAAGCAGTTTGGATTTGAATGCACCTTTAATAAGATGATTTTTTTCTTCAACCGCTATGTATTTTTATTTTGTTTTTGCTGTAAAAATTGGCCCTATCAAGAACTTGTTTATATAAATGTTGAAGACAATATTAAGAAGATATATGATAAATTCATGGAGATTTTATATCTTGTGAATTGACGGAGTTATGGAAATTTTTCTTCTTCAAACCCCCCTTTTAGGTAGATTTCGTATGAAATACTACCTATTGGGATCGTTCCTATGTTGGAATTTCTGAAAACTTTTGCAGATCTACACCGATCATGACTCCTAGAACCGAAAACCACCCTCAGTAAAAAACTTTATATATATATATATATATATATCTGTCTATCTATATATATCACTTTCTTCTGGACACGATAACTTTCGTAATTCTGCACCAATCACTTCCAAACTGATACATAAAATCAATGGGCATAAAATCTCGGTCAAGTTCGTTAATGGACAAAATCGGACGAAGGAGATGGAAATAGGGAGGGGTTTTGTGAAAACCGAAAACCCCCCATAACTTTTTAATTTTTGTACATATCAAATCAGTTTAAACTTTTTATTACTTCTAACAATAGGGCCAAAATTTTATGTATCACAGATTTTTGATAAATTTAACAAGTTGGAAATTGCTCGTCAAACGTGGCAAATGAGGTGCGTTCGTACTATAACTAGTTTTATAATTATTTTTTGCACCCCATATTGTACTGAATGTATAATTTTTTGCACTTCATAAAGTGCATAGTCTGTAACATCATAAACATGCACTTCCAATAATTTTTTTCCCATTCCCCGTAATGTAACGGAACACTTTTGACTGTCCTGTAATTAAACTATACATCCGATTTTCCTATAATTTGAAATGGCTCGACAAAATTTTGCAACAATTATATCTTTAAAATTTCAGACCATTCGGAAGGCTGTAACATCATTAAAATGCACTTGTAATAATTTTTCCCATTGGCCGTAATGTAAAGAAAAACTTTTGACTGTCCCTGTAATTAAACTATACATCCGATTTTCATAAAATTTGAAATGGCTCGACAAATTTTTACAGCAATCATATATTAAACATTTCAGACCATTCGGTTGGGTAGTTTTTGCTCTGTTACATGCGGACAGACGGACAGACGGACGGACTGAACGACGACTATAGGTGCTACGTATTTATATAATTACGAACGCACCTAAAAATGGGCTCAAGAGCCGCAAAAAATAGGGTTTTTGGGAGAAAAAAATTCATAACTTCGTCAATTCTTAACATATCAATTCCAATTAATTTTATTATAAATCTCCTTAATAATATCTACAACTTTTATATTTACAAGTTTTTGATAGGACCAATTCGTACCGCAAAAAAAAAAAAAAAAAATTAAAAACGAAAACAAAAAGGGGGTTTGAAGAAGTAAAAAATCCATAAGTCCGTCAATTCAAAAGATATAAAATCCCCATGAATTTATCATATATCTTCTTAATATTGTCTACAACATCTATATAGACAAGTTTTGGATAGGACCAATTCTTACAGCGAAAACAAATTAAAAATATATAGCGGTTGAAGAAAAAAATCATCTAAGTAAGGGTGTATTAAAATCCAAACTGCTTATTTTCTGATTCATTTTACAATTCATTTTTACTCTCAAAGGCTTCCAATTGGTACGTTTTCTTACACAGAAACTAATATAATGTACCGTAATGGTCAATTTCTTGATAGAGGCAGAATATATTTTAAAAAAATGCTGTTAAAGTGCGCATTTTGAACCGAATTTCCCGAAGCGGATTGTGTTGGAAAAATCATTGAATTAAGGATGCACTCAAATCCAAACTGCTTATTTTCTGACTCATTTTTAAATTCATTTTTGCTCTCAAACGCATTTAATTGGTAGATTTGCTTATTCAGAAACTATATAATGTACCGCAATGATCGATTTTTTGATAGAGGCAGAATATATTTCAAAAAATGATGTCAAAGTGGGCATTTTAAACGGAATTTCCCGAAGCAATTGTGTTATCACTTTCTTCTGGACACGATAACTTCCGCAATTCTGCGCAAATCTCTTCCAAACTGATACATAAAATGAAGGGACATAAAATCTCGCTCAAGTTCTTTAATGGGCAAAAGCGGACAAAGGGCATGGAAACAGGGAGGGGGTTTGTGAAAACCGAAAAAAACCCATAACTTCTTAATTTTTGTACATATCAAATCAGTTTAAAGTTTTTATTACTTCCAAAAATAGCGCCAAAAATTCATGCATCACGGATTTTTGATAACTTAAAAATAGGCTCAAGGGGCGCAAAAATAGGATTTTTGGGAGAAAGAATTTCCTTACTTCGTCAATTCTCAAGATATCAAATCCAATTAATTTTATTATACATCTCCTTAATATTATCTACAACTTTTATGTTCACAAGTTTTTGATAGGACCATTTCGTATCGCAAAAAAAAAAAAAAAAAAAAAAAAAAAAAAAAAAAAGAAAAAAAAAATTAAAAACGAAAACAAAAAAGTGGGGTTGAAGAAGAAAAATTTTCATAACTCCGTCAATTCACAAGATATAAAATCTCCATGAATTTATCATATATCTTCTTAATAATGTCTTCAACATTTCTATAGACAAGTTTTTGACAGGGCCAATTCTTACAGCAAAATCAAATTAAAAATACATAGCGTTAATAGAAAAAAATCATCTTATTAAGGGTGCATTGAAATCCAAACTGCTTATTTTCTTACTCATTTTTAAATTCATTTTTTCTCTCAAACGTATCCAATTGCTAGATTCTCTTATTCAGAAACTATATAATGTACAGTAATGATCGATTTTTTGATAGAGGCAGAATAAATTTCAAAAAATGATGTCAAAGTGGGCATTTTGAACAGAATTTCCCGAAGCGATTGTGTTAGAAACGAAAAATATTGCCCTACTGAGAAAATAATTGTTTATTAATCAAGTTTTAATTAAATGAAAGAAAAATAAATATACAGGTCGCTTATAAATCTTTTCAAAAATCACGTCAGCATGTTCTTTTTTTTTTTTTTTTTAATTAAAAATGAATCTGAAAATGTGCCAGAAAATTTCGAGTTGTTGAGAATGGGAAGATATTACTTTTAATATCGCCTTAACATGATTCTGATAAAACCAGATATTTTATAAAAAGGAAATAAAAACTCGTCAAAGGCAGACAGATAAAACTGTTAAAGTGGATTTATATCTAATAATGATTTAGTTTTTGTTGGTGAAATTAGTATACTTAACTTCGAAATCTACCTCTGCCTGTTGGTTGGGCCGGCAGGGATTTTTTTGTTTTAGTTTTTAATATTTTTTTTTTTTCGGTACGAATTGGTCCTATCAAAAACTTATTAATTGGATTTGATATCTTGAGAATTGACGAAGTAAGGAATTTTTTTCTCCCAAAAACCCTATTTTTTGCGCCCCTTGAGCCTATTTTAAATTTTAGCAAAAATCTGTGATGCATGAATTTTTGGCGCTATTTTTAGAAGTAAAAAAAACTTTAAACTGATTTGATATGTACAAAAATTAAGAAGTTATGGGTTTTTCTCGGTTTTCACAAAACCCCTCCCTATTTCCATCCCCTTTGTCCGCTTTTGCCCATTAACGAACTTAACCGAGATTTTATGTCCCTTGATTTTATGTATCAGTTTGGAAGAGATTTGTGCAGAATTGCGGAAGTAATCGTGTTCAGAAGAAAGTGATAACACAATCCGCATCGGGAAATTCCGTTCAAAATGCGCACTTTAACAGCATTTTTTTAAAAAATATTCTGCCTCTATCAAGAAATTGACCATTACGGTACATTATATTAGTTTCTGTGTAAGAAAACGTACCAATTGGAAGCCTTTGAGAGTAAAAATGAATTGTAAAATGAATCAGAAAATAAGCAGTTTGGATTTTAAGACACCCTTACTTAGATGATTTTTTTCTTCAACCGCAATGTATTTTTAATTTGTTTTTGCTGTAAGAATTGGTCCTATCCAAAACTTTTCTATATAGATGTTGTAGACAATATTAAGAAGATATATGATAAATTCATGGGAATTTTATATCTTTTGAATTGACGGAGTTAAGGATTTTTTACTTCTTCAAACCCCCTTTTTGTTTTCGTTTTTAATTTTTTTTTTGAGGTACGAATTGGTCCTATAAAAAACTTGTGAATATAAAAGTTGTAGATAATATTAAGGAGATTTATAATAAAATTAATTGGAATTGATATCATGGGAATTGACGAAGTTATGAATTTTTTTCTCCCAAAAACCCTATTTTTTGCGCCCCTTGAGCCCATTTTTAACTTTATCAAAAATCTGTGATACATAAAATTTTAGCCCTATTTTTAGAAGTAATAAAAACTTTAAACTGATTTGATATGTACAAAAATTAAGAAGTTATGTGGGGGGGGGGGGGGGTTCGGTTTTCACAAAACCCCTCCCTATTTCCATCCCCTTGGTCCGATTTTGCCCATTAACGAACTTGACCGAGATTTTATGCCCATTGATTTTATGTATCAGTTTGGAAGAGATTTGTGCAGAATTGCGGAAGTAATCGTGTTCAGAAGAAAGTGATAACACAATTGCTTCGGGAAATTCCGTTCAAAATGCCCACTTTGACAACATTTTTTGAAATATATTCTGCCTCTTTCAAAAAATCAATCATTGCGGTGCATTATATAGTTTCTGAGTAAGCGAATCTACCAATTAAATGCGTTTGAGAGCAAAAATGAATTTAAAAATGAGTCAGAAAATAAGCAGTTTGGATTTGAGTGCATCCTTAATTCAATGATTTTTCCAACACAATCCGCATCGGGAAATTCGGTTCTAAATGCGCACTTTAACAGCATTTTTTAAAAATATATTCTGCCTCTATCAAGAAATTGACCATTACGGTACATTATATTAGTTTCTGTGTAAGAAAACGTACCAATTGGAAGTCTTTGAGAGTAAAAATGAATTGTAAAATGAATCAGAAAATAAGCAGTTTGGATTTTAAGACACCCTTACTTAGATGATTTTTTTCTTCAACCGCAATGTATTTTTAATTTGTTTTTGCTGTAAGAATTGGTCCTATCTAAAACTTGTCTATATAGATGTTGTAGACAGTATTAAGAAGATATATGATAAATTCATGGGAATTTTATATCTTTTGAATTGACGGAGTTAAGGATTTTTTACTTCTTCAAACCCCCTTTTTGTTTTCGTTTTTAATTTTTTTTTGCGGTACGAATTGGTCCTATCAAAAACTTGTGAATGTAAAAGTTGTAGATAATATTAAGGAAATTTATAATAAAATTAATTGGAATTGATATCATGAGAATTGACGAAGTTATGAATTTTTTTCTCCCAAAAACCCTATTTTTTGCGCCCCTTGAGCCCATTTTTAACTTTATCAAAAATCTGTGATACATAAAATTTTAGCAATATTTTTAGAAGTAATAAAAACTTTAAACTGATTTGATATGTACAAAAATTAGGAAGTTATGTGGGGGGTGGGGGGGGGGTGGTTCGGTTTTCACAAAACCCCTCCCTATTTCCATCCCCTTGGTCCGATTTTGCCCATTAACGAACTTGACCGAGATTTTATGCCCATTAACGAACTTGACCGAGATTTTATGCCCATTGATTTTATGTATCAGTTTGGAAGAGATTGGTGCAGAATTACGAAAGTTATCATGTCCAGAAGAAAGTGATATATATAGATAGACAGACAGATAGATAGATAGACTGATAGATAGATAGATATAAAGTTTTTTACTGAGGGTGGTTTTGGGTTCTAGGGGTCATGATCGGTGTAGATCTGCAAAAAGTTTTCAGAAATTCCATCATAGGAACGATCCCAATAGGTAGTACTTCATACGAAATCTACCTAATAACATGTAAGGATGGGATCAGATTTAAGATTATTAAAACATGTGGCATGGATGAAAGTGTCTAAACCAGCAGATAGTCAATGAAAACAAAAACACTGCTGCCACCTGGTGTGAAAAAGGAAAACTATATTGTAACTAGATTTTTAACAAAAAAGTTTAGTGCTGCCATCTATACGCATAAAAAAGAGTGAAATCAATTGAAGAAATCAAGAAATGATTTAAATTAACATTTATTTAAAGTAGAATGATAAATAGGAATAAACTTAATAAGTACTAAGTAAGTAATAATAAATAAATAAATAAATATATAATAAATAAATAAAAGGGCATTGATTAAATTAATCATTTAAAAAATATTATAAAATTAAAAATGAGTATATAAATAACTTTGAGAGAGTAAAATATAGCCTTGTATTATGTGCCAATATGTGAAATATTGATGAAAAATTAATGATGTAAAATTATATATATATATATATATATATATATATATATATATAAAGTTTAAACTTTAAAAATGTTTCTTTTGGAGTATTTTGTATATGTTTTAATAATTTTTTCAGCAATCCGCGAACCACCCTCCATAATATTGTTTTTCATTTTATAACTTCCATATTTTTTCTATACATTTTTAAAATTTTTATGCATATTATATGCCCAAACTGGTAAATGGAGATAAAAGATTTAATTTTTGATCCATGAAGATATAAATAAAAAGGGATAATTGTAAGACAGTGTTAAATGTTTTAATTTAAATAAATTAGGCCATATAAAATGGTAGGAACATAAACATTTTATACGAAGATAATTATCTATATACCGGGTGTCCTAAAAAGGACTGACTGATTTTAAAATTCAATAATTCGCAAACGGTGACAGATATTTAAAAAATTCTTGCAGGAGGGTTACGTATGATGTCAGGAATTTTTTTAACGTGACTCTCGAATTTAGTTCGAATTCTAAGAAATAGATGGCGCTGCGAGCAAGAAGCGCTAAATTCAAGCTCGCTTTTTTGGACTTTCTTTTTTACCATGCCAAAAAAGGAGAATAAATTGGTACTTATATGATTAAAATATATTAAGTGGGTCCCCAAGTACCAAAAATCGGGCCGCGATTTGCGAAATTTGACTTTCCATAAGACTTTTAGCATTCGTGCGAAATGCTGCAATTTCATTGGCTATCGCTTCACCGATAACCAATAAAATTGAACCGAACTTCTTTTCCTGAAAGGACAACATGGTATTTTGGCAAAATAAGCATATTAACAATCTAGCCCAGTGGTTAAGACTGGGGTTGGTTAAGATTTTGCATTTGTAATCCTAAAGTTGTGTGTTCTGTCCGCTGGCTGGCGTTTTCACTTTTTTAGAGTTTTGTTTTGATTTTTATACGAGTCAGTTAAATAAAATCAGTCGATCTTTATTACCAGTTCCTTTGTAATTTTTTTTTAAATAAATTCATTTAATCTATTTTTTAATAATTAAAGTAAACGTTTATTAAAATGCAATAATGAATCTCCTAGGCTTACATTAAAAGTATTTTCATGTTAGAACTTTATAAAGTTCTGATGATTTTAAATTTATCTGTTACTATAGTAACAGATAAATGTAAAATTATCAAAATTAATATATTAAAGGTTTTTTATTTTAAAATTATCCTTGAGACATAAAAATCTTTATTAATTTATGAAAGGTTACTTTATAAATTTTTTTATTGTAAATATTATACAAATAATTAAATTAAATTTTAAAATTAATATGACTTATAGGGTATTTTTCTAATAAATAAATTTCTTTAATAATTAAAGTGTAATAATAATATTTTCTTAAGTCAGTTAGTTAAAATCAGTGGATCTTTATTACCAGTTCCTTTGTAATTTTTTTTTGTCAATTAGATTTTTTAAAATAAATTAAAAAAATTAAATTAAAAAATTCATTTAATCTATTTTTTAATAATAATGTAATAATATATTCTTACCTTACATTCAAAATACTTTTTGTTCGAATTTTAGTTAGTTATATATATATATATATATCCAAAAACCAAACCAAAAATTCGAAACTACGGAACTGATCCAACAATAAATAAACTAAACCAAATGACAACAACAAAATAACTAAAAACAACTAACTTCAAAAACAACATACTTTAAAAACGGTAAACTTTAAAAACATTCAAACTAAAACCAGAAGAAATTGAATCCATGGAGACAGGCGGCATGCACTTGCGACATGCAACTGCGGGGTTAAAACCAGTTTTTATGTGCACAACGCTCCCCAAACAACCTGTCAAGACCAAAAAGAAAAAAACTAACAAATCGAATGAGTTGCCTAGACCCATCGAAAACCAACAACTGAACATGAAACCCTAAACGATCGTGCACGCAAACCCTGAACAGTCAAAGCCACAGTTACTCCTCTCTTCGCATCCACATTACCTCTAAATCTCTGCGATAAGTCTTACACTTTACGAAATTTCGCAGCAGACTCTTCAAAAATCTCTCAGGATAGCCATGGTGCAATGCCAGAATATACCATTTGTAAAGTTCTTCAATTTTTTCCCCAGTATTTGATGTCAATCTATCTATACGGTTTAACCCGTTAATAAAAATATTTCTATATATTGAGATATGCACATTTGATCCAAAATTTAAGATTTTTATAGTTTCAAAGTTAAATCTTTTTCGTTTATCATATATATCTGTTTTTATCTCACCATTTTTTATCTCGATATTAATGTCTAAATAATTGACCATGTTTTTACTTTTTGACTCCAATTTCAAATTTAAACCTTTAGGATAGCAATCAATTTTTTCTTTTTTCACATCATTGCATCTGACTATTAAAATGTCATCAATGTAACGAAAGCACCTCATATCCTCATTTATATCAATTTGATCCTCGTACATATATAAGTAGATATCGGCTAAAATCGAACTACAACATCCCCCCATTGGAATACCTCTAACTTGTTTGTAAACAATTTTCCCGTCATATAAGTAGTTCTCATTCACTACAAAGTTAAACAAATTAGTAAACCATTCCTGTCCGATAGTTGAGGAATTATATTTACTAAAAAACACCATAATTTTTATTTTAAGATTGTCTAAATCTATACTATTATACAAATCTTCAAAATCATACGCTGTTAAACTTGAAATGTTTTTCATTAGATTTAAATGTTTAATTAACTCAAAGCTGTTTTTTATTATACAAGCCGGTTTATCTTTCAATACTTCATCAAAAATCTCTTTTAATAATTTCAACAATTTTTTATTACAATTTTCCAAATATGAACCGAAACCACATGTAATAGCTCTAAAAGCAACCGGACCTTTATGAAACTTTGGAACCATTACCAAATATGGAAAACTAGTACTATTTTGCTTTATTTTAATTTTTTTATAATATGCTTTTACTCTGTTACTAATAACTTGTTTATTTGATTTGACAATTTCATAGTTTATTTCATTACCATAAGCCTCCCTGAGTAATTTACCATATAATGTTTTACAAATAATTGCGTAATTTGTATTAGCTTTATCTATATACGTAATTATAAATTTATTCTGCAATTCTGTTATAGATTCTTTCAAATCCTTATAACACTTTACCGAAACCCCCTCAGAGTTACTCTCAAAATTTCTACACAAATCTTTTAAAATATAATACTTCCATTCCTCGAAAACGTTAGCAGGCAAATTGTATTTATAAACTTATTTTTGAATAAAAATATCTAAATTCATATTCAAGCGTTTTTTTGCCATATTTCTTGTTAATACTCTCTTAATCCTGTATCTCGTCCCGTATCTCATGATTTCACTCAAATTCTTATTATGTACAATATCCAAACTACCCGTTAATAAGTGTCCGTATGTTGGATTTATATATTCGTTGAATTTTACTTCGTGACAATAGCAAACACTATTATCGATACTTTTTTTCAAATCCTTTGCATAGTCTTTATAATTATATATGAGTCTGCCCATCGGTTTAACATATTTAAAAGCCTTAAAAATCTCTATATTTTTATCCGGCAGCAGTCTATTATACTTATTTAAAACTTTATTAATGTTAACCCCTTTTAGATGTGACCCCATGTACTCCAAGACACAGTATATTTTGTTATTTTCGGCATCTTTTTTATACATGCTCTTTACATAACTATCTAAATTTTGTTTTCTTATTCTAAATCTCAATAGATCTAGAGCCATGTCAATATTGTTGTTACCCGTTTTTTTTATGCAAATTCCTCAAAAGTTCTGGAATCATTTTCTTTTTGACATTAAATATAATGTTTTTAATTACTGATTCGTTATCGTTTGAGTTGTAATTTTCGATAACTTTTTCGACATCCTTGCAACATTTTAATTTCTTTAATTCAACGTTTGTCCTATGATTTTTATCCCTGTCATAATCCACTATATGTTTTATCCTTTCATAGATTGAGACATCCAATAATTTTTCTCTAAAATTCCTTATTACATTACTTTGATCGAACTTTACATTCATTCCATATGGGTATACCGTACCATACTTTACCATCATATTTCTTTCACTGATTAATCTTTCAGTTTTATTAAGAACAATTTTCAAAATAGAAATCTCTATATTATCAATTCCATGCCTATCAAAATGTGTAATCTCAATTTCTTGTTCCTCCTTACCACTTTTTTGTTTTCTTATGTCTGTCTTATGGTTGTTAATTCTTATATTCAAAGGAGTTGAAGTTTGTCCTATGCATGACATATTACAAACTCTACATCTCAGTCTGTAGACACAATTATAAACCTTGCAGAATTTTAAATACTCTCCATTATCATTAACCTCTACTATACCCCCGGCACATACACACACTTTACAACGTTTATCTGTACAAGCTTTTAAATTCAGTTCGCCCAGACCATCTTCACCCTTTAGTTTTTTGTTATAAAAACATTTGGTTTTATATTTGACTATGTTCTTCTCACCTCTACCACCATTTTTTAAATTTTAGGCCACGTTACTGTTACAGAAAATCCTTGTTTTATATCTCAAACTTCCATAGTCAGTATCATTTTTCAAAGAACAATTCAACATACATTTTTTAATATATTTTTCACCTATCTTAAAATTTTTATTTATTTTTTTATTTATATAAACATTAACCTTACTTCGTGTCTCCCCGTAGCAACAACAATCATCATTACACTCTTCGCCACTATAACCAACATTATACCCTAAGTCATGGTCGCAGTCTAACGATCCACCCCCTACCATACAATTGGGAGCCGACCGGACACTACGGTCTTTTTTATAAAACCATATCTTGCCGGTACCATTTTCATTAGTATTTTTCATTTTCATAATGTTTTTAAATTCGTGAAAAAAAATGTTTTTAACCATGAAACTTCACACCCATTACCTACAAACAAACGCTTTATATCAAACAATACAATAGCAATAACCGTACAGCGCCATTTTCACCAAAATGTCCACTACAAATCTACAAATTGCAACACGGGAGTCACAACAATTACACTGACTATGGAAGTTTGAGATATAAAACAAGGATTTTCTATAACAGTAACGTGGCCCAAAATCGAGCTGTTTTTTTTCAGTTTTTTTTTTTTTTTTTTTTTTTTTTTTTGCAAACGCAATAGATCTTTCAGAAAATAGTGTTAAAGTTGACGTTTTGAACCGAAGTTCCTGAAGAAAGCAGAAAAATCTGTCAACGATTGGCGAAAAACGTGTTGTGACGTAATCAAAATCGCTTATAACTTAATAGGTTATTTATTGATCCAAAAATGGAAAAAACAATTTGATTCCAAATCGCTTCCATGGTCAGGCTTTCCAATTTTATACCTTTCTGTTAAAAAAAGAATTTGTAAATGTGTCAAAACGTTTTGCGCTTGTTGAGCAGAGCAGTTGAGAACAGCCTTAAATAATTGAATGCATGGTAAAAATGCAACAAAAATATATACATATGTATGGTCCATAGGATGGTCCATAAAAAATTAACTTTTAAAATTTCTATGGGGCAGCCTGCTATTTTGTTCTATGTATAAAATAAAGACTTCCACAAAATTTTCAAAAGTTTAAAGCATTTTTTAAGGGTCGCTACCAAAGTTTGAATATTTAAAAAAAAATTAAAAATTGACATTTTTGTAATTTAATAAAATATTATTAATACAAATCCATAGTCATTACCAAAATTGAATAATGATATGATATTAGGCTGTAAAGACTGTCATTTGTTTCGTGTTTCAACATATTTACGCAGTCTATTGTCCAAACACAGACAGGAGTATTTCATTTCTACTCTCTATTTCATCTCAAATTTGCAGCATTGTGAAAGGTAGAGAATCTAACATTCCGTCTTGAAAAATAGTTCTCCGTTATTTTTTAATCTTAAATAACGAAAAGGTGTGAAAATATATAAGATTATGTTTATAAATTATAGAATTAGATTTTTTTATATTCGTAAAATGTCGTATATTCGTAAAATACTTGACGAAATCAAGATTCTTCCTACTTAGAGAGTTAAAACTGATCTCTAAATAAATAAATCTTAAGCGAGTACATGGCCTTCACCATCCATGGAACCCGATGCAATCCACCTGGGGCTCTAATATAAACAACTCTTTCGGGTACTCGTCCTAAGAAAATGAAGGCAAGCTCTATCAGCTCCTTGTAATCGTCCTTTGGTTGAAAAATCATTAAGGTGATTTTGAGCAATTTTTTTAATTTCTGATGCATTATGTGTTATTTTTTTCCATTGATTAAATTGTCAGTCATGGGAGTCTGAAATATGCCAAATAGATAGACATCCATGAAATTTTAAATCGTTTAAATAACAGTATGTCTGGTCCGCTTGAAACTCCGAGAGACAGCAACTTCCTCAAGCATAATTTCAAAGATGTGATGTTTGGAAGCCAAATCATTTCTTTGTTCACATTCTAATCCAGAAGAGCACAAGCAACTCCCGATAATCGGATATTAACAAAGGTTATATGAAATGTCATACATTTTACTAGCTTGTAATCTCCACAACTTCAATGTTTCGTTAACAGCAGAAGCTATTGCCTCACCTGTTCTTGATTGAAGTTTTGGAACAACTAGTTAAATGGTCAGTACCTTTTCTTGAAACAATAATGGGTAATCTTTCTACAGTTTCAGATCCTGAAATGTCTTCTAAAATTTTGCAATCCCAGTGAACAGTCAAAGAAACTCTTTTCAAAAAGTCTTTTTTTAAGTTTTGTGTTCTGCTATATATACGACTATGGCTACTTTGTTCGACATTTTACGAATATAAAAAAATCAAATTCTATAATTTATAAACATTATCTTATAAATTCCTACGCATTTTAGCTATTTAAGATAAAAAAAAAAATAACGGAGAACTATTTTTCAAGGCAGAATATTAGATTCTCTACCTTTCACAATGCTGCAAAGTTGAGGTGAAATAGAGTGTAGACATGAAATACTTCTCCCTGTCTTTGAACGATAAACTGCGTAAATATATTGAAACTTGAAACAAATGACATTCTTTACAATCTAATATCATATCATGACTCAATTTGGAAATGACTATGGATTTGTATTAATAATTTATTATTAAATTACAAAATATGTCAATTTTTAATTTTTTTTTTAATATTCAAACTTTGGTAGCGACCCTTAAATAATGTTTTAAACTTTTGAAATTTTTGTGGAAGTCTTTATTTTATACATAGAACAAAATAGGAGGGTGCCCCATAAAAATTTTAAAAGTTAATTTTTTAAGGACCACCCTAATATATATATATATATATAACCATTAAATAAACATTATGGACCACCAACAAACACATATATATCTGTGATTTAATAGTTATAATTCTCAAAAAGTTTTATTATATATATATATGTTGCAATAAAAGTATAATATACATCAAACATGAACAATGTAAAATATTATGCTATTATATGCAATATATATATTTAAAATAACGATTATTATTATTATAGAGATTTTTGTTTTTATCTTTATTTATTAATTTATTATCAGTAGCTTTACAATTTTTATTCGAAATCTAATATTGTGATTATAATTTTACCACATAATACCACTTAGGAGCTAATGTTACATAATTAAAATAAAATATCTATTTAAAGGCAACAATAGTATCTTTTAAATTGACGTAGAAAAATATTTTTATATATCTAGATGGAACTTCAATTACTTATTTTTAGTTAAGCTGCTAGAACTTTAATACTGATTGCAAACATCTGAGTAAACAATAAAAAAGTTATAAGCAACTTATTATAACAATCTCATTATTTTATCATAATTTGACTAAGTCAATGTTGTTTTAGAGTTGTTGATAATTTTCTTTACAGAAAATTAAATCAAATTTAATAATTAATTATACATTATGTTATTAACTGTATAACAATTGGTTTTGCGTTCAGTATGGGAAATATATACGCTTGTTTTTTTAATATATCAAGTTATTGTGAGTAGCAGCGCTATTACTCGTAAAATGGATTTTTTTCCTTCCAGGGAAAGAAGTTCAGTTCACCGATAGCCAATCAAATTGCCGGTTTTTGCACTAATGCTAAAAGTCTTATGGAAAGTCAAATTTCGCCCTGGATTTAGCGCATATTGCTCGCAGCGCCATCTAGCGTTTGTAATTCGAACTAAATTCCAGAATCACAGTAAAAAAATTCCTGACATCATACATAACGCTCCTGCAAGAATTTTTTATGTCACCGTTTGCAAATTATTGAATTTTAAAATAAGTCAGTCCTTTTTAGGACACCCGGTATATATTACACTCATAGTAAACATAATAATATAAATAAAAAGTCTTGTGTTTACAATATGATTTCACCATCATGTGCAACTGGAAAAAAATATAAACCAATTATCCCCCAGCTACCTCCCACTCTACCCTGTTACAAAACATATTAAGAGTAAGAGATAATCAGTAGTTTTTCAAATAAACACACAAATTAATAATTTTGCAACTTTTTACGCAACGCAATGGTATAAATTTCTTATAAAAATAATAAAATATATTCATTCATGAAATTAAAACGCTATTGATTTATAAAAATAAATCAATCATTTTTCAAAATGATTCATCAGTTTTTGCTATTACCTAAGCAAATATTAATACAATTTCATCAAATCTTATTTGAATAGAAATTCATTTCAAAAATCGTCAATTTTTCTATTTCAATTTCTTAAAAACCCACAATACTGTAGTATTTAGTATTATCTGTTTAGAAATAATTTAAAAGTAATGCTTCATAAATTTCTTAAGCAGATAAACGGTTTGCTTAGATAGATAAATGGAGGTATTTTATTTTCACCTGTCTATATTCATGTTAGTTATAAAGCAAGTCGACCATCTTGTTCAAGCAATCAGCAAAGTATATTGTTTGTTTCTATTGTTTCTGGTTTTATAAAATATTTGATTCACTTTGTTATAAAATAACACTGATAACTGAATTTTTCTTAAATGTTATTCTAAATTTGCATCGCATTTATAACTAGCTAGGGCAAGTGCTCGTATGTTAATGGGCCCCCCAAATGTCAGCCACAGTGAGATAAAATGGTTTGTAAGTAGTTTTTTAGTTCAAAATGAAATGTTATAATATCATAATGAGAACCCACTTGTTATAAGTCTTCGGACATCAGCAAAGAGTCGTGGTTATTTTATAGAGATAATTAATCACCACTTATTTTGGTTTTATGCAAAGTTACTATTTAACTGATTGACTACAGGAGATTTTACTTTAAATATATGGGTCATTCTCACGAAATGGTACAAAATAGCAAGAAAAAATTATATTTTATAAAGTATGTAAAAAAATCTTTAATATTGCATGGATGTTTTCATTTATGCTTAATAAATAACCTTATAATTGGGAAACTGGGATTCCTAGAACTTTTTATGTAACGGCAATAACAAAAATTCTAGTAACAGACGCTGTTACAGGATCCCAGTTTCCTAGAAAAACTTTAGTAACTTTACAGATTTTTTTTTTACAGTGTAGTGGTCAAATTTTCTATTTTATTTTTCACAAGTTTTAGATTTTTAAAAATTCTTACAGGGCCACGGTAATGAGTAGGGACATTTACATTTCACAAATTTAAATGACACCATAATTGAGTAATTATTAGGCGTAGTTAATAGATATTTATTTTTATAACTGAATTGTAAAGAGTTATTCACACAGAATAAGCAAAATTCACTAAAAAATGTTTTAAATTTTTGAATTTACAGGAAGTAGTATTCTGAAAAATATTAACATCAGGATTTCATTACTTTCAATTTTCTCTTTTGTATTTGATATCACCTTATATTGCAGCCAACTTTTCATAAATTATCGATAAACTAGACAATATCCGCTAAAATAAATATACAAAGTGCACGGAGGAGACAAAAATTAAGTTTGGAGTTTTAACTACTTCGGTTTTCAGGTTGCTAAAATGTGCATTTCTTTTTATTAAATGCAATGTTAAAGCTGCCTAAAATTTGTATTATAATTATAAATTAGTTTTTTCTTATCTTATTTATGATGATAAACTGAGAACTTTGCAAAACTTCAAATGGAGCTATTAAATTGGAAAATATTCAATAATTTCATAATGGAACAAAGAGTTATAGCAAAATAAATAAATAAATAAATAAATAAATAAAAAGGCTTTCCCCTTTCTCCCAAATTACCTAATGATAATTTAGCATGTACTGTCATCTATAGCACTTTTTAAATTTATTTTCAGTGTCCACGGGGAGAAACTACTTTGGCCGGGACAAAGCTTATAAATTAATTCCTTAGTAAAAATAAAATCATTTAAATAAAATTAAGTTGGAACATAACTAATGATTTTTAATTAGTTATTATCGAAAAAAAATGTAAAAAAAAAAAAAAAAAATTGTTTAAACATCAGTGAAATGAAAGTTGTGTTTTAGGGACCTCCACGGACGGGGCTTTCGTCTTATAGTTATTAAAAGATTAAAGTTAAACATTAAAATTATTTTGTCAGACATGTATATAACAGCTTAGATAACACTTAAATATACACATGAAAGAAAATTTTAGGAACCTTGCTACATTTCCTAATATTTATCCATTCAGGACAGTAAAATGTGCAATTTCATAAGAATGACGCACATATATACACATATATATATATATATATATAGGGTAAGATGCCGCAGTTTTTCTTTTCTTGTTGTAAAATGTACAATAAAGCAAAGTTAAAACCCTCTTAATAAAGTAGGCATAATTATTTTCCCAAACGTGATTTTTTGACATGATTTTCTATGTGCTAAGTAAGATGCCGCATGGGGTGTGGAACAGATGCCGCATGGAGAAAAAAGCTAGGCTTTTATTTTTTTTAAAGAAAATCAATTTTTTATTTCCTAAAACTACTTAAAATGAAAATAAATAACAGTAAACTTAAAAAAATTATACATATATCACTAAATTGTGGACAGTTTAACGAAAATGCAAAAGTGTAAGCTCTATAACTTAAGACAAAAAATGAAAATGAAAAGAAAAATATTTGAATTCACATGAATGCATAGCATAATTACTGGAAACAATAGACAGCATAATTATAAAAAAGATAAAAAATCACTGGTTTACATCCAGGCATTGCAGTTTGTTCTTAATGTAAGTATTAGTTATATTCTATTTAGGTTCAAGTCTGTTTGTTTTTGGCCTTTATTCTCATTCTTTGATTTTGTATTTCCGTTCGCCCAGAATCACACCACACTTCCCGTTGCAAAAGTAAAGTGAGCCTTTTTCATGCAGTTATCGATTGAATTTGATGCACTAAATCCACACAATTTCATAATCACAAGGTCGATTTAGACTTTGTTTCTCGATAACTCTCCAAACACTCAGCCCATTCAGCGTCATCAAATTCCAATCCAATACTGCCACCAGGATCCGTAAGAGGAACTATTTACTTATTGTCGGAAGATGACTCATATTTTAGTTTATTCCTCAAGTAAGGTGTTTTCAAGTTGATCTTTCCCTTCCGTTTTTTATTCATTTTACTTCGGCCAAGCTGTCGTTCTTCGACACTTTCTAGTTTCTTTTGCTTTCTATTTCCTTCATGTTTTTTCTTGTTTATAAACTCGGTGCTTGTAATATTTGTATCCTTTTGCTTTCTCTTACTTGGCTGTATAGGTCTTTTGATCATTGTGATAGGAGATATTTTGTTTAACAGTTTAGATGGTGAGAATTGTAAACGGCATACGTCTTCTTTATTGTCACATGGTGAACCAACATTGTTGCTGAGAACAATTTTATATGTAGCAGAATGTGCTAATATACGTTCATTTAAATGTAAGTTCTACTTAAATCGCAGTAATGAATTTGTTTAACCGAAAAACAAAAATATATTTTGCGGCATCTGTCCCTCAAACTTGGTGCGGCATATGTCCCATAGTGGCGAATAAGAGGCCGCGCCGCCATCTTGTATCATGTCAGCGACGCGAGAGAAAGACAAGCACATGTCTGTATTTTACGCGAATCTAGTCTACAGTTGCAATCAGTTTTGAGATGAAATATCTGTTTATTCGGCTTAAAATATGTAATAAAACTTTATTAGAATAATTTTAGCAGCTTACCACGCAGTTTCCAACCATAAAAACTGGCATAAATGTGTAAATGCTGACAATTAAGTGGTGGAAACGCATACAAAACAGTACACAGTACCAAGGAACACTACGAACTTCTTAAATTGGTCTAGGGAACGCTAGTGTCCCCCACAAAATCTCTGCGGCATCTGTCCCACCGCGGCGTCTGTCCCCACTTTACCCTCTATAGTAAAGATGAAATTACAAATATATGAATAAATTGGTAAAATTCTAAAGATGAAAAAGATATGATCATAGGAAACCAGTATATAAAATAAGAAACTATGAATAACCCACAGAAACATCAGAGGGGCTTGCAGGTTAAATTCATAATGAAGGTACTTTATTTCATCCAATATTGTCGGTATTAAGCCTAAAATTACAAAATTTAGCTCTCAATAGTGCATCATAAAACAAAATATATGATAAAAAACCAAAAGATCTGAAGATAAACCTCACACAGGATATTAAAAATTGTAAAATGATTTGAGCACAATACCCTCAATTATATACTAGAATCCAAAACTTCAGAAAGTTGACCCACTATATTATAACATGTGAGGATGCAATGAGATTTAATACTATTAAAACATGTGACCAGCAGTTAGTCACTGAAAATCAAAACATTGTTGCCATATGGTGTGAAAAAGAAAATTATATTGCAGCTAGATTTTTAACAAAAATATTTAGTGCTGCCATATACCCATAAAAAAGTATGAAATTAATTGAAGAAATCAAGAAATGACTTAACATTTATTTAACGTATAATGAAAAAATAGGAATAGACTTAATAAGTACTGAATAAATATAAATAAATAAATAAATAAAAATAAATAAATAAAAGGGTATTGATTAAATTAACCATTTTAAGACAACTCTTATAAAATAAAAAATGAGTATATAAATAACATTTAAAAAACAATGAGGATTATTTTGATATAGTAAAATATAGCTTTGTATTATGTGCCAATATGTGAAATATTAATGAAAAATGCATGATGTTAAATCCATGATACTCCAGTTTATATACATATATATATATATATATATATATATATATATCCATACAATATATAACCATATATACAAACACATATTCATACGCACACGCATATATATACATATAAGGATTTAAAAAATTTTTTAGCATTCCGTGTCTCAACCCTCCATAATGGATTTTTTTTTATAAGAGTGTATAATGTATGTAAAACATATACACACACACATACTTTATGTATAAATATATCTATATATATATAAATTTTTGTGTATGTTTTTATAATTTTTTCAGCAGTCCACATCCCACCCTCCATAACATTGTTTTCGATTTTATAATTTTTTACATATTATATGCCCATACTAGTAAAAAGTAGAAAAAATTAATATTAAGATTTGATCCATGCAGATATAAAAGAGACGGGATAATTGTAAGACAATGTTAATTGCTTTAATTTAAAAATATTAGGCTGTAAGAATTTGGGGGAACAGAAACGTTTGATACGAAGACTAAGTAGAATAATTCTATAAACTGAAATATGTATATACATTATATCTATATATACTGTATGGATTTAACATTCAGACAATTGTTTTCAATTGCTTTTTTTTTTTATTTTGACAGGTTGGCAACTGTTGATTTGAACATGGATGAAGGAAAAGATGAAAAAGATTCTGCTCTAGGGCTTTCCATATATAATGATTCGTTCTTCATTGCTTTACCTTTGAATTCATCAACTATTGAAGTGAACAGCACGGCTGAAGAAGAAGCATACATTCCATATGAATTACGTACAGAAACGTACATTGTCCCCATGGTGTTTGTAGTTGTCTTTATTGTAGGACTATTAGGCAATGGAACTCTGGTGTATATCTTTCTCCGTAACAGATCTATGAGAAGCATACCTAATACGTACATAATGAGTTTATCAATTGGTGATCTTTTTGTTATTGTGGGAACTGTGCCATTTATTAGTACGATTTACACTTTTGACAGCTGGCCATACGGGGTTTTCATGTGCAAACTGAGTGAATTCTTGAGAGATGTCTCATCTGGGGTTACAGTTCTCACTTTAACATTACTAAGTATTGACAGGTACATTGCAATAGTAAAACCGCTTCACAAGTTAACAGGTCATAGTGGCAGAAGTCTCACTCTTATGATGGCCTGCTGTGTATGGGTTATTGCTGTTATTATTGCTATCCCTGGTGCTCATTTCTCTTTTCTTTGGGAAGTACCTTTGTATCAAGATCATGTCATATATGTTTGTTACCCCTTTCCAGAGAATATGATTCCTTGGTACCCTCGTACAATGGTGCTTGTAAAATTTTTACTTCTTTATGTCATACCTCTTAGTATTATTGCTATATTTTACGCTCTCATGGCACGTCATCTTTTATCGGCATCTAAAGATTGCGTCGGAGCTAATGATAGCCACATAAAAAAACGAAAAGGCAGGACAAAAGTAGCTAAAATCGTGCTGGTCTTTGTCATTTTATTTGCAGTATGTTTTTTCCCTAGTCATGTATTTATGTTATGGTTTTATTTCCATCCTAACGCGGATGAAAATTACACAAGTTTTTGGCATGCATGGAAAATACTAGGTTACGTTCTTACATTTTTTAACAGTTGCTTGAATCCCATTGCACTTTACTTTATAAGTGGAGTATTTCGTCTGCAATATCAGAAATATCTTTTTTGTTGTGGAAAGAAGAAAGTAGCTGAAAGAAATTATTTAAGTACTTTCAGAACTCCAGCGAGCTCTTCCAACCGCAGTATTATTCGCACAACTATTATATCAAAAATATAGTCATTGTATCGTTAGTATTAAGAGTATGCATATTTTTATGTTTTATTTATATTATTGTAAATTTTAAAGTGGAAAATTAATGTTTTCAATCACGTGTAAAATATTGATGTCTATAATAAATATATTATGTCATTGTTTTTTTTTTTTTTTTTTTTTTTTTTTTTTCATTTAAATACTCGAGACACTTTTACACCTATAGAATAAAGTACTGATCGGCTAAAAATAAAATTTAGCTTGCCTACAGAAAAACAAAAATACGAAATATATTGATATAACATTCCTAAATTTAAATATAGCATTCAAATTGTACCAGCACGTACCATTTTTATGAAAGAATTTTATAACAATAAAATATACGAAGGATTGCTACATTTATTTACAATGCCAGATAAAAGTTAAACCACGAAAAAGTTGGTTTCACTCTCTTACATGAAAATTCAATAAAAAATATATTGTACAGCCAATCCCTTAGCCAATCTTTAAATAAATCTGATATCCTCCATGCTTTGTTATTTGTGCACTATAAAACGGGCACTTTCTTGCATCCTTTAAAACATCGAGGATTTTTAGATTTCCCTATAAACATCAGTTTACGTTTATCGAATACATCCAAGTACCGTATATTCTGAATCACTGCAGATATTACGCAGGTGAAAATCCAATGACTGATGTGCATTGTAATGTATCAGTATACCAATTCACCATGTTACTTTGTCATTCACAGAGATGAACACACTAAAAACTAACTGATCGCAAGTAACATGAAAAATATATACTAATAAATAGATGAATAAACTTGCGAATATGAAGATTTTACAGGATTGGCAATCGAAAACGAAATTTTGAAATAATAACAGTAAACAGCGATCGTTAGAGAAAAGGAAATTGACCTTTGTTTTGTGTGTTGTTCGTTTGGTGTCCCTTCTCTTTTCTGTCCAGCAGTAATGCACTAACATATTTTCATTCAATTTGCCCCTAATTTTGGGTAATGTTTTGTATAAATTTATTTGTTAGGCTACTTATATATTATCATATACATTTTATTATTTACGCAGTCCTCACTAATTTTTTAGTAAGATATAAAACATCTTAGTTATAAAAGGAAGCCTCCCTCTGAAAAATTGGCACATCGTGCAGTAATATCACTGCCATACTTTGATTTAGTCATCTATAAAAATCAACCATTATTTTTACAGTGAAGACTTTGCTTCCGACCAGCGTAATTAAACTAATCTATATAAAATCAGAAATGTTAGATAAAAAATAATTGAAACCATATGGCAAAATACACATTATAAAACTATTATTTCTATATTTTCCTGTAGAACCATGATGTTATTGAAAACAGATTTTAACATTATTTTTCATTGTGTCTAAATATTAACTAATCTTGATTCTTAAATGTTCTCTCATATTTTATGGCTATATTTTCAGTAAGACGAAAAGAAATACTTTTTTAATATTTATTTAAAATGTAAAGATAAAGAACCTTTAAGCAATTTTTAATTAAAGGATGCGAATATTTCAGAAAGTTAAAAATAAATTCTTCTAACAAAGCAGAATGTAATTACAATTTATATTTTATGATAGTCAACGAAAATAAACTAAGTAAGCAGTTCTAAGTATAGTGCATGAAAAAGTAAAATAATGAAAAGTTGCTTTCTTAAATTGCTGATAACGCTTAAGTTTGTGAAACCTATAATTTAATTTTTAAAAGTCCTGACTTTAGTTCTTATCAGCAACAATCTTTTTGTTAATTTCCAATTTCCTTTTCGCTTTTACAAGCTGGTGCAAGATATTTTACATTATGTTGCTTAAATTTTTAAATAACTTTAATTAAAATGTTTGATGCTGGCAAATAGATTTAGGCTCAATTTCTTCGAGATTTTAATATTAATAATTTTACATTTTAATCTCGTAGATAACTGCCAATATTATACACTAATATTGCCGCAATCTGAAGTTGTCCACTATGGGAAAGCATCGTGTTCCAAATGTAACGTTTTCTTTTGCTTCACGTGATGTACACTGTAAAAAAGAAATCTGTAAAGTTACTAAAGTTTTTCTAAGAAACTGAGGTTCCTAGGACTTTTTATATAACGGCAACAACAAAAATTCCTGTAACAGACTGTTACAGGAATTTTTGTTGTTGTTACATAAAAAGTTCTAGGAATCCCAATTTCTAAGAAAAACTTTACTAACTTTACAGTTTTTTTTTTTTTTTTACAGTGTAGAAAATTAATCACTTTAATGTCACTTTGAAATCAGTATATCTAATTTCGCGACAAAGCGCAAATGATCCAGAAATTGGTCATTGCTACTTCTTCGGGATAGAGGAGTTGATGACACGATTTGTCGCTTGCCTGAGTCGTAATGACGATTTAAACATATCCCATTTTAGTCTCATTTCGGACTGTGACACCGGTGACACTTTTTTATACCACAGTGACGTCAGATTGACTTGCTGTGCTGTTACGGATAGTCATCAAAGTTTTTTTCTTGCAAATACTTTTAAATGCTAGTAGATTTACTTAAATATAAAAGTTCGAATTTCAATGCTATTAAAAAATGCAAAATTTTCTAACGGTTACAGAAATATCGCACAATACAGATTTTTCTCTGATGTTGATATTACTTGAGGCATCGGGATTTGGTCTTAGTCTAAAGTTATAACAATATTTCGTAACCTATAGCTTACGGCACAATTTTAGGTAAACAGGGGGTTTGAGATGGGCTGCCGTAGCTTTTAGAAAATAAATATGTATCTATTTTTAACGTTAACCTTTTTTTTATGTTTAACACGAAATGTGGAAGACACGGAAGCGCGAAAATGTGAACATATTGAAGCGCCAAAAGTTCATCTGGCAATCTATACCTTGTCTATTCATCAGTGAAAAAAAATTTTCTTTCATTTTTAGGTTTCCGTACTTAAAAAGTAAAAACGGAACCATTATAAGATCACTCCTGTGTCTGTCTGTCTGTTTGTCTGTAACAGCCCTTTTACTCGTAAACTATGCAACGTGGAAAGTTCAAATTCGGGGAAGTAATAAAGATTATTGACCCACATATTTACAGATTAATAAATATTCATAAATATATTTAGGAAAAATGTACAGGGGCTAAGTAAGTTACTTGAAAAAAAAAAAATTCTTTGTCTATCGTGTGGGGTATCCTGTGAAAGGTTTCGTAACGCTGAAATCAAAAATATATTTCATTTAATGTTAGGTATTATATTTTCAAAGTTATGGTGGAAAATATAGTGCAAAAATATGTTCCCCCCCATCTAATTCCGAATCTATTGAAACTAAAATTATGAAAAAATTAGAGGAAGTAGACATTAATTTAAACCTTGCAGGAAAATTATAGCGATTACCATAGGTCACATAGTTTTCGAGAAAAACGCATTTTTCCGTTACACACAAATTTCGATTTACGGGCTTCAGCAAAAGTGTTGAGCAGCGCTGGAGGTACCTATCGTAGCAGAAGTATAAAAGCATTGTTGATCATGAATTTCGAAAAAAATCGTCGGTAATTAGCCGAGTGACGGTTTGAATATACGAAATAACTCCATCGGCTTTTAAAGCCTAGATAACAAATTTAAGGATATACTTTTGTAATGCAATGCCCAGTAGCAGTATAAAAGCAATAAACGTCAAATTGTTAAAAACAGACTAATTTAATGAGAATTAATCACATAAATACTATGGGATTCGCGACTATTTTGCGTTGAGTGGCTCTCTCAATACACCTACCGTGTCTTTAAAGGTTAACTAAAAACCTATATGGAAAACACATATACAGAATAGCTATGTTTGATATTATTTAGGTTCCATATATCTTTGAACTTTCATGGTATATCCATTTATACTTTTCCAATATATAGAATGCAAAGGAAAGTCCCTTTAATCTGAAAATACTTGCGAACGGAGAGAGATACAGCTATACAAGTGAGGTAACGGTATAGTAAAGCGACTACGCCCGATTTAATTAAAACGACAGCAGCGCCCCTAGTTGAGAAATTTGGAAGATAGCCACTGCAAATCAAAAATGAAAAGAAATATTTAGAAAAATATAGAGCAAAATTTCCAGTTAGAAAGTTTTAGAGCATTAATTAATTAGTAGAAAACGACATGTGGTTTACATGGATGAGATAAATCTTCGTCTGCATACCCAAAAATGTCCGAAATCGATGCACTCCATTTTGTGTAAACACTTGAATGGAATAGCCAGAAGTATGAAGAAATACGCACAATTTATGCTATACATACGTACTGATCACAATACATTTTGATAACAGCGCACAAAAAAAAAACAAAAAAGACAAACTGTCTCACAGTGATAAAAAGTTAATATTCAGTATGTTCGAAAAGTTCGCCATTGCTCACGATACACATTTGTATTCCTGAGAGTAATTCTGCATGCGCATTTCTCAGCATGGAGCGTCTATTGCAAGCCTCTTCAATACTACGACATTGATTTAACCCTTTCAAAAGCGGTGGCTAGACGGTCTAGTCACCTAATTTTAATTCCGAAACTGACAAATGGCACCAAGAATATTTTAATAAAATTTTGCTTTTGCAATTAAAGTGAAAATTAGTGGGTTTTTGTTTCCTAAGAAATTCGTTTGAATATTCTGGTGTCAGTCAATTATTTCATCAGCTTGCGAACAGAATTCTTCTTACCCCTGAAAGGTTTAATCTAAAATTTTAAATGAATTGGAAATTAAATTTTTACAGACATTACAGCACAGCACAACGTCACAGTCTGCAATTGTGCACTGCTACATTTCCGGAATGTGAATACGCAAAGTAGAATCGTTGCTCATCGATTTCGGATATTTTTGGATATGCAGGCGGTGATTTATCTTATCCAACGATTTATGTTATGAACCAAATGTCGTTTCGTACTAATTAATTGATGCTCTAAAACTTTCTAATTGAAAAACCTCTTTTCGTTTTCAATTTGCAATGGCTATCTTCCAAATTTCGGCACTAGGATCGCTGCTGTCGTTTGAATTATGTCGGGTGTAGTCGCTTTACTGTACCGTTACATCACTTGCATAGCTGTAGCTCTCACCGTTTGCAAGTATTTTCAGGTTAGAGCGACTTTCCTTTGCACCCTGTATACTATACAGCTATACCCAACCCTACGTTGTATAGTTTTTACAAAGTCTTAGTATTCTTTTAGCAACGGTATTTTTTTAATAATACACTCACTAATTTATATATTATTGTACGGAACCCTCTGTGCGCGTGTAATACTCGCACTTGACCGTTTATTCTCTCTCTTCGCAGTAGAGACAGTCTGGGTTTCAAACAAAAAACTTCAGAATTTTCGATGATGTCATCAAAATCTAAATGTGATTCCCCGGATTTCGATTTTACAAAACTAAGGCCAGAATGTACTATATGTACTGAAGTATTTTGTAATTAATCTTTAAAACAAAGTAAATTCACATCTGTGAATCTTTCAGATTTTTCTGTACAATAAACGCATTTTCATCCAGAAAGTCTTATTATGAAATGAAATTTAATAAATACAGTTAGATTTCTAATTTTATTCAATACATTTTGTGGCACTATGTATGTTTTTAGCTTGAAAATAAAACTGAGAGTTTGCAGATATATTAAATATATAAGCACCTGGAGAATAAATATATTGCTTCATTAACAAAAGAATGATGTTTCTCTGAAAGAAAATTCTTACAGTGTCTTAATATTTTAAATAAGGCATTTATTCAAAACAACAGAACGCTCTTACTGCCTCTTAGTCTATAACGTTTGGTTTCAAACATGCGTTTTTTGTGATTTTCAGATTAGTTTCGATTTGGTTTCGAAGTATCAACCTACGCAATTAGCTTTTTCGATGGGAGTCGTTATTACTGTATCACAGTGTCAAAACTAATCTGAAAATCCGAAAAATCGCATGTTTGAAAACAACCAAACGTACAAGTGTCGCCGTCTAGGATCGAAGTTTGGAACTAATTTTTTTTATTTGCTTGAAGAAAAGTTTTCATCGTGAGAAGCAATTTAGTGCGAACCACACTCCTCTACGACAATTACTTCATTTTATATTGAATTTTAAAATGTGTCAGTGACTTTTGGGACACCCTGTATTTTAATGATGCTACAATATTTCAGACATAATTAAATTTAATTAAACACAATTCAATGTATCACTGATGTGAACGACAACATGTTTTTTACAGATTATGGACTGCAGTGCATTTTTTCGTTTATTTAAAGATGCATAAAAATATCGGTCATAGAACCGACTATGATTGATAATTGTTCGAAGTGCGTTTTGTGATATGCATTTTTAAAATTAACTAATTTTTAGCCTATAGCGCGGAAAATAGATGTGATCTTGATGGTTTCTGTTGTTCCCGGTGAATTCAGATAAGCTTTGGCTATTAGGAATTCCGTTTCATTCTGCCTTGGTTTCCGGATGCCCGATCCTTAGTGATTTATTTTAGTGTTCACTGGCTTCGGCTTGTGTGCATGACTCTTGCCCCCGGCTGCCGTCATTGCGACGTCTGTCCGTTGGGACGTTTGATAACTATTTTTGTTTCCTGTTGCGTTCTCTTACTATCTCGATTCATGCTTGCGGTCATGAGGAACAATTGAACCGCCCGTTTCGCTCATGTAGGCCTCTAAGCGGGGTAGCTTTAAGCTAGGTAACTTTGATACCTTCGTACTTTTGGTACCCGAGAGGTTGGTCACGTCCTCTCGAGTTGTAACTCTGAGTGACATTTGGTGTGAGGAGCACAGAGTTAATTCCTTCGACTGTTTCTGTTGCTTCATGGTGAATTCCAGTTAGATTCGGCTAATTTGTAAGCGTCGTATTTACTGCAGCATAGCCAACCTGGTGCAGACGTTTTTCTCAATTACGGATTCGTCATAATATTCCACCGGTGGAAAATTATCATGTCTCGACAGCGGCTTTGCGGAGTTCTTTGTTGTGGTGGGCCTTGTGTCTCCCTTGTTCAGCTGTTTCGTCTGACGGGATTGTTGTCGTAACGGCTGGACCTCACTTGGTGCCTTTTGGGACGGGAAATCGTTACGCAATCTTCTTTGAAGGACCGCGCGGAGTCAAGCGACTCTGGTTCGGGATGCTCTTAGTATATGTTTTTTAATTGTTTATTTAGATAGCTCAATTTTGTTTATGAAAAATGAAAGTAGAAGTGTAGGTAAGAATCTATTTTTCCTCACTGGCCATGCTACATGATATTGTTTTTCTAAAATAATATTCATATTGACAAGTAATGAAAAAATATTCATTTATGGAAATATTTTTATTTTTATAGAAAAGTACGTAGTTTGAAATTAGATTTTTAATCTTATAAATTAAATTTTAACCAACCACTTACGTAACTTTTATTTAAAGAATCGTTATTAGACCATCCTGTTGCAGCACTTTTAAGTGCTTGTGCATATTATATACTTAGTTTTTTACTTTTAGCTGAGACATTTTGTCAGTAACTCAAATACCACAACACGGCACATACACTCGCGCAACATACTCTCTCTCCCCGCCAACTTTTGCGATTTTATTCTTAAGATCTGGAGTACCTTTATTTGTCAGACAACCAACTTTTGTCTTTCAGGACTAAAACTTTTACATATATGAATATTATATCTTCACCTATAAAAAAATATGGCAGTTTAACGGAGAAAGGTGATTTTCAGAAATTTTTAAGGTAATTTTAAAGAGAACATTTAATTTTTTAATGGGTGGAAATATACAGTTTTTTACCCTTTTCCTTTCTGAACAATATCCTATTGGTATTGAAAAATGTTTCCTAATTTACGTCTGGTGCATAATTTTTCGTCCTTGTTTCGATATGAAAATTTATTTTGGTATTCGTGTATCAGCACCTGTACTGGTGGTGTTATGCCCATGCTAGTAGCATACTTGGACTTTTGTGATAGAGTAAAATAGTTCACGAAGGCTGTACAATGAAGAATGATCACAATTTTTCATAACAAAACCCTCACTAAATTTCCAAATTTTGCAGACCTTTTTCAAAGTAGTCCTCATTCGAATCAATGCACATGCGTCACCTTCATTTTTTTTTCATTCTGAAAGACTTCATCGAAGCCATTTTTTATAGTCCTCCAAAATCGCATAGGCAGGCTTCATTAATGCTTCTGATCATAGAAAAGGTTTTTCAAGAAGACGTTTCTTCGCATTAGGGAATTCATCTCATCTTCCTGGAACATTACCTGCAACTGCGAAGAAATCTGAACGTGAAAACAATGTTCGGACATCAGGAGTCTCAGAACAAGCACAAACACATCTTATGTTCTTTTTTTCTGATACAAACGTGTGCGTGGCACCGAATAATATCTAAAATATTTCTGATAATTCCCGTAATGATATTCGATGATCTTCTCTGAGAATAGCAGCGTCGATATTAATGTTGACTGGTAACTAGTGACTAAGTTATTGCCCATGTTTTTTCGGAGTTGATTGTACCAATTCATTAAACATCCTAAACCATCTTCTAGCTTTGCTATAGAAAAGAACAGACTCTCTACAAGCCTCCTGTATCATTTCATAGGCTTCGGAAAATGATGTTTTTTTTTTTCAGGCAAAAGTAAAATTTTAACATATCATCTTGTGTTACCCCATCGTTCCTGTAGGTGATAGCGAACATATCTGAACTTTCTTGGCTGCGGCTGACGTACTACTGAAAAGAAATAAATGAAAAATACCACATTTCTATGCCACATTAAGCTAGCAATTCAACATAAAATTGATTTTCTGCACAATAAATTATGTTAATAAAAAAATGGTGATCATTATCTATTAAAGGGGCCTCGTATTTCACAATCAAAAATGTTTCATTGACATTATGAAAAAGAAAATCTTTCATTTAAAATGCTGTCAGAAGATTTGAATATTGCTAAAACAATTGTATGAAACGCTAATTTTATAACAGCAAAATCATTCAATAATATTTAGCCAGATTTTCTTTAAAATAATCTGTGGACATATCTACTTGTTATATCATTTTGGAGTCAGATTGTTATATGAGGAAAATTATCTTCAAACAGCTATAGCCTTGTGCCGGGAAATTAGGATATTTTTGTCAGGTAAGAATTAATACCAGTTTCCTGAAAAAAAAAAATGTGAATATTGAAATAACCTACCTTTCATATATAGCTCCAGAACTTGGACTATAGGCCACGCAAGTTTGTGATCACGTCATAGCTGGCTTAGTAGAGAAACTGACAGAATTTGAGAAAAAAAGAAGAATATATATCTTCGTTCCTGGTTTTGAACATTTTTTTCTGTGAAATAATAACACTGAACAGCAAAAATGTATCCGCGAGTAACACTGATGCCATATCGGAATTGGCTACAATCTAAGCAATCGATTCCACTTTTATTCAAATTTAATTACTTCTAAATATCGCATAATTTTAATTTTTACACCGTCGAATAGGGAGGGGGGACGTACTTTCAAATGCAATTTGTTTGAAAACTCTTCCTCATTTTAATGATTCTGGATTGTTTTAAAATAATTTTCAAGCATGAATTTTTAAAAGATCTCTCTATATCCTGTGCAGTTCGATTACAGAGAATCTCCTCGTTTAAGCTTAAAACAATATAAATAGATATGTAAGTGTTTTTCTCTAGCTAATATTTCAAAACGAAATTAATATATCATCAATGAAAAATAAATAAATAAATAAAATAATATAAATGTATCACAAATTTAACAAATATGTTATGTATCTACGCGCTTTAACGATGAAATGTACAGAACCAAAAAAGCTGCTGTAAATAGCAAAATCTTTTGAGATTTCAACCCCTGGCAAGCTGTTAACACAAAATTATCACTTTTAATAAATTTCAAAATTTTATTTGAATACATATTCTATAAACCGTTTGGATCTAAACGTAAATATTAAAAACGTTTGAAAGCTAATAATTAAATAAATGAATAAATAAATATGTCAGAAATTCGACTAATATGTTCTTTTAAATCTATGGCAAATGATTACTATCCAAAGCATCTCGAATAATTTGAAACAATGACACTATACGACTTTGTTCGGTGGTTCGTAGTAAAATTAAAGCTCTCCAACTTTCGTGAGGAAAAATACTTTGCTTTCAATCCCTGGCGAGCTAACAACACTAAATTATCACTTTTAATAAATTTCAAAATTTTATTTGAATGCATATTCTATAAACCGTTTGGACCTAAACGTAAATATTAAAAACGTTTGAAAGCTAATAAATAAATAAATAAATATGGCAGAAATTCGACTAATATGTTCTTTTAAATCTATGGAAAATGACTACTATCCAAAGCATCTTAAAGAATTCGAAACAATGACACTATACGACTTTGTTCGGTGGTTCGTAGTAAAAGCAAAGCCCTCAAAATTTCATGAGGAAAAATAATTGAATCTAGAGAAAAATTTGCTTGTTAAACGAAATCAGTCCTACATTAAAAACTGTTACAAATATAGCTACAAGTAGGGATAATAAAAACATTACCTGCATTACTTTTCATGTTTGTTCTATGGAGATACATAACTGACATGAAAATAAATTTTTATCGCTGTGAAGAATTATTTTTTGCAAATAAAAAAATTATAATAGGTGTAAGTCAATATGACAAAAAGTTACGCGAATTAGAAGTCATCAGATGAACGAAAGAATTCGTTTGAAAAGAGTAAGCCGAATTTAAAATAAAAGGAGCTGATAAAGAAAAAGAGCTTCAAACCACTGTTGCATTTAAGAATTTTGAACAAGACTTGAAACAAAAATTTAAAATAAAATATTATGTAACGAAAATAATTTCACTAACTCGAACACGTGAACTCAATATTAAAGAGAGGTGAGAAGAGAGTTTTTAATTACATCACCAATGTTACAGAACGTTTAAAGGAAAAGAACAAATCTTCAGACGTTTTGTTTGTGGTGTTGGTACTACTTGAAAATATTTTTTAATAAGGGCTATAAGAATCAGAATAAAATAAGTATTAATGGTAGTTTCACAACAGATTTTTAACCAGCAGGTTTAAGTGCATACGACATGTCAGATGCAACAATATATAAATTACTTAAACTCAAAGTAGAACATGTGCACACATCAAAGTTTCGATCATTACTGATAATGCACTTAAAATT